>JAJMKC010000001.1:0-1200000 GCA_030569175.1 Suzukiozyma manassasensis | reverse complement strand
ATACTCTAAGTTACCTAGGGTATGCTTTCAACTAGTGATTCTTCGATCCCATCGATTAATCCGTCAATTTCTTCCACTTTCAACCCACAACTGGAACTGATTAATTTCCGGTACTTGTACATTTTACTATCAATGCCAAATTGTTTCATGGAATAAGTGAGCTTGTGCATCAACTTTGTACGTTCCTGTTGTAGTTGTGTTAATTCGACCGCATAGTTCCACTTCTTTTCCAATGATTCATCCTCCTTCGTCGTTTCTGCTTCGTTATATCCTGATTCGAGCTCCTGAACAAAATTCGCCAAATGATACGCCTGGTTCCTTTCGAGAATTCTTCGCAATGCTATTTCTTGATGCTCTACTTGCTTGGCAAGAGAATTTAATTCTTCGGTTAGTAGATTTTTACCCCCTTCAACAGTATCAAACTCTACTATTCCTGTTTTCTCCAACATAGTCTTAAGTTTCGATAATGTCTCGTCATTTATCGATTGTTTTTGTTCAAGTTGTTGTTCTATCCTCTTGCGTTCGTTTTCAAGAGCCTGTGATGTGTGTTCGTGTGAATCAGATAATGAGCTAATCATTGTGCAAAGCATTGAAGATAAATCTTTCATTGATAGTTTCTTCTCATTGCCAGTAAGTAACCTTCCCTCACTATCCAATTTAGGAGGGTTTGGTTTTTGAAATTGTTGCACGGATGAATATGTTGGTTTTTTTGTTGTTTCAGAAAAGGGTTTGGCGTTTTCCGAGATCACTCCAAGAGGTTGTAAGCTATTGGACTCTTTCGAAATAGGGGTAGACACTTCATACGTTTTGCCATCGACAAAAACATTCTCTTTGTTATCGCTCAAGTTATCCAAATGGGCTTTATCAACTCTAGCACTAACACTTTCATCGTCCATATCATCTTCTTGGATTGCGGTTCTTTGTGTGTCGGGAGTCTCCGCAGCACCACCATTGCGAAACCCTGTTTGCACTGGAGTCTCAAGCATTGGCTGGAAGTGACTGTTGCCATTAATCCCATCTATTTGTGATTGATCAAATTGTGGAGGCAATTCTTGATTGAATTGATTAACGTTTCCATTCTGTTGATACGACAGTTGTTGCCACAACTGTTCTTGCTGCAGACCATACTCTGGAAGAATGCAATTATTTTGAAGAAATATTTTGGCAGTCTCCTTATTAATGTTCTCGAGATCGTCTCGAGCTCCATATCCTAAAAGGAATCGGGCAACTTTGGCACTTCCTGATTTTGCAGCTAACAATAAACAGGTATCACCATTGACATCTTGGTGATCAAGGACGTTTCGCAAAAGATCAATTTGCTTGGAAGGATTCTGGTTTGACATTGTTGTCAACTTACTTAGTATAATGTTGAGATAATATCGTAAACTATCGTACTTCGACTTGACCTTGGCAAACTGACATAAATAATGCAAGGGGGTTCGTCCGTTTATATCTGTATTGATTAAGCATAGTTCCAAGTCATCCAACACCTTGGGGAAGTTTTTCAATTCGTAACAGTTATTGAAGGAGATGAGCTTGGATAATGGATTCAACCCGAAATTGTTCACCACCAATGGCGATGCTCCTTTAGATAACAATAAGCGAATCATAGTATGGTTACCAATCGATGCTGCCCAATGCAATGGAGTATGTCCTTCATCGTCGATAGGTTCATTGACGTTAAAGTCAAATGGTGGGTTGTATATGAAGTAGGGGATTTCAGAAGTATCGTCACTAAAAAACTTCAACAACTGAGACGCATATGTGGTTTCCTCAAGCTTTGAATTCATCATCACATCAACGGAGACATTATCGATGTAACGGTTGGAGGGATGAAATTTGGGTTTTTCTTCATTGGAAGAAATGGAGGTGTCGCTTTCTTTGCTTCTAGAAATATCCTCTTGAGACCAGTTAGTCTCATTGGTAGACTGTGACGACGACAATCGATTGTGTACTGGTATTGCTGGTTGGCTCATTGGATACGGCAACGATTGGAATTGAGGGTTTTGTGACTTGTTGAAACGCTGTTGTTGCTTAAGTTGCTGTTGCATCAACTGATAATTATAATCCTGAACTTTGTCGTTACGGTTCATGGAAAAGTCTTGTTGAGAAGGCGGCATCTGGTAGTTTGCATTTGGCATTTGAGTCTGCATTTGAGGATTCAAGTGGGCATTCATTTGCGCGTTCATTTGATATTGCATTGTTTGATTCACATAGTCAGAAGGATGTGCTTGAAGGGGAATTTGTGAGTCGGCGATTTGTTCTGGTTTGTACTTTTTTGTGGGTGTTTCCAATTTGTTTTTCCTCTTGACATACTTACGTTTCACTGGAGTTGGGTCTTTGGCATTGGGTTTCTGTTTATGCGGAATGTCCAAATTCGGGTCAGAAGAATCCAAAAACAATACCGGTGCTTGCTCCTCGGTGACACCGTAGGTTGCTGCCAATCGTTTTGCATCTGGCAACGGAATCCACGTCCCTTGAAACCGACCAAACCCACCTTGAATTTTCTCGTGTAATCCCGACTGGACACCCTTCTCCAAAATCTTCGTTCTCTTGGCCTTGGGGAAGTTGCAACACTTCAAAATCTGAGTAGCATTGACCCAATCATCTTTGCATCGTCTCATGATGGGAGAGTCATTCATAATACACTCAAATACCTCCGTCTAAAAATCGTTAGTACGCGTCAACATGTCATCCATACAAATTGATACTCACATTAGAATACGTTGCCCGATAGATTCTTGGTTCTGCCTCGCTCATTTTGTAATCGTATAAACCATAAAAGAGCCCCGTTAGATCCCAATTGTCGATTAGTCCAGGGTTGATTTCTTACTTTATCACAAGTACTACGAGGTTCAGATAATTTGAAAAAAGGTTATATGGCGGAAGGCGCACATTTCCGTTTTTGGAAGACGTGTGTCTCGTATTTGAGTTGCTCTTGTCAACCATCGTTTTAGTCTACAAGACCACAAATGTGTTCCGATTGTCACGCAATTACCAAGTTCGAGTTTGCAATTGTTGGTGAAATGTTGGTGGAAGTTTTGGGGCGTCTTGAAATAAATGGCATTTAGTTCAAGACTCCGACAAAGTTGAAGAGCCAGTATGGATCTCGTGTATTCTTCGTGTTTGGTATGCTACAGCATGCTTTCCAACTACAATACATACACTCCTCTGTTTTGTGGTACGTTTACCATGTTGAATTAAGTAGACTATTTCTTGATATGGTGGACACATCTTCTACTGACCACATATTCAGAGTCTCTTCACGTTTTCAAATATCTTGAGCAAAATATCACTGTCTTCATATTTCATTTCATGAAATGCCACCGATCTTGATTATTCATCGTGGTTCACCATTCGCATTGAACATCCTTACGCTCAATTAATTCCATGAACCCAAAAATACGCAAAATTAAAAAGTCAAGTCCCAAACTTATTGCTTACTTGATTTCTTTCATTAGTGACATTGCACACACTATGAGCGCGCCAAAACTGCCCAATAACCGTTCGGTGAAGGATATCGTTCTGGAGTCGACCGTTTAAATTGACGCCAGTATGCAGTATTTGCAGCCAACGCATGTTTCTCACAGTACATGTGCATGCCTGGTACCACATAAATGAAATTAACAAATCTAAACCACGGGCGAAGGAGAAACAAAAAATATTGAACTAATTGCGGAGTTTTTAAGTTGGGTGAGCTTTACTATGAGGAGGATTTCAATGTACTTAAGCTCCAGCATCCGAACTATGGTAGGCGAAGCATTTCCAGCAAACTCATCCAAATGAACTGCATTTGGGCTCGTACGATTATTTGTGCATGGAATCAAATAAGCTATATGATTGCTTGAAATTAGCACACAATGTTCAGGGTTTACAGGAACTCGGTGCATTATGTGGTTGTTCATGGAGACGAGCAGTCTAACGTAAGAAATACTATTTGACAAATCAAGGACTTTAGGACTTTCGGACGAATTAGAAGTACCACGCTTCTCCAAACACCAATAATGTAAATACATCAATCCAGACCAGTCAATCAATTCATTGAAATACCTGTGCCTTCTTTTAGCAGATTATTTCCAAATCCTAGCAAGGTTCGTTCTGTATTCTTTTGAGATCGGGACTTCCCCATTATGTGAGATTCACGGTAAACATAAAAACATAATAGTTCAACTTGCAAGATTAAAATTCAATTGTGGCGATTTTCTCCAAGCATGTATGTAATACTATTATACGTAGTTGTATTGTTTTCAAGTCTCAACTATCGCATAATTGTTATTAACCATTCAACTATTATACCTGAGACAATATGGTTTTAATTTGTGGAAGCAATCAGCATGTGTACACCAAATGAAACGAAAAATTTATCAATTTTACTATGACTGATTTGGAAAAAAACTAATTGTCTGAGGGGAGTTGGCCGCTAGTTGAAATAGTTCTTTAATCAAGACACATAGAATTTTTCGATCGCCCATGTATCACAAATAGGCCACATCGCAACATTAGGAGTTTCACTGCTGAGACGCACTGTTGCGAGAAAATTATACAATGTGGTTCTACAAAAACGCAGCAGATGCAAAGAAATTTTGTATCGTATTGTGCTTCAAATGTGATGCCCTCGTAACAACTTGATTATTGCAGCCTGCGATCAAAATATTTCTATTTGATGTACAGGTGCATGAACTAAGCCACAAAATATGCAAGACAAGTTTCTCGGACAGGCACAGCATTTGATCTTTGTTCTTTCTGGCAGGAAGACTAAAGTTTGGCCATTGACCTAGATCTTGTTGGTGCATTTCTAAGATTATTGAACTTGAACAAGTGTTCAGCTTGTTGGAAATAATGATACTCATGCCTTCTAGCATGACTCGTAAGATACCAGTGGGAAGTTGAAGAGATTTTCTGTGGTAACAAAATGGATGTGTAACTAATTCTTCCTCTATCATTTTCATATTTGGGCGTAAGATAAGGTTTTCGTTTCAACAGATTCATCTCCTTGAGAGATTATTGAGAGCGCATTCGAAGGCTACGAAATCCTTTCAAATCGGACGGGACTTAACAAATATGAGTTTTTAAAGTGCATTTCCATAAAGTACCAGGTCAAGACTCGATAGACTAAAATATCACATTCTGCCGTGATCGAGGTAACCTACACAGTGCAATGTATGCAAGCGATTGTATTCAATACAAAGGACTTAATCAACTAGATCATATGCATGACGCTTTGGCCACATACCATGACATAAACACGGTAAAGGAAATTCATTGTCATTTGAATCGTGGCAGATCTCTATTCTTTTTCAAATATTTTGTATGTCTGATCGACAACGGAGCTACACAGCTAACTACACAACACAAATGCTGATAACAAAATATGGCCATGTGGTTTCTGTAATCGACAAATTTATACACAAGTTGATTGGGTAAGGCCACAACAAAAAACAAAAATATAGCAGAGGGGTGTTGTCTACCATCTACTTCAGTTTTACAAACAATATCTGATGCAACGTCGATGTATGGGTGGGGTTTTTGTTTACATAAGACGCACCAAAATCACTACACTACTATTCTTGGAAACATCTCCACGTCAACTCACAGACCATCGGTTTCAGTTGCATTGACAACGGAAACTGAGACGACTATCGACTATTTTTGATACTGTAGTCTGCATGACAGGAGTAAACTTTATCCAAGCCGCGTCTTTCCAAGCTCCGTTCCACGCTATCCTACACAATACGCAATTCCAATCAATTATCACCATTGACTCAACACCAAACAAATCTCACACTTTTGTTTCTAACAAGGGGGGGCCACCTCATACCCCAATCACCACACGTCACATAAAGAAAGATTCGTATGCTCGATGATATGCGTCTTTGTCCCCATGACGTAATGGAGGGGCTTGGGAACAAGTGGGGCGATCTGCAGTCGCGATGGTATAAAGTATTAACCACGCAGGTGGATAAACAAAGAACATTTTGCACTGTTTCAAATTTCGACAAGATTTGCACAGACCGGATTTCGAGCGAGGTATATAAGTAGCGTGACTCCTGCTGTCTGTGCTTCCTCCTTTGACTTGATTACTCGTGTACTTCTGTCATCATGACATCGAGGCTAGGTATCAAACAGCCGTTGGCAGACAAGGTCACCGGAACCATTGTCATGTTCGATGCTGCAGTGGATTCAGTTTCGGGGACCGTGTCGCTGAACCAAGATCAAGAGGCAGTTAAGAAATCGGCAACTGGTGTTATCTTGAACCCGCAACCGCACGATAGTCCTAACGATCCGTTAAACTGGCCTATTTGGAAACGGGATATTTGTTTGGTTGTCATTGGATTCCAAAGTTTTATTGGTGGTGGTCAATCGTCACTTTTGGCTGCAGGCTTGTCGAGGATTGCCGAAGAGTTCCACAGCTCTTTATCCAGAGTGTCGTATCTCGTGGGGGGATTCATGCTTTCGTTGGGGTTTGGAAGTGTTTTCGCAGCGCCATCGGCTGTGCTATATGGAAAAAGACTCGTGTATTTAGTTGGTATCTTGTTGTTCTTTTGTGGCTCCATCTGGGCCGGAGCATCCAAATCGTTTGTAAGCTTGATGCTAGCGAGAGTTATGACTGGGTTTGGAGCTGCTCCTACGGAATCATTACCAAGTGCCACGATTGCCGAAATTTATTTTGCTCACGAAAGAGCTTACCGGATCGGAATTTATACCATGTTGTTACTTGGTGGGAAGAACATAATTCCATTATTGTCTAGTTTGGTTTTCCAGTACCTTAATAGACACTGGTTGTTCTACATCCAGGCATGTTTTTTGGGTCTCAACCTAATTTTGACGTTCTTATTTGTACCTGACACCTTTTGGGACAGAAGCCCCGTTCCAAGCAAAAGATCCCTTACGGAAACTGAACAAGCTAGGTCGTCTAAGCGTTATGTTCCTCCGAATGAGAGGCCATTTGCGTTTGCGGTGAGACAGCCAACATCCGAGACTATTCATAGACATATTACTCCAATGGCTAGTATCGAACCTGAGAAAACCATGGAACTGAGAATATCGTTTTTTGAAGAAATCAAATTATTCAGAGGTAGGCAAACCATTGATAGTTGGTGGATGGTTGCCTTGCGACCATTTTTTCTTTATTCATATCCTGCAATATTGTTCGGATCTCTCATGTACTCTCTTGCAGTTGTTTGGTTGATTGTCATTTCAGAAACAATTGCGGAAATTTTCATGAGTAAAGACTATGGCTACGATCAACTAACCGTGGGGTTGTTTTACGTTTCACCATTCGTAGGAGGTGTACTCGGGGCTTTATCAGCTGGTTTGATAAGTGATCGATTAAGTCGGTGGTTGGTCAAAAAGAATAATGGAATTTATGAACCTGAGTTCAGGTTGTTAATGATGATACCGTCAAGTATTCTCACTACGATAGGATTAATGGGATTTGGCTGGTCTACGCAAGTTAAAGACTTTTGGGTAGGTCCGGTCATTCTTTTTGGGTGCCTTGGGTTCGGAAGTTCCATGACATCCACTTCGGCCATTACCTTTAGTGTTGATTCATATAAAATGTTTGCTGCAGAAACATTGGTTTCGTTCAATTTTTTGAAGAACTTTTTGGGGTTCATTTTCTCATTGTTTAATACCAATTTTGTGAATGAGCGTGGGCAACGTTTATCCTTTGTTGCATATGGATGCATTCAAATAGGAGTAAGCTTGTTCGCCATCCCCTTATACATATATGGCAAAAAAATGAGGAGTTGGACCGATGAAAAGGAGTTGATAAAATATTTGTATCATACGGACAATCCTTTAGGATATCGGAAACATGACAGAGCAGAGTCTAAGACAGTCTCTGAAAGCTCAGCTGAATAGAGTACATATTCAAATTTAAGGTTGATTTTATAGTCAAAATTATATTCAACTATACTAGCTTTTGATCCAAGTGAATTCGGACTTGTCTATGTTCAATGAAGGGTTTTGTTCTATATAACTGTCGATTCTTTCTTTCAAAGAGAACCCATTCCATGTTTCCACGTCATGGTTGGTGATCAATTGGGGCATACCCAACCTCTCGATGATACAGCCACTCAGCAAATTCCCACAGATTCCTGCTACTTGCCAATTGGAGTCAGATAACACGTATCCTGTAACAAACCCACCACAGAATGAGTTCCCACCACCAGTTACGTCTACCACTTTCGATTGATCTATATGAAAAGCAGGTAACGACAAAGATATACCACCATTAGTTTTGATGAAGCAACCGTTTGGTCCACATCGTAGCACGACACCAGACTTACTGCTCAAGTATCTTAGGAACTTGTTGGCGATGGTATCGGTTTCTGTAGTTTGTTCCGAAGCCAAACCAGCTGCTTCGTCGAGATTAGGGGTAAAGATATCGACAGACGGAAGGATTTCTGTCAATCTTGAAAAATTTTCGGCCACACAGTCTGATGGTAAAGGTTCGTATATGTATATTGGTGGTGGTAAGGAGATTTTTGACCGGGCAGAATTGATTTGGGAGATGATTTCCAGTGCACGGTCTATGGAGCAAATAAGATGGAACGACTTGGATGACAAAAGTTCGGGAGTATCGACAATGTCTTTGGACAAGATCTGGATTTTTGGCGACAAGTACTGGAATTCACGAATATGGGTTGGGAGATAGATGTTTTTGCCTCTGGTGGTTTTGCGGTCTGAGTTATGACGAAACACGATACCTGCCTTCCATGATTTCAACTCGCTTAGCACTTGGCTCGGAAAGTCGTACCCACAATCGACTATACCACACACCCTGGAGCCAAGGTCAGCACCTGCAACAATTCTTCCACCAACAATAGCGTAGGATCCACCTCCACCAATGATGTCTGTTTCTGGAGCTCTATTCCAGCTGGCAGGGTACTCGTTTTCGTCAATGATGAACATCCCCATGGATGTCATGATTGGTTGAATCGACATAAAGTGAGTGAAATTGGCTTGGTTGGAGGAGAGACTGACAATTTTTTGCAACAATTGACAGAAAAATAACCGTACACTCAAAATATCATGAAGAGAACGAATCTCGTCTTGCACCTCAGAGTGCATAGTAAAGGAGGACAGAAAATAACACCTTGATGCATGACGGTGCGAAATCGTATGCAATTACATAAACGAAGCTGCACAAGCACAATTGCAGCCATACTCGCGTCGCAATAATAACGCAAAGAGTGGTGCAAATGATGAGCACCACGGCATAATAGTGGGACAGGATCGTGTTCAACAGAAGTGCAGATGCAAAACGATGCGATGATGAAGTGTTTTGAAATAGAGCAAATATGCACCGTCATTCGGTGGTATAGGATATCAAGATAGTATCATAACAGTGATAGATAAAGAATCTAATAATAAATCATACTTTATTTGAATATCACCTACAGAAATTCAAGAACCTAGATGTGATATTATCCTAAAGTTATTATTATTGAAGCATAGAAATGCACTGTCATTACTGTCATTAGGCTGAGCGTATCAGATTAGGTTGGGAAGACACAAATCTTCTGTGAATCAATGAAATTCGACGTTTGACTGGGAGGAATATCATGTTCCATTGTAATGGAGCTATAATAGAGACTGGTGGGAGGACAAGATATGTATGGAACTATGTGGTAGGTGCATTTATCACACTTGTACTGATTCCATCTAGCACTACTTGTGATTCTGGTGCAGTGATGGGTTCTACGCCCAAATTTGTCCTTCAGCAAGAGAATCCTCACTCAAGTGCATCTCACCATCCTTCGAGCGGAAAGCACATCATCTCTCATGTACTGGAACAAGAATCAAATGCCTACCACGGCTTTTAACACTCACTTAGGTTGGTTCCATATACAGTTGTGCGAGTCTGGCCATCTGTTTTCAAACTAACTCTGGGGTAATCTGGAGTACTATATATAACGGGCCAAGAAATAGGCAATTCCAAACATAAAACGAAGACGCCAGCCAGATCTCGCTTCTCTTTGCTTTCTTCCTACAACCACCATGGCTATTTCAACCGAGAGCGTCACGGGTATTGTTTCTGGCCACAACCCGTTGACATATTCGGCAAGCGCTCCATACACAATCTTCCTTTTCCAGGCAGTGTTCATCATCTTGCTATGTCAAATCGTCCATTATCCCCTCAAAAAGCTCCAACAGCCCAAGGTGATTGCTGAAGTGGTGGCGGGAATCATTCTCGGTCCATCTGTATTGGGCCATGTGCCAGGTTTCACCTCCACTTGTTTCCCCAAAGCATCTATTCCTGGCCTTACCCTTTTGGCCAATATCGGAATCATCTTGTTTTTGTTCATCATTGGCTTGGAAGTTGACATCTCGTTCATCAAGAAGAACTTTAGAGTGTCGATGACGGTAGGATTCATCAATATGGCCATCCCATTTGCATTTGGATGTGGTATCGCAAAGGGAATGTACGACGAATACAAATCCGACTCCACCACATTAGGTGCCCCAGTGTCATTCACAACATATATGGTGTTTATTGCAGTTGCAATGTGTATTACGGCTTTCCCTGTTTTGGCGAGAATCTTGACGGAATTGAATCTCATTGGCGATAGAGTGGGAACTATTGTTTTGGCAGCAGGAATCGTCAACGATTTGACAGGATGGATCTTGTTAGCATTGGTCGTCACCTTGGCCAATGCGTCAAACGGAGTCAACGTGGTGTACATTTTGTTGTTGACAATAGGCTGGTTTTTGTTTCTTTGTTACCCAGTGAGACTCACCATGAGGTTCTTGTTGACAAGATTTACTAACGAATTACAAACTGGGTATCCTTCTCAATTATCTATGTTGTTAATCATTGTGTGCCTATTTATTTCGGCGTTTTTTACTGACATAATTGGGGTTCACCCAATTTTTGGGGCTTTCATGGTTGGAATCATTGTCCCACGGGACAATGGCTATGTTATCAAGATTACAGAAAAATTGGAGGATGTTGTCAACATCATTTTGATACCGATTTATTTTGCCATTGCGGGATTGAACGTCAATTTAGGTTTGTTGAATAATGGTATTGATTGGGCTTATATTGTTGGCATTATTGGCCTTGCCATGGTCGGCAAAATATTTGGGGGTTTTGTTGCAGCCAGACTAAACAATCTATTGTGGAGAGAATCGTTGGCGGTAGGTATTTTGATGTCCTGTAAAGGTATCGTTGAAATCGTCGTGTTGAACGTGGGGTTGTCAGCAGGGATTATTAGTCAAAGGGTGTACTCTATGTTCATTGTAATGGCATTAGTCACCACGTTTGCAACCACTCCGTTGGGTCTTTGGTCCTACCCGGTTAGTTATCGAGAATGGAGAGATAAATTTGTTCGTGGTGAGGTTGATTTGCAAGGTGATCCAATTTGTCAGGCAGACCACGATTCGTCTGAATGCTGGTTGATGGAACACGGCACAAGGAATTTGATCCAAAAGTATTCAATTGACGTTTTGAACGAGTATCCAATGACTAACATTGTGTTGGTTTTAAGGCAAATTGATACCATTTCGTATTTGATGGCTTTCATCAAACAGTTTAGCAACTCGTTTACGAAGGACATCAGAGCAATTCATTTGCGAGAGTTCTCTTCTAGAACTTCGCATCTTTTGGAAGTATCAGGGAACATGGACGATGATCACGGCGTGGTCAGTGATGTCAATCAAAGCGAGTATACAAACTCCACATCAATTCTTCATATTGTCAAGGCATTTTCTGATCTTTTGAATATTGGTTGCTCGTCCAAAAGTATACTTTCAACGTCAAGAAATCACATCCTTTCCATCAATGATCAGATAGTTGATTTGTCGGACTTTGTGCTTACTTCATCAAGGCTTTGTCAGTTGAGTGTGGATTGCATTGATTTCAATTTGTATTCAAGGTTGTTCAAGGAGTGCAAATCCCATTTTGGCTTGCTCTTGCTAAATTACAAAACCACAAACGTAGGTTATCGAAAGGTTTCCAACGATACTACGACGGCTTCCGAGTCAGTCGATCAGGTCACCGTGTATGACGACAACACAACAGAAGGGTTGATCGATTTCAAATCATTGAATTTTATGATTGGCAATGATAACGTCATAAGTTCATCTGATTTACTAGCATTGCATGTCATGTACAAGCTCATTAGTAAAAATACTTTTAAAGTCAACGTTTTTATCAAAACTGGTGGTAATTCAAGTGTCACCGAGCAAAGAATGCAAGATATTAACTCGTTGCTCAAACAAAAAAATCCCGAACTTATCACGACTTTCACTGCGGTCAAGGACTCATTTGGCAAGAACATTCAAAAAGTCAATCCGCAAATTGCCAACGAATTGTTTGTCGTTGCAAATAACATCCAGACAAATGTGATTGAAGGACAGAATTGTACCACCTTATTTGAACCCGGGATGAACGAGTTGTTAGATACAAGTCTTGCTCATCTGTTTCACGTATTAGTTGTTAGGGCAGCCAGTTAGGGTAATTGTGATTACAAGGTTAATATACAAATGTGTCTATTGGGTATAATATAATGCAAAAAATTGTAACTAATAATTCGGACGCCGTTCTTGAATCGGGGATTTTGAGTCTACTCTTCTGCAATAGCTTCTTCTTCCAACTCAAGATCATAGTCTTCCATGCAATATGCTTGAATGGAACATGCCACTGCAAGTAGTGATAAAATCGACCATGATAACCAACCAATTTTATGACTACCAGAAAAGGACATGATGTAACCCCAAACGATCGGACCGATGAATCTGGCAAGTGATGAAAGACTCAAGGCTGAACCGTTTATAAAGGCTCTATGTTTCGCTGGTGAAGCTCTGTGGATTAAAATCAAAATATTGGGGAAACCAACTGCTGAGGCAAACGCATTCAAACAACAAAATACGTATAAAGTCAGTTTGGCAAACCACGTTGGGAATGCTGGATTGTATTCATGCAAAGTGAAGATCAAATACGGTAACAAGAAATAGATAAATGGGAAAATTGTGGAGGATGCTCGATAAGTTGAGATGGTGTTGAAGTTTCTGTCTAGGTAGGGAAAGACAAACATGATTCCAAGAACACCAATAAGACCTGTGGATGATAGAAGGGTACCAATTGTACTGGAACTATACCCAAATCCTCCAGCAATCTTGAAGGGAAACTCCAACTGTTTGGGCCGTAAATCACCAGCCAAAAACACCGGTAAAAACTCGGAGTAAACAATCGTGTGAAAGGACGTGAAGAAGTTGGCCAATACGGTTTGACGCACCGGAGGAGTGAACACACGGCTATTGAATCCTTGAATCGTCTCCACTGTTGTTACTGAATTCAAGTCGGCCAATTTGTTCGATGAGTACCGTCTGATCAATGCCACAGATAATCTTCTAGAATAGGGCCCTACTGACTGAATGGATGCATCATCTTCCACGTCACTATCCTCATTGACGACCGAAGAGTAGATGGGGCGAGGATTCAACAATGATGAGTGTTCTGTTGCAGTTGAATGGGTTGAGCTCGAATCACCGTCTTCTTCGGATACCATCTTGGTCCAAGGTCTTATTTTCACCACACCGAATCTAGCAAGAATCCAATCGCCAATTTCCAATCCTCTATCACGTCTATCTCTATATTTGGGATGGGTTTCTTCCAAGAACAAAAATCCTATTATAAGACTGAACCAAATAAGAGCAGCAACCACAACATTTGATAGAGCATAGGGATACTTGGTAAGAAAGTCCTCATAAAATTGCGGACCATTCACTGTGGTGGTCGACATGGTAAAGAACCTCAAAACAACGTTCATTTCCTTATGTTCATCTTCGTCATATGATCTAGGTCTGGTGAGATACGGAGAACCTCCAATCATAGGACCTATAATTGATCCCAAGTTCCACAATAAAGGTAAAGTAGAGAACGCAGTAGCTTGGTGTCTACGTTCTGTGGCGATTTCTCCAATAGTAGTTCTTAACACCGCAATATTTCCATTCACCACTCCCATAAGAGATCTGGCAAACATTGCCCAGTAAAAGTTTGGGGCAAACCCAAACGATAACATTGACACCGATGTACCAAAGAGCCCAAACAACAAAACTCCTTTTCTCCCTACCTTATCGGAAAACCGACCCCACTGAACACAACAGAGAAACTGACAAAACGCAAAACTCGCTGATAAATAGCCCGAGTACGTTGCAATGTCTGATTTGGACTTTGCGATGCCAAAATCTTTAATCATGAAATACACATAAGGAAACATAGATGTGAATGCAATGGGCTCAGCAAACCGAATACAACTGATAATGAGCATTTGAGCGAAGGGAAACCCCCTCATCTGGTCTCTGAACTTTAGTTTTTTGGAAGCCATGGTACTGATGAAGAGGTATAAATTATTTCAGAAATTATTGGGCTTATTAGTCAACACCGTAAGTACAGTCATAATTGGGAGTCATGGCTGCAAAATTAATTAAGGAATTTTTTGCGGAAAAGTGCACAACAAAGCAGTCAATCGATAATACGAGTCCTTGATACCATTTTCCTTCTTCAAGACAACGTAAACGAGGGTTCTTGGCCGGTGCCTTTGTAGGTTTTGTCGACTTCAACTGTGATCAACTTGGTAGCGCGTTGAGGATAAATGTACAATGAGATCACAATATCACGTGAGACGTGCTTGATATCGCTAGCTTTTTCGAGACTGTGGTGGACGCAGGTTCCGTTCTTTTTACCGCCAAAGGTGTGTGAGTGCCCTCAACACTGGCCTCGTGCTCTTTTACATTTTTGAGGATAGTTGTATGGTAGCGCGGGTGAACTCAATTATAGGCTCAGTAGAGAGGGAGCAATTTCAGGCTCTAGATGGCATGCGAGTGCCTTGACTAGACGACGAAACGGCTAGCAGTTTTTTCCATGATGCTAATTGCGGCATTTTGGCTGACAATGGGTAGTAGGGTGAACGAATAAAAAAATCTAAGATACAAATGCCTGCACACGGAATCGAACCGTGGACCCTGTCTTATCGCGCAATACGAGAGACACATTATAACCACTAAACTATACAGGCTATTTGTATGGATGGGAAGTAAACTGGACTACCTATTACGGGTAGCCCTTTTTAAATTAAATTGACAATTTTAATTTTTGGGCCCTGTTTAAGCAGACATAAGGGCTTGTACTTCATACAGTTTAGTTTATAAAATAGCATACCTACTTCTGAATGTATCTGTGTAGTATTTTCCTCCAATATACTAAAGTATGACGCTCCTACTTCTATAGGTAGTGAAAAGGATAAAGGAAATACAAAAAAATGGCGTGCAACGTCTAGGGTGGTAGAGGGTGATAGTGGTGCTTGTGGCACACTTATGAAATATAGTTATCTTCTACTGGATTCAACACTCAAAACTCATGATTGATTGAAGATTTGTTCATATAGTCCTTGGTCAATTTTCCAAAATGTACAGATTTACTACAAAAACAAAAAAATTAGCCAGAGAGAAGAAAGATTACTCCTTGAGTAACACTGCAGTCTGCGTCCTCCATCTTTTCCGCTGAAGAGAGAAATTAAATAGATTGTTCTGACGAACATACTACAATTTCTGTATTTCCTGAGCTAAATTTTCGATTCTCCAAAGTATTCTGCTCTATTGTTGTTAGGCAGCAGCAAGAATGTTTATTTTCAAATTGTCGTTTCACCGAAAATAACTGGCAGCGAAGTATCACTTCGTTGCTCTATCACTGCTGTGTATGAATTAGCATTGAAGATCATCTGTGGGAGTGTACTTTTAAACGATTTCCCCAACTAGGTGTCCTTTCACATTACTTCATGTATTGCCATATAAGGTATACTTACTGAGTCAGCTTGCCTGGAGGCGGTGGAGGGGGTGGTGTGGAGTTCGATCCACTTTTAATTTTCGAGTCCAATTTTTTGGAGTTCTCCAACTCTTCGTTCATGTAATCATTTAAGCCAGTTAAGTCTGCTGGCACATGTTTCAGTTTCTTCACAGCAGTGGATCTTGGCGGTGGAGCTGTGAGCGATTCGGTAGCCATGTTACCAACATGTGCTACCGGTGGAGGAGGAGCATGAGTGGGAGTGAATGATTCGTGGGCCGCACCAGCAGCAGTGGGAACATACGAATAATCCTGCTGATTCTCAAAAAGAACATCTTCTATGACCGATCCCCCGTCAAATTTGCCCACCACCTCGGGGATTCTGTGAAGCAAACCGTACCCTACGTCGCACCCAAGAATACCTCTATTTTGGCCCTGTCCCCAACTTCGGCTCAAGTTCACCGTGACAGGACGAAGGATATCGTAATCGTGGTTATACACATAAAGGGTGATAGGCACACAATCTTCAGGCGACTGATTGTAGTTATGGTTGTAATAATTCTGAATAGTACGAGACAACAAGGTTTCACCTCCTGAACTCAACAACCCCTTACCCTGATGGTTTTCATCAGAAATAGAGTCACAACCAATGACGTAGTCCGAGTATGGAATCAACTGTGCCTGGAATCCTGGCGACCCCGGATGGGTCGCCAATATTCTCCACACATACGTGGCCGTGTTCAAATGCTGGGATTGAAGAGTAAGCCCCATTGACTCGAGTGACGTCGACGACTCGGTCAATGGCACGGAAATCAGCCTAACTATTCCTCCTTTGGCGCTCCACACATCGAATGTGATTTGTTTGACGTTTTTGGCACTCGCAAGTATCTCCTGGGTCAACAACTCAAAGTTCACCATGCCTACTTGTTCCAGCGTTTCACTACCACCGTAGTTAATGCTACCGTCGTCAGCAATTCGGTACGTAGAATGGGACAAATAAGGGTACGTCATCGGCAACTCATGATTGTTGACTCTAACGATGTAGTCGAACCACGATTCAAACCCGTGCTTGTGTCCAAGGGAGTGAGGTTCAACATGGAGCACCCGTAATCCGTAGCCTTGGTTATTCAATTGCAAACAGTTCCCGAAATACGAGTCGCTGGTGCCAGAATCATTGCCTGAAGCTGTTCCTTCAAGCCTATCGACTAGTTTCTTTGCAAATGAGAACATGGTGTAGTGGTGTAAGTATGTTAATTTCTCCAGGATTTTTTGTACCAGAAAAATAACTTTTAATTGCAAAATACAACAAATGGGCACTTATTCCACCACGAAGAATGTTACGTCACAATTGCAAGTTTGTGGGACTGTAATTGGTGCAAGATAGCCACCACAAAATCAACATTTGTGGTGGCCCAGTTTTCACCATTTCTTGATACCCAAACTATGAGTTGTTGTCACTGTACTTGACGGGTAATTTATCTATAATGATTACCACCGTGGTGTCGGCTCTCTACGCACAATCCACCCTAACAGTCCGCCCCAACAACAACCAACAACAAACCACTACGAACCTCACTACAACTCCTCCTCTCAATGTTATTATATCAAACTTTATTCTATTATACACACATTAAATCATTATCTATTCAGAGTTCGATACCCCACCAGCATACGCCAAAGACCAAGTTCTACTCTGACCATTGTCAAGACTGTTGGAATTCCAGTTCGAAGAACTGAAAAAGTCATAAGAAGAAGATGGGTCGTACAATGCCTGGTTAAGTCTCAAGATACCTTCCCACCCATCTTCGACATTGTTGATGAAGGATGCGACTTGCTCGCTCCATTCTTGTTGAACAAACGTGGGGTTTCTGATCAATGAAGATGCTGGTGTAATTGGAAGCATGTGGATCCCATGGACATACTCGGGATGTTGGTCTGGAGATCCAAAGTAGGTGGTGTAATCGATTTTGTTTTCGAAAATTATCCCGCATACTTTGTTTGGTAAAATTTGCGATGGTTCCACGTCATTGTTATCAGAGTACAAGATGTACTTGTTCATGGATCTGGCCATCACCGCCAACATCAAATCACCTCTTGATTCCATGGACTCGTCTCCAATAACCTTACCCCATAATTTCATACCATAAGCAAAGTTGTAGTCCTCGGAAGACGATTCTTGATTCTTACCGTCACCACTAGCAAACAAACCTGCGGCCCACGAATGACCAGCAAACCAATCAAACATTCTCGACACGGGGAAATAGGAGTCGGACTTGGATGGGTTGGCGACATCACGCACAAGCGAGTTGACCCAGTCCTTGTTAGTTTCTGCCCAGTTTCCTCCCAAGTCTTTATCGACCTTTCCAACAATCGCAGCAGCATGGACAAAGTATCCATAGTGGAAGTGGTGGTCGTTATAATAGCCAGATCCATAGTCTGCACCAGTATCACCACCTTGAGAAGCTGTCGATGTGACACCACCAAATTTGGTGTCGTACATCAATGGGTAGTACTGTTCGTTGTTGAGAAAGACATCGAATGCACTCTTCATTTGTTGCAACGTTGCGTTCGTAACGGCTTCGTCTTGGATAATTTCGTGAACAACTAACAAGATGTAGGCATACTTGTCAATAACCTTACCAGAGAAATAGTTGGAGTCCATTGAAGAAACTGTGGATTCAATGTCGACTTGCAACTCTTGGTTGGCTGTTTGGGCAAGTAACACTAACTGGTCAGAACTATAGCTCAATGCTTTTGACATTTGCGAGCTCCATGGCAAGAATTGAATATCAGTTTCCAAGGTTTCGCTCATCATCAAGTTATCAGTCAAGTAAGCATACATGTCTCCCTTTGTGGTTGAAGCCAACTTGATTCCAGTTGCGAACTGTGAAGTCGAAGACGTTAACGACTCAACGTGGTGTGGTAATGCAAACACGATTGGCGATCCACTCGACGATTCTCCAGCGGAGGTGTATTGGAATCCATATTGGGCTGCAACCCCGTTGGATATTGTCCCCACAATGTTAGCACCTGTGACATATTGACCAGAAGATTGGTCGTAGAATCCATCTAATGGGGACCCGTCTCTCTTTTGGAGATTGGATGTTTCTGGAGCAACAGTCACTTGAATAATCAACCCATCGACAGCACTTGAACCCTCAATGTTGTAAGAATTCTTCACATCGAACTCGAACGATGTAGATGAACTTGGTAAAGTGACGTAAATCAACCATTCAACTCCATTGAACAAGGTGGCGCGGTATTTCAACGTCAGGGAACTCAACGCAGAGGAAACTTCTTTTGTGAGAGTTTGAATTCCAATCAACGAGTTCAATAAGGGAACCATGTCTCCGTGATAAATGGCGGTAACGAAACCCATACCTTGGACAATTGGCAATTCAATGTAGTCAGAACCGAGAGTTGAACTTGGAGCTAACTTCACATTAACGGACATACTTTCCATTTCTGATACGAATAAGTTATTGTTGCTGGATGACAATGAAGTTGACGAAAAGATTATTTCAGAATTTCCTGTTGGGTTGAAATAGTAAGAATCTACCCCAACATTGTTTGTATTTTGAGACCCATATTGTCTATTGGAAGTATTGGTATGTTGAACTCCGAAACCATAATAGTTTTGTGTGCTCCACAACATACCATGTGGCCATGACCAGATCATATCAGTTTGATCACCCAAGAATAAGTTGGCGTAGAACTTATTTGTTTCAATTGGGTTTCCGTTGTTATCAACACCGGCTGGGATTGTTAAAGGCAATTCTTCTCTGGAAAATACGGAAGGTGGATTTTCCGTGGAGATAACTCTAAAAGCATCACCATTATAGTTGTTTGAGCCGGACGCATTTATAAGGTTGCCATTTTGCGTGGTGGTTGGTGCTGCCGAGGAAGTAGAAGAGACGGATGAACTTGCGAATGAAGAACTCAGCGATGCCACACCAGATGATGTACTCTGGATACCCAGTGAAACCCCTGAAGATGACTCAATTGAACTTGCGAATGAAGAACTCGATGCAGTTGAACTAGCACTTACTGGAACGGTAACATTGACCAACTCACTTGTGACATACGTAACTGGGTAGCTGTTCTGTGAGCTATTGGAATATTGAGCATAACTAACAAAAGTCGAGTTCTTAAGTACCTCTTTGGTACTATATTGGGAACTGACTGGAGTTATTTGAGCCAAGCTTGCCGAGCTAGTTGGCGAGATGTAAGTTCCATCCAAGGAAGTTGCACTCACTTGAGTTGCATTCAGTTGACCTACACTAACTTGTGCTCCACTGGATTGAGCGATACCAGATACAGTTGTATAATAGTGAGCACTAGAATTACCTGTCGTGGCAATAGTGTAAGTTGAATTGGAAGCAGCAGAAAGAGTAAGTGGTTTTGTGAAGCTCGATGGGTCGATCGTCACCGAAACACTGGAACTAATTGGTGCGTTTGTCGACACAGGATTCACTTCGGTTGTAGTGATCGTTTGTTTTGAAGTCGAGGGCGAGAAGGTGGAGTTAAGTGGTTGTGAAGCGTGGAACAATGTTGAAGTAGTAGTCTTTGCTACTGGGATTGTGACAATACCGGCAATAGACTCGGAGGAAGTTAATGTAGCAGCAGGATCAGCAGCGGGATCACTGGTGCTGGTAGCTTCAGCTGGGCGTTCGCTATCAGCTGTAGCAGTTGTGGTATAGGTAACTTGAGCTGTTGTTTCAAACGTGGAGGGCACAACTTGCACTATTGTGGAAACATCGCATTCGTTGTTTTGGCATATAGTGGACACCCCTGTATTCGTTACTTGTGTTGACACTGTATAGGCGATTTGAGAGGTGGTGACATATGTGTTAGTTGGAGCGACAGCCGGTTGTTGTGGTTGTTGAGGTCCACCACATTCGTAAACGATGACAATCTCAATACCAGCGGTTTGATGAGGAAGATTATTGGCGAAGATCTCCTCGACTGTGCTCAAAAGCTCAGGTTGCACAATCAGATTAGTTTTAGTTAGCACGGTGTCATTGGCAGCATAGTTGGCACAAATTGAACCCAAAAGTGTCAACAACACTGGGAACAGTCTGAACAACATTTTTAAAGATCGGTGTTATGAAACCTAGCAGATAGTTAAAGGAGTGTAGGGATCTTTAGTAAAGACTGTGGGAAATTCGGTAGCGAACGAATAATAGTAGTATTAACGAAAGAGCTTTGAGTAGCTAGTGTTGAATGACTAGGTACTGTAAGAAACCACAGACTCCAGAACATTTGTCCCAATATTTATATCTCGGGTTGCATGTCGGATTTGCAACTTGAAATGCAACCTAAAGCCAGCAATCTGCAGCCGATCTAGAGAAATACTCGGAAAACAAAGATCGTAAATCAAAATATGCAGCCTGTGCAACTTAGCGCGTCGATATTTTATTTTCGGGCTGGTTCGTTTTTTTTCGGTAAACCATTTTCCAAAATCATACAGGCTACCAGCGCCAGCACCACGATTATCAACTTCGTCAAAATTAGCTAACACACTCATATACAGTTTGTTGTTTGATAGTTACATAACTATAGTTTGAGCATAGCTGTATTGTAATTGATGTTGATGGGTCGCCAGCTAATGCCTCACTAGATCATGAAGTATACGATGAGATTATAATACAATGCGAAATCTGATCTTGACAGGCTGCAACCAAGACTCAGTTTTCCGGTATGAATGTGATGTGACGCCATGTTGACACGTTATATGTTTGTTATACGATTCTGCATTCGCAGGGAAATCGGCAATGCGCTTAAGTGCTGGTCCCTGTGGTAGAATCGATTACCGTCATGCCACTGTCGTCTTAATGTCACCTTCTCGTCCACGTTGCACACTTGCTATGATGTCAACGTTACATTAAGACTACTGTGTCAGCATTGGCAAAGAAGAACCGGGCTGTGACTCAGGCGTTGTATCTCACTATTCCGGCGACCAGAACTGCACCGACCACTTGCCAAATCAGGAAAGCAACAACAGGCGTCAAATTACAGATAGTTTTACGATGTGGGCCACATGAACGTTATTTTTTGAGTATGACTTCGGTTGTTGTATTGGGGGCCGGGGTCATTGGCCTCACTGTAGCATTAGAATTGAAAAGAGCCCATCCCCATTATCATATCACCATTGTGGGACATCATTTACCAGGAGACTTGAACCTCGAGTACACTTCACCATTTGCAGGGGCAAATTGGCACTCGTTTGCTACTAGAAATGACTTGACACTTCAAAGTATAGATACACCTGGGTACCAGAAACTCATGGAATTGAGTAAATCTGACCCAAGACTGGGGATCTGGCAAGTTCCCAACTACAACTATTTCATCAATCAACCAATTGATGAAACTAAACCTTGGTTTCACAGCATGGTGTCGGACTATGCCGAACTCCATGGCAGAGATTTGCCTGCTGGAATCGAGTCTGGATATGTATTCACTGGTGTCATAATCACAGTTCCCATATACTTACAATACCTCTTGTCTTTGAACTTGGAATTGGGCAATACCATCAAGAGAATTCCCAAAATCACCCATATTGATCAAACAAGAACCTTGTGCGAAAACAACAGAGTCGCCGACTACGTAATCAACTGCAGTGGCATCTTGGCAGGGGAGTTGCAAGGCATCAATGACCCTTGTAAGAATTTTCCGGTACGAGGACAAGTTCTTCTTGTTAGAAATCACTCCAAGGCCTCACTTGCTGTAGAGGGCTTTCCCGACCTAAAAGATGAAATGCTCTATATCATGCCTCGTAAGGAAGGTGGGTCCATCATTGGGGGATGTTTCCAACGAAACTCCACCGATCCTAATGTGGATGATGCATTGACTACCAGAATTATCGAAAGAGCTATCAAGTACGCACCGGAGTTAATTGATCCAAACTACAAGAATAACCCTACGTCAATCGATATTGTCCGAGTAAACGTAGGGTTGCGGCCATTCAGAGAAAGTGGCCCCAGAATCGAGATTGACAGTAAAAAATCGTGGCTTATTCACGGCTACGGTGCTGGTGGTGGAGGGTACCAAGGCTCATATGGGTTCAGTGAGAAGATTATTGGACTTTTGCAAACAGCAAACAAAACGAAATTATGAACGTGAGAAACGGTGGCCAGATACCTCCAACAAAATCATGATTTTACAATCCACATATACTCAAGTTTGTATCGTGTCAATCCTACAATTTGCGAAGAGTCTCTTGCACCATTGATTCGAACACTCGATGGCTATTTCAAAAACTTCTAACTTTTCTCGCAAATTATGTGAACTTGCTTTGGTAACTTGGTAACTTGGTCAATTCTACACCACATGTATGACCCACCCTATCATAAACGTTTCCGTAAGCCATTCTTTGTATGGTTTCTGAAGTGTTGTCCTGCAGTTAGCACTCATGAGAATCAAACTACATAAATCATTCATCCCTTCAATATGAGACAATTTCTCTTACCAAAATGCCACAAATAACCTCTAGTATCTCTTCGCCAGATCCCTTTTGGCACAACTGATCCACTTTCTTGTCAAGTTGATTCAAATTTGTCAAAGTAAAATCATGTAAGTACCACCTGCACATAACTTGGACTCTTTTTCCTTTATGGAAAAGTGAAAAAATTGTTTAGCTCGAGAGACAATACAACTCTGCAGTAGACTACCAGGATGAGACCAAGTAGTATTGTGAGCTTTCATCAGACTGCCAGTGTTGGCTTGAGAAGACCATGGCAAACATTCAAAGACGGACAAATCTGGTATGGGATGTTGAAGCTGGGTTCCAAAAGACATCCTTTAACCACCAAGCAAGGTAACAAGCACTATTACAAAGGTACCGGTTCTTCTGGGTACGGTAAATTGAACAAAAACGGTACTTACGTGGTGAACTGGAACAAGGTGAGAACTTACGTGGTGCCAGCAGACTTGAACTCCACTGAGTTGAAACCATTAGTGTCGCCCAAAACTCCCCAGATTTACCAAAAATACGTTGGGTACGCTGACGGAGTCAAATCGCCACAGTTAGCCATGAAGAACGTCATTGATTTTGTTGAGCTTGGCGAAAACTACAACAACATCGACCTAGAAAAATCAAACTATATGGAAGAGTTCGTCCATGAAGATGTCATCAAGTCGGAATTGGAAACGGAAATCGAAGAGCCAGAAAATGTCAGCCAAAACTAATCGGAGAAGTTTTTGAGTTAATCAAAACTGGTGTTGCTATCACACCCTTCATATCAATAATCAATAATGGGAACATTATGGCCCTTTTCTTTAATGCATGCTGTGCACATGCAGAAATTGGAAATTCTTAGTTGGAAACATCGTTTCAACACGCCATACGATAGAGTGTTCTTCTACCCATCTGTATATATCTCCTACAACTCACGAGTATTTTGTATGTAGCATAATCTATAATGAAATAGAACTGCGATATAGACTTGGTGGTAAATACGAGGGCAGTCCCGGTGAAATGCCGGACTCACTTCAATTCGAGGGTGATGCGACCCATTGCAAAATGATAAATGGAATGAAACACCCGAAGCAACGTACTAAATACACCCACTAAGAATGCAATCGGAACCACCACAAGATGCTCCGATGGTGGTAGAGGATAGCTCGAATGACACTGCCACAAAAAATTCCCAAGAATTAGTTCAAGAAATCGATGAAGACGACGACAATGACATTCCCGAACCACCAAGTCTATCATTACCACTATCCAAGATCAAGAAGGTGTTCAAAATGGATCCTGATTATGTTGCCGCTTCTCAATCAGCTGTGTATGCTACAGGAGTGGCGACCGAGCTATTTATCCAATATTTCGTAGAACAAGCCAGCATGTTCGCCAAAGTTGACAAACGGAAAAAGATTCAGTATAAAGATTTCAGCAATGCAGTAGCTAATCACGACACGTTGGCATTCTTGAGCGATACTGTTCCAAAAACGGCTCCAATCGGCGAATTGATACGAAATAAAGCTGTCACGATTGATACAAACGAAGAAAAGGCATTGGAAACGGAAAAATCTACAGAAAAAGACCTTGACAGAACCCAAAGAGTATTACCCAAGGGCCAACAAACTTTGAACTTCTCAAGCGGTACCCCAATTAAGAAGGCTGTGATCCATGACTTGATTGCTAATAATAATGATAGTAATGACAACCAAGACGTCGTAATGTCAGATTCTTGATGAATGATATAGTGTAGATAGTATGGTGTCTATAAATTCCCATGCCCACTTATACTGTCCATCTAATGTAGACGATTTTTCAACACCCAAATGATATTTCTGGTTTCCTGGCAGTATTCAATATCCTCAGGTAACCCCTGTTGAAGACAAAGTTGGATTATCTCCATCTTTGTAACATCAGGAATGGATTTATTGTAACAATTGATCCCAAGTAGAAGATACTTGCAGTACATTGTCCGAAGTTTGGGATTGGATATGTGCACCAAAGAAGTTTCGCTAGCCTTGGTGCGGTCCTTGAATGTTACTGAGTCTGATCGTGATTTTCTGAACAATGGTGAATAGTTTTTCAAGAATGTCCACGCGTCCATAAATTGTCTATTGAAACTTCTTCTATCAGGAGCATCATCTTGCTTTACTATTTCGATTCCGAGTTCCAAGGCTGGTCCAACCAAACTTTCCGTATCGTAGTTGTCCATTTGGTGTGTGGATAGCGACTTGGTTCCGGCAATCAAACTCAACAAAACAGGATACTCGTTAATCATCTGAATCGTCAACAATCTGTAATTTGTACAAAGTATGGGATACACGTCTAATATGGTCTTCAAGATTTGTAGTTTTAAGCTGTTGTCTTTTTGAGACAAAAGCTTAAATCCATATGTGAAGATTGTTTGTGCTAGGTTGTAGGAATTCTTGGGAACATTTGATACCCACACTTCTTGTGTCTCGACTTCTTGGATAGCTTCCTCGTCAGATTCATCGTCTGAGTCCTGGTCCAGCTTCGAATTTTCAAAATACGTTTCTTCGGGGTCGAACTGAATTTTCTCCCCTTTATTTTCATTGGTAATCAATTCAACCAACTTGTCCACATTATCCATACCCCACGGTTTGAATTCCGATATCTCTGAATCGATTTGAATCAATCCTACTCTGTATTCTGTACTGATTGTCCGTATGAGTTCATCGAAAACAATAAAGTAACCTTGGACCATACGAGAATACCCGTGATATGTGTCGATGGTGATGAATATCTGGTTCATGATGTCAATTAGTTGATTAGTACGCAAAAGATTAATGCCAGCAAATCTGATCAACACCATTAAGATACCCGGTAGAGATGGAGTTAGGTCACTAGACGCAAGCTTTAGATTAATCGCATCAATCAAATAGTCCAGATTATCAACTAGTAATGTTTCCAATGAACCATTATAAAACACATTGACTACCTGCCTGATTGCCGATACGGCATGTGTTTGTATAAGTGGCTTTTGATTCATGGTCATTGCCTCTAATATTGGCAACAAATATTCAATCATAAAATCAGTTTGGAACTCATCAAATGTAAACCCTTTTGATATGATTCCAATTGTGTCTAAAGCAACAGCGTACGAAAATTCGAGCGAAGCATGATTTGCTCCCAACTCTTCAGTGTTGAAAGCTTCATCATGAATCCTATCCATCAAATCTTGAGCCTTAGACAATATGAAATACGAGGTTTCTGAATTTGTATCAATCGTCAAAGACTCATCCAGATCAAACTGAAGGAAGTCATCTATTTTGAACGAAGATGACTGTTTCAAGTAATTATTTGCTATCCACAAACCCACTGCATCTTTCAATAAAGAATTTTCCTCAAGAAGACTTTCGAGAACGTCTAATTGCGATGTTGTGTTAATCGAAGAACAAAACTCAACAAGCATTGAAAGCTTTTGTTCTATAAAGGTGGAGAAGTTGTTAACAAAATAATGCAGAATCTCTTGGTTAGAACCCATGATATCAGTTCTCAATTGCTTTGAGAAGTTGACCAAGCTGACATTATAAGTTGCCTGACCAGCAATCTGGCTCGAAGGCTGCAGAATTTTTGCTACTTGTCTTGCATTGATGTAAGGTGGCAACTCGATGTCATCTAGTTTGTTATCGGAATTAGTTGTAATGGCCGACTTTTTGGCTATTCGCTGCTTACTCATCCCAAAATTTTCGGACAAACTTCCTTGCAAAGTGGTGAAAATTCTTAGCTCAATTTGCTTTAAAAACGAATCATCTTCACCCAATATATTGATCAATTCATTAGCAATTTGCATTTGTAGCTTAATTGAAACTAAACAGTTGTTAATTTTGTCATCATTAGAAGACTTCATGACAATAGGAAAAACATTATCGATCAAATCGAGTAATTTTGCTTTTAATAATTTAAGGACTAGTTTCTTTTTTGGAAGATAATCATCACTTGAATCAGTATTCAAAATAAAAAGCAGTGATAATCGTTTAACATTGTCTGTATCGTCTCCAACAATAGATATGTACAAAGATATTAGATCAACAGCCAATGGAAAAAATTCTTCAAATAAGGAAACGAAGCAAGAATTAATCACTTCTGATACAAAGGTAACGAGGGATTCCCCAATTTGTGATTTCGTCTTTATCTTGATGCGATTTTTCTCCTTCATCATAAGATTTGTGAATAAGATAGTCAAGGAGATTTTTAATTGGGTAGATGTTGCTACCAACCAGGATTTAGTTCGAATTTGATTGCTATCATCAAGCTGAATGTCGATCAAGTTGAGAGTTTTGGAAAGATTATTTGCCTTCTCAGGTCCATGTGCTGAAAGGTCATTCCATTTGCTTGCAAACGACTCCAAAGAAAAGCTTTCTAAGTCAAAACTTACTTTTAAATCAGAATCATTGAACACTTTGACGATAAGAGCCTGCAACAAGTTTAGTATGTCCACAATGATAGTGTAATGAATCGGGCTAACTTTGGATGTGAAGTTAACCAAATGCGAAATGGCGCCTGGAAGCACTTGCGACAACTGATTTGACGACAATCGATGAAACAATGCTCTTAAATTTGAACATGACTGTGTTACGAATGAAATTTCTTCGTCAGACGAGCAAGTAGATATATCTAGCAAACTCAAGTGGAGGGTTACTAGATTGCCCAAAAGTGGCAATTTGGACTCATCAAAATATGTATCAGAAACGCTGTGAATTAATGACGACAAAAGCTTGACTCCAACCAGTTTAAGCTCGATTGGCTGGTTTGACGTAGCTTGTTTTAAATCTCCACCAACCAAGCAAATTACTAAGGGAAACAATTGGTCAACTAACGTTGTATCCAAATTGTAAATCCAGCAATACCTGAGCAAGAAATCGATGATTTTCAAGATATTGCAAATGACTGGTGGTGATAATGACGACTGTTTAAGCAATCCAGATATAGGGAAAAATATGTAGTCTGCCAAACCTTGCGCAATCACAAATGTACCCTTATTGGCACACTCATTAGCCCTTGTAGTGATTATGGATGTGAGATCAGATGTGATTCGTATTAGTTTGGAAGAGCTACCATCGAATATTGACGGGGGTAGGAGTGCTAGCTGAGATAACTCAATGCAAACAGGTTTTATGTCCCGAAACAACTCTTGCGACAACCGCTTCACCTCCTCCTCGCGGTACGGCGCACGTTCCATTGTTGGCCTTTTCGTTCAACAACTCACAATCATAGCACTATTCTAGATTTCTCGGGTATATGTAGGATGTTTCTTGATTCCTCAGCGAAGGGTCAGAAACACGATGCAAGTCAGCGGACACAATAAGTGAACAACAACTACGAGATCAACAGAGTTGTTGGGTTTAGCCAGTGAACCGTATTTGAAGGTTGATTAAGTTTTGCCTTTTTTTGCTATCGTGTTGTGTAACGATAACTTTAATTTTGCAGCCATTGAGCACACCTAGACCGGAAAGCGGGACGACCCATACATTGAACTTTGAGGTAACTGTACATTTTTAGATTGTTGGAATAAATCAAAGTCCGTCGTTGTTTTGTCTCGTTCCGTATCATATCTATACCAAAGACTCTAAGGGTAGTAGGTTCATTTTGTACGTCAAATACATTTCATCATTTGCACCAAACAAAATGCAGTTAGCGTGCACAGCCCACAAAAGCAATAGTTCTCAGTCACCATTGTACAATTACATGGATTCTCAAAATTCCCACTCTTTCTTTTTGAATGTCCATTTGTATTGTTGTAATCGGTAATACGTATATTTGCAACACTTGCGAAGTTGTCAAACGCGCGGCATATAAGTTATACAACACATGATCATACACGTGAACACAGACTGTGCTGAACTTTACTCTTCTGCATACTAACGGTAAATTAAGGTCCGCGCGGTTCTTGAAAAATTTTTCATTTGTGTTACTAGAAAACAAATTTTCAGTTTTTAATTCTTTCTGTATCGCTGACTTTATTCAAAAAGTATGTAGAAGTTTCGCAATCAAAATGTCTCAGTGGATATGAACACAGTTGGCTATTCTAATCATTCAAGCTAGGTACCAGAATCAAGTTGTCGTGACAAAGTTATCATTCCATCTATATGCGCAGGGATGTAAATGGAATGTTGGCAGCATTGGGACGCTTGACACCTTGTACTTTGATTAGCTCGTGAATCCTGGCCTTCAGGACACTCATGTGGCGTTTTAATTGATGATTGGATGTTTTGTATACTAACGTTGTTTAGAGATGACTAGAACTTCCGTATTGGCTGACGCTTTAAACGCTATTAATAACGCTGAAAAGACTGGTAAACGTCAAGTCTTGATCAGACCTTCCTCAAAGGTCATCATCAAGTTCTTGCAAGTTATGCAAAGACATGG
This sequence comes from Suzukiozyma manassasensis, assembly GCA_030569175.1. Taxonomy (NCBI): domain Eukaryota; kingdom Fungi; phylum Ascomycota; class Pichiomycetes; order Serinales; family Debaryomycetaceae; genus Suzukiozyma; species Suzukiozyma manassasensis. Next base: position 1,170,361 of record JAJMKC010000001.1, on the reverse strand, counting down.
TATGTTATAATGATTTTTTTCAAGTCTGAAAATTTTTCTTCTTCTCTTGCCCCGGATTGATAACTGGATGGTTTGATCGGTGTTCAGTCCCTTTCTGTCTTTTAAGTGTTCGGGAGAATAATTTGGAAATGCTTCTTACACGAACTTGATAGCACCACACTACCTTGTTCGTTTACTTTTCCTTTACATTTGTAGAATCTTATCTTTTGATTTTCAGACGTGATGATATTTTGTTCTAATACTAACTTTCAGGTTACATTGGTGAATTTGAATACATCGATGACCACAGATCCGGAAAGGTTGTTGTTCAATTGAACGGTAGATTGAACAAATGTGGTGTCATTTCCCCAAGATTCAACGTCAAGATCGGTGACATTGAGAGATGGACCGACAACTTGTTGCCTGCCAGACAATTCGGTTACGTCATCTTGACCACTTCTGCTGGTATTATGGACCACGAAGAGGCCAGAAGAAAGCACGTTTCCGGTAAGATCTTAGGGTTCGTGTACTAGTTGGCACGTAGCACTTGTATTATAGGTTTCTAGGGTAATAAAAGGCAATGAACCAACACTGTAGATCGAGTCGGAGCAGACACAATTACCACGCGTCTTTCTACAAACAATTGGTACCGTCATTTGTGTGTCCCACAAAGTGCTCTCCTGTTGGTGCTTTTGTATTTATTGACTTCGTTTACTTGTAATCTTGATTCTGTAGAAGTTCTTGATTTAGCATGTTACCAATCGAACCAATTACCTCTTTCTCGCCCCTGAACACGCAAATCGACATCTGAAATACGCAATATCCTCGCAAACTTGTTCTCATGTGACTGCACTCTTCTATGCTCTGCAACCACACCTATTTGCTCTCCAGACAGGAGTTTCCATCGATTTGATTGAAATCCATTAGTGGAGTCAAAATCGGGTAGAATTGTCTACGCACAAAAAATCCCAAACCAATTTTGTGTGCTTCAAAACCCCCACGACACACAAAGTACAATCGGACCCATCCCAAGTAGTCGGAGCTGTCATATACACCATGTCGTTTTTTTCGGGACGAATAAACTGGAAAGATATCACCTGGAAATCGGCAGGACGGTTTTCCATCCATACTCTTTCCATGTCTATTCGAGCTGGGTGCTTGGCTCATCTAGTACAAGAATATGTCTACGAGTTTCGAGAAACTCGTGGTGAATCGATGTTGCCGACGTTGGACAACCGCAAGGAGTACGTTCACGAGCTAAAGAAGTACCGGTTGGGTCGTGATGTTGAAATGGGAGACTGTGTTGTGGCAGCCAAGCCCACAGATCCATTGTTGAGGGTTTGCAAGAGAGTAACGGGGATGCCTGGTGACATAGTTCTCGTAGATCCATCGAGCTCGTCTGAATTAACAAATACTCCTGCCGAAGTTGTTGCCCACGACGGGTTCAATAAGTACATCGAGGTGCCGAAGGGCCATGTGTGGTGTACTGGGGATAACTTGGGATTTTCCTTAGACTCGAGGTCATATTCGGTGTTGCCCATGGGTTTGATTACGGGGAAAATTACCATGGCCAATACCCGAAATAAAGGGTGGGCATCAAAACGCATCACTAATAACTTCATCGACGAAGTATAGTGATAGCTATGCTATCTTGTGTATATATTTTACCTACTTATGCTCTTCCGGCTAATCTTTGAGCTTTCAAATATCTCAACACCTTAGATCCAAAATAAACGCTAGGCATCATGATGATAAATCCTCGGAATAATGTAGCAAATATCGACTGGCCCAAGTAGTACTGGACAATGTTGTATTCGAAGCCAATGATGGAAACGAAAAATAATACATTGTACGACAATTGTACTGGCGAGATGTACTTTAAGCTTCGGTACAAGTCTTTGCCTATGTGTTTGTTCCAGCTGACGACCAACCCCAAAAACAAAGCCACGGCTGCTCCAATAAATGCAATAGGAATAACAGCATTAACTGTAGCCTCTTGTTGACGGAAAATATGATGGATTTCAGGCTTGTACCCAACAGTTGACTCGTGTGAAACATATTTGCTTGATTCGACAAACTCTTGTGATGGGATAATCTCCACCAATTGCTTGTTCAAGTTGTGTTTCGAGTCAAAATCACCAATGATCAATTTTAATATTAATTTCTCTTGGACCTTCAAAACTTCCGGGAGTTTGTTGCAAGGAATAGATAATTTAATTTCGTTGTTGACTGTCAACACTGGAACGAAATGGGTAGTCAACTTGGGGTTTTCAAAACTGGACAACCCAATGAATAATTGATGAGGAGGAGTGTCGACATCTTCCTTCAACTTGAGCACCACATCTATCTTTTCTTTTGGTGACGTTAATGGTAATTGCCTAATTTCTTGGGTCATAATTTCACCGAATTCAACTACTGCGTTGCCAATTTTTATGTGGCCCTCAGCAATGGAATATGCCATGATAATGGCTGCCAATTGGAATAAAACTGCCACTACGCCAACCTTCATTCTCAATGCCTCAATATCCAACAGAAGATTGTACGAACTACTAGTTTTAATTTTCAATTTTTTGACGTGGTCGTAACCGAGTGTGCAGATAAATTACCGTTTTCCACCACAAGCCACCTAGTTCTGGAACCTGCTCCAGTAGCCTTTAAAAGACGAATATAGTATTGACTGTGCCTGGTCAGTGTTAAGAAATTAATGTAGTTTCACGTGTCTTGCTTTCTTTTGCAAAAATTCCGAACTAAATCCTTAGTTTTTTGTACTTTTGTGTATGCTCAATAGATTCCAATTAGTGGACTTCAACACACTATAACAACGGGACCACGCTACTTTCGTGCTGACTGTGAGACTCTATTAGTCTAGTAATCCTTTATCACACTTGAATGTAAAAAGCGGTAGCATCCACACACTTTCTTGGATAGTTGGCTCATACGTTCCTGCGATTCATGGCTGCAAATCTTTAATGCAACACCATCTCAGCAAACTTGTTTGCACCATTTCTATGGACTTGTTCCCCAGTATCGACAGTGCTTCCCTTCATGATGGGATTGATTGTTAAATATACGTAAACCATGGCCCATGCAATAAACAACAAGATCATCGTGGGCAACAAAACAAGGGCTGTAGAAGTCAGTAAGCATATTGAAATTAGTACAACGAGAACATACATATCACTAAGAATATTGCAAACCAAACCATTGATGCAATTATAATAAAAAATGGCGACAACAAAAACATAGCAAAAAGGAATACCGGCTAGTCGTTAGTACCAAAATAGCCATCTTTTCGATGAGTCCACACATACCGACGACGTGACTGAGATAACAAGACACAGCTTGAGTGAGTTGTTGTGATCAACAAGGTAGGAGTACCAATGGATACAAAAGCTGTTGTTAGCTAGCTAAATGGTGAATGAAGAGGTAAATACATACAAAACCAAATGTGACAAAAGACGCCACTGTTCACATAAACTTGCGAGAACCGACTCTCCAACGTAGGCACTACGAGCTATCAAGTCGCTTGTGTAGAATTCCACTATGTATAGTGCCAAATTTGATCGTTCGCCACAAAGAAGCTGGTTTTTCATTTTTGCAGCCAAAATCTTGAACACAGAAACACAGAACCACAGAAGAAACACCAGCTTACTGATGAGATGGGATGGATGAAAGTTGATCTAGAAGTTAGATGAGGTTATTTCCTTGGAATCCTTGTGGATGCCAAGCTGGTTGGTAGTTTACAAAGCTACAGTACACGCCTAGTTGAAGTAACATTTTACCCAATTGTTAGAGAATATGCCAAAAAATGATAATATGCCAAAATGAAAAACAAGTAAGTGATTGTCCTACAATTGTAAAACCAGCCATAATTTTGGAAGAGAAGACTTACTAACCAAACTGGAGAAGGCTTTGAAATTCATTGAGAGTTTACCAGTATCAGCCTTCTATGGCTATGGCTATTGTGAGGCATCTATTCTGAAGGGAGGGCCGCCGCGCAAACCTCCGTCGCGGTGCGTGGGTCGAAGTATTTTTCCCCCCACGGTGCTGAATCTTTCGACGCGTGCACCGCGATGCGCCATGCCAGGATGACCAAAATTTCCACTTGCGATCTACATCAAGCAACCAGTGCCACTAGTCGAGAATGCAATTCTTAACTGCCAAATCAGTGTTATATATCAGAGCCGCATGGTTGTTGTTCATCACTTACCACTTAGCGTTTGACCCTAGGTATTTGTGTACAATTGGTTTCGTGGTACTTTTGGGCCAAGCCATGGAAGTGAAATTTGTCATGTTGGACAATGACAACCCACTCTTGGGAGTGGTTTGCGTGTTATTCGGGTTGTTTGTGGTATCCGACGTGGTGCCATTGATGGCAGAAAATCACCAGTACTTCGAATCCATCGTTCCAATTAGATTATGCATCTACTTTGCCATTGCTTCCTATTCATACTTGGTAAAATCATCAGTTTTATCAAACTGCTTGATTTTCACTTATGCCTTTTTTGAAATCTGGTTGAACTTTTTGATTTACAACAACTTGCGCGATGAAAAGTACTACAGAGTGAAAAAGTTTGTCGAGGAAAACGAGGATAAAATAAGAGAAGTTGAAGCAGAGAGAATCGTCGTTGTCGAAAATTAGTTTCGTATATAGCTATCCTTATAGGGTTGGGAATATGTTTATAGAGGAATCCATAAAACCATTTTTATGACCACCGGCTGGTATGGAAACCATATTCCATGCTGCCCCCACTGCGCACGGGTTATTCGTTGACAAAGTTCATGATTGACCATTCCAAACACTCTTCTATATCGTTAAAATCATTAAACTTCACCTGCAACACATTTGCCCCGTCAATGTTCTCGTTCATGTTCTCCGAGCTGTAAAACTTGATCATGCTCAAGTTTATGATCAAGTTGACAAAGATTTCGTTTGTCGTCAACTCCAACTTGACCTTGAGACACTTGTTGTGCTTGTTCTTGAACACAATCAAAATGTGAGAAACGGGTTTTTGTATTGATTTTTGGAATGGATTGCCGATTTTTGTTCTCAAGTTGATGTACTTGTCAACCGTGACAGTAGGTGATTCAGGCAACTGGTCCTTGAACTTGCTTATCAAGCCATCAATGATGGCCCTCATATTTGTCACATTCAAATCATGCCTGATATTTCCCAATAATGGCCTCAATATCAACGGATGGGAGTTTGATTGTTTCCACTTGGTCACTGCCGTGGGCATTTTCTGCTTCAACTTCAAGTTGTACTTGAAATAACAGCACAACATAATCTTTAAGTAGTTCAAGATGAGCTGACACTTGTTGTTATTGATGGACGAGTAATTGTTGATATTCTGATAGTCCAACTCGTCATCATTACTCTCGTCGTATACGAGCGATTCAATCTCGATGATTTCGTTTTTGATTTCGATGATGATTTTGTTTGATATTATGGAAACGTTGTAGTTGATCAAGCTTTTCGCTTCTCGGGTCAATTGATAAAACAAATCTTCCTCAAACAAAAAGTATCTTGCCTTCTCAATGTCATTAATAATTCGGTGCTTCGATGTGGTAAACTTGTTTGCAAATATAGATTGACCCGTCAACATATAATCGTTATCAATTTCACTCAAAATCCTCACCCGGATGTACTTGTACACCTTCTCTGTAATTCTCAAACTAGACGTTATTGGAGTGAATGAAACCTCGCCAGAAACGTCATTTTTCTCCAACAAGGCTAGGCCCTTGTCGTGGTAACTGGACCCAGAATCACCATATCCGTACTTGACACCAATGGAACGAGTGCCGTTAATTCGGGTCTTGAATAGCACCTCGTCGTTGTCGAGTATAACGTTGACTGTGTTCCAGTATTCCTTCTCCTTCAACACTTGCTCGTTCAAAGATGTACATGACTGCCTAAACAAGGTAGTGATTTTATTCAAACTTTGGAGCTTCCACCCCTTTCCCGTGTTTGACGCCGTCTGATACTTCTTCTTGGCTTCCTCCAACGCTGATTCCTCCCGCAAAAGCCGATCACTCGATAAAGACCCCAAAGGGACATTTTTCAATAGATGAGGCGACATGGTAGACTTATCAACAGTGGGCTTGACCGCAGATATAAGCAACGACACAAAGTCTAGCGACAAAGAGGTTTCGTTCATTGCCGTACTTATATTCTTGGCCAACTCGCCCGACTGTTTGTTGAAGATTTCCACTGGGTCCTCTTCACCTTCACCATCAAACACAACGTCTCCAGGAATGTCCACCAAATCCGTCACCGACGCCACATTGACCTCGTTTTCAATCTCTTCCTGCAAAGACTCCTCGGTGATGTCGACAAACGATTGTCTTTCTATCAATATCCGGGGAATCAAGTCCACTATGGCCATGGAGTTTCTGTAATGTTAGAGGGTAGAACAAATACAAAGAGGGCCCAAACCTCCCTGAAGAAAAACAATGATACATACTCATCTTGTATAAACGGATCCTTGGTGTCATTGTTGCCGGTATCCAATACCATATCGACGGGAAACGAGTTTTCCACCGCCATTTTGTTGATGTAGTTGCAACCAAGTAGTTCTATACTATGAAAAATAGTGGAATTTTTCAGTTCTGAGTATACACTATTTACCAAAACAAACGTCACCACGATTTTTTTTTTTGGCGATATGGTGCTACGGTGTGGGTGGGAAGCTACCAGGATTCTTCTACTTTTGCTGTCCATGATGGCTCAACTCTTTTCAGAGTAAATATTATTAGTAGTATTGATAATATTTAGCAGTTATGGACGGGTTCACTAATATACTTGAGGATGACCAAGACGGGATTAGTCCATAAAATCATCTAGATCACCCTCTTCGATGGCTTTCAATAAATCCATTTCATCATCCCTAGATTCATCTATCTCATTATTTTCTAACTTGTTGTCATTATCGCTAGGATATCTCATACACTTGACCGAATCGTTGTGCAACGAAAGACAGAACTTGATTCTTTGATCAAATTCATTTTGAGGTAATTTGGTCGAGTAAACATCCAACAATTCGTTGGATTGCATATATCCTTTTTCGTGGTTTATCGTTGCTTCTATGACTCCATCTCTAATTGCTTTGGACACAATATATTCGGTGGACTCTTCCGAATCCAAATGTAATTTGATACAGATGTCCTTGAGGGAAATTTTGGAATACGACAAACTAATGATTCTAATCCCGGTTTTGATGACATTTTGTCTTAATCTTGACACTAAAGTGAAATTGTCGTCTTTTTTGAATTCGGATTCAAACTTAGTCAAAACTTGACCAAACAACTTCAAGTCACCCAACTTTACAGCTTTGGTAACGTTGAAGTATGGCTCGAAATTCCCAGTTTGCTTCTTGAACACTTTCAATTCGGGAATGTCCCCCATCAATAATTCGATGATGACTCTTAATTTCGTGGCTGACTGTACGAACCCATTGGACAAGCTGGTTTGAGGGGCTTTTCTAATTGCGGCAATGACGTATTCATGGGCCGTGGAATAATCCAATTGAATGGCGTTGATCTTGGCCAAGTAGTAATAATATCTCGCAAACAACGCATTGCCTCCATTTTCGGGAAATTGGGACTTTTCTATCAAATTACTTGCCTGATTAATGTCGTGGGTCAATAAATAGTTTCTCAACAAGGCAGTCAATATCGACGCTTGGGTCTCACTATCGTGTCTCAAAGTAGCAGTTCTCAACCCACCCAACAACTCTGGTCTGATAGAATAGAGGTCGCCCAACAATTCTTTTGTCCGTGCAATGTAAAACCAGATTTTTGCTTGTAAGAAATCAAGAGATCTTTTGTTGAAACATTTCATCAAAAAGATGACACTATTGTTGAATTGATCAAGCTCAGACAACTTTTTCCGGTCCAAAAGATTGATTTGAATCAACAAATGGAGGTACAACTCGATTTCTCCAATCAATTGGTTGTGGTTGTTGAACTTGTGGCTCGCAAAGTTATCACCATCAATCTCTACATCTAGAACACGCAACAACTCCTTCTGCTTCTCTGGTGCCGACTCATACACGTTGGAAATGATATATGGCAAAACTTGGGGGTATTCAATCAACTTCACTCGCAACTTTCTCAAATCTCTGAAAATAATCGATATGTACCGATTGTCAAAGTTGACGGACGCTTTGTGCAAGAGATTGAACGATTGTTCGATCTGATCAGCAATATCATGCTGCGGAAACTGTGGGGACTCCACGTCTTTCATCTCTACGTCGGCACCGTCTCCCATGTTGTTATTTGTAATGGGAGGGTTATGCTGTTGGCGTGGAGATTTTAGCTTCCAGGTTCGCCACTTGAGGAAATCTCGGCGCTACCATATCAAGATGGTAGCGCCACACCTCACTCAAGTTAATGAAGCAAATAGAAAAATTCAAGGAGAATGGAATCAATGGACAAGTGGGTGAAGAGTAGTGAAGTTTGTGATAGCCAGATGCGGAGTGTAATCATAAAGTTGTATGTTTTGAAAGAGTACACCCACCAAGACACGACGTATATAGTTAGTGAGATGGTGGAACTGTATGCCGTCGCTTACCATGAACAGTTGCAGCACAGCTTGGGGAACTGCAACAAAGCAGAGTAGTAGAGTCAACGCTGAGACTGCAGTAGAGTAAAACAGAGTCGAAAACCATCGATGCAGAATTTAATGTAGCAAATTGACCTTAAGGAAGCTGCACATTGAAGAAATACCACATTATGCTTGTTGCAAGGTATCCACCGTATGAATGTAGCCCTGTCGTATATCTCCAATGTCAAAAGTTTGATTTACAAGCCTTGCATCAATTATAACCAATGAAAGCAACGGAATGGACATACCTTGTTTTTTACTTCAAGATTCTACGAGTATGTAGATTGAGCCGTCAGTGCAGAAGTGCATATTGTTCTCTTATCGCAAGTCGCCAACATTGACTAATGCCACTGGGAAAGATTCGCTCAGTGTATCCTCTTAAGGAACGCGTGAAAACCTACCATGCGTTATGTTGGTCTCAGCGACTAGTACAGGCGAGGTTTCCACTCATCCTGATGGAATGAGAAGAACCCGAATGGTAGCGCCGCAAGATTATTTTTGGGGGTTTCGGGGGGAATTTGAGAACTCAGGAACTAAGGAAACTAGTGACTATTAAAACAGGGAGTACGAAGCAACGCGTCTTTCCTCATGACTGCAGCGAGGCAGGAACTACTGTGAATTGGAGGCACTTGTGTCAGTACAACAATAAATTTGTATGAAGTGAAGTCGAGGGTGGGCCCTTTCCGGTTAAAGTAGTACGTCGACATAAGCCCTAAATGAGCCTACATGGTCTGCAAGTATGTTTTGCCACTTGTTGGGTACATAGAAGTGGTGTGGTGCGAGTAACTATGCAGAATGGGTCAGGTACTTCAGGTACTGGTGGTGTCCGCAAGATATCCACGGTTAAATCCTATTGGTGAGATTGACGTGTGTGTTGAAAATAGTACTAGGGAATCGGCATTTATATACTGACAAATCCACAATCCACCAGCTTACAGATCTTGTTATTAACTATAAAATGGCCAAACCTTCTATTTTACCCCAGCATGAGCCTGTGGTGCCACAATTGATCCCAGTATTTCTTCTCAACCTCAAAATTTCCCCCGAACCCGCTTTAGTTTACCAGGACAGTGTTGGCGATCGGGTTTTGAAGTTGGCCACCGTGACTGACGGACAAGCAATCCCAATTGACAACAGTCTCGGACTCAAGTTCGAGTTGGATTCTATCACTGGGTTTGACGATCTCACCGAGAACGTCTCATTGGGTGTTGTTAACTTGGACTGTAAATTGTACGGGAAAACCCCCAGTGGTACTGGGGTTGAGATCAAGTACCCTGGATTGATCAGGTTACTAAAGCCCACCGTCGATGTTTTCTTGAAGAAATCGTCGCTGGCATCGTTCGAGGAATCGTATGTTACCTGTAACCCCACCTTCCATGCTGGTTCGTCGTTGGAGCCTGAGTACAAGTGGATTCAGAGTGAAAATTTCTTTGGAAAGGGAAGATTCCTTAGAGATGAGGCTGGAACATTGCATGTTCAGTACTACATCTACATTGTGAGATGAGCAAATGTTGAAATTTTAATTGGCGTATGTAGCTGATGTATGCCTTTAATGTACCATGTTATTTATTTTGTTTGCTTGATGTGTAATGATATATTGGTAGGGCCAGTAGTCTTTGTGAGTTAGAGAATAGGTTTTCGCATCAATTGATGCTGAGAAAAAGTAAATGCATATTGCTTAATTCTACCCAATGTGAATTGGTGAGCGTCAAGTCGCGCTCGTGGTGGTATTGCATCCCAAGTCTTGTTTTGTCTTTGTCAACATCTTTAATTAATTACAAATATTGTGCGCACTTGTTGATGTTGGGCCAGTGTGTTTAATCTGTCAGACTGTGTTGGCATCACAAAACAAGCTCTGCATACCGTTTAGATGATATATGAGTTCTGTAGTGACAGCTGTTTTAGTTTAGTTACCACATAGTGGTTGCAATATTCCGCTTCCACCAATCTTTCTCTATGAGGAGGGCCAGTAGTAGTCTTTCTCTTCGTAAACCCCTCGCCGTCTGTGGGATATACCTTAACTACGGTGAAGTTGGGCCCTAGCAGCAATAACTTCAGATACTTGGCTCATTGGACCTTCGGCAGCAACCGGGGACGTTGTCTTGGGCTAATGGGGTCCTGTCTTGTCTTTACTAGACTTAAACTCTACTAGTGCATACGATGCTGATTTTGCTCCAAGATGAAAGGCATCCAACACAACAGACTTTTCGATTCGTTTCCAGCCCTTCTGGAAGACATACTTGTCCCTGAGCCAACCCTGAGTTTTTCTCCCCGTTTCACTTCCTTGTTCTACCTCTCCTACACCGTTCTAAGTTCCCATAAATTACTATACAACTCATCAATATAAACAATATTTATGAATACTAATTGATAGAAATGACATCTAAAAATTAACATCGCCAGCATCGCTGGCCCGCAAAACAAAGTACTACGCCGCGATGTCGACTTCCCAACTCAACAACACGAGTTCTGTTGGTTGTTGGTCAACGATTGGCCCTTCAAGTTCACGTTCGACTTGGACGACCCGGCAGCAGCACCGCTGTTGGCGTTGCTTGTCATCTGCGCCTTGATCTGTCTGGCCATGGTGTAGAACGCTTGCTCGACGTTGGTGGAACTCAACGCTGACGTCTCCAAGAATGGAATATCCAACGCATCAGCAAACTCCTTGGCCGCAGTGTACTCCACAATCTTCTTGTCCGACAAATCGGCCTTGTTACCAACCAACAACTTCATCACCCCCCCGGTGGCGTATCTGTCGATTTCTTGTAACCATTGCTTGACGTTGTTGAACGACTCCTGGTCCGTGACGTCGTACACAATGATGATACCGTGGGCACCACGGTAGTACGAGGAGGTGATGGTCCGGAACCGCTCTTGCCCAGCAGTATCCCAGATCTGCAACTTGATGGTCTTGCCGTCGAGCTCGATGGTTCTAATCTTGAAATCAACCCCGATAGTCGAGATATAATCTGGTGTGTAGGTATCGTCAGCAAACCGTAACAACAAACATGATTTCCCCACTCCGGAGTCACCAATCAATAATAATTTGAATAAATAGTCGTATTCGTTGTTCATGATGCCGCCCACTCTGTTCTATCAATAAATTCTTCTATTCAATTTATCTACAAGTATAAACGTAGTCATAGATTGTTTGCCTCGTTCCAGTACTGAGAAAACCCCCGAGCACATGCAGGCCTGACATGGTAGCGACGAGTCTTGCTAAATGACGGGGTTACGGCCAGGGGACGATACGGTGGGGGGCCCAGCAGTCGACGTGGTGTTCGCCCAGGTGGTTACAAGTGAGGGTAATTGGTGATGATGGTGACAATTAGGGTTTTTGCTGTTGATTTTTTGTCCCCAAGCTTTTACAATTTGAGGTGGGGCTTGTTTGTAGCGGTTTTGTCAGACGTGTGGCTGGAATGTCCCGAGACAGAATGCAAAAAAATCACACTACTGCGACGGTGAACCAACGCTGAGGGTGGGATGCAGTGCAAGGCTGCAACCACGGTGGGTGCAAATCTTGAGCAAATCTTGATCTACATGTTTGTGTCATTGTACTTATCGCACCATTTGGGTGTAATCTATATGGTATTTATTAGCTTTTATATGTTGAACTACTCTAACTACTCAGCCTTTGATTTCTGGAGTGTCCGTCTAGCAATGGCCACCATCTTGGAAAACCAGTACACGTTCAACGTGTCTAATAATAAGTTCAACCCTAATACCGGCACTGGCAAGTACCACGGTAATTGGTCCCATATCTGAAACATGTCTACTGCGAGTAAGTACACGGCATAAAACCCCCAAACGATTCTCACCGAGAAAAACGTAAAAAGTAACAAGAGCCCATTGATGGTAACAGAGGTTTCAGAAAACGTTCCCTTGGGCAACCTGTTGGCAAACCAATTGATGTTGACAAATGGAGTAGACAACTCAAAAAGTAAAAACGCCGGGATCCAGGGCATACAGAAGGGATAAAATGACGTGCCAAAAACATACACCGCTGCGAACCCATGGAGTAAAAATCCCACGCCAAACAATGAATAGTGTCTCAGGCACACATAAAGGTCCCACAAAAAGTACCCCAAAGAAAGAGCACACACAAATCCCCCATACGGGGTGTATCCCAATAATGAGCTTTGGGGATCATTTATCCGGTTTTGGTAGTGAGGGTGGTTCCAAGTAGGCAATAAAAGGGCAATGGACAAGACGCACTGCACCATGGAAACGACATGGATGTCGAAATTGATTTGAGTTTTTCTCGATAATTTCTTGTATGTGTCGCCTAACACGATGGGGGAGAAGTATGCTGATAGGTACTGGATGGCGATGTAAAAGACAAACGAGGCAAAAACCTCATGCCAGTGGAGAAGAAAGAGATTGGATGGGTTTTCTGGGAACGGACGGTATTTCAAGAAGATGTCATTCTCAAATACTGGCAATGATCTCGTAAGAAACATTGTTGACGTCGAATTGGATTTAGTTCGTTCCACACGGTAATATTTATTCTGCTGTATGCATGCCCAACATTTGCATGTATCCCAAGATCCGGACTCGGTACGTTCGGGAAATACCCGGAGATACGTCCATGTTTGGGTGCAAAAACGTTCAATTTTGTGGTTTATCGAACCGCAGGCAAATTCGTCAGTAGTAGTTCAAGATAGGGGAATGAGGTACGGGATAGTTTTGAATATTGTGTATAGAGCTCGATGTGTTGCTTGTTGATAGTGGTGAATTCAATTTTTGGGTGCAGTGCGTATGATGTTAGGAACACCTTGGTGGCAGCCATGCAAAAGTAGCATCTATGATATATGTCGTAGTGACAGCTATGTAGTAGCAACATGACCGTGACGTATGTATATAAATATATGGTGATGACGATAGTAACGAGCATATAGTGCGTACCACCACGAAACACGTCAAGTGGTCCAGTTAGCATACATAGAATGGCTGCAAATTTGCAATGTTTCGTTGTCCCAGGCATACTGATTACAAATACCTACTCTCACCCACCGGGCTTACAAGAGATGAAAAACAGAAGTCGCCTCTGCTGTAGTGTTTTGTCTTTTATTGTGCCAGGGGTCTGCCAATGAGATTCAGATATGGTAACCTTTGCAACAACCTGTGCTCATAGTCAACATCAAAGAATCGTCACAATTATCCACAGATCACAGTCCAATAAGCACTGCTGCAATCAACTCGTACTATCATAACGTATGGTGTCTAGGTACATCTAGAGAGCTCAGCACGTCACCAAGAATTCGCAGCTCTTGTACGGATTTTGGTTGACAGCGCACAGTTTAAACGACTGACACACTAAACTGAATTAACGCCCTTGTTTGTTCAGATCCCTCCCTCAAGGTGTACTGTAACTAAGACGGGAGTATCTAATCGCACTTTGAGCGAAACACTGTGGTGCAAAACAAACACCAACCTCAAACCAATTCGCACAGTCACTTGAATGAAATGCTCCAACCACCGAGAATCTCATTGCGTGTCCAAGAGTTAAACGGTTGCAGAAATATCAAAGGATCCACAGAGAATATCGTTCAATAATAGGGCAAGGATCTGGTATGGTAGCACTGCTTGCAGATGTTGGCTTCGCTCGTATAATTCGTATATGCCAGACTGACACTGTCTACCAAAATAATAATCAACGTTTTCGAGTGTGAAAAATTAAAATCTTCTCTTCATCAGAAACCCATTAATTTGCACCAATGTCGTACCCATTAGTCTGTTTAGGTAATCCGTTATTGGATTTACAAGTCAACGTTGACTCCGAATACTTGAAAAAGTACAATTTGAAAGACAATGATGCCATTTTGGCCGAACCAACCCACATGGCCATTTACGACGAAATCTTGCAAAAGGAAGGTTTGATCTTGGTCGCCGGAGGTGCTGCTCAAAATACCGCCAGAGGTGCTCAATACATCTTGCCAGAAAACTCCGTTGTCTATTTTGGTTCTGTTGGTAAGGATGTTTACTCCGAAAAGTTGGAAGTCGCCAACAGCCAATACGGGTTATTGACTAAATACCAATACCACGACGACATCCCTACCGGGAAATGTGCTGCTTTGATCACTGGCCACAACCGTTCGTTGGTCACTGACTTGGCTGCTGCCAACCACTTCACTCCTCAACACTTAGACTTGCCAGAAAACTGGAAATTTGTCGAAAATGCCACTCACTACTACATTGGTGGGTTCCACTTGACTGTTTCTGTTGATGCCATTGTCAAGTTGGGTCAACATGCTGCTAAAAACGGCAAGGTGTTCACCCTTAACTTGTCAGCCCCATTCATTCCTCAATTCTTCAAGGATGCATTGGACAAGTCGGTTCCATACTGTGACTATATTGTTGGTAACGAATCCGAAGCAGCTGCTTACGCCGAGTCCCACGACATTGCTTCCAAGGATGTGGTGGAAATCGCCAAGGCCATTGCCAAATTGCCAAAGGCCAACGACACTCCTAGAACCGTTGTTTTCACCCAAGGTACCGAACCAACAGTCACCGTCTCCTACGACTTCAAGACTAGCGAATACAACGTGCAACATTACCCTGTTCATGTGTTGGACAGTGCTAAGATCGTCGACACCAACGGTGCTGGGGATGCATTTGCTGCTGGATTTGTTGCCTCGTTGGTCCAAGGCAAATCTCTTGCCGACTCCGTCGACGTGGGTCAATGGGCTGCTGCGGTCTCCATTCAACAAGTTGGACCTTCGTTCCCATTCCCCAAAGTTGCTTACGAAAAAAAGTAATTATAGACGATTTCTAGTTCTGCGATACATTATGACCCGATCAGTCGGCTTCATTTCAACATGGGTTCATTATTTTATTTGGTTATTGTTTATTTAGGGTTGTAGATTGTGTAAATAGATAAATTCAACATTTTGTCATTATCATCCAGTTTTGGCTCGATTGCCACGAAAATTTCACGATGGCAATAAGCACCACACTAAGAGTACACAGAGCTTTTTACATCGCGATGCTGGCTAACAATTATGCTTTCAAAATCTGCCGTGGTGGGATCAGTATTGTCTTGGGGCAATTTGGCCGAAAAAGTGCGATGAGATGGGGATTTTCAGCAAAATCCCAAACTTGTTCCTCTCCACTGCGAAACACCATTAGCGCCCTGAAATGTCGGTTCTGAAGGATCATTACTATCGTTTAGCGTCTGATCTTCCCAATGAGCGGATCGAAGCGGCATCAGCATTGTTGGGCGAGCTTGTATCCGTCGATAGTAAGGACGACTGGGACTACGCCTACAACCGTCTAGTGAAAGGGTTGATCACTTCGAGACAATCTGCGAGGTTTGGCTTCAGTATGGCGTTGACAGAGGTCATCAGAGAGCTTTTGGCGAGACGGTTGGACTTCAGCGTCCCGCTCTACTTGGATTTGTTGAAGGAAGTCACCACCGTGAAGTCGGCCATGAAGGGCAAGGAAGAACGATCGGTTTTGTTTGGCCGTTTGTTTGGATTTCAAGCATTGATCAACTCACAGATCTTGACAGACAACACCCACAGCAATGGCGAGATCATTCATCAATTCATCCACCAGTTGTTGGAGCTTTCTAACGAGAAATCATGGCTTCGAGAATCGGCCACATTCACCCTTTGCCAGTTTATCAAGGTGATATCCCATCCAGATTGCACTCTTGATGCAGATTTGATACGCCAGACGTATATTTTCGTTTTGCAAGAAACAAGTAATCAAAATTTGACCTTGTCTACCGAAGGTATAGCCATTTACTTGACAATTCCTAATGCTGAAACCTTGGTGCAAGACGTCAAAAATGCGAATTCGGGATGGAAGAACGGGAATCCGTTTTCTAAAGGTAATTTGCCGGTGTTGGCCAAGGCATTAAAGGATGTTGAAGTTGTCGATGAAGACAAACAACAGCAAGAAAACGGAAACGCGAAGAAGAAACTGCAAAAAGCCACATGGACACCGCAGATTCCCTTTGTGTGGGACTTGATTATAAACCACTACAATGAAACTAGCGTGGATGTCGATGAAGACGTTGAAGATCACGAGTTGGGGAAAAAGAGAAACAAGTCTTCCACAAAGAAACCAACCAAAAAGCCCAAAACCGTATCTGAGCTTGTCAACTTGAAGGAATTCTGGTTAGTTGTCATCGACCAATCCTTGTTTTCAGAGAAATCATCTCATGAAAGAAAATATTGGGCATTTGTTATTTTGCAAAAGTTTTTGCAATTGCTCAATAAACCAGAACAAGTCCAACATTTGTTTACTCCAAACTTGTTGAGATGTTTGATTAATCAAACTGGTCAGTCCAGTAGATACTTGAACAAAATTGCTGTTCAGACATTGACCACCATCCAACAAGTTTGCAAGCAAAATTTCTTGAAAGCTCCATACATAATTTCTAAATTGACTTGCAAAACCAACGGTGGGTGCTGGAACTTTGATTTGGTTTCCAAATCGAAAACTGTCGATTCTCTCATATCTATTTCGATTCCACACCCAAATAACGTGAACCAGAGAGAAATTAGGCATACCCTCGACAAGATCAAAGCTGTGTTTATATCCATATTCGAAGAAGTTTCCCGTCAAGAAACCGCAAACGAAACTATTATGAGATGGGCATTAGACAAGTTGCTTTTGCTTGTAAGAGGAAATAGAGCCTTGATCACAGAAATCAAAAAGGGAGACAGGTTCTTGGAGGGAGTTTTGGAGTTCTTGATTACTGTTTCGTACTTTCAAAATGACATTGAAATTTCTCCCAATATCACAAAGTATGCTCAAGAAAAATTGAACGCGATACTTTCAGAGATTATCAACTTGAAGAGATCCGATGGGACTTCATGGTCGTTGTATAGTGTCAACTGCATCATTGGTTTGGAAGAGAATGACAACTATAAGTCACAAGTGGAGTTTGACGACGAAATCAAAGAAGTTAAAGTAGAAACCATCGCTTTGCTTGACACCATAAATCAATTCAATAGTCTAGCCAAGGAATCGTCAAAAAAAGACCAGTTCTATTGTTTTGAATTGATGTTTTCCATGATGTTGTTGCAATTATACCTGGGCGATGAAGAGGCAGTACAAGTGCTCGGGGAATTGAAGTTATGTTTTGAAGACACATTCATCAATGATGGTGATGATGAAGATTTTGATGCTTCAATTGTTTTGACAGAAATCATTTTGTCGCTTGTGTCTCGTAAGTCTGCGTTGACTAAGAAATTGGTCAACATTATCTGGGGTTCATTTTTGTGTGAATGTGATGAAAACACCCAGAAGTTGAGAATATCAGAAGCAAACTTGCAATTCTTGTATGATGTCCTTATAGCCAGAGAGAACAAGGAGGGACAACAAAAGTTGTTTGAAGGTGAAGGTGAATACGGAGCTGAAGAAGAAGACGACGAAAATGCCAGTGACAAAGCTTCTGATGAAAACGACGATGATGAAGATGAAGAAGATGATAATGAACAACAAGAAGAAGATAATGACGAAAATGACGATTCCGACGGATCAGGTGACGAAGAGGAAAATGAAAGTGATGAAGACGATGTCTCTAAAATTGACCAAGAAACCAACATAAAGCTTGCCAAAGCGTTAAATCTTCCTACAAAAGAGTCTGGAGAAGTCAAGTTTTCCGATTTGTCAGACTCTGACGGAAACGGAGATTACGAATCTGATTCAATGGACGATGAGGAAATGATGGCGATGGACGAACAATTGTCGAATATCTTCAAGGAAAGAAGAGACGCATTAGATAAAATTGTCACCGGAAACAAGCGGAAAGCCGATGTTATGGAGGCGAAGGAGCAGATGATTTTCTTCAAGAATAGGATCTTGGATCTCTTGGAGACCTTGTGCAAAAACCAGCCAAACAGTCATTTGAACTTGTCGATAATTTCACCAATACTCACATTGATCAACTTGACATTGGACAAAAATCTTGGAACCAAAGCTCACAAACTTCTTAAGTCAAGAATCAGCAAGACCAAGATCGACAACAAACAGTTGCAAAACTACTTTCCAACTCCAGAAGAAATGTCGGAATTCAAGGACAAATTGCTTGCTTTAATATCACAAATTCAACAAGATTCTCACGCATCCAAGTCCTCTAACCAAGCATATGTTTTAGCGTGCAACCAAGCTTGTATAGTCTTGAGCAAAAACTTGATTGGCATAGACGAAACTTACTTGGAGAAGGTCATAGACATCTATTGTGGATCGTTGAAGAAATGGGCCATGAGTGAAAAGTCGAATATTCAGCCATCACTTTTCTTTGATTTTATCAATTGGTTGAGCACCAAGAGAGACAACAAACCAAGCCGTAATTAGAGCTGAAGGACTTAATTGTTTCCAATGAGGTAGAAGGTAATTCATTCTACGAAATTTACACTGCCGAGAGGTTTCCACTAGCATTTATTATGAAAATTACAATTCCGATTCATCCACTCTTTGCAGTCATTACCAGCATTGTCATACTTGATGTGGTGTGATTCGATACAAAGATCGATCAGTGTCATATACTATATACTAGACTAATGTAAGACAGGTAAAAAAGTAAGTGTCTCATGAACGGTTGGACGAGCTCGCGCTCCAGAGTTTCTCGGTACTGTAATTTACCGCGACACAAACGTACAAATTGGATCTCCTAAGTAAATGTGAGAATGCGAGTTCACCAATAAATTTTCACTATACCGAGATTTGAACAATTTACTTTCAAACACAAACCAACTACAACCAAGATGTCTGCCTACAAACAAGCTGGTATTTCCTTGAACAAAGCCATGGCCATTGCTGCCAGAGCCACCAGAAGTGCATTGAAATCCGAATTCAAGGTTCACGCTGAAAGAAGAGGTATCACCGAAGCCAAAGTTATCAAAATCGAAAACGGTGTCCAAAGCGACCCAAAAGTTTTAGGTAACTAAATGTTTAGTTTATAGATCCAAATACATTGAGAACGATTCCAGAGTTATACCCATTATTGTATCCCCCAAAAATGTGTGAATTTTACCACAAGAAGTCATGCCTCAATCGACGATGAAAGCTGAGAGTCGTCCATGGAACGAACTCCACCACAAAGAAACCATGCAATTTACAGTGAGGTTTTGTGGTTTTTGTTGAACTGGCCAGAACTGACAGTTTGTGTCATTTTCACCAAAAATCTCAAGCAATTCTCACACCTCTACAAGTGTCTTTATTAAACCATTTTTCATGTAGGTAATGGACCGTTTGCGTTCACTCAATTTGTCATTGTCATCGATTTCGGTGGCTCCGTTTTGTCAACATTTTCGACAATTGCGCAGTGTCTCTGCTTTTCTTTCAATTTCTCCCTCCACATCCTATTAGCCATAACTTGATTTAGATCATGTCAACATTCCGTTTTTCTCCATGACATTTTGGCCGAATGGCTACAATTTTCCTCTATCCAACTGTTTCTATACTCTATTATTACATGTTTATTTACAAATTTGTTCCCCTTTCTTTGATATAGCTGTGCTGAGGCACCTGTTCAGTATCCGATTCTCGGAATATTTGCTCAAGGAGGATCTTTCGTGATTCTGGCGATAAATCGTCAATCAACGCCCGGACTTGCTCCAATTCAGTTTCTCTTTGGATTGCCTCGAGCTCTGCTGCCTCATGGTTCAACTTATCTTGCTGCTCAATTTCTGCATCGGATAATTTTGCATACTCTTTTTTGGCACTAGACTCATCCAAAAGCTTGGACAACTCAGAACCAGCATCAGCATACAAGTCGGTGAACTTTCCTGATTCTACCACTTTACCACCCTTGCCGAGCACAATTACATTCTCCGATTTGGAAATTGTGGACAATCTATGGGCAATTGATATAATGGTCATTTTTCCCTGGGCAGTCAACGACCGCAAGGTATCATTGATCAATGCCTCAGACTTGGAGTCCAATGCCGAGGTGGCCTCGTCCAAAATCAATATCTTGGGTCGCTTGATCAATGCTCGGGCAATTGCCACTCGTTGCTTCTGTCCTCCTGACAAAGATGCCCCTCTTCCCCCAATGATAGTATCATAGCCTTCAGGGAATGCTTGGATGAAATCATGACAGTTGGCTTGCTTCGACACTTCGATGACGTCGTCCATTGTCAAGTGTTTGATTTGGATAGGAGTCAAACCATACACTATATTCTCCAATATACTGCCCGATAACAAGATTGGTTCTTGTTGAACAATGCCAATCACCGACCGTCTCAAATCACGCACTTGGAACTCAGAAATGTCCTTCCCTCCAATGCGTATTTCACCACTTTGGATGTTGTACGACCGCAACAACAACGTCGCAATTGTCGATTTACCACACCCAGAAGGGGCGACAAAACACGTCGACGACGACGCAGGAACCTTGAATGTACACTCATCGAAGATTTTGTCATTGCTTCTCGTGGGGTAGCTAAAGACAACCTTGTTGAACTCAATATCGTTATTCAACGTGGAAGGTACTAACTTTCCCTTGACAGGCTCGACGGCATTTCCATGGTCAATCAACTCAAAGAGCTTCACTCCCGCTCCAGAGCCTTTCATCAACTCCATGTAGGTGGTGGTCAAGCTGTAGAGGGCCAGATTGAACAATTCCGAGTACATGGTGAACGACACAACATCACCCGTGGTCATCTGGCCATTCAAAATCAAATACACCCCCAAGGCAATGCACGACAAGTACCCCGTGTGGTACAAACTGTATATCGACACCAGGTAATTGGACTGGGCAAATGCCTCGTTTTTGGCGACATGGACGACTCTTCTTAATTGATCACCATACTTAGTCAACTCTTTGGACTCTCCTGTGAATGCCTTGACCAATTTGAGCGAGTTGAGGGTTTCTTCACTTACTTTCGTCAACCCTGCGGTGGCATTTTGTAACTTGGTCGACAATTCTCTGATCTTCTCCCCGTACCTCACCGACCCAATAGTGATGGGGGGAGATATCAACAACATCACTCCAAACAAAATCGGGTTGATCGAGTACATCATGTAGGCACTGATGACACCAAAGAGCAAGTTTTTCAATCCGTCAGGAAGATTGGAAGTGATAGACTTGGACACGACATAGGCATCGCTCGACAATCTCGAAATCAAGTCTCCCACCTTGTGCTTTTCATTATCGTAGAAGGCCGAATCATGTCTTAACAAATTTTTCATCACCCGAAGCCGCAATCTCGCAACTAGCCGTTCTCCCAACAACTTCAACACCCAGATTCTTGCCCAGAAGCACACTGCACTGAAACACATAAATGGCACCATAAATGCAAATAGCGTCGAGTATTTGTACCCCCAGATGACCAAGTCGCCGTCAGCATCAGTCAACTTGGCATTGTAGGCGTCGATCGACGCTCCCACCAACTTCACTGCCGTGGTAGGGTATAGCACCGCGACGAGGATGAAGGCTATTGCGTACAAAAAGAGCTTTAGGTCGGGTTTTCCAAGCCGGATGATCCGCATGATGGTAGCGAGATTCTGCCTCATGGTCTTTTTGTTCTTTGCTACCAACTCCTTCTTCTCTTGTCGTTGTATTTGGAGCGCCAACCGCTTGGATGCCTCCAAGTGCTGAACCACCGATTCGGTCACTTTTGGCGGCGACGGCACTGGCCCCACTGGCCCTTCGTCATTCTTCCATGCCCACTTCGACCCTGAGAACCCTCTAGAGGCAATAGCATGGCGTATCAGCCGGGGGTGACTAGGGGAGACTTTGGGGGTGGTACATGCCAGGTGTAAAAGACGCCTACAGGGACTGAAACCGAGGAAAAACACCCGTCGCCCTACCGCCGTGGGCACCACCATATGTATCACCATCGTATAGATATCGCTGGCACGTCAGTCGTTGTGTTGATCGTGGTAGTGTTGGGTTGTGGATCGGTTCTCGCAGCGTCGAGTGCCGATTTCGGGTCCTACGCAGTACTCGAGACAAACAAACTGTTGATGCCATAAATGTCATACCAAACCAAAAACATTGCAAGTACACGAACCACAATATGGACTTGGGGTAGAGTACAGGTTGTGGGTGACGAGGCCAAGAGGATGGGAAGCTGGAACGAAAATTGGAAGATGCGGCAGAAATGGGAAAAATGAAATGACTTTGCTTATTACATCTTTGCCTAGACATTGTAGGAAGTAAATTTACCATAAATGGAGGATGAGCACAAAACCCAGCGAAAGATTGCAAGAATACCCAATATGTGTTCAATTTGCGTTGAAAACAAGACCCTGGCCTACGCCCTGGTACTGGTCTTTTGTGAGACATACGACATTTCTCTGGGCTGCAAGTATACCCATAGAGGTGAATCACACAATAAACATCCATTCTTACCGGCTCCAGTTGCACCGAGCTTCATTTGTTAGAGAAAGCTCAACTGCTTAATCGTGCCCAATATTCATTTCTTCATTCAGTACATTGGTCTACATTTACTATCTACATTCATTCTTATAGTCGCCTCTATTTCTAGTCATTCTATTACACGGCTCTGTCGTAGAACGATTGGATCATTCCCACTTCAGACTCGGAATATTCTCTGAGCTCAACTTGGCCATCCTTCAACAATGTGTTGGCTTGAATTAATTGCTTTCTTGGTAGCTTCTTGGCAAGAACAATATCTCTGAATTTGGCGTAGTCAGCAGTGACATCAGTGATGTCATTGTAGAACTTTTCCCCTTCCTTGAAGTTGGCAGTACATTTGAAAGTGTGCAAGTTCAATAAAAAGTCTCCCAAAGTATCAATGGCAACATTGTCCAACTTGGAAACATCAACCTTGATTTCCAAGTCAGAATAGTCGTCCTTGGTGTATTCAAGAGTGGCCACGCCCGCCTTGTTCAAACTCTTGAAAATACCAAATCTGGCTTGCATGTGTGGTTGTCCCCATTTCTTGGAGGATGGGTCCCAGAATTCTAACCCTAATAACCCTGCTCTTGCCATCAAGATGGTGGCAATCAACACAAGATCATCAAAGTCTTCTGGCTTGATACCAAAGATTGGCAACACTTCTTTTGGTGCCTTAAGAATAAGATATAATGCAACCAATTCTGCTCTACATTCTTCAAATGACCCAGCAATAGCCCCAAAGAGCGATCCCCAAGTTTGGTTAGGTCCATACCAAGTGGTGTATTTGACTTTTTCTTTGTCAAAGTTGAACTTTCCTGGTTCGACTTCTTGCAATAATTTACCAGTACCATGTCCCAACAATTCATGTAATCCAACTTGGACTTCAAATGCATCATCTCTCCACTTCAAAAATTTCAGTTGTAAATCGTCACTCAAGAATGTGATTACTTCTTCCTTCTTAGGTTTTTTCGGGTTGGCCGATAAGACGTTTCCAAGAGAAACATTCTTAAAACCAACATTCAATCTGACATCATCGTAGTTTGGAATATTAATCCCTGCTGGAATACCAGATCCAGCAAATGTCAAAACTTCTAATGAAGTGAAATCTGGTGGGGTGAAAACATCCTTTTCAAGACTCTTGTCCCATGGCAAAAGAGTGATGAATTGACCGGCATTTTCTACTAAACTAGAGAATTTTGCAGTTCTGTCTTGGTTGACCATAGCAACCAAACCTTCCCATTCACCACGGATACCAGATGGGTCTCTGTACGTTTCAATGAACCCAATGTTGGACTCGACCATAGGCTTCAAATCTTTTACCCATTCAATCTGAGAGTTCTTGTGGGCATTCATAGAACCAGTTTTAAATGACTCAATATAGAATTCAACCATTTTCTTCTGAGTATCGTTGGAAGTATACTTTTTAGCCTCCTGCAAGTTTTCTACGATTTTGGCAAATTGTTCTGAGTGATCACCAAACTTGAAAGTGACTGAAAGACCATTTTCCAACTTAATTGGGTCGTTTGGATAGTATCCTGTGTTATTTTCTTTGTCAGCACTGGCGACATGAACAACAAAGCTAGTATCGTCGACTTTTTCGACTCTAGTGTTTTCTGGCATGATACCCTTTTTAGCCAACCCATCGTTCACAGCTTCGATTTCTGCCTTAGTAGGAATCAATTTCCCAGGGTAGTACGCAGAAACATGACCCAGATCTCTCCAGCCCAATAAACCAGCATCGGTAGAGAAAATGGCACTTGACACATTTTTATAGCTGGCAGTAATGGCATTGTCGCCTACTGCTGCAATCAATTGGTCAAACTGCAACTCAGTCAAGTTAGGAATGAACTTCTTATCACCGAAGGACTTGAAGTTACCCAAGTTCCACAAGAATTGCGACGCATATTCCAAGTATTTGACAACAATCTTTTCGTCCAACGACGACAATTTAGCTGTGTAACCTTCAACAGAGTCCGGCTGGCCCAATTTTCCATGAATAGCCAAGATCAAATCGTAAATCTCTTCACTTTCTGCGGATACTGACCTCAACACCGCTCTGGTACCCCAATGACTGGCACGGGAAAGATAGTGGGCATACAACTTATGACCGTCGGAGGGCAATTGATGGAAATCCTTTGCCGCCGACAACTGGATGATAGTAGCCTCTGAATCAGCAATGAAGGTATTGTTTGCGCTTGTAGACATTGTTAAATTAATGAGTTAGGAGCGAGAGTGTAGAAAATCGCCCCCAGCTTTATAGTGTTGAGACTTTGTGCCACACATCCAGAAAAAAACATAGTGCCCTGGGAACATAAGGCAAACAGCACGATTTTTTTCGCTACCACAAGCAACCGCAGTTGAGATCGTAGAGTGATGGCGCGGCGCGGTAGTGAGAAAGGAAGTCGAAACTCCAATCTGCGAGGGGAGCGGCAACAAGCCGCTGCTTCAAGTGGTCTTGCCAACACCGGGCCACGAGCAAGTCATTTGCCGGGAAAGCAAGAGATGACACATACATCAGAGGGGCACGAAGACGAAGGCACAACAAGGACGGAGGATTCTACAAATGATAACCAAGAAGATATCCGGTCAACCATAAAAGTAGAAGCAAATGATACAGATGATCAGCTAGATGATGATGTACCTGAACGCGGTACGGAAGATGGTGAAATAAGCAATGTTGTATCGTCGAATAGCAAAATCCACCAGAAAGTTTCTAGTAGAGATGCTAATTCCGATAGTGATGAGTCTGAGCTGGACGATGATGACTTTGATCCCAATGCCAAAGTAGATGACTCGGATGCTGATAGCGATGGAGACGATGAACCAGCACCTGATTACACTGCAATTGAAGCAACCACGTCACAAGTGCGAACACGTCGTCAACGGTACGAAGACCAACAAGCCACCAAAGATCAAGACAACGGTTTGGTGTTGAAGCAAAAGACCTCTGTAGACATAGATTCCCTCTTTGATAGTCTCAAATCGGGGGATGTCAAGAGTGACTGGTTAAGCACCATAGATCCTAATGCACCAGTCGCGACGATCAAACCAGCACAAGAGACCACGTTGAAACCTACAAGTGCGCTTGAACCAGAGATGATCACCATCAAGTCGTCGTATTCGTTTGCGGGAAAGCTTGTCACCCAGACAAAGCAAGTAGACGCAAATTCGGCTGAAGCAAAAGCGTACTTGAACTCAACCATGGCAATTACTGATAATCCATCGGAAGAGAAAAAGTACCGTCCTTTTATTCCGGTGATACGAAAGATCCAAGGAACAGATGAAACCGTCGAGTTGCGCATCAAGATGAAAAGACCGTCACTAATAGACAAATTCTTGAGTGGAAACAAGAAGCAGAAGCTATCTACATTGGAGAAATCAAGACTAGATTGGGCTGGTTTTGTTGATAAGAGGAGCTTGAAAGACGAATTGAAGATCCACAACAAGGCCGGGTATTTGGATAAGCAAGATTTCTTACACCGATTACAAGCCAAACGAGATGTTCATTACCAAACTGCTAAAGAGCAAGATCGGTTGAGCAAACTACAATCACAATAATGATACGAACTAATGACGACAATTGCAAAATGCCATTGTGTAATTCCAAGTGGCACCACGACATAACTATGTCTCCACACTCTATACATGGAACAAGAGTGCTGAGTTGATGGATAGATATTCATGATTTCGCACTTCGCAATATTCATTCTGAATATTTGAGCCAGCATGCAATCTCACATTTTCAACTCATGTGGTTTAGCTGATCTACGTGCGAGGAACGTGTTTGAGTTGGTCCACATATGTCACCACACCAAAGCCGTAGCCTCACATATTTAATACACATTGTAAAATTTGGCTTGCATATGTCGCAAAACCCAGTTATGTCTAAAATATACGATTATGTCACGTGACAGAACCGACATCCATAAACTCTATGGTGG
Source organism: Suzukiozyma manassasensis (assembly GCA_030569175.1). Taxonomy (NCBI): domain Eukaryota; kingdom Fungi; phylum Ascomycota; class Pichiomycetes; order Serinales; family Debaryomycetaceae; genus Suzukiozyma; species Suzukiozyma manassasensis. The sequence continues at coordinate 1,143,513 of JAJMKC010000001.1, read as the reverse complement.
AAAAAACAATAAAATTTTGAGTAATAGGCAAGAATATATCCCATTGTACTAGCGGTTGCGACGAGACAGTTCGAGTAATGTCGGCGGAAAATAGCAGCAACGTGTTGAAGCGAAAGAATGACGATGGCGAAACGTCTTCGGATGACCAGCTCAACAAGAGAGTGGCGTTAGATGGAGGGCAACTCGACCTAAAACACCGCCAAGAAGAGCAGATGCAAACCGCACCCACCATCAACGTCAATGGCCAATTCAGTGGCGAATCCATCCCCAACTTTAAGGACAAATTAAATGACAGACCCGAAACCACCAAAGATAATGGCCCCGTCTTGACCGAGCAGGGCCCACCAGTAGAATTATACAGACATGAACCATTACTTGATGTTCAGAATAATGAAAAAATAGCTGGTGCAGCACTGATACAAGAACATTTTCAATCACAGCCACCATTGCAATCTCAATTGCAGTCACAGCCGCAACCACAGTCGCAATCTCAAGCTCAATCGCTGGCCCAATCTCACGCCCAATCCCAAGCCCAATCGCAGACACAATATCCATCAAAACCGATATCGAATCACCGAGAAAGAGACAATGATCCCACGTATGTCCTGCTCAGAATGTATTGTCCAGTGAAAGAGGCCAGCACGATTGTGGGAAGAAGAGGTGATAAAATTAATCATATTCGCGACAAGGCCAACGTGAGAATAAATGTCAGCGACAACTTGAAAGATATTCCCGAAAGAATTGTCACCGTGAGGGGCCCATCGGAAAATGTGGCAAGAGCGTTTGGGTTGATTGCTAGGACAATCTTGGAAGAACCAGAGGATGAACCAGCTTCAATGCTCAGTAAGCAATACAATTTAAAGATCTTGATACCCCATCCTATGGTTGGATATATAATTGGAAAGGGCGGAGCAAAGTTCAGAGAAATCGAAGAGAATTCTGCCGCTAAGTTGAAAGCAGCTGAACAAGCTTTGCCTTATTCTACGGACAGAGTTTTGGCTGTCACTGGAGTTGGTGATGCCATTCATATTGCAATATATTACATTTCACAAGTCATAATAGAGCATAAGGATTGTTTGAAGAAGAACAAAGTTGTGTATTATAATCCTGCAAACTATCATCAAAACAATGTCAACCTTAAAATGATGAATATCGGAGTAATTCCTCAAGGAAATCCTAACATGATGGCAGGGATGGCACCTTCACATATGAACTCAATGCATCAGCAGGGTATGAGAGATAATGGTCCCATGCAATACAATCAGCAACCCAAGCAACCTTATAATTTTCAAATGATGTTCCAACCCACGATTCATCCCCAACAACATTATGTTCCACCTCAATCGCAACCAATGCCTATAAATATTCCACCACAAAATCCTTATACTGATGAGCATGGAAATAATATAATTGGGGACGTTATTACCCATAATCCCGTTCCGGTGCAAGGCCCTAATCCCGACAAGTATAATCAAGATGTATTTGTTGCCAATGCAAATATTGGTTCTGTTATCGGAAAGGGAGGGAACAACATCAAGCATATCCGTGAAAATAGTGGCTGTACTTATGTTCGTATCGAACCTGACAGAGGACAGTCAATAATGTTAGGCGGTGGTAAAGGGCTAACAAATATCCGAAAGTTGACTTTGACTGGAAGTCTTCAAGCTATTCAGACTGCAATTTACTTGATTAATCAAAGAATTGTGGTGGATAAAGAACGAAATGCCCATTGAAAAAAGGCTTCAAATGTGATAGTTAGAACAAGATCTTAGTCGCATGCAAGATATCATAAGAATATGTAACGTTTTGCCCAATCATATACTTTTTTCGCCACGTTTGTAAGATGATTGAATGTGGATTTCAAATTTTACTGGAATTTAGCAATTTACCGGAAAATTGACTTCGTTTCTTCTAGCTGTTAATAGCTAGAATGAAATGCATTCTATTGTATATATATATATCAAAAATGGGGAACTCCCAAACTTGTTAAAAGAAGCGTAAATCCACTAAATAGTCCTTCTCCTAGGATTAAGCCACTGCTGAATATAATCATTTTCACCTTATTGTGATTGCCATATCTCATCCACCAATACGAAAGAAATCCTCCCAAAAATCTGGCTATAGTGAAGTTTGGGGAATTATAAATACCAATTCCCACAGCCACACCATTTGGCACATAGACAAGATATTTATGGTACTTACAAGTAGTAGGAATTGAGTTTTTGGCCAATGATAAAACTGCAAAGAGAAGTCCAAAAACCATGGCGAATTCAAACGCATTTGGTGGCAAACCTTCTCCTGTTACTAACCTTGAGCAGTCAATCCAAATAATGGCAGTGGGAATTCTAAAAGTTGGACTTGGAATTTCATAAACAGCATTGTAAACTTTGTACATGATACTACTCAAAAAGACTGAGTATAATGTACCAATCACTTGTGCAATGAACTGGGCTTTTGGTGATGCACCCAATAAATGTCCAGTTTTCAAGTCTTGCATTAAGTCGCCAGCTTGTTGCGCACCAGCCTCAGCTATTCCACCAGCTACCAAATTAATCAAGATTCTTGAAGGATGGTCTCTCGGGATAATCAATGCAAAAATCAATTGTGATAATTTTCCAATTCCACTGACTGGATTCAAATCAGTTTCACCTAGAGCTCTAACTCCAAGGACTGAAAAAAAGAATGTTAACGTCACGGCAATAACGATAGCATAATAAGGAAATATTGCTCCGAAAACAGTTTTAATTGAGATGATACAGATCAATGATGACAAGATCACACCGAACCACACAGTACGGTTACTGACTAAATACTTTGAGTCAACATTTATACTGTAAGTTGAAGCTAGTGAAATGCTATCCTCCAAAGGTAACAACGCACGCGTTTCGGTTTCAAATTCTTCACTAAGCTGCAAGTACTTGCGTCTGTCGTGACTTTTCTTCCAATAGTGTAAGGCCTCGGAAATTGAATGGTATACCACCACTAAAAACGCCACTAAAGAATCACTCACCATAATGCTCAAACTGATCCATAAGATCCATCCCTGTGCTCCGTCGGTGTAATCATTGTACTCTCCAGGAGCCCAACCTTTATACTTTGCGAGGGGACCTAATATTCCCCAACCGAGAAATGCCCCAAATAGCATGTACAGAACCGTGGGCAAGCCCATGATTATACCTTGACCAATATATGCTGGAGAAGGCTGAAAATTCCAGCTATATTCACTTAATAGTGACCCAAAAATAGGCAAATTCTTTAATATTGGAATAAAATAAGATAATGTCGTATAAATCGAAGACACTGCAAAAGTCCATGTTAAAGACCGGACATTTGTTTTATATGTGTCATCAACCTCTGATTGGGAAACTTTGGTAGCAGTTGTTTTGTAGGTTGGTGAATTATTGTGCCTGGGATCGAGATCTACACCCATGGTGTCAATGTGGTACTCATCATCGGACTCCGCTGTTGACGGCCGGGTATCTTTTTCGGAATCATCAAAGATCTCAGATCCGTGCAAGACTGAGATCAATGTTGCTGTAGCACTTCCTGAGGGAAATGGTAACTTTTCTTTCACAATAACCTGCTTTCGTAACGGCACCGCAAAAAACACCCCAAATAATCCTAATCCGAAAGACCATATCAATAGATCGCGCATCAGGAATAAGAATGTGGAATTAAGACCTGTCTCTTCAGCAGTAAGAAACTTTTCGATTGCAGGAACTATGCCCACTAATCCGTACGCCAACGGTCCTGTTCCCACGGCCACGGCCACACTTTGAATAAACACATTTTCCACGTCAGTGAATCGACGACGAATTGGCAAAACTTTGAAGCAAGCAAATCCCAATAACGCAGACGGTAGTGACATCATGGAAACCCATCCTGTTTGAAGGCCAAACTGAAAATTCGAAATAAGAACAATAGTACCAATTGTAACTCCAGCAACAATCGCTCTTAAAGTGACTTGAGGTAACTCAAGCTTCCTATCGTAGCTGTCCATGTCTCTATGGGCCGTCGACACTTCGCGTCCATAGCCTTGTGGTGGATCGAATGTAGACATCAAATAACTTCACAGGGTCTTGATAAGGAAATTATTCAAATATGACTATTTTGTTTCCCTTCTTTGAATATCGTATATAACTAGTGGGAATCTTGTGCTACGGTACTGTCAAATGATTGGACTTCTGAAGAGAATAGCCATTTATAATGCTGCCGCTCGGATGACTAATGCTTGAATAGATTTATTTTCGCAGCAAGTATACTGCCCGTGTCGCAAACGTTGACACATATTGTCACATCGCATGACACATCTTCAAGGCCACAGATAAGGCAGAAGATTTGGCGCTTGGCACAGCTTACAATCAGGCACAGCTTACAATCTCGTGTCAGTAAGCAAATAAGCAGGCTTTTAAACAGTACTGAACAAATCAGGTCTACGGATATATCAAACTTCAGTAGTCTTCAGTAGTTTCATCTTTATTTTACTCACTATAATTAAACTGCGCTGGCTCAATCGGTGTCTTCCCCGAACAATATGTAGTTTAATATATCGCTCAAAGTTATCACCGACACTAGCTTCCCTTCATCATCAACAACAAACAATCTGTGTAACCTAGACTTTCTGATAGTGTCCATGATGGTCGATAATCTATCATTAAGCGTACATGTGTGTACCCCTTCGAAATCTTCTGGTCGTCTCAATAATGCATCTCCTACGCTCAAATCCAAATCAGTATACATTCCTCCTTTCACCAATCCCAAAACATCCACCGCTTCATACACGTTTGTCAATTTCCCGTTTTCATCCACAATTGGCACCGAACTGACCGACTTGTGAGCTAACAAGTGAATGACTTCGATGACTGGAGTACTCATGGTGCACGTACTGATATCCTTTGCTGTTCCCAAACCAGGCAAGTCTCTGATTGGCTTCAATAACATCTTCGTTTCCTTACAATTCAATGCCACAAACTTCAAAATTCTATATTGGGTCAAGACTGACACAACAATTTCTCTACCGGTCTTTTCGTCTTCGTCAATTAAGGGGATTCTTCTTGCTCTCGACTCTAACATCATGATACACGCATCGTATAAAGACTTGAACGGATGGATCGACGCCGTCTCTATAGCGTCCACCCCAATTGCTTTCTCTATATCTCTCAACCCATCAAGTGTCAACTGGTCAACCAACTCAAACTTTTCGGGAAACTGAAAGTAGTATTGAATCACATTAATAAAGTCAGAACTGGCCAACAACCCAGCAAACTTACTATTTCGATTGTTCCACAACGGAGCAGAAACAATGTTGTTTTGTAACAAAATCGTCAATGACTTTTTGACCAACAACGAAGTGTCCAATACAATCAACCTATAGCTCACAGGTAAGACGTCGTATGACGTTTTAGATTGCAAAAACAACCGAATTGCTTTGATCCCAATTTTTTGATCATGGTCAATTTGTTCCGACGATAAACTCATGATGAAGTCATTGGGAGTCCCCAAGTTAGGAACTATCCCTGCTGTATCTGCCATTCGATATAGGATATGTTTTGATTGTTGAGTCTCCAGAGACCTGTAAAGTACACTTTAGTAAGACAAGGGTGCCAATGGATTGTATGGTAACGGTGTTGTGTAGTATACTTGAGGACAATGTCGCGGGTCGGGACTTCGAATAAAACTCAAGGAGACATTTCTTAAAGTACGACATTAATTCAATTTTGTGTAATATCCATCTTCTGCCTTACTTACATGCCAGACCAACATATGACTTAGATTATACTTGATGGCATCCAAACATCCAGCTACACCAACACAGAGGGCAATGCTGCAACCAGAGGAAGGACATGCTGTGGGGAATAGTGACACTGATAAGGTTGTGGTGCTGAAGAATACCGAACCGAGAAAACGAAAACATGATCGTACACTTGATGGTGATGTTTATCACGAGGATGAAGACGAGGAAGATAAAGCTAACAAAATAGCACTAAAAAAACTACGGAAGGAGAAATTAGCACAAGTGAAGGAAGAACTTGCGAAACTAAAAAGCCAAAGTAGTGCGGCTGGAGGTGTAAGCGCAGTGTTTGTGTCACAATTGCCCAAGACGATTACCAAAAAGGAATTGCTGGAGTTGTTTGGTAAGTATGGGGTGATATCAGAAGATTTTTTAACGCATGAGAAACGAATAAAATTATACAATGACCAAACTGGGGCATTTAAAGGCGAAGCTGTTGTTTTCTATCACAATTATGAAAGTGTGGAATTGGCGATCCAAATGCTTGACGGTACCAATATTGGTGATGTGAAAATCAAAGTAGAACCAGCAAAATTTGAGCATAAACAATCAAATGAGGGTGAGAAGAAGCAATTGACCCAGGAGCAACGACGGCTATTGCAAGAGAAGAAGAAATCACTATCTAGAAAATTAACAGACTGGGACGAGGATGATAAAGTGTCCATGGTTATCGTGAAAAACATGTTTCGCCCAGATGAATTTGCACAGGACAAGTCCCTACAGCTGGATATTCAGCTAGACATTGAAGATGAATGCCGAAAATTAGGCATTGACAAGGATATATCGAAAATCTCTTTTGATAGATCGGAGGGAAATGTAGCAATACTGTTCAAGCTGACCTCTCTGTCTAAGCTTTGCATTAAGAATTTTAGCGGAAGACATTTTGATGGTTTGAAATTATCGGTCTCATCCAAATAGATATCTTTTCGAAGGCATCAATAGCACTTTTTCATCAACACTTTCATAGTAACTAATACCCACCATGTAACATATACTTCGCTTGTATTGAAAACTCGCAAATGGTAGCAATAGAAACTGCATTGATCAGTTATATTGTTCTGCAAATACCATGATTATTTGTTAAAGTTCGTTCTGTTGTATCAGTATCAATGTTAGTTTACATTTCTATTCTAAGAATAAGAAAAATTCTGAAGCTCTTCTTTAAGTTCATTATATGGTGAATTGTACTACTTTCGGCATGATTACTTACTGGGAATACAAGCTGATATTGAAAACCCAGCATTGTGTAAAATTTCGGATTTGTTGGAGCTCATGACTGACTTTTCGATTCCTCATAAATAACTTCTTTTAAAATTTTTCCTGTGAAACGTAGCTGAAAGCAATTGTATATGTAATAATGTGGGCTTTGTTTCTCTGCAAGAAAATTTGGGCCCGTTTCTCGAAGATACGCAACATTATATGTATCAATACAGTTTCGTTTGAAGTCAATTTTCTCAATAATTCAGCGCAAATGGTTTAGTGGTAAAATCCAACGTTGCCATCGTTGGGCCCCCGGTTCGATTCCGGGTTTGCGCAATTTTTTAATTCAATACAACTTAGTTCGTAGAGTGCTTAGTCCCAGTACCTCTACACGAAAATACGACCTGTAATTACTTACTTAGCAAAGCTCATTTACTCATTATACACTAGTCATAACTGTTTTCAACTCAACATCCAAACGACTCTTTACAATCTCTATCAATTCACCTTCTTCTTCTAACCATGCTTTCAACTTACGTGAATCATTTCTTGTCTCAAGTTCCTTGAGACGTTGAGAGGCTGTAGCCAATTGTTCTTTGTCACCCTCATTTTTGAATGCATCAACTTGAATATGAAGCATTTTGGCCCTTTTCATAAGACCACTGTCATTGTCATCTTTGAATTCTCTAACAATTGAATTTACCTCTTCAAACCAATTTTTCTCTGCAATTGATAATTTAAACGATCTGGAACTTAATTCATGTTGTATAGCTTTCGAAATCTTTTTCTTGATATTGGAAAACCTGGTTTCCAATATATCTTGTTTCTCGGTAATCTTGACTACTTTTTCTTTAATTTTGTTTAATTTCTCCAAATCGAACTTGTCCTCTCCGATTCCCTTCAACTTTGATACTTGTTGCTTCAAGCAATCAACTTCAGTGGCTAAAATTAAGTCTAACTTTATAGCCATAGTGTTGTATCGAGAAACTTGCTTGATGACTTCGTTTGATACTTTGTTCACGTTGGTCAAACATTCTATCTCACCTGAAAGCGGCTTGGTACTGTTGGCAATCTTCACAACGTCAGATAATGCAGGTAACTTTGCATTTTCAACCTCAGTTACTACCTCAACAAGCTGCTCTGATTTGTATGAAGGCAACAAAGGCTCAACCTTTGGTTCCCGTACTTGAGGACTACGTACCTTCAGTCTACCTTTGGAAATGTCAACTTGCAACGTCGTATAAAACTCTGACTCTTTCACTTGTTGTAAGAACAATATCCTATGAGATACTTCATCATAAATAGCAGTTGCTCCAAGCTGTTGTTTATATTTCAGCAAAGCTTGGTATCTCGTGGCGTGTCGAGGTAACTCGATAGACGGGTCACCAATTGCAAGTTTGGATATTAGTTTTTGAATCCAATGACTTGGATCAGCAATTATCATGTTTTCCCCTAGTCTGAAAAATACATAATCAGGGGCTGCCTTGAAGGTTTTGATACACATGGCATCATCTTCGGCTGTATCGATCGAAATTAAATCGGTTGCTAAACAATGCAATTGTGTCAAATCTGTTGCCCAAAATGCATTTTCTTTCAGAGCATTGTAATGACTCAAAGTCAATTCCAGGAACTTCTGTTCGGTTTCGTCCACGTCAACAAATCCAAATCCGCGTTTAGGTTTCGAGTACCCTTCACTTCTTAAAGGTTTTGGCGAGGGAACTGTAGAAATGAATGGATTTGTTAATTTGTCGTCACCTGATTGATTCCAAAGCATGAGTAGTGGTTTTAGTTGGGTTTCATACGTGATGTGCACTGCATCTTTCACCTTAACAATCAAAGCAAACAATGAAATATGCCTGTTGTCAAATATAAGCTCAATATCTTTGATCTTACCGTCGAATGTAGCTTGCATAGGGCCTTGCAATGTTGGTTCGAATGAGACGGGTAGAGATTGTTCAAAAATATAGAATTTTGAAATGAATGTGGTCGACCTAACTCTGGCCTCGGATAAGGTAGCGGAACCAAGTTGCGCTTTTAAATCTGTGAAGTATTCATACTGTCTTATGGCAGCAATCTTCAAATAACTCTCCAAACCTTCAACTAGGGTTGCAGTGGGGAACTCATCTTCTATGATCTTGACCAAAAACCTCGATTCCTCGAATGCACTCAAAACTTGGCTCTTCTTCAATGCTAGTCTAGCATTTCTATATATGAAGGGATATATGGCAAATTTCTGTGAAGATGAGCAAACGTACAAAGTTAAAGCTCCTGTTAAATTTCTTGAAGAGCCAAAGCAAATGGTAGTCACAGACTCGGATTTGGGAAAATTTTTGAAATTGGATACATTCACGGATATCTGAGGAGTGTCTAGCGACATGGAGACATCATAGCATTTGATGTCATTTCTGTCATTTAAGATCACCACTGCTGAGTCGTTTTCCACTATAGGGTTCCACAAAACTTTCTTGATTTTACCACCAATATTATTCAAGTAGTAGGATGTAACATTCAAGGAGCCAGACGCCATTACGTCTAGCGTTTGTGGCAAATTGTATACAACCACGTTGTCGCTTCCAATTGCTGCAAGTAATGTTCCTGACGAGTTTAACATAAGTGACTCAATCACGAAATATGGGTGTGTCGAGTACATAACCCGGTAGTTTGTATGTTTGACATTGATGTCACAAAATCTTACCATTCTTCCAACAGCGTAAAACATGTAATTGTCATATCTACAAACTAGTCTACTTTTATCACCAAGTAGAGAACATTTTTCATCATCGAACCCTACTGGCAACGGAGTGAAAATCTTTTGCTGTCTAATTGACAGAGTAAATTCATCGGTATCCTCTGTCGCAGCCATTGTGTATGCGATGATGATTGTTTTCCGTTCCCTGTTCACAACAACATGAGTTCATCAGCCAAACCAGAAAATTTGCAGGAAGCGTATATCAGCGCTACCATTTTCGTCGTTGTTCTTATTCCCCATAATCGTGATGAGAGATGGATTGCTTGGACCAAAAGCAGAGATCAGTAGGCTGGAAAAGTCTATGGAAGAGTGAAGACAACGGGGGTTGAGTTTGCGGATTCCTGAGAGAGAGCTTGGGTAAGTTGTGCGATGGTGGAAGATGGATCATCGATCATACAAACTATTTGAAAAGAAATACAAACAACTGTCAAACTTGTGGAGTGTATGAATGGCTAGTTGAATGCTTATTCGAGGCTTGAGTACAACTTGCAATAAGCTGATAACAACTAAAAAATGACGTAGATGGTTTTGGCGTAGATTGTTGCGTAGTGTATGTATGCAAAGAGTCTCATGGAATACTAGAAAAGCGCTAGAGAATCAGCAGCATAATAACACCACTAGCATTACACATATAAATATGGGAAAACAGTATATTTCCACTACCAGTGTTGGTCAGGCACACGAGCTGGACATTTTTGGCGTTTGCATCACAAGCAAGTATACAATTACTGTTTCGAGTGACGGTTATGCAAACTTCTGGTCCAACAAGCTTCAAGAAAACAGTAACCCCAAAGAGACGTTGGAAAGAGTGTTCATAAATAAGGTAGGTGTACATCATGTTAGTAGTTTGGAAAGTGCTTTACCTGATTCGTCTATTCGAGTTGTACTCTTGGCATTTGTTTGCTTCGATGGCTCGTTGAGTTTGCATTACTTTATCAATGATGATGTGAGTGGGTTGAAGCAAGTCAAACATGGGTCGTTTGCTAATAAAAATTGGGCTCCAGGATTCTACAAGGATCCACAATCGGTACAGGACTACTTATTTTGTACCAAGGCAGACGGGACTATAGCGATTAATACTATCCATTACCAAGTTGCAAATGATGATTTGACGGTCAGTATTGAACCATTACCAAACTTGAATTTCAATATCTCAAGTTTTCCCCACTCCTTGAGTGTGTGTCAAACAGAAGACAAGTTTTTAGCAGTTGGGTTCGAAAATGGTGATGTAGTTTTGAGCGATTTCGTTCATGGAAAAATCATCTATACATTTCATTCATCAGATTTACAAATATCAAAGAAATCTGGTTCCAAGTCCATTCCACGAGTATTGGAATTTTCACCAGGGGGAACAATCTTGGCGGTTGCAAGGGATATTCAATCGGCAGGATCCATCACTATCTATGATGTGAAGTATGGAGAGAATATCGGTTCATTGACTTGTCCAAGTCACTCCAATAAAGCTACTGTAGGGGGGTTTGCACATGACGGGTGGATTATGGGTCTCAGTTTCGATGGGGAGGGGAACCATCTCATGAGCTGTGGATTTGATAAATGCGCCAGAGTATGGAATCTTCAAACACGAGAAAGGGAAGCCACCATCAATATTTCCGTTACTGATTTAGATGATAGTACACATGATGAAGATCAAGATACCAGCATTGCAAGTGGATGTACTTTCATTCGAAAAGGTATTAGAAGCGGTTCAGGTAGTGATACAAATGAGGGTATATGTATAATTAGTTTTGACAGAGGTGTCAGATGGTATAGAGAGGCTGGAGGAATCTAGAGGAATCTAGTCTTACCATAAAAGTATTAAAGAAGAAGCTGATTTGATTCGGTGGTTGTAGACAGAAATTGGTGTGATTGAATCAATTTCAAGGATCGTAATTTGTGGATACCTGATACTTAGGTTGAGATTTTGAATTTCAATGAAGATTGCAATTTTTCACTATTTTTGAAAAAAGAACAATGATGGCATTTGACGTTTTGGGACGTGGAACATTCTCTTAGACGTAAAGATTTCATTCAATTAAGGTAGCAAAAGGTATTTTAAACTCTAGGTCAGCTTGATTAGCGCGAATTCGAAATCACATTAGTATATGTAAAGAGACGCTTGAAAGAGTGGTTCACTATTGAAGGATGAAAGAGAATCGCCCGTTATTTAGTAGACTATAATGCCCATTACCAACTTCATGGTCATGATAGTCTATCCATGACATCCGCAGAATATTATGAAAAACTAATGTATCTCGAAGTGCCGAAAAACTGGTTCATCTATCGTAATGATCCAAATATAGTTCAAATACCTATATTTATTACAATGAAAATACAAGAACGGAAGTGTTTCAGAGAAAGTCACTTTTTCTTTTTGAAAATATCTTGATGCAACACATTTTAGTATATGGTGAATAAATTCAGTTATATTTTATGTCAAAGTTTAGCAGCCATCGAAAAAAGTGGGCTTATTTTGCATAGCATACACACCTGCAGAAAACCCTGTCAAAATATAATAGGCTCTATGCAACTTTACAATACAAATCACTTAGCTGCAAATAAACAGTACGAGATGAAATTTAAGGCAATCTGGATCACGACAAAGACAAGCTCGAGGTATTTCAGAGGGCAAAATGTGAATTGACGTATAGCGAGTTTTTTTCCATCCATACTCAACAAAAATGCTTGTAATATGGTTATACAAGGTACATACTGAACTAGAATTTACGAGATGTATCAAAATGTTTGCAAAACTCGAGACTTGAACCGTCTGTAACATTGATTGGTGTCCACGAGCAAGAATGAAATATGACTAAGCTAGTAACTGTTTATAATGCCTAACATCTCGTAGGTCGATATACTTCCTTACGACTATATCTTGAACATGTTGCAATGATGTAATCCAGGAGACGGGAGGCACTATCAGTTATCAACTTGAGAAAAACCCACTCTTTCCTCGAGTAGCAAACCTGAAAAAGTACAGAAGTACAACGAACGGGCCACATCTCGGAATTTTATTCCTACCAGCTACAACTGGGTGAAGGGGTACCTTGACCGGATGGCTCTCGTAGCCACAGGAAGCAGACCGTACTAACCAGAGCTACCACATCATTTGCATAGAAACATTAAGTGGTGCGTGTTAGAGGTCAATCGTGTAAAAATTTACTATGTATCTACAAATGCATATAAACTGAGATTACTAGTTCCATACTTCAAATTTCCAAAGCTCACCGTAAAAAATTACGTGTCACTAGTCGATGATTTGACGTTCTCTGACCAATGCGCTGGAACTTTCCATGCTGGTCGCATTTTTTGTGCTCTGCTAATACTTGTGGTTCCTTTCAAATTATGCTTGTCTGAACACTGCACAAAACCAATCATCTGTTTACGTACTGCTTATAGTCTAAACTTGTTTACACCATCTTTATTGTCGATTTTATTTCATTCTCCCACTGCTGTCGCCAATTGCTCAGATCGAAGTGCATTCCTTTCTTTTATTCATACTGAGTACATCGAGTCGTATCTTGCTTATGTTCAAATCATCATGGCAGATCCTGACACGGTGCTGAATATAGATAGTCAACACGATGTACGACTTCAAGTCAGGTCTGTGGACAGCAACAAGCTAGGCGAAAATGACTTGACGGAGCTCGCACAGTCCATCCAATCACTGCCTCTCTCGTCGCTAGAGGTTGAGTTTATCCTCAATGTTGTTGTGACAAGAAAGATCCCTCTTAACGACAAGATGACATTAATTACCACCATGTCCAATTTTGATGAGGAAAACTGTACTTTCAATAGTACAGTGGTTCACGCAATCTTGAGCACAGTCACAACCGCAACAGGTTACTACAATGACGGGAAGAAGATTAAGCGGAAGACTCTACCTTCAAGATTGCAATTAGTACTATTAGAATGGTTGATTAAGCATATTCATCGTGTCTACAATGGGTTAACAACATTGAACCAATGTCTACCCATACTATTTGCGCTATTGTCTTTTGAATATCTGCGACCGCAAATTGCCAACTTGATTAGTTTAGGCATCTTGAAAAATATGTCCATCAAAACTTACTATAATAAAAAAATCACACATTCCATCAATTCTTTGAAAAATTGGCATATCGACATCACAATATCTTTATTCAAAAAGTTTCCCTTGGACGATTCATTGAGGTGGTTGTTGTTGTTCTTTAGAACAATGAAACCATCGCAGAAATTTGAATCGATTGCTCATCTTTTGATATCAAACCAAAACATTCAACAACCAGTCATACAGACGTCTGAATTCACCAATGACCTTTTATCTGTGGCCAGTTCTGCAAAACGAAGAAAAATGGACTATGAATTTTACGCCAGTTCACCGAATACATTGCCAATAACTAGTATTCACTCGCCAAAGGATTTAATTCACAATTTTGCCAACATCAACGCGGTTACAATAAATACCGTATTTGATGGGACTTCAAATAAATTCAAAATCTACTACGTCCTCCTTCACATGTTGTCACAAAATTCGACTTATCAGCTGAAGTTGGATTATGTTATACGATTTGCATTATCTGCCGATTATGCTGACTTTTCTCAACTCAAGTACATTTGCGATTGCATTCAAAAGAGCGTGTTTTGCGGCGTCAGTGCATTGGACTTCCCCCTGATTGTTGACCACTTGTTTTCATTGCTCATCGATAAAAGTGAGTATGACAGGTACTTCAGTCATCTTTATCTGAAACTTAGAATATTGACTTTATTACAAAATGTCCTGTTTTCAGAGTACGACGAAAAGTTCTTTCAACCCACAGTCGAACTGTTGCGACAATTTCCCAGGAGGAAAAAGCATATTGATCAACATCAACAACTAGTATCCATGTTCATTCTTCAGCAACTAACACTATTTACTAGATGGTATGGTACTATTCAAGAAGATGGAGTTTCTCAAGAAGGCTCGTACATCATATTCAATACTTCGATACTGGGAATGTACAAATTATTGGAAAATATACCCGATTTTGACACCAAGGAAATACTACTTTTGAAAATTCTTGATTTCATTAGATCAATCGATGTTGAGGATCTCAACAGATACTTTGAGGACAAGGCCGTTTTACTTCCACCATCGTTATTATCGTCACTATTTTTTTCAAATGATCCATTTGTATGCTCGCAGCTATGCGGCTATATCAATCATTGTAAAAGCTTTGATTTCAAAAATATCAACTCCAAGCTAATCTACCAACAATTCACCAAAGATATAATAAACTTCATCTGGAGAGATAAACCGTTTAGTTATGATAATGAAGCCAGTATCACTCCATTTTTCCTAGATACCGACGTCGTTGCAAAGTTCCATCAATTACCAATTTTCAACTTTTCGTACATGCTAGACTTCAGCAATGTTGGATCAATATTCCACAACCCTGCTTGGTCCTATGTTACTGCTCAAATCCTTTGGAGGCTAGAAGACAAAAACGATTCCATTACCATACGACATCAAGGTCCAGTCACTCAGTCAAGTGTAGCTAATTTGAACTCACAGCTTGATGAAATTTGGTTGAACTGGAGCTTCGAAGACATAAAGCTAAACGTATTGAAGCAATTAGATATGCATCAGTTTACAGGTTTGTGTGACTTGCTCTTCAGCTCATTGAAATCGCTTACGAACAAACGAGGCTAGTCGCACAATACTAGTACATATTCTATCATTCTCATACATTCACAAATTTTCTACAGTACACCAATTTTAATTATGTAGAAGTGTTATCTTCGTGCAAAAACTCGGAGTACGAACACATTTGACAGTCTTGTCTTTATGCCAGTAACTCAATTGTGCGCAGAAATACATAATGGTTTCATTGCTCAATGTTTCCAATAGCTTTACTCACGTTGCGAAGTTCTTGAATCCTCAAATCTTGTAAATGGCTGCAAAAAAGTGTTTCCTGTACAACCTCAAAATAACTCCAGCTAAAATTTTCTCATAGAAAGCACCTTGAAAAACTGGCAATAAACGCGGGGGTTGAAGCTGATTGACCGATGATAGGAAGGCGTTATGAGACGGCGACACAGTCGTTGAGCAAATATGCCAATTTTCAGTACCGAACTTTGAGGTCTCATTCTACAAAAACCAAATTGGCATTAAACGAAATCGATAGAAAATGGTCAAAGAAATGGATCGACACACACGGGTCATTCCACCCAACGAAAAACGAAATTTCCAGTAACCCGGATGCTCCGTCCTTCTATTGTTTGTCTCAATTTCCGTACCCATCGGGATTGTTACATATGGGCCATTTGAGAGTATACACTATTAGTGATGTGGTTGCAAGGTACAAACGTCTTTCTGGATTCAATGTGATTCATCCTATGGGATGGGATGCGTTTGGTCTTCCAGCTGAAAATGCCGCTGTTGACCGAGGTATCAATCCTGCTGTGTACACAAGGACAAACATCGAAAGTATGAAGGATCAGATTAGGTTAATGTTGGCCGATTTTGATTGGGATAGAGAAGTTACAACTTGCTCGCCTGAGTATTACAAATGGACGCAAAAAATTTTTTTGATGCTTTATGAACACGGACTTGCGTACAAGAAAGAAGCTGAAATCAATTGGGACCCTGTAGACCAAACGGTTTTAGCCAACGAACAAGTTGACGCCCAAGGGAGGTCTTGGAGAAGTGGGGCAATTGTTGAAAAGAAAAACCTTAATCAATGGTTTATTGGAATCACAAAATACGCAAAAGACCTTAACCAAGATTTGCAAGTTCTTGATCAATGGCCAGATAAAGTCAAAGCTATGCAAAGAAATTGGATTGGTCAATCCGAGGGAGCTGAAATCATGTTTCCTACGAACGATAATCAATGCGAATACTTGACAGTTTACACATCCAGACCAGATACCCTTTTCAGCGTGCAATTTGTCGCTATTGCGTTGACCCACCCAATCGCGCAAGATGCTGCCCAGAACGATCCAGAATTGCAAAAATTCATCCAGGATATGGCAAACGTAGAACCAGACTCCAAAGAAGGCTACCTCTTGAAGGATATTCAGGTCTCTATCCCAATCGATCATAACAACAAGAAACTTACCAATTTCAATATTCCAGTATACGTTGCGCCGTATGTCTTGGGAACCTATGGCCACGGTGCAGTTATGGGATGCCCTGGCCATGATGAAAGGGATTATGAGTTCTGGAAACTTCACAATCCCTCAAAAGATGTTGTCCAAGTTGTTGGAAAGCCTGGTGTTGATGCTCAGGATGCGCAAGTCCCATATACAAGCAAGGATGGAAAACTATACGACAAATCCGTCCTCTTGAATGGATTAGAAAGTATTGGTATATATCACAACAAAACATGCAAAGAAGCTGCGTCAATAATTGTTGAAAATTTACAATCTCATAAGGTTGGATCAAAATCGACTCAGTTTAGAATCAGAGATTGGTTGATCAGTCGTCAAAGATTTTGGGGTGCACCAATTCCGATTATCAACTGTGAGTCTTGTGGTACTGTACCAGTTCCAGAGGAACAACTCCCAGTTTTGCTTCCGGATTTAGAAGGTGAAGTGTTTGGCAAAGGTAACCCCTTAGGAAAGACAAAAGAATTTTATGAAACCAAATGTCCTTCTTGTGGAAATGATGCCACTAGAGAGACAGACACTATGGACACATTTATGGACTCTTCGTGGTACTATTTCAGATACTTGGATAATAATAATGATTCTTCTCCGTTTGATTCGAGCAAGGTCAGTAAACATTTACCAGTCGACATTTATATTGGCGGTGTTGAACATGCAATCTTGCATCTACTCTATTCCAGATTCCTTTCAAAGTTCATGGGGGACATTGGTGCTTGGGAAGGATCTAGTTTTAAGAATGAACCATTCAAACAATTAGTTACACAAGGTATGGTAAATGGAAAAACATACACTGATCCTGAGACAGGAAGATTTTTGAAACCAGAAGAGGTCGACTTGAGTGATCCGAATCAACCAAAGATTATCGGATCATCTGTAACCCCTAAAATCTCATTTGAAAAGATGTCCAAATCTAAATACAACGGTACCGACCCCGCAAAATGTATCCAACAATATGGGGCTGATGCTACAAGAGCTCACATGTTATTCCTGGCCCCAGTTTCTGATGAGTTGAATTGGAACGAAGAACAGATCACAGGTACTATTAGATGGTTAGAAAAGGTGATCAACCTTGAAAAAACAATCACCGGCTACTACAATGAAAACGTTGTTAGACCAAAAGGTGATCAAGTTGTGGAGCTAAATGATGTCGTTCTTGAAAACAAGAAACATGCTAAAGTTCAATTCAATCAAACCGAATTTGACCTCTATAACACGGCACAAGAATATATCGCTCGTGTTTCAAAGGCTATTGACGATATGTCTTTGAATACTATCATTTCCGATTACATGAAACTAACAAACGCAATTATCGCTGCTACAAAACAAAATCAGTTTGTTGATCGTGAGCTTCTCTTGGACCTTTACAAAAAGCTATTGATAATTATGAGTCCTGTAACTCCATCTGTTTCGGAAGAATGCTGGGAAAGAATTGGGGACTCTTTGAACACACCCATGAGATCAATTTTATGTGAACAGTATCCGAAATCCAGTTTGATTAGATCACCATATAAGAACTACAATGTTTTCATCAATGGAAAGGCAAGGGCTCTGTTCAAAAGCATGGAAGACTTTACCCAAAAATCACAAGAAGACGTCTTGGCAGAGTTACTCAAGGATTCCAACGTCCAAAAGTTTGTTCCTCAAGGAAATGTACAAAAAATGATAATCAAGCCAGGAGTAATTAGTTTGATAACTCCAAAATTAAAACCCTGTAATTAAATTTGAAGGTGAAACTTAATCACCTTTTTTATAGAATCTATATCTATAATGCATGTATATACAAGTTTCCATATTTACAAGAATTTCATTAATATCCCCTTTCCATAACATACTTTTTGAAATCTTTTCTTTTAATTTTTCCAGCAAAATTTAATTGCGCCCTGCTAGCTATACTTCGAATTGTCCTCGAAATCTTGCTTGCACCAACTTCAACCGCAGCTTGGTTTAAATGGGTAAGTTCTTTCCAAGTCCATTTGAATTGATATTCAGTACTTAATAAAATAGCCAATGCATCATCAAGTAGATTCATCTTTGTCAAACATTGCAACATAGCATTTGCAAATTGAAAATCGAGACTGTCTTTCTCTTCTCTTGGTAATTTCTTGAAACTATCTGTTTTACGAAAATCTCCTCTTTCAGACCAAATTTTCTGGGCAAACTTATAGTTCTTAAATTTACCTGCTGCTTTTAAGGCCACAACGTAAGTGAGAGAACAACGAGGCACTTTTCCCACACTTAATTGACTCGGGATATTTTTGAGAATGGGCGACTTCACGATTGAAGTTTCATCGTACTTCATTTGACCCTTGCTTGCTTGCACTTTCTTATCAGCTTCACTGATATCGATGCCCAAATCTTCCAAAATTTCCTCAGGTGTTTCTATAATGACCCCCGGCCTACTTTTAGGCATTCCTGTAGTATCAAGGTACGTGGAAGACTCGTATCTATCGATGAAGTCACCAAGTGATCCGATTTCACTTGCAATGTTTAAATACGTAGTGGTTGTATGAGGAGTGATAAAATCTGGGTTTTGCATCAATGTATACGCCCAGAATGCACTAGACTCGGCCAAGATCTCTTGTTTAGTTGTAAGGTCGCCGAGAGGTAAAAATGGGAGACATCCTGCCTCGCTAGTAATAGCTGAGTCTTCAAGAATATTCCTCCGGAAGTTTCTGCCTTGTTCATTGAGGATAATTGATGGGGGATTGAAGTCTTGCTTACGCACAGTTGAATTTGAATATGCTAGCATCAAAAAGCCAAATGCTCTTGCACTAGTCTCATTCGTTTGGACAAGCTTCGCGTAGAGAGCTCTGGTTAATGCTAAGTCACCATCTCTTGATGACAAATAAAGCATGTACTCATAAGTGCCAAGAGTGGGAGTCCACTTGTTTTTGTAAATTTCGAACATAAAGTCCCATGCCTTCAACTTGAGATCTTCTCTACGTATGCACCCACGAGCCAACGCTACCATGATGTTTTGATTGAACTCTACCTTTTCAACAATCATTTCTTGGTAAAGATCCAAAGCCTTCTCAATATCGTCATTGTTAACATATGAAACAATTATGTCTTGATAAGCCCTAGTGCCTGGCCTCGTTGATTTTGACAAAAACTTCATTGTGTCAAATATTTCAACCGCGTGTTTGTGATCTTTTGCTTTGTACACACAAGTGGTTAGAATATTAGAAAACACATTTGGAGATGGCTCAATTTCGAACTTTTTCATTTCGGTCAAGTAATTATTTATTTGCTCCATGTTGTTATTCTTACCATAAGCGTGAATCATGATTTCATACGACTCCCTTGGTAAAGCCTCTCTGCCACTATTTTGCCGTATTTGACTACAGTATTGCTCAAGAACTTGTATTGTTCCATTTGTCACCACAGGGCCCGTGGAGAGGGCTTTCATGAAGCAATTTATAATTTTGTTGGAAACCAAGAGCCCCGATTCACGCAATAATGATTCAATCTCTGGAATTATGGATCGAAGAGACTTTGGTGGGATATTATAAATAAAGTCTCTTGCATCTACTTGCAGAATACCTTGAAATCCACCAGCCTGTTTCAACTGGGCTATCACCATTTGCCAATTCTGGTTATCTTTTGAAATCAAATACTTGAGAGCTAATCCCAATTTGTCAGATATTGGTTGAGGAATATTAACTGAAGGAATGATTAACGAGTGCTTATTTATATTTGCAATCTCGAGGGATGTTGTCTGAGATGGCTTCTTTGTCTCATGTTGGATGTTTCGATAAATTTTATCTGGACTGAGATCTGGATTGAGATCTGAGGGTAACTTGATGCTTTTTAGTTTTTCTTCCTGAAGTTTCTTGTCTTCACTTGCACGAACATAAGCGGCCACACTCGTAGTCAACAGCTTCAACTCACGTAATCGACTCTTATACTTCATTTCCTCTTCACGTAGCTTTCGATCTTCCTCACGCTGTAGAAACGACAGTAGACGGGTTGTTTTTGCATCATTTTTCAGATTTTTTGCATCTTTCATAGACTTAAAGCGACGCTTTTTATGGTCACCCACAACAAATATTGACCGTTTGAAAACGTGACTACCATTCCACAGTTTTACTGAACAAGATCTCCCTATAAGACTTCTCGCTACCGTGCAAGCGCTCATACTTCCACCGCTTGGGTTTTATTTTGTAAAAGATCAAACTCATATCTTTTTACCCTCGATGATGTCGCGATGTGGCGACATTCATCTCATAAAAACGGCTGCGACATATTGTGCCAGGATCAAACGGTGCTAGTGGAAAGACTACAGAAAAGCACATAACTCGGTGAACAGCGCAATAACTCCATTAAATGTCGTCGGCGGTTGGAGCAGTGGGAAACACAGGCAGACGGGGCAACTCTCACCCTGCAAGAAGGTCCACTGTTAGTATGTCTATTCCTGATTCTACGACAAGTGTTGGGGGAAGGATGGATGATGAACCTGGGGTCAATAACACAGCGTCCACATTCCCTGGGGGAGTCTCTCAGGATATTCCTCCTGATATGGTGATCTTGCTTCAACAACTAGAACAAGATTTTAACGACAGAACGATCGATCAGTGGACTTATATCAACAGAAGAGAGGAGATCATGCAGAATGTCAACCGGTTACACCAACAACAAAACCAGCAAGACACTTTTGATCTTGATCCAACCAAGTTGGAACAGCCGCTTTATCCCCGGAAAGCTGTGGAGTTTGCTTCAACGATATCTCTGGCCTCACTCGTGGAGATTTTGGCATTGAGAGCGGGAATCTACAAGTCCGAATTGGCCCTCGTAGTTTTGGACGGAAGAGGCAAGGAAGTAAACTCGATATCATGGGAAAAGCTTTACTCCAAATCTGTCAAGATAGCAACGGAAATTCAACACAAGTTATCGTTGACAAATAACGACACAGTGGTACTACTATATAAAGATGGGGAAGTGACAGAATTTGCCGTTGCGTTGTTTGGGTGTTTCATTGCTGGAGTTACGGCAATTCCAATTCATCAGGATATCTCCTTGCCTGAAGTAATCAGCATAGTCAATCTTACTTCCACCAAGTTGGTGTTGATGTCAGATACAGTAGGCAAGGAACTTGACAGGTTAAATACACCAAATCTGAAACTCAACTGGCCACAGAAATTAACAAGATGGCGAACAACCGATATGGGGTCTGCAAAGAAGTCAGATCTTGCTAGTATGACTACTAAAATCAAAACGTCTAGTACAAAGTCCAAAACAGACTTAGCGTATGTGGAATTTTCCCGATCACCAATAGGAGAACTTAGAGGCATTGCGTTAAGCCACAGGATTATACTACATCAAATGAACTGTTTGAACCAGTCACTTCTGAGTTTACCAGATGTTGGGGAAATGCTCAACCGGAGCTATAAGGAATACGGTCGGCACAGAAAGGTGGTGTTAGCGACTTTGGATATAAGATTTTCCATTGGTATGATTCTAGGGATGTTGTTCACCGTATATTCGGGTAATGTGCTAATGTGGGCCCCACAGAGAGTGATGGAAACCCAAGGGTTGTACGCCAATATAATTTCTCGAGTGAGGGCTTCGTTACTATTAGCTGATTATTTCAGTTTGAGAAGAGTTACTTACGATTACCAACAGTCGCCTAATGCCACAAGATACTTTTCAAGAACTCAATCTGTTGACTTTTCCTCAGTAAAATGGGTATTAGTTAACGCACTAACGATTGATGGGGAATTTGTTGAGCTTCTAGCAAACAGATATTTAAGACCATTAGGGTGTCAACATCCAGCGAATGCAATAATCCCGATGCTTACTCTAAGTGAGTATGGTGGAATGGTGATATCCTTGCGTGATTGGATTGGTGGAAAAGAAAATCTCGGACAAGACGGAATAACTGACGATGTCAGCCAAAACGAGCTATCGGCGGTTTTGATTGACAAGGAAGCTTTATCCAGAAATGTTGTTCAAATTGTAGATACTAATGCTTCTGGTTCAGATGAAATATCGCTGACAACTTTGAGAGTTGATGCTTTCGGTTACCCATTACCAGATGCAACACTTGCTGTGGTAAATCCAGAACTGTCAATTCTCGTCAATAAAGGTGAGCTAGGGGAAATTTGGGTAGACAGTCCGTGTCTTTCTGGTGGGTTTTATGGGTTACGTAAAGAATCAAAACTGATTTTCCATGCGAAATGCAGGGGAGCACAGGGGACACTTGAAATGGATTTTTTGAGAACTGGTTTACTAGGGTTTACCTTCAAGGGTAAAGTTTATGTTTTGGGGCTATACGAAGATCGTATTAGACAAAGAGTTAGCTGGTTAGATCAGAAATTGTACCAAAAGTTGAATAGAGATCTCGTCATCGGAAATGGATCCCGGTACCACTATTCTTCTCATTTGTTAGCCACATTGGCATCGGAAGTACCTCAAGTCTATGATTGTACTATTTTCGATATTTTTATCGGGAATGAATACTTACCTGTCGCAATTGTTGAAGCCGAAATTATTCGAAAAGCAGTAGACGATTCAAGTATTGGAGACAATGGAAGCTCTACCGGTAAAAGTGCTAAAAACGAAGGTGAAGGTGCGTCTGTTATGGCTGTGCCTTTGAATCAGCCAGTTTTAAATTCAATTGCTGAAAAGTGCTTCGATACTTTATACCAGAAGCATGTTTTGAGGCTATACTGTGTAATGGTCGTTGATTGTGACACTCTTCCAAAGATCATGCGAAGTGGAGGACGTGAGATTGCGAACATGTTGTGTAAAAAGAGGTTTTTGGAAGGATCGTTAAGGGCAGAATATGTCAAGTTTTTTGTCAGAAAATCAATCTCAATGATACCACACGGAGAAGACGTGATTGGTGGTATTTGGTCTCCATATGTTTCTGAACTTAGAAGCGCGGCATTAGCAAGGTTTCCAAATCAGATATCTGCCATAGACTATAGACCAAAATCAATTGATGAAAAAACAGGAGCACCTCTAACAGATTTCAAAACAATTATTGACATTTTGAAGTTTCGAGTGGCAAGTTCAGGTGACTCAATTGCGTTTCAAAATATCGATAATACTGGAAAAACTAGTTCAAAACCTTTAACCTGGAAAAAGTTTGAAAGCCGTGTTTACGCTGTTTGTCATTATTTTATTGAGAAGGGCCTCAAGCCAGGACGTCATGTTGTGTTAATGTACTCTTTATCTGAAGAATTCGTCATTGCAGTGTATGCATGCTTCATGTGTGGGATTATTCCAATTCCTCTTCTTCCATTTGACTCAAATAGAATCGGAGAGGATTTTCCCGCATTCGTAGGTGTAATACGAGATTTTGACATTTCAGAAATTTTTGTTAATGAAGAGGTGGAGAAGTTCTTGAAGAATGGACCCATTTCCGATGCGTTGAAAAAGTTGACAAACAAAAAAGTAAAGAGTTTGAAGATAAAAAATACTGGGAAATTGAATAAAGTATCGAATCTGGCAAACCTAAACTCAAAAATATCGAAATATCAAGCAGCTGTGAACTTTAGAGATCCAAATACTGTCGCTTTAGTCTGGTTGAATTTTACATCGGATCATTATAGAGTAGGGGCCACAATGAGCCACAAGTCAATTTTGGGTATCTGTAAGGTTTTCAAGGAAACTTGTAACTTGTCTTACAAGTCTGCAATTGTTGGATGTGTGCGTCACTCTTCAGGAATTGGTTTCATTCAAGCTGCACTTTTAGGTGTATTTTTGGGTACCACTACCTATTTGAGTTCTCCTGTGAACTATGCGGAAAATCCATTAGCGTTCTTCCTTTCGCTAGCAAAGTATAAGGTCAAAGATGTATTTGTCACAGAGCAAATGTTGAAGTATGCTGCCATAAAATTTGCACCTAAAGGTTTCAATTTGAGTAATTTGAAAAATATGATGATAAGCTCGGAAAATAGAGTTGAGATTGATTTCTTGAAAAAAATTGCAAAAGTATTTCAGCCTGCCAGACTTAGTGCAGCATCTATGGCAACTGTTTACAATCATTTTTTTAATCCAATTATTGCAACGAGATCATATGCTACTGTTGCACCAGTTGATTTGTATTTGGATCCAATAGCGTTGCGACAAGGGTACGTGTCAATCGTGAACCAGTCTGAAGTTCCAAATGCATTACATATACAAGACTCAGGAATGGTACCTGTTTGCACTGAAGTTGCAATTGTTAATCCCGAAACAAAGAAACTATGCAAGGAAGGAGAGTTTGGTGAAATTTGGATATGCTCCGAAGCCAATGCGACGTCATTCACTAATGGACCAAATGGACCAGTACACAAATTTTCCGAGTCTCAGTTCGAAGGAGTAATTGCTGACGGGAATCCTGGTGTCACATATTTAAGAACAGGTGATCTAGGATTCTTACACAACGTGTCAATCACCAAAAACAAGGTTGATGTAAATGACCAAGGTAATGATATCACATCGTTCCAGCCTCTTTTTGTTTTGGGGAAAATTGCTGATACCTTCGAAGTAATGGGGTTGCATCACTTTCCCATCGACATAGAAAACACAATCGAAGCATGTCATCCAGAGATTTATAAGAATGGGTCTTGTGTGTTTAAATGTTCTGATTATACCATTGTTGTGTGTGAGTCCAAAAGAGCTCGGTATTTTGCGTCGTTAGTGCCATTGATTGTAAATACTGTGCTAAGCAAGCACCACATCATTGTTGACATCGTTGCTTTCATCAAAAAGGGGGAGTTTCCTATATCGAGACTAGGAACGAAACAACGGGCCAGAATTGTCGATGCGTGGGTCCAAGGTGTCATTCCCATTACTGCGCTGTATGGGGTTAACTACGGGGAAAATAGTATGATTAAATTGGTCAAAGAAATCGATGTTGTTGCACGCGACCACCCAATCACTGGGCTCAAGAACCCAGCACTTTCCTACTATGATAGCGAAGTTGACGACTACGAGGATTTATTTGACATCAACCGAAAAGGGTTAACGTTCAACGACACAGATGTCCCCACCCTGGCTGGCCAAAAGGCGATTTTTACTGTGTCAAACTACAGCAATAGTAACATCTCAGAAGATACAAGCTCCTATGTGGCATGAGAAGTTGCCACAATAACGGACGTGATGCTATACAACATTCTTGACAAATCATACATATATATATATTTAGATGAATAAATAAGCATCTATTTGCCATGGTGACTTGGTGTAGATTTCAAAAGGTAAGGTGGTGATGTTCCTTCATATAATGAATTTTCTGTAAATAAGAGTTTACTCAAGTAGAAAAATCTTTAAACCAACCGGCCACAGTAGGAGCGTGCTTAGTGTACAGCATGGGCGATTCTAGAAAGAGATCTTTGAGTCCGCAGTCCAAAGACAATGGGAAAAAACGTGGAAGGTTTAGATTGGGGCTTGGGCTTCTCTCATTTTTCACGTCGTCATCGCCTACATCCGATGATGTACCCGCCAAATCATCTAGTTGCGCTACAGACTTTGGACTAGAGATACAGCCAACAGAAGAACCTTTGCCGAATGACTTTGTTTCCTTGAAAAAGAAGCGATTGTCTATCATGGGCCATCCTAATTCTCAAGCAATTCCTCGTACATCCATATCAACAGCAAACACCGGGGTATACAAGAATTACTACAACAGTCTCATGTTGTCAAATCAGGAAGCTAACAATGATGTGGAAAGAAGAATGTCAACTGTTTATGGTCCCTCAATCATCAAAGACGGCGTATTGAACCGTGCATCGACGCCGATCAGAGACGACTCCCCGATTCAGGATATTGAAAATATGTCAGCCCAGCAACTGATAGTTGCAAATCCTATTCTCAACGACTTGGACAACAATAGTGATTTGGAAAACGACTTTCCGCCGCTTTATCAAGACGATGAAGGTAATTTGGTACGACCACCTTTCATCAATTTGGACCCCCGGGAAAGGTATCAGTTGTTACAATTGAAAAAATCAATTGATGTGTCTGAATCGATTGAGCGGAAAATGAAGTATATGAAAGACCCCAACGAAACTACCTCTTCAATAAAGGGAAACAAGGTTGAAACTGCCACGCAGACCCACGATATCAACTTTCTCCGAAACTCGTTGAGTTTCACCAATAGAAAGAGAAAGCAACAATCAAATAACGACACAAATCGCAAAAAGGTGAAAAGACAAGGGTTTTACGGGGGGGATTTCACATATGATTTGGAAGAAATTGAATCAAAAGTTAAAAAATCTTCGCATAAACTTGATGGTTATCTTGGGACAATCAGTGACCTCAAATTCAATGAGAAATCAAATAATAAATCCTCCCGGCCGTTAGTTGATGAACTACAACCATTCAGCAATTATGCGGAGCAAACCATGAAGACTTCAAAACAACGGATTGGGTTGGATTCCTCGTTATTGAACAATAAGAAAATCGATACAAGCTTGGATCCTGAATATGTTAGTAAAAGTGAAGAGTTATCCAATATCATAAAGATAAAAGAAACAGTTCCAAATGAAAAGAAATCGAGTCAAACGAAACCCAGTGCTGGTTTCCAGTTCAATATTAATAAAAGTGATGTGGATTCAATTTTGAACACAAGACATGAAAACAACCGATTATTAAGCTCTACAAAAGGAGACAAATCTGCAAAACTGCTATTTGAGGAATCTAGTAGATCCACATCTTTTGGAACTAAGACTTCATCACCTAAAGTTAATTCCAGCGATAAGGATGAAAGCCCTAAGCCAACTCCAGCAGTTACATTTTCTACCACGCAAACAGAAAACCCCAATGTATCCAATCCATTATTTCAAAAGGATAATTCGAAGCCAGTTACTTTTGGTACTAAGAATGAGGGCGTATCCAGCATTGATCTGAAGGCTTCAGCATTGTTTGGAAATGAATCCTCAAAATCATCCTTTTCTTTTGGCTCTTCTACAGTGAAACCACTGACAAATGACGAGCAGTCATCTAAGTCACTATTCTCCAAAGCCAGCGAACAAACAAAGTTGCCTGTTTCTGAGAAACCCAGTTTTTCATTCGGGAAACAAGACGATAAACCTAAGGTTGATAATAAACCAGTATTTCTGTTTGGAACGACGTCTCAGCCTGGCGAAACTAAGTCAGACAAGCCAACTTTCCTGCTTGGATCAGGACCCAAATCAAATGACGCCCAACCAGCCAAACCTGTGCTTGCTACTTTGGGAAAGACAAGTGATGAGCCTAAACCATTTCTGTTTTCTGCTTCACCATCTACCTCGGCTACATCGAAAGAGACTGATGCAAAAGAAAACAAAGAGGTGGAGAAGAAGGCGCCAACATTGTTTGGGAAGCCCGAATCTTCGGGACTCTCATTTGGTTCGAAACCCTCTGCATCATCTGAGTCACCCAAACCAGCATTTCTGTTTGGACAGACTTCAGGTTCATCGAAAAGTGCGCCAGGGGCCAAGGCGTTTGCATTTGGGAAAGATACTACTCCAAGTGACGCACAAGCTCAACCAAAACCATTTAGTTTCGAACCAAAGTCATCGGTAGAAAAAAAACTGGAATCAGAAAAGCCCACTACCGCATTCACATTTGCATCCTCGACAACGCCGCAACCAGAACCGGCAAAAACTAGTGCATTCCTGCTTGGAGCTAAGTCGGATGCATCCTCTACAGCATCAACTCCAAAACCTTTCTCGTTTAATGCGGATCTGGTATCATCAGGAAAGCCAAACTTTGGTTTTGGGAAGATGAATGAAACCACACCTACAGGTAATCCAACATTTTCATTTGGAGGTACGACTGGTGGCCCAACTGGTGGTCGTTCCACAACCCCCACAGGTACATTTAATGGCCAATCGAATTCAGCTCCTGCGGGGGTGAAACCAGCATTTGGTAGCGGAAACATTCCATCGAATGCACCTGGTGCATCCAAGCCATTTTCATTTGGAACCCCAGGACTTAGTGGGGCTTCCGGGGAAGCCACCAAGCCAATTGGAAATCCAAATTTCAAGTTTGCTGCTGGAATACAGCCGGTCAAGTCAATTACAGACACATCGAGTACTTTTGGGGGGTTTGGTAACAAGGGAGGAAACGTAGGGGGACAATTTTCCTTTGGTCAAGCTAATAATATTAGTAGGCAACCTACACCGACCTCATTCAATTTTGGTGGGCCAGCTACAACCACCGATCCAGGATCGGTATTTGGACAACCGTCCAGTAACGGTACCAATGTTAGTGCGAATACTACGTTTAATTTTGGGGGTAACACCAGTCGAGAAGCCACGCCCAATCCCGCAGAGATATTTGGCGGAAATGGCATGAATGGGGGATTCAATACGATGTCGATGCCCCAACCACAATTTGGCACTCCTCAGGGGAATGTATTTGGTGGTAGCAGTACGCCTACCCCACCATTGCAGGGGGTTCCTAGTAACAGGAAAATAGCAATGATGAGAAAAAGAAGAGGGCATTGACTTCTATTGTTAAAAGGACTGCGAGAGAACAAGAAGCGGCATGTAATATGATGTGTATAGTGCACAAATAGACTGGAGAATGCTGCAAGACGCATAACGTAGGGGGTGGTCACCAAGATGACCAGTTCGTAGTTGAGAATCACAGATTGTATAAAAAGCAACTTAAAATTCGTCGCCAGTATACAATATAGCATGCCCCTCAGACCTCCAGAGGAACATTTTGAGTCAAATACGACGACACTTGATGGTGGCTATCGAAAAAGAAATAATCTGCCAAATGCAATTCATTATACCACATTTGACATCAGAAGAAAAATCATGCTGATAAACGATGAAATTATTTACCTTGGGGCCCTAAATAGGCAATAGTCAATTGAGAAAATATTCTGTGGACGAACTATCGCTGTGAAAAGCAAATATGCCAAAAACTGCAGCGTGGAGATCTTACATGCGCAAGTAACTTACAAGCATGCATGTTTCACCATCGAGCATGCCTGGGTTGTGATGGTTTGTAGTGAAGCTCAAATTTCAAATGCTAAAATCTGGGGTACTTGAGTCTCCACTAGTCCGACATGGTACATGGGTTATGAATGATGTGAAACCTGGAAAGCGAGATGGTAGCGCCGGGCATTCGCGGTATGAGAATTGCGAGCAGCGCGTGCGAACCTTGTGCTGCATCGAAATGCACTGTGGGGGCTAGTGAGCAGAGCATGAGGACAAGCAAGGAAGGTAAAATGTCGGGCAATATGCCATTTTCGTTGATGAGACCAATGAATAAAAACAGAAAATATAAATTAATTGCAGGAAATAGAAATAACATGTTAGACATTCCCTCAATGTAGGGCGTTTAAATTCTTTTGCATGGAAGACAACCTACAGTTCCTGTTCAGGTACTACAAATGTCCTATGTCTTATTTTTCACGAGAGCAGCATCCCACCACGAAGTTCTACTAGCTTGTACACCTTCATCACTGTGTCTACAGCCACACGGCGGTCGCACAAACACCTCGGCTAAACATACAATCGACACCATTGATCTCGTCGAACGTACAGGGGGATTCCTTTGATTGCAAATTCCTTTGATCGCAACATTGCTAGATTAGGAAAATTTGCAAGTGATTAATTTTTATCCCAACTAAGCGTCCTTCATGTAACTTGCGGGACGGAGATAATATTCATATGAATAAATGTTGTGTTACCCCGATTTTAATGTGAATGTGAAGACTGATCCGTAGTATAAATATAAATTCAGTTTTCTAGTGACATTTTTCCTTCGTCCACATAGTGAAATTTGTGTCAACTGATTGCTTGTTTAGGCAATTTTTTTTTTTTCAATCGGTTAATTGTGGTTCCTGTCTATATTAATAGGAGAGAATCCATTAGGTGTTGATTTTACGTTACTATCAACACGTTGATTTGAGCAATATAACTTGACATTAGGGAATTTTTACTCTAGTTTGACTTTTTCGCCACTATGTACATCAAAAAACCAAGTTATGGTAGTGACCCGTTGAGAAAGGTGTCGTCATTTGGTTCTAGAAGAAGTGAACCTGACGACAACGACTCTCCTAGAGAAGAAAGGAGAAGAAGATCGCATCGGTCCACTGCTGACTACGATGACGAAGACATTCCTCCCAGAAGACTGAGATCAGTTGGTAGGACCAAGTCAAGAAGAGACCGTGATGGGGAATCTCAAAGAGAAAGACGTAGGGAACACCGGGATCGTGGGGAAAGAAGCGAAAGATCCGGTAGGAGTGACAAAGACAGATCCGAAAGGGTCCACCGTGAACGTAACCACCACGACGACGAAGATGACTCCAGATCCCACCGGGAATCTCGTAGGAAGAGTTCTTCTCGTTCCAAGTCTGGCCCCGGTGGCAGTTCGTCGTCTAAGCCAAAAGCAGCTGCTCCTTCCAGACCGAAAGTTGTCGTTCCAACGAATGTCACCTATAGACCTGGTAGAATTCAAACTCTTACTGCTGAGGAAGAAATTGTTTTCAAGCAAGTTTGGGCTAGTGTTTTGAAATACTGTGGGGTGCCATTGAACATTGACGTTAGCGATCTTCGATACAAAGACTGTTTCGTTGCTTCTTCCATTAGTACTACAAATGGTGACTCCTCGGGACTTAGTAGAACAGCTACGAGAAACTCGATTCAATCGGCTACTTCTGGTAAGACCGCTTCGTCAAAGAAGAAAAAGGGTTTGTTTGGAGGTGGTTCACATTCCACTCCTAAGGAGGATCTTAAACCTCCACCGGATTCACGTCGTATGAGAGAAATCCAAACTGGATCTTCATCAGAAGTTTACGAACCAACCGATGTTGCTGATGATGGCGTTATCAATCTTATGGTAAACCACTACAAGTTAAATTTTGAACATTCTCCAGATTATGTTTCTGACGACGAGGATGATTTCGATGATGACGATGTTCAATCAATTGAGTCTTTTGTCACGGCTTCGACTACCATTACTTATCCAGATGATTTCCCAACTCCACCAGCAAGCAAGAGCTCAGGAGGAAAGAAAAGTAGCTCCTCGCTCATTAAATCTGTTCCAAGCACGCCTGTGACTGCTCATTCGGAAGTAGATGCAAATCTTGCAAGAATGAAACCTCGTGACTTCTTAGTGGCATTTATCGGAGCAGCAAGAGCAGATTTGGCAGATAACTTTTTGTTAAGATTTGTAAGAGCAAGAAAATGGAACACGGAGAATGCCATCAAAATGTTTTCAAACTCGATTATCTGGAGAAACGACTTCCCTGCAAACGATTGGGTTATGGAAGGTGATGGTCCATCATACTTACACGGTAAGAACAAGGGTTTAATCAAGAACTTCACCGCAGAAAAATCTTGGATTAGAGGTGAAGACAAAGGATCCAATCCTATCTTTTGGTTCTTGGCAAAGAAGCATTTTGGTTCTGACTCTCCATCTGACGAAACTCAAAGATATGCTGTTTTGACTATTGAATGGTGTAGATTATTTTTGAAAGAAGTGACCGAATCCAAGGATACTGTTTCTATCGTCTTTGATTTGACTGGATTCACATTGAAGAATGCCGATTATACCACCATTAAATTTTTGGCCGATGTTTTTGAAGCTCACTACCCAGAATGTTTGGGAAGAATTTATGTCCACAATGCACCTTGGATTTTCTCAACCGTGTGGAATATTATTAAGAACTGGTTAGATCCAGTTGTTGCATCTAAGATTGTTTTCACCAAGAATTTCCAAGACTTGAGTGGATACATCAACCCAGACTACATCCCAGTTGAGTTAGGGGGAATCGATTCTTCAGGACCAGAATATCCTCTTCCAAAAGCTGGTGATGATGTTCCACCAAAGAGAAAAGATGCCACTTACAGAAAGTTAAAACTCGAAAGAGACGAGATTTACATGAGATTCTTTACTGCTACGAAGAAATGGATTGAAGCCACTAACCCAGAAGTCAGTTCAGAATACTTGAAGGAAAAGATTAGTATGAACATTGAATTGTCAAACAATTTCGTTCAATTGGACCCATACATTAGAAACCCTGGTCCTTATGATAGAAATGGATTGTTACACCTTGCAAATTAAGTTTGTAATTTACAAGTGTTGACTCATTGCTCGTTTATGTTGGACACAATCTACTATATCCGAGTATAAATGTTTTATTTGTTTTATAGGTAATATAACGGTAATGTCATCGAATTTATTTGTCTTTACAGATATACGAATAGCGTACTTTTCCATACATTTTGTAAATTAATGAGTAGTTTAGAAAACTATTGAATATTGCTACGCAGATGACCCAAAAACTTAATATTTCTACAACTAGTTTAAACCAACGCGGTACTGAAAATCATATTGCAATCATGATATGTGGTTTCAATCTCCAACATTTGCAATGATTCCATTCAGTCAAAAGCGTGGAGTGGAATTCTTTGTTTTGTTGCGGCGTGGTTCTTTTCCTGAGTGGAGTCTATGCAGTCAAATACCCTTTGACTTGTATGAAACTTGAAGCTCATTCAGATGGTAAAGTGGGACTAGGAAACACCATAATGGTACGAAGATCAGAGAGATCAGGTGGGTACTCAACGTCTACTGCAAATGAGTCCGGAGATGAAGCTGATCCCGGGAACTTTGCTAATGAGAGCGAGGACCTAGACGAGGAGCAAGAAGTTACCAGATGTTTATGTGGTCAGGACGAGCTACGAGAGCTGGCGGTTCTGCCCAGTGTAAGCGAGACCTTGGAAAAGGAGTATGGCATAAAGATTGACTATGGATTGTTTATTCAGTGCGACAAGTGCTCAGTATGGCAGCATGGTTATTGTGTTGGGTTGTTCACCAATGATGATGTTCCAGACAAGTATTGGTGTGAACTTTGCAAGCCAGACCTCCATTTGAATGTTTCGACTGACGACACTCCTAGAACGTTGTACAAACCTGTCAATGACAAAAGGAAAAAACTAATGCCCAAAGAGCGAACAAGACCAAGACGAGACCTCAAGTCCACGCGAAAAGATCGTAGATTGTTCGAGGACACATACGAAGAACAGCTCCAGAAAGCGTTACGAGATAGCGTAAAAGAAGTGCAACCAAACCGTTCTAATGATGAAGACGATAAGAAGCCAACTCGGTCTGCCAAGGAAGAGGTATTGGATGAGAAACCCAATGCCACAGATACAGTAGTCGAGACTGAGCATTCAGGAGAAGAAAACGATGCTCCTCTGCTCGAGTCATCGGTGAGCTCAACCACAAAGTTGAAGCGACCAAAGAGTCGTACCAAACCCACTAGAAACAAAGTTACGAAACCATCCACACAAAAATCAAAAGACACATCAACTCAATTATCTAGAGACGAGTTGATAAACCAAGCTTCAAAACCAAGGTATGTCGGCGAGAAATCGTCTATTTTTGAGCTACGGAAGCGTACTAGTGCAATTCTTGAGTGGCTAGGCAGATCACAAGTAGAATTGGGGGAGGAGAAAATAAGCAAGATCGAGTTGTTCAATTACAAGGAAAATGCTTCTAGCGAGGAAAACACAAAAGTGATAGAAAACTTTAATGAAAACTTGAAGTTGATGGAGCAACTTACCGAAAGTATTCTTGCATGGGAGCAAAAATTCGGCAAGTTTGCTCCATAGTTGGAGCTTGCGGTAGTCAGAGGTATTACACTTAGGAAACATCAATTAAATTGAGATCTATTGCCATGGGCATAAAGGATTCATAACAATTCACGCAACCCAGCCTTTCTATCGATATTCGTTGTCGTTTGGCCCAGACTGGAGGAGTCATTAATCATGTCGTACATAGACTCTAGCCAGGTTTCACTATTGTGGATTCTTGATCCCCCTATTATCAAATTCAACGACTTATTGGAATCATTGAGTTCATGGACAAGTCTAGCTTCTTCGTAAGTTACACCACCTTTGATGTATATTATGATATTTTGTACCTCCAGTTGAAGATTATTCCCGAATTGCTTTGATAATTTTTCCGGAATCAAGGTGGTAAAGCCCGATGAAGCTGATTCTTGTGGGTTAATCAAGTTATCCAACACCTCATTCAAATATGGACTGTATTGCATATATATGTTGTCATTTTGTTGATCATGATGATTATTGAACAAGCTATTTATGCTTATGTTTTTGTTGAACAAGTTTGTAAGGTTTTTCGAAGGGTGTTGATGTGAATTGGTTTTAACTTTAGCCTTGAACATCGTGTTAAACCGTTTCAATAAAGTGTTTTGTGATACTGTCGGAAGTGGATTGTTTGAAGCTGGATCATTGATTTTCTTGGAAAGTAATGGCAAATCGTTATGTTGATGAAACCTAGATTGAAATAATAAAATCAACTTTAATTTATGAACTGTAGAAATCAGGATGTTGTCTATAATTTGCAATAACTTTTCTTTGAGAGGTTGATAACTTTCAAGGCCACCAACAATAGTTTGTTGCAATTCACCAACATCCCATAACTGTTGATGTGAGATTTGCTTATCTATCTCGGAAATGATTGATAAATGCTTGACAATGTTGGAATTCAACCTTTTGAATTCCGGAAATTTCGTCAACTGTTTCTTCAACTCTGACAAATTTTGGGTGTTCAATGAATCTAAATTGGTCATTTTTGTTTGTGCTTTATACTGTTCGACATTTCTCTGAAAATTTTCTGTTAAATCACCATAGTTCAAATACATTGATTCGGCAAAAAATTTGTCCTGAGACTTTGAGATGATGTATTGCTCACTTGATCCTGGTACTTGTACGGTATTTTTGACAATACCTATGAATTCATGGATCATCGATTGATAGGTCCATGGAGTCAATAACGGAGTTATGGGATCATTTGCTCTATCCAACAACAAAAGAACCGGAGGCTTGTCGTAAGAAATATTGGTATCATCAAACAAATTATTATTTGAATTTGAATTGATGTTGTATAGGATTTCGGATGCCAATTTTCTCAACTCAATTGAATTGGACTCAAATTTGATGATAGGGCATTGCTTCAAACTCAAGAGAAGTGAGATGATCTCATTCGATTCATCAATTGATGAAATTGGTGGTGGAGGAGCCATTGACGACAGTGACGACGTCAATTGGTTCAACGTGAATAAGTTATCATTTACGGTGAGGAAATCGTTGAATAACTCGGTGATACTGGAAACTGCCTCAAACTCGTCAGCTTGTGCCAACGATTCCAATTGACTCTTGGCAGCGGCATTATTGAAAAAGACCTGGTAATCGTGATAATGGGGTGAGCCTAGCTCATTAATAAGATGATTGATGGATTCTACAGTAGGTTTAATGTAGACAATACATCGCAAGTTCTTCATGTGGTCAAGAGCAGCCTGGCCCTCAATCATTTCAATCAATATAACATCATTCTCGAGTAACTGGGATTGCGTATAACTCATGGAGATCACTGGGGTGGTATGTTTGTCTACAAGTAAAACCCTCCCTTTCGAGATTGACAGATCAGAATTTGTAGTGGTATTTCGTCCTCTGCTGGGGCCAGCAACCGCCAGCTTGGTCGATTCAAACAACCTCGAGAAATAGAAATCCCCCACCGTCGATAGATTTAAACTCATAGCCGCCTAATCAGTTGTAATCAGTTGTGGTAATGCCACCGCCTACTAAATGTGAACAAGATAGCGTTACAATAATCCTGCAAACAGCCCATACTTTATACTCGGAGCAACATGCAGTACCACCACCCACCAAGTGGTTTCCTACTACTACGACTCATACTAAGAACTTGGTAGCATAGAAAAGGCCTTCTTTTGTAATGAATGGCCAAGTTCGATTCTGGTAATGTCATACACACCAGGAATATACATATGTCAGTTTTGTACTGGTAGTGAACTCTCTACATTGCATTCAAATATTGTAGTGCTGTACCTCGGATTGTATGTACTTAATGTGTAATGAGATTCAACCACAAACGATTGTTACGTTTTGCTATCTCTTGCAATTCTCTAGCATGATATGTATTTACTCAAACTCTATTCTAGGTCTATAAATGCGATGAATCAGGATAATAGAACGTAGATAATGGTTTGACAGGACGTGGTGCTTCTCCTAACGCATGTTGCACTCTAAACTCATCTATATCAGTGTAAAGTTTTCCTTGAGGGAACGCACTTGGCACAGGTGATTCAATGTCTTCTGCAATAATCTTTTGTATCACTTGTGAAACAGTTTCTTTGCTCAAGTCTCCATAGCTCGTGATCTGGGCAACAACCCTTTCTACTATTTTGGACAAATCTTCTTCTTCCTTGATTATCTTACCAACCGTATCCAAGTCAAGTTGCAAGTCATGACAATAACTGAAATTCACAATCGAGCTTTGAATAAGCTTTTCGCGAGCAACCTCAGGAACGGCTTTGCTCTGTAAATGAACAACCAACTTAGACGACTTCTTTGCCTTATTCAAGATAACATCGTTGAAAAATTGAGTAAACTCTTGCTTTGTAATAGTTTCCAAAACTTCAACATGATTGGTTCTTGATTCAAAGTTGTAGTATCCGTCACTAATCGAGTCCCAGAATCTGGTCACTTCTTCATTCAAATGTTTCAATTTCGTTAGTTTGATACTTTTTAATGCCTGCTTATACTTGGCAAATTCGTCATCACTTAATTCATTGTTGATGTATCTTCCCATTTTAGCCAAGAACTCTTCAATTCTGTACTCTAAGTAATAAGTGTTTCTCTCCGATTGAACTAATACTCTAAACCCAAATGAATTTCGACAATTTCTTAATCCTGAAAAAACAACATAACCTAATTGTTCTTTGGTTCTGAGTTGGTTGAAGCATGGCTCTTTGACAACTGTTCCAACTAAATCAGTCAAAACTCTCAATCTCTCATGGTTTCTATCTCCACTAACTTGAATGTAGTATTCAATACAGGAATTAATGTTTTGTTCGTCATCTAATGGCAATTCATATCGAACGATTTCATTCGAAGGTAATATATAATTCTTGAGTCTGATCAATTCTTGAATTTTTGTAACATCTTTATCGATGACTTCAATATGATCACTTTGAGCTGCTATCGAGTCTTTGATTTCTCTTGCTTTGATTATATCAAAATTCCCTTGAATTAACGCTTCAATGTGAACACCAGAAGCCCATAATTTATTTGCTGCAAAATCATATACTTCATCAAAAGTGATATCTTGTAAAACGTTCAATTTATCTTCAAATTTGTACGTCTTGTCGTTGATCAAAATCAATAAATGAGTACCAACTTGGTTGTAAGGAACATTGTACCCAAAATTCTTGAGTTCTTTGTTGAACTTGAATAACACCGAGTCAAATCGTTCTTTATTTGGTTTGAAGTTGACAAGTCTCTCAATAATTTGTTCCATCAAAACAGACAATTTATCGTTATATCCGGAAACCTTTAAATTGAAGCCATCCCTCCAGAAGGATAAATTAGCTTTTATGCCTACTAGAGAGGCAGAGTAGGTAATCAGGTTTAATTCATCATTGACGAGTTCTGCAATCAACGATGTGAAAGTGGCCGATCTAACATCTGAATTCGAGTTCGGCAAATGGAAAACCAACTCAATGACTCCCTTGGGAACCTCAAATTGATCATCTTGTTTGAACCAAACTTGCATTCTATTTGAGTCTTCTATCAAATATGGATGTGTTAAAGGGGATGTCGATTTGGTTTGTAAAACTTTGAAGTCTTTAGGAATAAAGATATTCGGTTTTGGAAAATGTAATTGGGAAACCATTTGGGAACTCTTGATATTTGACATTAAGTCTTCAGGGATTGCCTCATGGGAATATTCAGTTCCGTACCACTTTTCTTTCTTATTTAGCCCATCCAATGATTGGGATACTAGCGTAATAGTAAAGTTGTCAGGATTCAAAAATTTGGCGTAATCAAGAATGGCTTGCTCATCATATTTTTGAGGGATGGATGAACTCAAAACAAACTGTGGAGGGATATCACCATCTTCAGTGAATTTATACAAACTGTTACTCAATTTTGACACAGTAGTAGACGCATCTGATTTCTGTTTGAATCTGAAGTTGACTTCAGCGATGTTAGCAAGTTCTTCCCAAATCCATTTCTGTGGCCCTTGAACATGAAGATATTGCAAATATTGGAAAACTGAAACAACAATAGGTTTCCAATTCTCCAAACCTGTTGGTGTTAATTCAAATGATAACATGAAGAACGAATTGCCCTGACAGACTTTCATATTACCAGCAGACAAATCAGTTACCCACCCTTTTTGTTTCAAAAAAAATAGTATGGAACCTTCACTTTCATGACCAATAAGATGGGAGAAATAGCTACCCGGTTTTGAGTTCCATTTCAGCTCGAGATCATCAGGAATCATGAATTTCACCTCCAAATTATGGTTGTCCATTACAGGCTTTGCTTTAGTTAATTTACCTAAGCAATCTTGTGGCAAAACGATGGTATCAGGATAGGAAGGTCTTGGCAAATTTTTATTTGGAATCAAAGAAAACATTTCAATGGCCCATTTGGTCAATGTGTCCAAATCTTCCTTACCCAAAATAACCAAACTCATCAAATTGGCAGAATAGTGTTCCCTATGAAAATCCATCAAGACATTCCGAACATCCAAACCTCTCGCTAACGGATCAGTGTGCAAAGTCTCGTAATTTCCTGTAGAGAAACTATTATATGGATGGGCAGGGTTACTATTCAGTTTATCCAACTGATAAAGTCTCCAAAGATCATTCTGTAAGTTCTTTTTATTTTCCGAGTCAACAGCATTGATTTCTCTATCTTTGCAACTTTCGCTGAATAACGGGTCAATGAAGAACTGGGCGAATCTGTCGAGCGCGCCTTCCAAGTAATCTGAGCTCAACTGGAAGTAATAATTTGTATGCTCGGACGATGTATACGCATTAGAATGTCCTGAATGATGCGAAAGATATGAGCTATATTCATTTTCCTCTGGATATTTTCCTGTTCCCATAAATAACAAATGTTCACAAAAGTGGGCTAAACCCGAAATACCGTACTTCTTATCGCCAAACGAACCAACATTCACGTCTAACGAGGCAGCTGATTTATCAGTGGTGGGGTCGTTGATGACAAGAACGCTCAAATCATTTGAATCCAACTTGAACAACCTGTATGATCTGTCGTCGACAACAGGCTTGACTATTTGGGAACTGTCGGCTAGAACGGTGTATTTGTCTTTCAACATTGCAAGATTAGTTGAGGTGTGGAGATTTGAAAAAAGAAGTAAATTAGGAAATAAACGATGGAAAAAGAACGGTTTACGGATACGAAATAGATCAATCAGCTTGAGGATACTATGTGATACCATCAACTGTGCCAATTACGATCTATTTGAAGCCCTCAATAAAAGACACCAAAACTTTGTTCTCCAGAAAATCAACCTCTTGTACACTACAGTTTCAGTAATATTTTGGAGTATCTTAGTATAGTGGTTTTTGCATTACAAAATAATATAGTGGCCAGGCAACTATCTGCACGCGGAAACTGTTTGTAGTACTGATGGGCGGTGCTGATTTGTTATGCAAATCCTTTGTCATCGGGTATTTTAGTTGGCACTGGAAGTGGTTATTTTTGAGGTAGTTTTTCGTCAATTTGTTGTTTGGAACTGCTTATGCACAAAAAAATAGTACCGCAACGTTAAATCACCCACAATCGGAAAAGAGTTTTGTCCATATAGTCGCTATCAAATTCTCGAGACATGAACTTCGTATTTGAGACGAGTACTTTTTGAATTTTGAAGCTGGGGAAACTCCAAGTCATGGTTCACGACAAACTTCAATCCAAAGGTATACTTAGTGCAACTGCAAATTTTAACCCACTACACCCGAAACAAAAATGATCATTTGTAAATATCTCGTAGGTTTTCCAAGAACCGACTTATGAGGTACTCCACACTATCGAGCTTTGTAAACGCACTGAGTATTACTGGATCTAGAGAACTGACCTCGATCTTACTATTAATCATGACGACTGAATTGTTGAACGTAATGCACTTTGTGATGTAGTCCATTGGCTCGTGT
The DNA here is from genome assembly GCA_030569175.1 of Suzukiozyma manassasensis. Classification (NCBI taxonomy): domain Eukaryota; kingdom Fungi; phylum Ascomycota; class Pichiomycetes; order Serinales; family Debaryomycetaceae; genus Suzukiozyma; species Suzukiozyma manassasensis. Next base: position 1,102,698 of record JAJMKC010000001.1, on the reverse strand, counting down.
TTGTGGGAAAGAATGTTCATGACGTTTGATAGGACACCATTTCCCTGGGTTATAGATTGTAGCTTATTATCAATTCTCACCTGAGTCTCCGTAGGGTTTTTCAATTTTATCTCCTCTCTTAATTTGTCGACATATGAAAGACCTGTTTCATCAATTTCCAGCCACGGTTTTTCCACAATCTTTTGCAAATACTTCAAATCAACGCATATTTCTGCCTGATTGATGTAAACGTCAATAGCAATATTTGGAGGTAAAGGCGGTTCAAAATAACACGCATCGGTGACATTCTGCGGAAATACAAGCGAAGGATCAGTTGGAAGTTGTAAGCAATTCTTTGCAATCGACAACTCATGTAGCAAGTTTGTGTATAGTTCAATCAAGGACTTATGATCGTTACAAGAGTTCAATGTGGATGACTGCTTGATCATTCTGATTGCAGAATCAATTGCTGCTTTGCTTGCCAAAGTTTGCTTCAAAACAATGGGTTTTTTCAATATCAATCTGTGGATGACTCTGTTGAACTGTCGATGCTGAAGTTGTATAGATAATTGACTGATACTTGATCCATCCCGAACTATGATTCCCTTGAGTGCTTCCAGCTTTGGAGACGATACAGGCAACTTCACTGGAGGACCACGTTCACTCAATTGTGATTTATCAGGGATAACGGGTGAATTAAATAGAAGAAGGTTACTTACTATTTCGAGGGTCTCGATTATCTGGGGGAATTCCGGCTGCATGATGGATTCGGAAACCCAATGAAACTCCCGGTCACTAGCTTCTTCCTGAATCTTTCGGATAATGTCATCAAAACGACCGTCGTCTCTAATAGTCATGTTCCACTGCAATGAAGCATCCACTGTACCATAGCCTTCACAAATTCAGTACCACTTAAATTTGCAGCGCTACCATCAACAACCCCAATTTGCATCAAAATCCAACCTTTTTCAATCTTCCCCCAGTTGAAACTACTGGCAAAAGACTGGTCGCAGAGTACTTCGGTGCTTGGTGATGGGGGACTGAGTACCACTCAGGCAGGCGGCTTTGGCATGCGAAGAAAGGAAAAATATGGTGAATAGTGCTAAAAAGTTGGGAGCTTTTTCTTGTTCGTCTGGTATCGTGACGAAGAGCAAAAGAGATTAGAATGGTCATGTTTCAGCCTCCCTTTCACGATAACGCGACAGTGCTGTTCAGCCATGCAGACCCAGATGTGCTGGAGAAAGAAATTACTAACTCAAGCTTCATAATGACGCCTCAAGTAATCAGCAACGTAAACAGCTCCCTCCAATATCAAAATAGGTTTATGCCGATGTGGCCATGTGGTTTAGAAACAGTGCTACAAACATGACAATACAATTTAAATAATAACAGGTTAGTGTAAAAGAATATTCCTAATGTTGGTTTTTGTTACCGTCGATGACATATTGTGGTTCCTTACATCACTAGCACAGCAGCGCAGCTTACTTGGAGAGCATCACCACAGCAGAAGGACAACTCTCTTCTCATACACGCTGTGCCCACAAGAGCCATCGGAGCATACTTGCAACCTAGCTGCTGCAGATGTGATTTGGAGTGCAAATAACTAGTATTCTACACAGTAACACATCATGTATGCTTTCGTGCATTTATGAGGCACAGACAACGATAACGTCCTGCCCACGGGATATCAAACCCTGTCTATAGATTGGGACGCGTGTGGTGATTCTTTTAGCATTTGCTTGCAATGTAAACAAGTGGTGCATTTGTTTGTTTGTTTACTCCACGCATTATAAATTAACTTCACTTCAAAGCCCAGAGTTGTAGCTGTACATTTTCAAAAGTTCCTAAATACGGAAAAAAATTGCCTACTTCCTCCTTTACATCCAGATCTTGTTTCTACAACCAAATCCTTATTACTATTTGTTTCTCTCGCTTTTGTTGTTAACTATGTGCTTACGAACCTCCTGCTTACAAAGTGTTTGTATGCATCAACCCGTAATATGATGACCCCGGTAAGTCACGGTTGGACATCGGAGGTGAGGCACCACGTGATATAAATGCGGTTTCCACCAATGAAATCACTTAAATAAGCACACGTGACGTTGTTTTTTGCGTGTCTCAACCGAGGCGAATTATATTCAGAAAAAAAGTGTTGATATCATGAAGGACTTTCCATCAACATATTCAAGACCACAACAGAGAGGTTACCAGGTATATAACCATACATGTGCAGGAACTTGGATTATATTCACAACTTAGTAGGAGTATAATCAACATATAAGTAAGTTTAATGTCAATGCTGGGTCCATCTACTTCAAGCGAGCGTTCTACTGTCAACGCTGGGGGCCACTACGACCCCAACGTTAGAAATGACTACGAAGTTGAAGCTGCCGCTGCCGCTGCCGCTTCTGCTGCTGTCAATGCTGGTGGGTTCAATGATGAGGCTAACCAGTTCCATCAACAACACCAAGGGTACTCGGCTGCCGCTGCTGCCGCTGCTGCTGAGTTACAACACCGTGCTGAGAGACAACGGATTCAACAACAATTGCAGCAACAGGAGTTGCACCACCAACAACAATTGCAATATCAACAACAACAACACCACCATCAACAACAACAGCAACAGCAATTGCACCAGCAACTTCAGCACCACCACCAATTGCACCAGCAACCCCAATTGCCTGACGATTACGAAGGAATTCTTCAGTCGCGGTATATTGAAAATGAAATAATCAAAACATTCACAAATAAGCCAGACTTAATTAAATTTGTTAAGTTCCAGCTTAGTAATGACGAGAGATGTAAGATTGTCATCAACTCATCTAAACCAAAGGCGGTTTATTTTCAATGTGAAAGATCTGGTTCGTTCAGAACTACCGTCAAGGACGCTACCAAGAGACAAAGAGTTGCATACACGAAACGTAACAAGTGTGGTTACAGACTAGTTGCTAACTTGTACCCACCAGAAAAGGACAAGAAAAAGATAAAGAAGCAATCTCCTGATCCAAATGGCTTGGACAGAAACTTGGATGACAAGTTGGGTCAATTCACCAACTCATTGGATGAAACTGAAAACTTGTCAAATGAAATGTGGATTTTGAGAATGATTAACCCCATGCATAATCATCCACCTGAACCTTTGAATGGGAAGAAAAAGAGAGGTAAAACTTCGAGAACTTTGGTAGAAAAGCCATTACATCGTAATTTACCTGTTAACAACAACCCATATCCAAATGATTCGCTAAACCAAATTGCTCAACATGCTCACCATTTGGTTCACCAACACATCCCACCTCATTTGCAACATGAAGAACCACACCACCATTCTGTTCAAGATGCTGCGGTAATTGCTGCCATTGAAGCTACACCTGCTGCAGCAGCTGCAGCAGCTTTACAAAATCAACAAGCAGTGGATCCAAATATTGATCCTAATGTTGATCCTAGTGTACAAGCACATGATCACAGTCATGGAATGAGAAATCCTCACTTGATGAGAAGGTGAAGTGGATGGCAACTAGAATGGAGAAACACGACTTTTGCAAATGATAACGAATGAAGAAGTCACATTGATTTACGTTATCTCAATGTTGCGTTAATTTTGTTGATCAATTGAAAACCAACTCCACAAAAGGACATAGAATGTTCTATAAAAGACGAATAAGAAACGTATTTAACGTGGGGTACACCCGCCTACGGACTCGTGAAAAAGAGATATTGTGATTACTTTAGTTATTATTCGATTATGACTGTTGATTTTTTTCTCTAAAGATTGTTTTTGAAGAACTTTGAACTTAGGTTTCGAATTCTATTTTGTTTATGTTATTAGTTTATAGTAATGCTGTATTTGTTTTTCGATTAGACTGGTGGTGGAAAAACCAGATGCTCACGTATCTTTAAGTTCAAAACACGACCTTCAAATTTTCTGTTTTTCCAACAGGTACAGGATGAAGATAGAAAGGAAGATAAATAGCCAGTTGTATGATTCATAGATTTTTAGCACAAACAAGAGTCATGTCTACATCTACAATTGAATGGAGTGCTTCCAAGGTTAGAAATACCTTTTTGGAATACTTTACTGAGAAGCGTGGCCACACTTATGTCAAGTCTTCATCTGTTGTTCCTCACAATGACCCTACTCTTTTATTTGCCAATGCTGGGATGAACCAGTATAAACCAATCTTTTTGGGTACTGTTGATCCAAGTTCCGACTTTGCTTCTTTGAAGAGAGCTGCCAACTCCCAAAAATGTATCAGAGCTGGTGGTAAACACAATGATTTGGAAGATGTTGGTCAAGATTCATATCATCACACCTTTTTTGAGATGTTAGGTAACTGGTCATTTGGTGACTATTTCAAGAAGGAAGCCATAGAATGGGCTTGGGTATTATTAACTGAGGTTTACGGCTTACCAAAGGATAGATTATACGTCACTTATTTCGAAGGTGATGTCAAACAAGGATTAGAGCCAGATTTGGAAGCTAAACAGCTCTGGTTGGACATTGGGGTTGCCGAAGACCACATTCTTCCTGGGGATGCTAAGGATAACTTTTGGGAAATGGGTGAGCAAGGACCTTGTGGACCTTGCTCTGAAGTGCATTATGATAGAATCGGTGGCAGAAATGCTGCTCACTTGGTCAACATGGATGATCCAAACGTGTTGGAAATCTGGAACTTAGTGTTCATGCAATTCAACAGAGAATCAGACGGCTCTTTAAGACCTTTGCCAGCTAAACATATTGATACCGGTATGGGTTTCGAAAGATTGGTTTCCATTTTACAAAACAAATCTTCCAATTATGACACTGATGTGTTCTCCCCAATTTTCGAAAAAATCAGAGAAATTGCTGGTGTAAGACCATACTCTGGTAAATTTGGTAACGACGATAAGGACGGAATTGATACCGCCTACAGAGTTATTGCTGATCATGTTAGAACCTTGACTTTTGCCATTACGGACGGTGGTGTCCCAAACAACGAAGGTAGAGGTTATGTTTTGAGAAGAATTTTGAGAAGAGGTTCCCGGTATGTTCGTAAGTATATGGACTGTCAAATTGGGTCGTTCTTTTCTCAATTAGTTGATGCTGTCATTGAACAAAACAAGGACGTTTTCCCTGAAATTGCTCTTGGGGCTGAAGACTTGAAAGAAATTCTCAATGAAGAAGAATTATCTTTCTCAAAAACTTTAGATAGAGGTGAAAAATTGTTTGCTCAATATGCTATCGTTGCATCTAAAACTCCAGAACAAACTTTAGCTGGTAAGGACGTTTGGAGATTATACGATACTTATGGTTTCCCTGTCGATTTGACCAGATTAATGGCACAGGAAGCTGGTTTGAGTATCGATGAAGTTGGATTCGAAAAGGCAAAAGAAGAGTCAAGAGAAGCTTCTAAGGGATCTGGTACCAAAAATGGTGCTGAATTAGTTAAATTAGATGTACATGCTTTGTCTGATTTGGATAAGAATGAATCTGTTCCAAAATCTGACGATTCTTTCAAATATGGCAGAGAAAATATCAAAGCTAAGATTGTTGCTATCTATGATGGTCAATCTTTCGTTGACTCCATTGATGATACAACTAAGCAATTTGGTATTTTGCTTGACAAAACTCCATTCTATGCCGAACAAGGTGGTCAAGAATACGATGTCGGTAGTTTAGTTATTGATGGTAAGGCCGACTTCAGCGTTACCAATGTTCAAGGTTATGGTGGGTACGTTTTGCACACTGGTTACCTTTCGGATGGTGTGTTGTCTGTTAATGACGAAATCATTGCTACTTACGATGAAACCAGAAGATGGCCCATCAGAAACAACCACACTGGTACACATATTTTGAACTTTGCATTAAGAGAGGTGTTAGGTGACGGTGTGGATCAGAAGGGTTCGCTTGTTGCTCCTGAAAAATTGAGATTCGATTTTTCAAACAAGCAAGCTTTGACTCCAAAGGAATTGGCTAAGGTTGAAGAAATCTCCAACGAATGCATCAAAGCTAACAAGCAAGTTTACTCTGAAGAAGTTCAGTTAAGTGTTGCTCAAAGCATTTACGGTTTGAGAGCTGTTTTCGGTGAAGTTTACCCTGACCCAGTGAGGGTTGTCTCTGTTGGAATTCCAGTGAAGGACTTGGTTGCTAATCCTGAAAATGCTGAATGGCACAAAGTTTCAATCGAGTTCTGTGGTGGTACTCATGTTGCTAAGACCAGTGAAATCAAAGACTTAGTTATCGTTGAAGAGTCAGGTATCGCCAAGGGTATCAGAAGAATTGTTGCTGTCACTGGTAATGAGGCTCGTGAAGTTCAAAGAATTTACCATGAGTTTGACCAAGAATTAGATCATACTATTAACTTGCCATTTGGTCCAATCAAAGAACAAAAGTCTAAGGAAATGGGTGTTGCATTAAAGAAATTGTCCATTTCAGTCTTGGAGAAACAGAAGTTGAACGAAAAACACTCTAAATTGGACAAGGCCATCAAAGATGACTTGAAGGTGAAACAAAAGGAAGAAACCAAGAAAGCATTAGAAATTGTTAACGAGTGGTTGAACGACAAAGAAGCAAAAGCTTATCTTGTTGCTCATGTTCCTATTAATGCAAATGCAAAGGCTATCACTGAGGCTTTTAATGTCATTAAAAAGCAAGACAAAACCAAATCTGTGTATTTGTTAACTGGGTTACAAGACAAGGTTGCTCACGGATGTTACATTTCTGATGAAGCAATTGCCCAAGGTGTCAATGCTTCTGACCTAGCATCTGTTGTCTCCAAACATGTCGGTGGTAAAGCTGGTGGTAAGGGAAACATCATTCAAGGTATGGGTGACCAACCAAATGGTGTACAAGCCGCTGTTGATGAGCTTACCAAATTACTCGGTGAGAAATTGTAAATGACCACGGTGCAATCGATGATGAAGTTTGTTGATGAATTACAACTCCATAGATTTTAATATAATTTACCATTTATAATTCGTTTAGTGTATATATTTTAAACGTGTATTTATAATCTAGAGGGATCTTCGTTTGATAACTTATCCTCTTCAGTTTGATCGATTTGTTGTGCGTTACCTCCGATGTTGTCAATGATGGTCTTGTGGATGGAATCCAACTCCCCATTGTCAATGACTGAAGTTTTCACAATGACGGAAATTGTATTTAGTTTCCATGCAATATGGGGGTAACTACCTAACTTGACCGAGTTTGCACCAAATTTCGAATCAAGTTGAGCCTGGAAGTCAGTCAAGAATGGAGCAAATTCTGATTCTCCGGTGGTGGTCTTGATAAAGGTCCTCGAAACATCAATAGAGTCTGTTCTAGGTAAGACCAACGGAATCATATCATTGATCAATTTCACAAACAATTGCGGTATGCCAGGTAATATGTAGAGCTTGGATTGAATACCCACAATTGGAAACCAAAGATTAGCATCAGAGAATATTTTCTCTACTGGAACATCCTTGGTCTGCTTGGGCAATGTGGCCATTTTGTAGAAAGCTTTCAATTGTTCATGACTTAACTTTGACAAGTATGGTTGACGAAGACGTTTCATCCTCTCAACCACGTCTTGATCAAGCTCGTAAGGCACATTATAATACTCGGCGATGGCTTGATATGAAACATCATCATGAGTGGATCCCAATCCGCCAGATGTGACAATGAAGTCAACTTGCGAATCCAACACCTTTATCAGATCCTTGATATCTTGAACTTCATCTGAGCAAACTATTACTTTCTTCAATGGTATGTTAAGTTTATTGAAACAGACTTTAGCAAACTCGTAACTATTGGTGTCTCTGATCTTAGCATTCAACACTTCATCCCCAATAATAAGACACCCTGCTGACCGGATTCTATTAGCTGCCATTCTTAACATTCCTTATAAACATTTAAATTGCGTATTATATTATTCGTAGATCTTACATAGGATATATGCGCGATAGGGACCTTTCCTTACTAGGAAGTCTAGACTCGATGCTCGAGTTACACTCTAAGTCAATTCACTTAGTCACAAGAAGAACATTCAGGTGTATGGCATTGCGAGGACGCGTGTGGCGATCAAGAAACGCTCCTATGTGGGCAAGAAAGCCACTTGCAAGTGGCTCCATGAAGAGTTTAGGCAGATATAAGGATCACAGACCCAAACAAACAGTACGTTGTACAGTGAAACCAAGAGAAAGAGCTGCACTACGTCACATTGTATTGATCAACCACAGTTGCAACACTATAGTTTTCCTACATAGCCACAGTTGAATTGCCCAATAATATGATAAAAAGTCCCACACCTGTATGCTGGTAGTAGTAGAACAGGGTCTTGACTGTACAACACAACAGATAAAGCAGGAGCCATATATGCCGCATCTAAGTCATGCTATCTCACCAGGGCGGTGTTACTGCCGTAGAACGGTACTAAATTTCTAGCCTACACAATAAATGTATAGCGCGTACAGGTTATATATCTGAGGTAATGGTTAGCGAGCGTTACGAAATGGCATAGTGGCGACGTCGTCGCCACAGAAAGGGGGAATCATGTTATTTTGCAATATTGTTGACGCTCTAAGCAAATGCCAGTGATGCGATACCACTGAGTGTCCGTTGTGTTTCCTTCGTAACTCCGTTGTGTCTCCTTCGTAACTCCGTTGAGTCTCTATACGAGCTTGTTGTCGCACGCCTTGCATGCCGAATTTTTCCCGACCTGGCGTGGATTCTAGTGGTTAGGTTCGGGACCGAAATTCGGCATAGAGCTTAGAAACGTGGTGGCTGCTTAGTAAGCTGGCAAAATTATCACACTATAGTAAAAATGTTGTTCATCAGGGCAGCAAAAAAATCAAACAATCGTATAAACCTTTTCGTGCCAGTGGTTGTATACTATGGGAAATTCCCCTTCTAAAAATGATCCCCTACCGAATAAACCGTCGACATCCTCGTCAGGAGGTGTCACCTGTTGCTCAGAAACATTAGAGTCTGATGAGCCGGCGCTATCTCAGCGTAGTTTAGATACGAATACCTCTTGTTTAACGTCTATTCACGTTAAAGCCAGTTCCAACGGTTCAACTAGCAAATTGTCTGCAAAAGTTTCAAATCCCTCCCACAAACTGTCCGTCTTGGGCAGCCAACCTTCCGCATCGGCGTCCACTGGTGATGCCGCAATCGTTACAGGTATAATCAATAACATAAAATCTCCGTTGTCTGAATCATCCAAGTCTTCGAACTCATCATTGAACAAACCTCAGTCAAATCCCAAAGCATGCGATCCTTTATCTTCAAATTCGAAACCGATAACAAAATCAAGTCCTAAGTATATCCAGCAACCGTCAAGTACCCGATTGAATGATAACGCCAAATCAAATTCAGAAAATCTTGAAGTGCCAAGTGCGGATCTTAGCGGCTCGTTTTCGAAATCTGCTGGTTTGCAGGTTTCTTCCTCGCCATCAGGACCTAAGCCCATTAAATCCAAGAGAAGAAACTCTCGTAAGGCAAACAACCATGATTTAGATTTAGATTTGGAAATCGGGGCTTCAATGGCTCAGTTGTTGAAGACTAACAACATGAATTATTCTTCTAGTGTAGACAGTGATTCGTCGTCGTCGAATCATGGTTCAACTACATTACCCGATGAAGAATCGAGTTGTTCGTCTATTGGAAACTCTCCAGCAAATATGAAGCTTTACTTCAAAGATTCTGATAAGGAAAAAGTGAAAAGCAAAGATGTCACCGTTTCTGAGAATAGTATCAGTAAGATGGATTCGATTGCTGAGGTTTCTAATAACTCTCGTGTCGGAAACAAATCGAAACTGAAAAGGGCCACAAAAGACGCATCTCTGAAGAAATCCTCGGATTTGACTAAGTCTTCCAGTTCAAGTTCTGTTTCGAGTTCTCCACCTTTGGTACCAGTTTCCAACAAGAAATTTGACATTGATATTGATTCAGTTATCGACAGATTACTTGACATTGCTTCGAAAAAACCTCACTCGCACTCTCAGATGAGAAGAGGCAAAGACAAGTTGCCACTTACTCATACTGAAATTAAGTTCATCTTGGGTAAATCTCGTCAAATTTTTTTGGAACAACCTACGTTGTTACAATTATCTCCACCAGTCAAGATTGTTGGAGATATTCATGGTCAATTCCATGATTTGGTGAGAATATTCAACTCGTGTGGGTACCCTCCCTACACCAATTACTTATTTTTGGGTGATTATGTGGATAGAGGTTACAAATCCCTCGAAACAATTTTGTTGTTGTTATGTTACAAAGTGAAGTACCCCGAAAACTTTTTCATGTTGAGAGGCAATCACGAATGTGCTAACATCACAAAGATTTACGGGTTTTATGATGAATGTAAACGAAGATTACCAGCGATTACTGGTTCGCACAAGTTGTGGAAGAATTTCATTGATGTCTTCAATACATTACCAATCGGAGCCACCATCAACAATAAGATTTTATGTATTCATGGTGGATTATCACCAGAGTTACATGACTTGAGACAAATCGAACAAATTAAACGTCCTACTGATATTCCCGATAAGGGTTTATTAGCGGACTTGTTGTGGTCCGATCCAGACGCATCGATTAAGAATTTCTCGATTACAAATTGGCCCAAAAATGATCGGGGTGTATCCTACTGTTTTGGTAGGAAACACGTTGATTATTTCTGTCAAAAATTCAAATTGGATTTAATTGTCAGGGGTCATATGGTTGTTGAAGATGGTTACGAATTTTTCAACAAACGAAAATTGGTGACAGTTTTTTCAGCACCCAATTACTGCGGAGAATTTAATAATTTTGGCGCTGTCATGAGTGTTGATCAAAGCTTGTATTGTTCATTTGATTTGATCAAACCTCAGTAATGGAAAATCTTGGTCACATTGGATTTTTCTAAACGCACCTTCCCCTTCGATTTTGATATACCCTTCAAGGCTCAACCTGTACCGTTTATTTGAAGCTTGCTTTTATTTTTGTTTTGTTGACCGTTAGAATGCTGCTTTCACGGAAGAATAGATTATAAATAAGAATATGAATTGTACAGCTTTCATGCTGTGTATTACTGATGATGTTATGAGTCTATTTTATGAGTCTGTTTATTTCTTATTCTTTTATTATATATGGTCTTCTTGGTGTTGCACAATTTTGCACAGGTCTAACTTTTGAATATTATTTACATTTATAAGATTGAAATGTAGTCACAGATCCGTTCCAACTGATAAAATAACTTTCATGGTAAACAATTGATGCTGCTTATTTCGATTTAATACTCTTTAAACGAATCAGGCACCATAGTTTTCTTCTGAATGCATAAACGAAGGTCGCTTTTCCTATAGTGAGCAGTTGTGTCTGCCCGTGGAGTAGATGTTGCATAGGATGAATTTTCACAAATTCTAGGCGAAGAAAGTAATTTATGAATTGTTTATTCTAGTTTCCGTTGGGGTTTGTTTGTACTAAATTATTGATGGTATTTAATACCAACTATTCACATACAATTATATACTAGTCATATCCAATGCTGAATACAACAAATGCAATTTCAAATATCACCCTTTACCTATTTTTTTCCTTTCTAACCAAGATATCCATAATTTTCCAATCATTCTAACCATATTGACTATATCGCCTTTTTAAATGAGGCGAACTACCCTTATTAAATGCATATCCGTCACCATCATACTGCGTCTTGATTGATGATTCGGTAATATTCGAAGTATCACTGTCTTCATCGTCATCGTCCATTGCTTCATCATCGTCAACATTTTCGTCACGATTGATTCCGTAGGTGCTTCGTGGACGTGATTGATTATAGGATGTTACCACACATGACTCTTTGTTTAGAGAATAATTGTAGCTATCCGAACCTATAATCAAATTCTTTCCCATCAACTCTATTAGCTGGAAGTAATAAAGCTCTAGAACTTCGTTGGCATACTTAATTGAAGATCTTCCCTTGATAGTTTTCGCAGGAATGCACCTCCAGTCAACTCTCGACAAGAAATCCAACTCTAAGCAGTTCAATTCGGAAATGTCCACCCCACCAACTTTTGCATAATGATCATTAGTGTAGAAGAAATCCTCCATAGACTTTTGTGACAACATTGTTGCTACAAGTAAAAATCTATGAACAGTCCAACTATTTAAAGTAAAGTAGGGTTGATACTGATGGGAGAGAAGATCAATGTAATAGATGGTTGTTAACAAAGTGGCAGGATTGAAATTATTAAACTTTGTTAACCGGGACAAATATTTGTGGGTTGATATTGATGGGGGAGTTCTGGAATGATATCTAGTCAACAAATTTGACGATTGGTTGGGTTTTGGGTTCAGAATCGCCTGAGGCACTGATTTGTCGTTTAAATTTATTAGACTTTGCAACATTCTCGACAACAAGTTGATCAAGTCATCGACAGAACAATCCATGAAATTTCGAGGTAGTGAGGTATGGATGTGGTTGAAGTCATCCGCTGGAGGTAGTTTTGGAGACCGCAGTAATGAAGGCACTTTTGGAGGCAGCCGGAGGTGGGATCTATTCTTGACTTGGGAACGAGGCTCTTGCACCACCGGATCATTTCCACGCAACTTTTTCTTTATCAATGGTGATGCCTTTTCTACAATTTTCTTCAAGTATGTCGAGGATGACACTTTTGGGTGTAACAAGTAGCCAGACAAACTGTCGTCAAATTCGCCCAATAGCTCACGGTTGTTCAAGCTGGTATTGATGTACGACGACTTGACATACTGGACTAAAAAGCTATCGATGGTGGGTGTTACAACTAGCGGCGATGACATGGTTGGACTGTTGCGATTATACACACCATTAGTAGGTGGTGTGGGAGGGGTAATAGTTTGTAATAAACTCATCGTCCATGGTAACCGAGTATATACGCACGATAATGACACTTGAGCACCAAGACAAATGGAAATACCAATCGTTGTAGTAACAAGAAATCGATTATGTAACTAGTAGCGAGGAAAAATTATAGTGTGTAATACAACAAATGAAAATCTACTAACAACCCCAGGTCGCCTAAAATCGCCGAAATAGTTTAGGGTGGGACAGTGTAGGGGTATCTGTGGTCGCTTTGGAACAGTAGAAGTACAACTAAGGGCCTATGTGAGGTAGGGGCATTGTTTGTTTATGTAGTATCATGAATCTTCGTCAATGCCCCAGATTCTCCACGTGGTGCGCAACGTGGTGGTCAAGATATGACCACGCTATTGTTCGGTTTGCACTTGGACATAACCGGAGCCAAAAGTCCGCAACCGGTAATTAGAGGTGATGATGCAGTGAGGCTCGTCACTCTTTCTCTAGAGGGATGGAGGCAGGGTGTTCTTGCTGTTTTTAAAATGTGGTACTTTACATTGTAGAGGTATGCGGAAAGATGGCAGAGATTCGTGCCTTACGAACCACATTAGGTTGCGTTCATAGTATTAATGAAGTCTGCAGAGGAAGAGGATGTTGATTGTGGGATGCAGTCTCAATTGTGGCAATGGTGGACGCCCAATATTATATTATTCTCTGGAGAGGCTAAATATATATTTTGAGCTGTAAAAATAAATTCTTCGCTACCAATCTCGGTTGTACATGAAGTATGCATGCTTTCAGTAATTGCAGAATCTTTCGAAGTAGGGCTTAAGTACGGCAATGTAGCCCATTAGGTGGCTAGCATTACTATTCCGTGGTTTCTCGTTGAGCTTGAATGTTGTCTACCAATTTGCATTTTTAGCACTAATATTATAATATTTCTAAATATACTCTATTTTCAAAATGCACTAGTTGAGACACAGGGGTGTAAACTACAGGGTATATACACTGTACACAAGGAGCAAAGTTTGTACAACTATTACTCAAACCCAAACTCCAAGGTCCTTCTTGCCACTTACACAAGAGTAAGTTACTCTTGAGTGTAAATACAACACGCAAGCCCTATATTTGAAATGGGTGGATCACTGCACAAAACATCACCTCTTCAATACATGACAATGGTGATGACCACCACATGGTAGCAACCCCCACCCACCATCGAGCACACATTTACACAAAACCCCGAAAACAAAAACATTACCGAGAAGTGACACAAAATCACATACATCACGTGTCAAATTTAATCACATCAAAACAAACAAAAGCAAACAACTAACTATACCACTGAGCGCCGGACCAGCTAGTATGGAAGACAAGTCTTATCTTGAGCCGAGTATGTTTTGAGAGCAATCGTGGATGTGGGCACCTTTCGGTAGATTGCTTGCACAACATTGAAACCTGCTCCATGTTGATTTGGCAATTGCTGAGTTTGCCCTCTAGAAAGTTTTTCTTACTAACGCCTCTAGACTTTGATCCTAGCCAATTGAAGGTGGCGCAATTGCGAGGTATTCTCACTGAGTACGAAGTGGATTATCCGTCCAATGCCAAAAAGGCACAGTTGATTAAGTTGTTTGTAGATGAGCTCCAGCCCAAAGCAGCCAAATTGTTGAAAAAGTACAAGCATGACTCCGAGAACGCATCCAATGCTGGATTTATTAAGGGCGATAAATCCCCAGAAGTGACACTAGTGGTGGAAGAGCCCGTGCCAGCAACAAAATCCAAGACAACAAACTCCAAAACTAGAAAAGTTAGTAGGTCCAGTAAGTCGAAATCAAAATCGGTTGAGCCACAGGAGATGTCGCAAGACCCAAAGAAAGATTCGAATGAAGACACCAAGGAGGAGGCAAAAGTGAAATCAAAAGAAGATTCAACACTTCCTGCGAAAGAGGACTCAAGCACTCTTAAGGTTAAGAGATCGACGAGGAAGACACGGTCAAAACCATCAACAGACGAATCAAATGAAGATGAACCTGAAAAGTCAGAAATTTCAGATTTCAGCAGCACATCCAACATAAATGAAGAAAACTTTTCTAGCGACAATCCATTTCAGTCTCCTGCCGAAAACCAAAAGAAGCGTAAATTTAAGTCTGATGGTCCCACAGTTAAAGCCAAAAGAGTAAAATCTCCAACTTCCGAAGATCGGATTCCGATTGTATCGCCTAAACATGAACAATTAAAGAAGCTTCCTAGATCAATTTTCGAAAGTGATTCAGAAGATGGCGAGTTGCTCTCCCCAAAAAAATCTCCATTTAAGGTTACAAAATCGCCATCCAAAACCTCCCCGAGGAGTGAACCATCCAAAAAAGATGCCTCAACTCCAGTAATCAAGGCTAGTCCAAAAACAAAAAAATCGTCCATTATTGAAGCGGAGAAGAGCAGCATTAGCAAAGTAAAAAAGTCACCTAAAACATCTCCCAACAAAAGTTTGGAATGGACTCAAAGCCCCAAACAATCGTTTGGGAAAGATGAAGATTCTGGATTTGCAGATCAATCATTTAAATCAATAAAAGAAGAGCAGATTCATTTTGATGAACAATTAGCAAACCTCGAAAACACGAAAAAACCGTTGACAGAAAATGTCGATTTGAATCTCGACTTGGCGGCCCAGTTAGGAATAAAAGTCGAAGGGTATAAGAAAACACCAAGAAAACCTGTTTCCACTGACGCAGGTCATTCTCGAAAACCATCGTCAGGAGGAAGTAATTCAGATAATGCGTCTACCCCAGTTAAGGTACTAACTGCAAAACCAAGAGTGACTCCTACCAATGTATCGGTGTCAATGTCTGACGAGGATACAGAGGACGAGTCTGAAACCGAATTGGAAGAAAATGTGAAGCAAACTGAAAATCAAGTTGAAATTGAAACTAAGGAATCATCCAAAAGAAAGAAATCACACATCAAAATTATCCCTTTGTTTTTATCATTTTTGACCTGGATATTCTTGTTGTCCTTGGGGTTATTTGGTTACTGGTACAGAGAGCAACTGTTTTTGATTGGCTATTGTGGTCATGAAATCAACAAAACCACATTTCCCAATACTGAAAGTCAGGTTTTGCAAATTGTTGGTGATTACTTGGATGACAACTTCAAACCTAACTGTGTACCATGCCCCAGCCATGCGAGGTGCTTTAGTAATTTGGAATTAGGATGTTTTGAGGATTTTGTTGAGTACATCCCTTGGAATAATTTCATCTTCCCAACCAATAAAAAGTGCATTCCAGATTCAAAGAAAGCGGAGAAGTTAGAAATTATGATAGAGGTCGCTCTTGATTTACTAAGAACAAAAAATGCCAATATTCAATGTGGCAAGTCTGACAACGTTGAAGAGGCAGGTGTCAAGTTGAGTGATTTGCACGATTTGCTTTTATCAATGAAAGCTCCGTACATCACCACACTTGAATTTGAACAATTGTGGAACAGATCAGTCGTGGAACTTGAAAAGGAACCAGATGTAATTGTAAGGCACGTTGATTATTTTGAAAGCACCAGAAAACTCATTTACTAGATCATAAATGAAATCTTGATCAAAACTGTGAACTTCGGTTCAGGTTCGAAATCAATTATAGTTTCTGATTGTTTTACTTTATTGATCTTAATACTAACATTCTAGGTTGGATTTACAAATGTATCATCCTCGACAAATGGGGTTGGCATTAACAACGCTGCAACGGAAAACTATGACGAGAAGAACAAAATTCTTCGATCAACGTCCTTATCGAACATTAGCTTAAGATGTCAAGTCAAGAACAGCATAGTCGGATCAATAATGCAGCATAAATACCATATCATAGGGGTTATTTTAGTATTCATTGTTTTCAAAATTGGGCAATACAAATACAGACATCACAAAATTGAGTTGATTAAGATTGACATAATATACCGAGAGGTTCTTTCAAAATTGCAACAACAGAACCGGTTAAGTCGACAAAACAGTTCTAAAGTTCCATATATTGGATCGACTCAATTAAGAGATTTAATTTTGGCGAATGAACACAATTTGAATAAGAGAGTTCAATTGTGGACCAAGATCGTCAAAAAAGTCGATCACAACACGAACGTCCAATCGAGAATCATTGAAGATCACGGAGAAATCATCAAGGTTTGGCATTGGATAAGTGACCTCGGACACTAACTTCATTCTCTGAGTATATAATAATTAATAAACAATATAGATTTTACATGAAGGTAGGTGGATCGAAATTACGTATGGGATTATGCTAATATAATAATATACAATATATGTGGTAGAAGCAGGCTAGACTGTCAAAGATTTGACATTTTCCGATAACTCTTCTTCCTCGTCGCCAGCCAAACCTTGTTCGAAAATCTCTTTACCAGATAATTTACCGTTATGCATCAACTTGAATCTTTCGGCAGTTTTCTCTTCGATCTTCATATCTTTTCTAAACTCCAATCTCCATTTGCTGAATGATTCTTTGGTAACTGGAGTGCCCTGGAATTTCTTTTGTTCCAACATGTCTTGTTCCTCTCGTTGTTTGTTATATTGAGATTGTTTTAAATTAAGGTTTTGTGTGAATAAAGCTTCAGCTTCATCTTTCAATTGCGTAACCAAGGCAAATATCATTGGGATTCCAATTTGCATGTTGGCTTCTTCAATCAACTTACTTGTCAACAAATGCAAATCTTCTTTAGAAAACTCAACTGTTTCTGCTAAGTTAATGGCTCTTTTAGATGCAATAGTCTGTTCATCGTCTTCCGAGTCATAATCTGCATCTAAATCAACTTCTTCGGTAAGGGATTCGATATCCAACTCTGGAATTACCTCTGGGTAGGTTTCTGGGTATCTCACAGTCAACTGCAAACTGTGCTTTCTATCACAAGGAGTGTCCAAGTTAATGCTGATGGCGAAATGAGTATCAGAAAATCTGTTGAGCTCATCGGGGTAGATTGACTCTAATACTTCCAACTCCTGTGTTTGTTCTTCTGCTGGGTCCATGTTAGCTCTACCAGTAAAGTATTTGGTTAGTTCTTGATTTTTTCACTTGATGTGTCGAAAAACACCGCATGTCACGAAGTGCGACACAAACATGACAATAACTCTAATGTTGCAAATGTCACATAATACTGACGACTACCAACAAACTGAAAAAAGAGCAGCAAATAATTGAAAGGGGGTGGTTGGAGATTAAGTTTTGAAAATTAAACAAAACATTTCTGTAAGGGATGGATTTCAATCTTGTTTAGTTTAACATCAAGTTAGACAAATAAACTGAACCCTAAATCGTAGTGGAGACACGCAAATTAGGAAACAAGGGTTATCAAAAACAAATGTGGAATCATTTGCCGGATAGTCAAGTTGATACATAGAATGAAAAAACTTGTTGCAAAAATCAGATAATTTCGGGGAAGCTATATTTTGCAGCCACGAACAAAAGGATTCCAATATTATTGAAGTATGATAAGTTTGTCTATAGTTCAACGAGATCAGGAGATGAAGTTAATGAAAATTCATTAAGAAGTGTGATAGGAAAAGAATGGGCTAAATTGACTTTATTCCAAAAGCTTTATGGTACATTTTCACCTATTATAGCAATGCGTTGCGAGAAATGAACTTTCGACTGTGTATGGGTAACGCAATAATAAGATTCACTTTTCCAGCTATTCATGATTGGACGAGTACAGCACATTGTGAACGAGTACATTTACAATTCACTTGCAAAAATGTAAGGCTCCAGCACATGAGTCTTCGAACGCGATAAATGAAGATTGTCCCACAGAAAAAGAATTACCGAACACATTAGAAAAGATATTACTACCTCTTTCTATTTATCCACCCAAGGCTATAAATTGTAAATACGGGTTACACATAAGCTTACTATCGTACTACACTTCATACTACCAATGAATAGAACAGTCGCAGTAGTTGATTTTTTGATGCATCAAAAGAATTTAAATAAACCATATAACAAGCAACATACAAGGCAGTCATAAACCCAAGGTTAAAAACCCTCAATAAACACAGTGAATATGAGACTCGTGAATATGACATTGATGAGTTCCGAGTTTCCTTTCTTCTCTACGTGTCTTCCACTATGGTGCCAAATACACCACGAATTACACAACAACTTCTCATTTTGTTACAAGAAATGACCTATTCGGTATGAATTAGATACTCGTACATATCAAGAGTTGCTCTTACCTTCGCTAGCAACTAAAACTGGTGGCTCAGATTTACTATGGGTGAAATCAGTATACCGTACACAACATGGCTGTATACACCATCATCAATAGACACAAGAGACAGAATACTGACTAGAGGATTTTTAGGCTATGTCCCAAGCAACAGACCGAACAAAGTTCCGACCTCTTTACCCTCTGGGAGTTGAAGTCATCGACTTTGGGTATCCGGAAGAGCACGAGTTTAGACAGGGCAATGTTCCCTACGTGTATGACGGCATTGATGTTGTTGGAGCAGAATACAACAGCGACGAGGAAAATAGTGATGACGGTTCAGATTTGAACGATGTGTCGTTTGAGAGTGATAGAATACCTGACGAGATCAACCGTAAGGCCATGGCATTGTTTGATTTCGCCCCAGAAAACGATAACGAAGTAGCATTGGTGGCTGGACAGATCATATGGATCAGCTACCGCCATGGCCAGGGATGGCTAGTGGCAGAGGACCCCAAGACTGGAGAAATAGGTTTGGTACCAGAGGAATACGTGGAGATATACTACGACAACGAGGAAATTTTCCAAGATGTTCCCAGACCATTCCTACCAGAAATCCTACAAAAGTCGTATCACGATGACGACGATAACGACGATGAATGGGAAGACACAGACTACGGAGATGACGAGGATGCGACTGCCTTGTCGCCCAATTTGAAAAAATTGAACCTCGATGAAAAATGACCAAGATCACATTTTCTCCCAATTCGTAATCTCATACCCCTACGGTCAGCATGTATCGTTCCACATCACCTAACGAATGACGTACACCGGTCGATTTGTGCGTGCGTCAAGTTGAGGTTTCACATCTTCAAGCTAATGGACATCGGTCCTGGGTAGTCAAGTACCGTGAGACTTGCATCTGTGAGCACCAACAACAACTTGTACCGTGCTCCAGGTCAACTACTTCAAGGCGACATTGGCTTGAATCACGGGTATTGTTTGCTAAATGCCCTTGAATCCTACGTAATTGAAATTACATAAAAAGCATGGATCACTAATATTCTATTGTGTAGGGTTTATGTAGATTCTACGTAGATGTTGCTCTGGTAGCATCGGAGAATTGGGCCCATTCTTGAGTATTTTACTTTCCATGTCTGTGTTGTGTTTGTCAGAAACAATGTCAAGTCGCGAAAAAATCGTTTCGATTCCCATCAGGGACAAAAAACCAGTTTGCGATGTCATTTGACACAAATCCTGCTACAGCTTGTAACTATCCAGCGAATATTACTACCAACGTCACAACCGGTACACATATAGTAGTCTCATGACACCATGTCTCGACATGATAGAAGTTTCCAAGGAAACTACAACTATATTGACTTCTACAATCGGCATGTCATCGACACAATGAAGCCATCAGTGAATCTGGAGTTGATACCATCAAAGATCGGAAACAACGGCCAAGTTTTTCACGTCAATTCCGACGAGAATCCGGGGTCATATTGGTCATCGACTGAAAAAGAGACATTTTTCCACTACTTGAGCCGATATTCTATTCACCAAATAGACCTCATCAAACAGCATCTTCCCTCCAAGTCAACAACAGAAATACAATGCTATTACAACGTTTTGAAGGAGGAGTTGACTCGAAGAAAGAAAGCAGGAAAACCAAAGTACTACAGCTACAAAATCAACAAGGTGAAATACAGAATAAAGTTGTGGAAATTTCCCAAAGGGTTGTTGAAATATGATAATATACCATCAGCATACGAAATGTCCGAGGAATTCATTAAGCTTGAGGAGTACCAGAGTGATTACATTGCTATGAGAGAAGCCAGAATTGATAACGACAACTTTATCAATGTGAAACGGTCTACATCAAAGTACATAGAATGGGGAGATAGAACGGAGAAAACAGAGACTGCAACCGCCCCGCAACCATCAATGCCATCCAGAGAATTTGGTATTTCGGTATACAAATCACTTGTGGAACTTCCCCCTTTTAGCGAACCGTCAGAATATGAGACGGAAGGAAGAGACACCTTTCTTACCAGTTTTCAAAAAGCAGGACGATTATCAGAAATGTTGTATGTTAACAATGGAATAACCCAAAAGTTGAACACAAAACTAGCACTTGAGTTTCCAGCTCAAGTGTTTTTTGATGAAATTGCAAAGCTTATTGTGAGGAAAATTTTATTGGCAGTTTTCGAGAAAAAGACACTCTCCAACAGAAGCGGAGACACCATTCATGATTACGACATTCATGATGCCATTAGTTCACTTTCATACAGAGACCCTGAAGCCTTGTTCAATATGAAAGAATATTTTGGAAATTTGGATCGCCGACTAGCCTGTTCAATTAGTGACGATTATACAAATGGACGACAAATGACACATAATGAGTTCTACAACTTCATGGTTCTACAGAGCAAATCGCACGATGTGAATAATATTCGACAAACACTTAATGCTAGTAATGGAACGTTACTAAATGAACCCATGTTTACGGGACTGATTGAGATTAAAAATCCATTTATCGACGATAAGGAGGAACATCACAACCAAAATGAGACAAATTCCATTGTACATATCGGAAAGTTGAAAAAGTCTCGAGATGTTTTAACATTGAATGATGTTGATGAGGAAATACTAATAGACAAGTTGAACAAGATGGAGGAAACTCGTTTGGCGAGACAAGACAAGTACGATTCACTTATGCACGAGACAGGATTATTGACATACTTGATGACGAA
Organism: Suzukiozyma manassasensis; assembly: GCA_030569175.1. NCBI lineage: Eukaryota > Fungi > Ascomycota > Pichiomycetes > Serinales > Debaryomycetaceae > Suzukiozyma > Suzukiozyma manassasensis. Next base: position 1,080,995 of record JAJMKC010000001.1, on the reverse strand, counting down.
CAGACGACAAGATATTCACGACAGAATCTACGATGATGAGGATGGAGAAGAGATATTGCAATTTTGGCAAGGCGAACAAGAATCAAAACGAGTCGAAAAACGTAAAGATGACCAAGTTGAGAAAAGAAAAAGGTTTGAGTATGAATTATATCGCGACAAGTTATTGAAGCGTGCTGAAAATGTTAAACGCAGAAGAGAAGAATTGAGGAACACTCAATCTCAAGATGACATGGACCAAGATTCCGGATTCGATAGCGAAAACGACGGTTTATGTCTCGATGACCTGGAAATCTTCGATCCTGATCATATGGACGAAGAAGATGCGAATGAGAATATGTTTGATGAGGAGCTGATGCAACCCAGTTTGAAATTGACTCTTTCACGAGCATTGCTTTCAAACTACAACTACACATTTCCAGCATACAATGAACAAAGCACATAGGTACGCAAGCATCTCGCAATGGAGCTTAAGACCATAACCCATATGATCTGTTGCTACGAATACGAAAATGAACGTTTTGAAACACGCATTGAATTAGTAACCCACAGTAAGTTACGATAATTGCTTCAAATTTCACCTCATCAAATTAAAAATTTTCATGATAGATCAAATTTATGATAAAGCAATCAAGTTGACAAATTGTCACGATAGAAAATACCAAATTTCAAGACACAACCCAGACTTTGGCATTACACTGTCAATTGCATTTGCTTTCACACACTAGTGAAGGTGCTACCACCCGTGGGTGCAAAATTCATTAGCAACAGTTGCCACCTCCACAATCTGTAGTGCTGAATTTGATAAAGTTACAGAGTCACATTGTACTGTTCATTAGTTACCAGGCAAAATTGGCCCGATCATTCAAAAGTTAATGCAATATCATTCAACTGGTTGTGCAACAATAACGAAAATGTAGGGCGAATTTAAGCTAATCCACAGGGTCTTTAATTGACCGATTTCCGCAGTGTTGGTATGTACCACAAAGCATGGGTTTCGTGTGGAGTGCCGACTCTGTTCGAGTCCTGGTTATGTATGCCTATACAGCCGAATTAAGGTTGTCAAAACAGGATCGGCAAACCCCAGTTTCAGGAACAATAATCGACTCCGGCAATGCGAATATTGAAGGGGCAATCCCGTAAAGAGAATGTCATACACCAGTTCATAAAGGACACCTCGTAATAATATGGCAGAGCTAGACCCGCGCCTACCATTACGTCAATCACCTTTCCTACAGGGGGGTTGCGTCACTCAAATCGTGGGTTGCTCCTGACTTTGTTTGGATCGGACCACCATCACATACGCAGTCGGACGTTATAGCCCATGAACATCCAACGTGTTAATTAAGGCAACACTTGGGTTCCTGCACAGTTCCAATGAGGGTGAATGGTAATTTTATAACTGTATATACATAAAACATCGTGCAGTACTTACGTCGAAGAAATTCTCTGGTTCTGCAGGAGGAACTATTCTTGGGCTCAAGGTAGTATTTTGCGCACGACCAATTTTTATATGGCGGCGAGTGAAAAACTATATATGGACGCCAATTTACGACATATTTTCAAAAAACCATATTGATTTTTCAATTGCAAAACTCGACATGACTAACGTTTACTTTGATGTTTCCGCCAATGGCTCCAAATTAGGTAGAATTACCTTCAAATTGTACAACGATGTTGTTCCAAAGACCGCTGAAAACTTCAGAGCTTTATGTACTGGAGAAAAAGGTTTTGGTTACTCTGGATCCGCTTTCCACAGAGTCATTCCTCAATTCATGATCCAAGGTGGTGACTTTACCAGAGGTAACGGTACCGGTGGTAAGTCCATCTATGGTGAAAGATTTGCTGACGAAAACTTTGCGAAGAAGCACGACAGACCAGGTTTATTATCCATGGCCAATGCCGGTCCAAACACTAACGGTTCCCAATTCTTCATCACCACCGTTCCAACTCCTCACTTGGACGGCCGTCACGTTGTTTTCGGTGAAGTCACTGAAGGTTACGATGTTGTCAAGAAGATTGAATCTTTTGGTTCCAACTCTGGTCAAACTTCTGCCACTGTTGTCATTGATGCCTCTGGTGAATTGTAAATCTAGAAAACGAAAACTGTATCTGTGTTTATTCCAATACAAATCGACTTCTGTAACTGGATCTGTTTACACAGCAGGTAATTGTAGTACAGGTCAAGGTTTGCCTGAACTTTGTGTAGGGTCCTTGTAGAGATTCGAAGTTTAGATCGAGAATTGTAGAGTCTCAGGCTATGCTCTTGTGAGATTATGCCCCATGCACGGTTGCGCTGCACATTGAAACTACAGACTTCTTCTATGATACAGAAAGCTTCCTTCTGATTCTTAAAGTAATCTAATCCTATTCACAATATCGGATCCTACTCATACCTAAATAGTTACAATTTGGCTCCCAATATGCTGTCAACACCACTAACGTGGACTCCAGATTCGACTTCATGGCCAACATAGGTGACTTTTCTTGTAGTAGTGTCAATTGCGATGGCGTATCTTCCAGCTCTTTTGCCATTATCTTTGGTTACAGAGTATTTTTCAGAGAAAGCAGCATCAACATCACTGGCAAAGTACACCTTAGGATAGGAACTAACGTGGCCGGCATCCAATTTAGCATTACCTATCAACAATTTACCCCAAGCATTAACCACGAAGGCATCGTTGGCAGTAATGATGACCACTGCACCGATCTTCTTTTCTGACTTTAACTTGGTCAAATTGGACAAAAATGGTGGAATATGATTTTCAGTGCATGTTGGGGTGAATGCACCAGGAGCAGCAACAATTACAAGATTTGGGCTTTCACTTTTGGATAATTTTTCAATGACGTCGTCAAGCTTCAACCCTGATGGTCTTTCACAGGCCAATGGGTTCAACAATTCCAAGTTTGCTAAATCAATTGGAACATGCTTGAATTCAACATTTTCAGGAAACAAATCACCGACAGCTAATGTCATCTTAAAATCTCGAAATTTATGTGTTTGTAAAAGATTTCTGATGCTAAAATCCCATTATGGCTTTGAAAAGTATGGGGGAAATCCGGAAATTGCCGATACCTCGGGTAGTGTGAATGTATGTAGTGTTTGAGTCACGTGAACTTCGTCAAAGTGTAAGGAAGTTTGGTAATGTGGCCCATTGCTGAACTGTGGACCAATTCGGTTTGCTGGTAGTGGGGCAAGATTGTTGAGAATTGAAGAACTTCGGTCGAGAATCTCCTTTTGTTGTAAAATTCACTAAAGCTGATCCAAAAAGAAGTGTAAGTTAATCCCTAACACTCTCGTGAAATGACATGAATCGGCACAGAGTTCAACTCACAGTCATAATTGTGAGTTAGTGTTCTACTTTAGGATACCTTTGAACGAGAGTAATATGGCCATTGCCCAGATTCAATTATCCATTCTTCCATTGTATCTAAACATGTAACTTAAAGACAAACATTTGTTTGAAACTGGAACGACCTTCTACACAAACTATCCCTCAAACTATATTAGAACTGATCGTGAAGTTTCAATGAGGAATTTCTCAAGTAGGTTTCTACAGCCATAATTGGGAAATTGTGTAGCATTCACAAGTAATCCAGCAAAAAAAATTTTCGTCTTCTTGTAACCTTTCTTCAATTTTTGTAAGCTCTTCGTAACGGCTTTAAGAATATTGTACTCATTGCCTGGAATCTCAGTCTTCGGAGTACTCCTGCTCTCCTAAAACTGGTGACGTTCGTAACAGCCATATTCTTTCAAACATGTTACAAATTTGGTTTATTTTCATCAAGTGAGTTTTTTGAGTCAATATGCCAACTCTAAAGACAGCATTGCATATATCGCGTCAACCAACTTTCTGCTGTTGATCTGGCGGCCGCGTACTGTTGATCCCTTTTGTGAGGTACGATTTCATGACATTGCCTGTACACAATGAAACGTTGCAAAATACGAAGCGAGGATCACAAAACATCATACAAGTTACCACGTTAACGAAAAAGTTCGGGGATGCACTTTCGACAGAATTGTCAGCAACTTTGTTCTTCTTACCCCAATTGAATGTCCCTGACAAACGATATCGCAGAAGAAAACCCCTGGGCCGAGCTGGGTCCCAGTAGTGTCTATGGTACTTCAGATAATGAGGATTATATAAAACCAATACGGTTGGCAAAACGATCTGAAGCTGCACGGTTATCATACTCAAACTCCAATACATCTACCTCACGTAAGTCATCTTTAGCATCCATCGACGTTGTGAAGTCCGACTCTCCTAGGCGATTATCACTATCCTCAGGTGTATCCTCGGGAGAGTCCCCATTAAAGGCTAGAACACTATCCACGTCGTCAAATGTGAAACCTCCAACAGACGAATTCCAATGTAGGCCGATGCGGTTGAAGAGTGGACAGAAATCTCGCGATGGGCAGTTTGTACAACCGTCCACTAGTCCCATGGATTCACCTATTCGCCGGAAATCGATTAAAGTTAAGAGCTTGCCTATAAACAAAATAGTCCAAGAGAAAGATTCTATCGAGTCTGATTGCTCAGATTCGATGTTTGCAGTCTGTGTTGTAGACTTTCATCATCAAAGAGGTCCAGAAATTCAATGGTGGAAATCAAATTATCACCCACACTATACTGCAGATTTGTTCAAAAACTTGCCATTCCAAGCGTTGCCCGACGGGTCCCATTTGTTCGAAGAAACGTTCTCCAATTTTAATTTAGCATATGACTTCAAATCAGGCAAATCTATAGACGATCTAACTGGGTTGAATGACTTTAAAGGTGACCCAAGAAATTTGAAAACATTATTTGGATGTTCTTGTGTCAGACAGTTAAAGACTCGTGAATTGGCGCCTGAGGAATTGGCAAGAAATAAGGAAATAACAAGATCGATGGTGCAAAAGGCGGTTGTGGTCATTTCCAGAAAGCAACCAATCTTCACAAAAATCAAAGAAAAGTTGTCGATCGTCACCCATAGTTACTTTCAACAAAAGGAGCTTCAAAATTTTGAAATTTTGGAAAGTTTGTTTGATAATTTGAATAAGAGCTATAAACTTGTTGATAATGAAATTGAAATCCTCGACTTTTCTGTGTCTGAGGATCCAAAAACTCGCGTGGAGGAAGAGTTTTTTGTTAATCTAGACTTAAAACAGTCAATTCTCCGTTTTAAGAATGACTTTATGGTGATTTTCAAAAGTCTTTTGCTAGATAAGAAAATATTGATTTACTCCAATAACAATTTGGAAATGTTGACGTTATTCCAGAACAACTTGATTTCATTGATACCCAACTTAATCAACAATCTCGACAACTGTGGGTGTCCCTTAATAGATTACATTGAAACCAACGGACCGCTATCCAAACCAACGGCTCTCAACACAACAAACAGAAAATCTTTATTACGTTTCTTTGGACTACCGTTGCAAATATTCAATACTAAAAAAGCATTTTGGAATCCATATTTACCGTTGCAACAATTGGATGAGCTATCTGTGGAAAGCTTCATGGTGGGGTGCTCCAACTTGCTATTTGTGAACCAAGCTCAAAACTACGAAGTCGACATTATTGTGAATTTGGATACTAACGAATTGACTTTCCCTAAAGGTAAGGCTGAAGAGTTTAGCTTAAGTTCTAATGACAAAAACTTCATCGCAGAGTTAGTTGACAAAATTGGCGTCGATGATGGAAAATTTGAAGGCAATGATGATTACATCAGATATCAATTTGAAGACTATATATCGTCTTTAATATCCACAATGAGGTATCACCAGTATGTCGATCGGTTTAAGCTTCCTCCACCTGGTTTCGAGAACTCACCAGAAATGGGAGATATCAACTTGTTCAACAAAAAGTTCATTGAATGTTGGAAATCATCGAACAACTACAAGATTTGGAACATTATGGCTGACGAGTTTATCTTCAACTTTTCTAACCCACAGCATATTGGGCTATCGATGGCACAAACAAGTCAAGCTTACAAAAATATTACAAACTTCATAAATAGCTTCAAGGTCAAACCGGAACAAAAGTTCTCGGAACCAATTCATTCTTCGAAACCACAGAAATTCTTGGATTCTCCCTCTGATGACATTGATGAACCAGTCGTGGTTGAAGACAACGGCTCACCACCCGACCCTCCAGCGAAAAACGAGCAGTCTCCTATTTCTGGTGGACTTTTTGCCAATTGGCCAAACTTAAGAAAGAAGAAATAAGGAATTGTCAAACTACCCTCGACAATGTCAACTCGAACTTCAGCCCACAATGATTTGGTTGCATAATATACTGTAAATATAGTCATGTGACTGCCATTTTATGTGTCATGTGATCGGTCACGGGATTGCATCTCTATTAGTAAATTTTTTAAAGATTCAAGGAAAGAACGTACCAACGCATCCAAGAATGAAGCATCCTTTTCAAATTGTTGTTAGCAATAGGGCTGGGACTCACTTGTTTTGTTCAGTCAAGAACCATTTGTATGTTTTTGATTTGAAATCAGGAAAGGTAGTTGGGTCTTGGATTGACGATGTTGATATCACCACCAAATTGAAGAAGCAACAACAAGAAAAGATAAAGGCATTGGAAACGTTAGCTCAAAAAGAAGCAGTTGAGGAATCGGGCGTTGACTCAAAATCCGAAGCAGACGATGAAACCGTTAAAAAGTTGAAAACAAACGAAGCAAAGCCCATCAAGATTCCCAAAATCCCCACCCCAGGTCCTGGGGCACCTCCAATCTACAATTATATCAGATCATTGACTTTGTCTCAAGACGAAACTTATTTAGTTGGTACCACCGATAGTGACAAAGCTGTGATTATTTTCCAATTGGATTTTGCATTGGACAATTGTCTTAAGTTAATTAAACGTCAAGTATTCCCTAAAAGACCATGTGCTGTTTCGATTGTGGATAACACGACGTTGGCTGTTGCCGACAAATTTGGTGATGTTATCCAGATTAATATCGATGCAAATGACCCTGTTGATGAAAAGACATTGGTGCCTATTTTGGGCCATGTTTCCATGTTGAGTGATGTATTAGTCACTGAATACGAAAATAAAAAGTACATTTTGACCGGTGATAGGGACGAGCACATTCGAGTATCATTCTTCCCCAAATCATACGTGATAAGAAATTGGTTGTGGGGTCATAATGAATTCGTCTCAAACATGCATATTCCAGAATGGGACTCGTCGATTCTCATAAGTGGTGGAGGTGATGATTTCCTATGTGTGTGGAAGTGGTTTAATAGTAAGTTGTTGCAAAAAGTTGAATTGAGAACTTTGGTGGAACCTTTCCTCAATGAATCTCATTTACCACCGGATAGATTCTTGACAGAAAGCTCTGTCAAGGAGATTTCTGTATCTTCGCTCATCACATATTCTAACCCTAAAACGGGGAAAAAAGCATTGGTCGTATTGGTCGAAAATACAAAATGTCTTTTTGTATTTGACATAAACTCAGATTTCAAGGTTGAATACAAACAAACTTTAAAGGTTGAGTTCCCCTTGGTTGACATTGCAATGGATCAATCGAATGGTCGTATAATTGCATCTCTTGACAAAGAAGCGTCAGAGAGTTTATTACAATTCTATTCATTCAATGATGAAAACGAGTTATCGATTTTGGAAAACTCGGAAGTAATTGACACCATCACTGATGCCAATGAATCTGATGTCAAATCTCGTGAAGATTTTTATCCCTTATACTACGTTAACACGTTGAGAAAAAGAAGCGAACATTAGCTTACTTAACTTTGTACATTATCTAGATACATAACAACCATCAGAATACTCAAGTTATTACAATTTTTATTGTTCTGAATCATCTTCGATGAATCCACCTTGCTCTGCCAAAGAGTAAAATAATGACTCCTTCTTCTTTAACAAGTTTTCTGGGGCATCAAACTCAGCAACTTCCCCTTTATCTAACACGATAATTTTATCAGAGTCCAAAATAGTGTTCAATCTGTGAGCAATTGTAATAATAGTCTTATCCTTGAAGAAAGTTCTTATCGTCTCTTGAATAATCTTATCAGTTTCCACATCTACTGCTGAAGTAGCTTCATCCAAAACCAAAATTGAGGATGACTTCACCTTGACCAAAACTCTAGCTAAACACATAAGTTGTCTCTGCCCCGCCGACAAATTAGAACCACCTTCATTAATCTTGATATCCAAAGGAGATTCGATCTCAGCATCCTTATTCTCTTCAAACATTTGTTCCACGTGTTCCGCCAAATGTGCCAATTTTAATGCATTCCAAAGAGTAGGTTCATCATAAAATCCCACTGGATCTAAATTAGATCTCACGGTACCTTGGAATACTTGTGAGTCTTGAGGAATGATTGATAAGTTCTCTCTCAAATCTAGCAATCCAATGGTGCTTGTATCAATTTTATCAATTGTAATGTTTCCTGAAAAACTTTCAATAATTCTAAACAAAGCCAACGTCATCGAGGACTTACCAGCACCAGTTCTCCCAACAATTCCAATCTTTTCCTTTGGCTTGATGTGCAAGTTGATGTTACGCAAAACCAAATCCAACTCTGGTCTATATTTCGTAGAATAATCTTTGAAAATCACTTCACCGTCCGCTGGCCAAGATTGAGAAGGTCTTTGATCTTCAATAATCGCAGGTGCCTCGGGTGTCAATCTTGAGTACTCTAAGATTCTTTCCACAGAGGTGATATTTGTTTCAACTTCAACCGTCATTCTAACAATCCAATTCAAAGATTGGGTTATTTGTAACGAGTAAGAAACAGACAAACCAACCAATCCAGCGGTCAAGTGACCAGATGATAAGGTTAAGATTGACAAACCGGCAGCTCCCAAAATAATAACTGAACCCAAGAACTCCAACCTAACAGCCAACCATCTGTTTGCATTTATAGCAGGATGATATGCTCTCATGTTCTTATCAACTCTAATTTCATTCAAACGCTTGAATCTTTTTTCCATACCATAGGCTCTAATGACAGATACACCACTCAAAGTTTCTTGGAAATTAGCGAAGATTGGGGATTTTGACACAGAATCTAATCTTCTCAACTCTCTTGACGTTCTCAAATAGTATTGTTGATAGTAAACGTACAAGACAAGAAGAGGGATGATAATGAAGATAAATTGCCATGTTGAAAAAATAATAACCCCAATTGTAAACGCAACTTTGATGGAATTACTGAAAAACATACCGAAAACTCTTCCCAAAACTTCATCAACTTTGTAAACATCACTGGAAAATCTGTTCAAAACTCTCCCAATTGGAGTTGTCTCAAAAAATGACATAGGAGATCTCAAAACACTGACTGCCATTCTATTGTGCAATATCTTCGAACCTTGAATAGTACAGAATATCCACATGACACAAGTTTGACATAAAACTGCAGCAGAATACCCGACACCCAACAAAAAGTAAACACCCAAGTAAAAAGCAATGTTAGGGTTAAATCCATATTTGGTGTTCACTTCGGACCAATGTTTAAGCCAAACATTGGACGACACATTTAATGCCATACTCAAAACAACACATGCAATGAAGACAGTTACACCTCTAGGATTACATGCCTTGGCATATTCTCGATAAACTTCCCATTTGACTTGACCTTGTTCTGCGTGTTCTTTCCGCAACTTTTTGTCTTCGTCTTCCTCTTCTTCACCGAATTCTAATTCTTCTTCATCCTGCAACAAAGAAACACTTGAAGCTCTTCTCAAACTACCAACCTCGAAATCTGAATCGGACACTAAGTTGTCATAGTTGATGTTTGAAGCCTCCGATACGGTATCTTTAATTTCAGACAGATCTGGAACAGGCGTTTCTTCTCTAGAACCCGTCTTCTTACTACCAAATTCATTGATCAATTGATACAACTTGCTATTCTGTTGAGTGACAATGTCAGAATATCTTCCTTGTTCAATCAATCTACCATCGCTGATCATATGCAAGCTGTCGGCAATACTCAATACCTTAATATTGTTAGTTGCCAAAATTCTACATTTAGTTTTCAATAACCCATTTGGACCCAAAACATGGTCCGTCAAATGTCTTCCCACATGTTCATCAACAGCACTCAAAGGATCATCCAATAAGTAAACATCAGCACGAGCATACACAGCCCTAGCTAACGCAACTCTGGCTTTCTGACCACCAGATAAAGAAATACCCTTCTCACCAACCTCGGTTCTATCACCCTTTGGAAACATTGACAAATCAACAGTTAAAGCACAAGCTTTAATTACATGTTGATAAAATTCCGGGTCGTATTTGTGTCCAAACAAAATGTTTTCTTTGATGGTACCATTCATAATCCACGCAACTTGCGACACGTAGGCAACTTTTCCACGGAGTGTTACTTCACCGTCCAATTTATATAAGTCACCCAAAATTGCTTGAATTATTGATGATTTACCAGAACCAACTCTACCAACAATACAGTCCAATTCACCTTTTTTGGCAACCAAGTTGATATTTGATAATGCGACTTTGTAGTTTTGTTCGCCCTTAGCTTTCGACCACAAGAAAGTTCCATTGGTGATACTCACGGCGGTTTCACCCACCTTTTCAGCTCTTGGAGCCTTGAAAACTGCGTCAGATTGTAACTCAGATCCGGTCAAGAATTTAGTAAGTCTTGAAATGGCAACTTGTGCTTCAACTATATTCGTTATAACCATTGGAACCACTGCTAATGGGAAGGACAAAAGGTTGAATAAAGACAATGCTGGGAAAACAAGATCGGTGGTCAAACCTTTATCCTGTGTGAACACGAAAAGTGCAAACGTACAACAACTGACCAAGAACGGAGCCAAGCCCCAACTGAAATTGGAGAAAGCAGAGAAAACACCCATTTTTCTCAAGTTCTTCAATTCCTTCTCGTTTCTAACATGGTTCAATTTATCCAAATATGGATTTTCCCATCCATATAATTTCAAAGACTTGATGTTGTTCAAAATTTCCGAGATTAGTCTGGATCTCTCGTCCTTGTTTTTCATCTGGGTTTTTTGTAATTTTTTTTGATACTTTGCAATCATTGCATTCAATGGGATCATGATAATCATGATGACAACACCTGCCCACATGGAGTTCCCTAATAACCCATGCAACGAGTACAAACATAAGATAATTTGAAATGGGCCTGACCAAACAATTTGCAAGTTTTGTACCAAATCTTGCAATCTTTGAACATCGACTGACATCAAATTGACTATATCACCAGTTGAAGACTCTTGTCTGGTATCGTTTGACAAAACTATCGATTTATTGTATATGATAGACGTCAAAGATGACTTGATTTGCATACCAAAATCAAATGCTCTTTGAAAGTATTGGTGTAAACAGGCAGTTTGAGTGACGGACACAATAAACATAAATCCTGAAATCATCAACCCTCTGGTCAAAGGAAGAGGTTCGCCTCGTTTGACCGATTCCGAATAGTCGTTAACAAACTTAATCAACAATCTCAACAATTGTGGTTGGACGAATGCCAAACAATCTTGAAGACCTTTGAAAATCCCTGCGATAAGAAATTGAGGGCCGAATGCCTTGGAAATTGCCCAGAATAACGATGGGTTTGCGGTATTCTGGTTGAGCCATTGGTCTCCAAATTCAGCTGAAGTAGTAGTCGACTTCAATTCTTGAGGCAAGGGAGGTAAGTCAGTTTCGGTCAAGTATTGCTTGTAACCTTTTTTCATGAGACCACCCATCCAGTCGAAAGTGATTCTCGAAAACACGTTGGCTTGATCATAAGGTGACGTCTTGACCAACTTATCAATAGGGGTATATTGTTGCAAGGGGATGACCAATTCAATTAACAAAATAAGAAACGCGTTAACGGTAGACAAAATGACTAGCACAGCAAAATGGTCATCGATGGCATTTCTCAACTGTAAGTTGACAATCCTACCCAAGTTGAGAAGAATTTGGAAGAGCCAGAAGAAAAGTAACACCCCGTTAGGGATATACGATTTGAACTGTTCAATGTAGTGAAGGCCAAGAGCAACAAAAGTTGCCACTGCGTTCAAAACTAATGCCAACTTGATCACAGAAGTTTCCTTAAATTGGTTCATCAAGAAGAACTGGAACACAAATTGTAGTTTCGCCAATACCAATTTGGTGTAGAACGCCCAGTTCAACCTTGTGGTGAAACCCTTTCTATTGCGTAATACAACAATCTGATAGAGTCCGAGAACAATCATGAGCACCGCACTGAGTCCAAACAACAACCCTTGCATGAAGCAAGGAGTGAAGTCATTATATTTCGACGAAAGTGGTCCCCAACCGTCGGAATTGCCACATTGCAACCATGAATTTCCTGTTGAGTTCTTGTGATGAGAAATAACGTGGACAGTTTCGTTCAAACCCGCTTCTTCCCACTTTGGAAAGAATGGGACACTGTGAAGTCCAATCCACGATAGATGTGACGAGCCTCCACTACTAGACGAGAATTCAATCGACTCCATTGATGGAAAAGGAGGTTTTCACAGGTGTAAACTTCATTTTTATCACGCTGACTAATTATGCCACAGGTGTGCTGCCGCACCACGGTGGAGATCGGCAGTGAGTCTCGCTAAAAATACGCAGACTGAAATCAGTGCGGGTGCCTCAGGCAACGGTTTCTAAGGGCTATAACTCTGCTTACTCCAACATGTTCTGGTAACTAAAATGATGGCCCTCAAAAATACACATACTACACTGACAGAGTTTGCACTTCTAGACTTATTACTATACAAGTAATTAGTGTGTCAAGACGGTACGGTATACTTAACTTTTGAATGCTCATAAGAGCTTGCAGTAATATATGTAGATACCTCAATTCGCTACGTTTTCACTCTGAATGCTGATTTCTTGGATCTAATATGACCAATAACGTAGTGACTACTTGAACAATCTCTTAAATCTGCTCTTTTTCTTTTCGGTAGTTTCAGACTCACCGGGAGGAACATATGTGGAAGTTCTTTTTTGGTAATGTGAAGGGACGTTGGAGTTTGGTAAATTTGATTGATTTGGCAGTGGCACCTGGGGCGGAAATTGGCCCGGTGCATGAGAAGAAGTTGGCTTCGCCCCCACGGGAGTACCCGAGAGTGGCTTCATTCTTTGATCTGATTCAAACAAGTACAACGGGGGTTCTTTTCTTGTTGACGTTTCCTTGAGTAAATTCAAATCCAAGTCTTCAGGGTGCTTTACTTTATCAATAGATTGCAATCCAATCAAAAAGTCTCTAGGTTTCAATATCGATTCTGACCCAATATAAAACTCCTTATTTAGGGTTGTCGAAAGCTCATACACAGATTTCATTTCACCATATGTCATCCCTCCTGCTATGTAACAGAAGACACGTTGCTTTGGTCTGGTGCTTCCTGGTCTGGTCGAAGATTGGGCCCAACTTGCCTTGATTCTTGTGTTACGGAGTGATGGTTGTTGGTTTTGCTGCGGGGCCATGTTTACATCTTTTGTGACAATATCATTCTCCAATGGTTTGTCCCTGAAGTAAGGAAACCATTCTTCATCCAATTGATTCTTGCTGGCTTTTTGCAAAATATTTTGCACTCCAGAAGCAAATCTGGACGTGTTGTACGTTCCTTCGTTGTTGATGGTATGAAACATTTCTTTGTCACTTGGCTTGTCCTTGATGTCACTTTTAACAATGGGGTAACCAAGCTTGTGGAAGTTGTTGAAACATCTCGATGTCAAGGAAACAATTTGTCTGTCATTAACCCCTATAAATTTCACTAACTTCACAAAATCGCTTTCAATGAGTCCACCTCTGTATAATCCATATATCAATACCAATCTCATTTTGTCGTTAACGTGCAAATCGTCTCTTGCCAACAACACAATCAAGTCGTCGTGCAAGTTTTTATTTCTGACTCCCTCAAACGATGTCCCACCAGCAGCACAAGTTTGTTCGAAATCAGCAGCAAATTCTGCCAATTTTCTCGACGCATTGATATCCAAACATTCATCTATGAGTGATTTGTGAAGGGTTATTTGTTTTCTTTCTTCATCAAAACCTTTCAAATTGGCTACAACATACATCAAATCTGACGACGTGGTGGCCTTGCTTCTATCGATCATCAAGGGATTGTTTTTGATCAACTCATTAATCTTGTTGATGATCAATTCTGAAGCTTCAATAATATGCACATGACGCAAATTGACCCAGTCTTCGTCCTTTTCATTTTGAAGGGTCGACTCATTTTCGATAACATCGCCAACCTCATTCTCAACTTTATACCGATAAACCCCTTCTCTTTCCAACGAAGGAACAATGTCCATGGCCATTGCCTGGTATGAGAAATCGTGCAACAATGGTGCGTACAAGTCCAATGTTCTGTCGACAATCAAAAGAACACTTCTTGGTCTGTCCAGTTCTGGGGGAAACTCGTGGTGTTCCCGAGCATATTCATCTATTTGGTTTTGGAATTCGTCGGCAATCAACTCTGACAATCTCGACGCTTGATGGCTTACATTCGGTGGGCAGTAAAACCGAATTAACGGGTATTCTCCTGTCACCACCATGAGATTTACCAACGCTTGAGCTGCCAACTTTATTTGGGGAATGACAAATTCGGAGCAGTTCTCATTGTAGTACACGGGCATGGAATTGGGGGTCTTGTCGTCGGTCAAGAATACCCGGGATTCCACCGGATGGAATATGGAATGAATGAAATGGACATTTAGCCCCTGGTTGAAATAATCAATGACAGCAGGATTGGGCAAGAACTTGTTGTTGAAATAATAGTCGGCCTCAGAGTTGGTCAACGGCGAAAACAAACTATGGCCACCCTTGTAGCGTTTAGTCTGGACATCGGCCACAATACATTTGAAGTTGTAAATCGACGACTCAACAAAGTAGATGGCCTCCATGTAATTGTTCTTCTTCCGCTTGTTGTCGATCTTGTCGATGGTCGTGACGATTCTCAACAAGTGCTCCTTGGGTAGCAATCGATTGATAATGCACTCGGTTTTGTCGTCAATGATCAAGATACACAAAGTGCCATTGGTCAAGATTCGTTTGATCTGGTCGACAATGTAGCTCCGTTGAAGCTCAATCAATGAACCTGGTTCGCCGCTAACCACCATTACGTCCAGGTTCTAACCACAAGTTCAAGGTATTTTTCACGCCAATTCCCTTCAGATAGAATTGACCTTGGTTATATGTAGGCAGTTCCACTGGCACTAACAATAAGATGTGAGATAAAAATGGAAATTACTGATGAAGGAATTTGATGCCCAGCAAGAATCGTGTCCCGATGTAGTACTAATTCGGTAATGAGGCGGGGGGGAATTTCAAGTATTTCCAGACCTGGATTTAACATGGATCTAATCTGAAAGTCATCAGGAATTGGACGGCATACGTCAGAGTGCTGTAGGACTTGTGGTGTGGTGAAATGCACGAATATGGAAATGGTCCACTTGGATCCTGCGGCAATCTGTAGAATATACACATGCAGAAATCAACTCCACTGAGACCACCTTGTTTGTTTCAAATGGACCACCACTTGAGCAAGCAATGGTTGTGTAGAGGTAAAGGACGGTACTAAGAAGTTCTGTTGGACGACATGTTGCTGGGCACATAATTAGAGTAGCACCAGGTCGAGTTGTACTATTTGTAGGAAGGTGGCCGGAATAAGGGACCTGGAAGGGGTGTGTCTTGGAATCCAATTTGAGTTGAAGAGCGATTCTGTATAGTTAGTTGTTAACAAGCGCGGCATTGGACTTACTTCTAGTACTACTAGTTATACGCTTTAAGTCAAATTCTGTTGGTTATGCTAGACTGCTACAAGCAGAAGCATGAAGATGCGCGGAGGCTTAAATGCAGCTATCTCGAGAAAGTCCTCACTAGCTGTCACAAGATCTGGTTTCTGTCAAATTTGATGGTAGAAACCCCCAAGTGAAGCCTTCCTGTCGCTGCATCAGCCTTGTTAATTCTACTTGGTGTGTCTTCTCGATTAGGTTGATGAAGGTGTTCCACGACACAGATATTGAAAGGTGGTGCTTGTCTACAGACCCATATGGAATATTGCCATCATACACAGTCATAAAATTGGCCTATCACTCTCGGTCAAACCACTGAAATGGCAGATAGTTTATCTACTTCCCATTATAGAAGTGGGGCATTCCACGTACATAAAATGAGTCGTATTTCGTATGTGTGCGTTTGATGCATCTTCCATTTGCAGCCATTTAAAAAACTACCATAACTCTTCTACAGACAGTCGTACCTCCTACTGTCCGTCCAAAAGTATTACATGCGCAGATTCAGCACGGAATGGTTGACGAGACAATACCTTGATGTGTAAACTCGCCTGCCCACTCTCCACCTGGCAGATATTGCACAGTGAACCCAGTGCTTTCCCAACAACTCACAACAGAAGAATCAAATCACTGGCCATGCAGCCAGTAGGTTCACCTTGCTATCCGTTGTGGACTACTTTGAACCTTTTGTAGATGACATCTTTGTGGCTATTCTGGAACACTAATGCGAATTCGCAACTGTGGAACATTGAAGAATGATATTCGCTCTAATATCACTCAATCACAGCAAATGCAATCTCAGTGACCACCTATTCATACGTATCCATGAACACGTATCCGTTCCAATAACCGTCAACATTTCTTTCGTTACTCCTATGTGGGTTAACAGCCCAATATCCAAAATAAGAGCCTATCGTCTGTATACATTCCAAACGGGCTACCAACTGGCTGAATGAGGTGCCGAGTTGAAATCAATGTATAAACGTCGGGAGAAAACTAATGGATCTAAATGCAACAACCGTACCACGAAATACAGAACCACAATAAAGGAGTCCAAGCTTTGCTATATATTGTAGGGTGGTATTTTTTCAGCTTGTCAATTTCCATCTACAACAAATGGATGTTTGGGTCAGGGCTCGATTTCAAATTCCCTATTTTGATCACATCTTTCCACCAGTTTTGTTTGATGGTTCTAGGTGGAGGTGTGCTCTATTGCATGCCTCATTTCAGGCCAACTTCAAAAACCAACTTTCGTTCCATTTTCACTCTTGATTTAATGGTATACTTGAAACAGATAATTCCATGCTCGTTGGCATCATCAGGCGATATTGGATTCTCCAATGTTAGTTTCCGCTACATCAGTTTGAGTCTTTACACCATGTTGAAAACGTCCAGTCTAGTGTTTGTACTACTATTCGGAATCTTGTTCAGGTTGGAAAAATTTAACTGGAGGTTGATAGTTATTGTTTTGATCATGACAATCTCAGTGACAATGATGGTAGCAAAGCCAGGAAAGGCACAAGATGACTCACCAAATGAAACAAAAGGGATCCTTTTCGTGTTGACTGCTAGTATGATGTCGGGGTTGAGATGGTCCTTCACTCAAATCCTCTTGAAAAGAAATAATAATCCCTACACCACAAACCCCATCAATACCATATTTTACTTGAGTCCTACCATGTGTGTTACGTTGCTCTTCCTTGGACTAGTCTTTGAGGGGGGATACGAGTTTGTCCATGCAGAGATATGGCACGAAAGAGGCATTTTCACCACCTTGTGCCTCATGATTATTCCTGGAATTTTGGCATTCATGATGACAGTTTGTGAGTTCAAATTATTGTCGGTGGCACAAGTTATCACGTTGAGTGTAGCAGGAATCTTCAAAGAATTGTTGACCATTGTCCTCTCCAGCATCATTTTCGGGGACAAATTGTCATGGTTGAATATATTGGGGTTATTCATTACACTAGGTGACATTATGTGGTACAACGTTTATAGATTTTATCAAAACAATCACGACAATTCCCCCATGGTTGACGTATTGAATGTTGAAGATACTGAGCTGGAACAAGTTGAGCTTGGTAGTTTGGCCGCTCCCGAAATCAAATAATGGTCAACAATTTGCATTTTTCACTTCATCTACCCAGATTTTATAGATTTATTACATAAATAGGCGTTTATTAGTACAGGGTTTGTAAAAGTTGTCTGACATAGAATGATATAGAGTTAATCATGGGTGATAATTTACTAAAATAAATGCAATTTAATGAGATTCACTGGGACAACAAATATTCTCCACCATACTTTCTTATAAGGCATACAACCCAATTGCAACCGATGCTATGGTGAATATTAGTGCCCCCAACTTTGCGCTTGAATCTTTTCCTTCCATTTTCAATGGGTTGTAAATGCTATTTCCACCATTCTTCGTTGCCAGACTTTTTGCTGATGCTGCGGATGCAGTGGAGTCAAAAAAGGTATGTATGATGCTGGTACCAGTGATGAAGAACTCCCCACTTATCACCGACGCTGTGAATCTCGCAGGGATGTCTAAGTCATCTGGGGTATTGCCAACTTCCGAGTACGAAAGGAGTGCTTGTGATGATTGTGACACCATCGTTGCAAATGGAATTGATCCCATCCTGATATAGTCGATAGTTGTTGAAGTGGAACCATTAGTACTTGACCGTGATGCAGATAGTGATTGCTGCCCTTCGTCGACATTACTATTGGCTGATGCAATGGCAATCTTCCCTCCTTCACTATCAACCGCAAGGTATATTTCCTCCAAAATATTTAATCCCAATGCAGCTACGCCATTTTCACTCGATGACAAAAACGATAAATAGCAAGCTTCTGCACCGCCATTATATTTCAAAGTCGTTTCGTCATAAGACGCTGGACTGATAAACTTCGATAATGGTATCTTCAAGTCGAAGCTTCCAAATTGAAAGTTGAGGGTGGCATTTGAATCTGCGATGCTGGCACATTGCACAATCCATCTGTCAGCCTCCAGCAAATAGTATGCATTGGTTTGGATTGCCAAGTTGACAATGATATTCAACGGCAAGAAACTAAAGCTGGTTCTCGAGTCGAATACTACTCCTAATGGGCCATCTGTCAAGGTAACTGACTGCTGAGTGTACTCATTGACAACATTGACGGAATCAAGTTGGATACTTGGGATATTAAGATTACCCACAATG
Organism: Suzukiozyma manassasensis; assembly: GCA_030569175.1. Lineage (NCBI taxonomy): Eukaryota > Fungi > Ascomycota > Pichiomycetes > Serinales > Debaryomycetaceae > Suzukiozyma > Suzukiozyma manassasensis. The sequence continues at coordinate 1,062,048 of JAJMKC010000001.1, read as the reverse complement.
GTGTTGCCTGGATCACCATCGGCATAACGCAACCCTTGATGGGGTACACTGTCGTAACCATATAAGGTTCCCTGGTAATACTTTTTGTCAACTATCCCAGGCAACAATTCGGCGGTGTCATTATTAAACCATAGGGAGTACCCCAAAGACTTTATGGCACCTTGATTTAGCAACTGGTTCAAAAAGCCGGATCCTTGGGGGTTTCCCGCGAGTCCAAATCCTCCCCTTGATAAATATGTAGAGTTCACATTGACAAATGTAAAGTTGCCCAAAACAATCTTGTTGTCCAGGCTTGTGTTCAAATACAAATTATCCGTTTCCCAAACACCAGTGGCATTTAGTACATTTATGTACGGGATGGTGTAGGGATCACCATTATGTATTCCACTGATTGTTGGTGTGGGTTGTGATTCTCCAGTATAATACACCCCTCCAGCAGCACATGCCTCGGCCACATACTCTGATGCCGTGGTCACAGAAGCAGGCAACGAGTTGTATGTTGAGTACAATGACTCTTCTGAAGCCCACCAAGAAGCTATATGTGAACAGTTTAAAAATGCATTTCCATTCATCACCCACATTTCGGGTTGTAGTAAATCCAACCGTAACAGAAGATCAGTATCTTGGCCATCAGGTCCACCGTGCTGGAAATTCACTGGGGTATCGTAGTAGACACCTCCCAGGCGTCTGGAAAACTTGACAGTCACATACTCCCCGGTAGTTGAGGATGCTGATGAAGTGCTTGATACCGTCTGAGCCATCAACGCCAGTATTAGGAACGGCAAAAGGTGCATTTTCGTTGTGAAGTTGAAAGGTCCCGTTCAGAGTTTCAAATGAGAAGATGCCTAAGTCGTGGTTCCCTTTGCAATAGATCTTCTACCAACAGGATGATATGTCTTTTCGTAGGATTGGTACACAATTATGTCATAACCCTGTGGCGCTACCGGTAGGTGTAATGCATCTCAACTTATTTTTCGTCCGCTCATCGACTGGATGCGAAACATTTGTTTTCCAATAGTAGTCTCGGAAAACCCGACTTTCGGTCTACCAAATAGATCGCTATCGCAAATGCTTTGAGGTAGTGTTGGCATGCTGAACACAGTACAATACTTGGGACTAAGTGTCTCGCGGTGACCAAGACTATGAGTAACAGTTCGAAGCAGCGTGAATAATATTATTCCATATCTCTATTTTTATCTCTGTGGGCATGGTATTTTGCGCATTTGGTTGTTTTCTTGCACTTTGTATGTGAGGAAACGCCACAAATAAAATTGCGTTCTAATTTGGTGCTATTGCCCCAAGCCGCACTATCTCGCGGAGTGAAAGTAAAAGGGAACTTGTTGGAACACCTGATAGTGACAACAAGTACTGAAGACAAGGCCTTTGGTTTGGTTCTGTTAAAACTTGGAATTGTAGTTTTTTTTTCAAGCTTGTGAATTTTTATCAATTCTGTTCAAATTCTATCAATTTTGTTTAATTTTCATTAACTCTGTTTCAAAAGTTCAAACTTAGACGCCAATGCCTCCTTTCCTGAAAATGTAGTTTACTTGTTCTATTCCTCGACCATAGCTCAAATCCAAACAAGCTACGAGTAACACACAAACAATAACTGAAAAACCTACTTCAAAGTATCTCCATGGATATAAACCTGCGAGATTGTGGTTGATTGAAGTGATCTTAGCCGTTGCCACAACTAAATACATCAAAGCAATTGATAAGATAGTACAACTTGGCTGGCTGAAGTTGCTACTTTTGTTTAATTTGCAGTACTGTCCAATTACCTTGAAATTCTTTCTTGAGATCAACTTGTGCAACTAACAATTTTGCAGCAAAACAGGAGAAATTACACAAAACTTCACTTCTCACTACCTGCAGGTACTAGTTTTACAAAACCGAAAATTTTTGACGACAAACGAAACCAAAACTCAGTCGAACCGGGGGATATTACACTATAGCTAGAAGTAGGATATGGTATGTTTGAGTGTTTAAAGAGTCCGGGATACGGGTTGCATAACAGAGTTTGATTTTTTGTTGCAATTGGTCGTATTGTGTCAGCATGCGTTGTACATGAATCTATAGAAGAGACTTGAGATAAAACTCACCGAGTTGATTTTATGTGAATACTCAGGCAAGAGAATCGATATTCGTGAGTGGAAAACGGCTGCGGTGACGGAAAATGTAACTTAGTGGACAAGAATAATGAATATGGAAATGCAACCCTGTCATGCCAAATTGTGATTAAAGCTTCATTTGCTACCACTTACGAGAATGACCCGTGAAAATGAATTGGGATGTGGCGATACTAACATATAGTTGCCTTTGTACTTGTTAACTTCGGCTAAGACAAAGCCAATAATGATAGAATTGAAGAATGGGGAGACCTTGAATGGTGATTTAGTCAACTGTGATAATTGGATGAATTTGACATTGAAGAATGTCATTCAATCATCTGCCAACGGGGAGGAGTTTTTGAAGATTCCTCAATGCTATATTCGTGGTATCCACATAAAATATTTGAGATTGCCCGAAGAAATCATGGACCAAGCCAAGGAACAAAACCTAGTTAATATGGAACAAAGAAACAGAACACAAAAAAGAAGGAATTTCAATAATCGAGACAACAACAATAGGGACAACAGAAAATCTGGTCAGTTCAACAACCGTGGAGGGTACAATAACAGACGTTACAACAACCAGAACCCCAACCACCAGTCTAACCACCAATCAAACCCAAATTTTAACCCAAGCCAAAACCAAAACTAAATTTTTGAAAGTCACAATGAACCACTCACAATTGCTAGCAGTACCGTATTTTGATACATGCCATAGCAATGAAATTAATGACGACCATCACGGCCATATGTTAAGATTATTGTTGAACAATCGATCAACATCGCATTTTCAACATCTGTACATTAGAATAATCAACTTCACTTTTTTACATTTTATTTAGCTAATAGATATTACTAAATAATGACACTTACTCATAGGAATTACTCCCGGGGATTTTCACCAGAAGTACACAAACACACAGATGCAAACCAGTGACATTTTCCTTCCATCTTGGGTTGAAACGTTTGCTTCATCGACCACCAATGTTTACAAATATATTTGAACACAAAATACTAGATAGTTGCTATTCATTGCGATGGAAATCTATCCGGATACTTTCCAAACAGGAAAATACAAGGGTCTTGCTGATACTCGAGTATTCAAATGTTGCATAGCAGTGAATGCTCATCGTAACCGCCGTCCCTGCCAGTATTGTCGTTATATACCTGTTCGACCTCTGCCATTGAGAGTAGAATTCAAAGAGTCACCACCACAAGACCAACTTATCACTTCTAAAGGTCAAAACATTGAAGGGACGATGAGCAAAAGAAATGACCAGTTAAGTCAATTGATAATCGATCTATTAGAACATTTAACAAGCGGAAAACTATACCTTGGATCAAGCATGAATACATCTAACAATGCTAAACAATACAACCCAATGAACTCCACATGTCGACAACAGGGAGCTGCACCATCGGGGACTTACTCAAACTCATATTCCAAACTCAGTGCTGCTCATCTTAACAACAAATCGTATTTCCACAACTTCTACGCCAAAAATGGCATCTTGGATAGAACATCACCCGTCTTGATCGAACGACTTTTTGGGAACAGTAATTACGCAAGAAAATAAAAGCATAGTAATGTACGTCCTTGCTCATGATTCCTGTGGCACTCTGATAGACCAACTCTTCAAATCTTCCCTAATTTTGACCTCGCTAAGAAGACCATTCAAATCTTTTGCATTTTCTCCCTCATCATCAGATTCCCTATCGTCAGACCATGATCCGAGCTTCTTGGAAACGTAGGGACACCAACCCATAGGATTTTCGGTGTATTCAAAGATGTCATTTATACACTTTTCCGGAGTGTAGTCCAACAAAGAATGAAGTTCGGGATCCCATGTACTTTCAAGAATCTTTTTGTAAAGTCCACTAACAATAGGATCCATTATGACATTACTTAACTGATTCTGCGATATGTTGGTTTCACCGCTGTCGGTGGTTTGTGAAACGTAACTCGACTTGGATTTATCGTTATCACTCTTGCCGGTTTTCAGGCTCTTGATACTGAACTTGGATTTCTGCGGTCCTTTGTTACTGAAGCTATCCGATGAAGCTTGGGACGCGGGCTTCACGACTGTCGAAGGGGTCAGTCGGGTCGATTCGTCTGAATCATGAACAATAACACCATTGAGACCAGTAAAGACGTTTTTCCGATCAAATTGGGGGATGTTGAACGAGGTGGGCTTGGCCCCTACTGCATCAACAGACAAATTATGAGTTGATGTCCCACGGATGGTTGGTGTTGAGGGGTCATTGATTTGCAATTGGGTGTGGAAATCCATATCGGATGGCATCTCAGACAAGCCGATGGTCAATGACAAAATGGAGTTCACTTTGGATTCCTTCAACAAATACTTTGAAGTTATTGGCTCATTGAAGTTGAGGTATTCTGTCAAGTTCACGTCGGTCCTTCCTATGGTAGTGATATCGGAATTGTCACTGCTCAAGTAAAACACCGTCATCGACAAGTACTTATTGCCCACCAAGTTTTCCGATTTCTTGTATGGAAACTTCAAATTGCAAGACATGTTGTAGTTGAAATTGCACTTGAAGTTGTGGATTTTGTGTTTGGAGGTAGCCGTTCTGATTGTCGATCCAGAAACGGTTCCTGAGTTCTTTTCTGCGGAGTCAGCATCACCGTCTGCGTCCACGAGCTTGGACTTTGTCGCATGTTGAGGTTTGTGGGCCATGCGGGAGTTCCGTATCAGGAGTTCAATGTAGCAATAGCCGGATATTTGGGGAATATTCGCCAAATCGTTGATTGCAAGTTGAAGCTTGAAATGGGGCTTTTTGTTTCCAGTGATCAACAGGAGCATGGTGGCGTAGTTTGAAGTCGAATTAGTTGAGCGGTGGTTCCGAAAATGCCATATTTATTGCTGGTGGTTTGCATGGGAACATCAACTGTTTAAACGTAGGCACAAGACGATTCTCAAAAAGGTAGTACCAACAGATCACTATGTATTAGCAAGTCAAGCTGACTGAAATATATCAACTAGCCAGATTTCCTTGTAGTAACTATGAGAGTATGAAGATGAAGAGTATACGCAAAAAGATGGTGTGACCAAACATAGACGTTTGGTGGAGACGAACGAGGGCCTGGAACGTATGGTAGTTTGTATTGTGACAGGACACAATTTCACTAGTATGAATGTAGAGTCGAGTTGGCTTTGAATATACTGAATGAATCGAACCCGGAATCAGACAAACCAGTTTCAACTACATTGTTTAGTTGGAAAATAGCCAAAAAATACTCTTTCAGGCTGTAGAGATTCCAGGAAGCGTGTGAAGCTTTGCGACAACATGAATGTGGCGATGCTACATTGCCAAATCGTTTAATGAATGGAGAAAGGTTATCCGTATGTAGCGGTCATCGCCATCCCATCTAGTCATATTTTGGGTTATCGATACAGAAAGAGATACTGAAGTCAGAAAGGTGAGCACTCAGCACGGCTAAATCGCCTTTGTACAAAGACCGAGAACACGTTTCAACGCAATAACGCTAGTTGCAAATAAAAGAGAACCGAAAATGTAATTTCCTGTTCAGGATGACAGACACTTTTACACTATAAAACCCTGTAATCAAGCTTCAGTGAAATACTCCACAAGATACAGGCAGACAAGAACGCAAAAACCAGAAAATCCATACTTGCCGATCAACCAACCTAACAACAAACCACTACTTGACAACATACCCCTGCTTAACACAAACCTCTACGTTACAACTAACCACTTTTTGCACACAAAACAATCAAGCACTGTGCGGAACAACATCGCCACCACCGAGGTTCTGAGCTTGAATTACTGCAAGCACAAGTAAAACGGGCTATCTGCCCGAAACTGGCCTTGTCCTCGTCTTTATCTGGGCAGGCGATCTGCAAGGTTCACCCAATGTGAAATAATTACGTCGAGGGAATAAATACAATAGGCTTTTGTCTCACCAACAACAGGGTTTCAATGTCATTGGCTACACAAAGTCTCGCTGCCGGCTGAAAACATTCTGACACGCCTACACCAAGTCTATTGAAATACGCTTCAGGTACCACATAAGCAGAGCCTTGTGATGCTCCATGTACCTTTACTTTAATATGGTGGGTGCATGTCACACCACAAATAATACAAAAATACCCAAATAATACACAAATATTCCCAAATAATACCCATACATATCCAAATAATACCACATAATACATCAAAATATTTGCGACACGTACACAAGACAAATACATACCAACACAGTAGCACCAATGCCACCACGTCAACAAACTACAAGTCTTCCACCACCATTGTCGTAACCATGTCTGGTCCGATTTGTCGGGCGAACCAGCCTCGCACCATCTAGCTGCACCCTTTCCGTTACAATTAATCCATTTTGGGACAGCATATTTGGGGCATCATCGTGCTTTTAAAATACAAAGGCTCGTGATTTTACATACAATGCGCGTACATTACCAACTGAAATACAAAAACTTCGATAGTGTGCTACCACAGAGGAAAAGGTTTAGTCACGGGGTTTTGTCACCTTTAACGTTATATTAGTGATGATGACTACGGTTGAATCATCCACCGAATTGAATGCTTCGTTTCGCAAGGTCTCCCTTAATTACTCTTACAATAACCCATCACCATACATGGTGATGGTGAGCGTATTGAGCAAGGTCTTAAATGTGGAACCAGACGACATCAATGCTGCTCCAGACGTACTGAGCCCATCGCTGCCAAGTCTGGTGTTTTACAATGGGGAAAACTCCGTGGTTTTGTTTGGCAATGTCACTTTTCCTAGCGACCTTTGGTTGAAGGAACGTATTGTCATTCGTGACTGCAAGTTGAAGCTATCAATCTTGAGTGAAATCGTCGAGTGGTACGATGCAAACGCCTTGAATCCCGAGGAAGACCTGTCGTCATTGGAATATTACAATAATTTGCTCACGGAGAATAACTTGTACAACATTCATTCTAGAAGCAAGGTTTCGGTGTTTGTCACCACCGAGAGACACCCTTGTGTCCCAGAGGACGATAACGAGAACGACGTAAATTCTGAGTTTGATGGAGCCCCCACCATTACATCAGACTCTACCCTCAGCAGCTCGAATTTCGATTTTCCAAAGTCGAGTCAAGACTTTGCTATCCTTGCAAAGCAACAGTCCAATACCTCGGGAACCAGTGGAAGTAAGATTACATCGTTTTCCAGCAACATAATTTCGTCGAGAAAACGTCTTCTGGCGTTCTTGGTGAACAACAACAACGACTCCAACTCATCTCAATCTAGACAAGCTTCCCTCAAATCTAAATCGTCCATCAAACTCAATCCCAACTCCAGACATAGTAGCCTCACCGATGGAACATTAATTCTGCCATCTTCTCCAACCAAGACAATAAATGAAGAAGAAGTCCACAAACAACAGTCCATTAATTCATTGCTTTCGAAATCAAGACTATATAACAGGTTGAAAAAGAATCGAGAGTCGGTAAGTTCTACTCAGTCAAGCAGTACAAACAATTCCAATTTGTCCAGACGAACTAGCACGTCGACTGACGCGTCCGCAGTAACATCGGATTCGAGAAGACCCCATCTAACTCCCATGAATGATGCCCTCGAACGGAAACACTCCATCACAAATGAATCGATTCTTGCAAGGAAAGTCAAACCGTTGCCTTCACCTCTAATCAGTGCTGATGGAAGACGAGAGAATCGCGAGTTGAAGTTCAGTTACTACTGTCTATTGACCAGACTCTTACGATTGATTGAATACCTTATTGACTTTGTCAATGAGGATTTTACCGCGAAGAACCCCGACAACAATAAAATACTACAGTACTTGGATTTCTTGAAACAAAAGGTGTTCAAATTCGTTCTCATCGATATAAACCAAATGCTTTTAGATTATGCTCAACTCAAAGCTTACAGAATATGCAAGACCTTGTGACGTGGACACTTGATGCAACGAACACTAGTAATGCGGGCTGTTATTCAACTTTTGGACAAGTTCCAATTTCAATTCTACCTTTTGTATTTGTAATCATTTGAGTGTGGTATACTTTTTGGTTTCAGACTTTTGATAATAACTAGTAATATCTGTCAAAGCTAATGTAGAAATTTTTTGGGTTATTTACAAGTAGAAAGCATCTGGGATATAACCGATAATAATTGCTCGTTTTCACACGCTGCTGCTACTCTCTCCTTGTCGTTAAGTTGCTTGTTGACTTGGTTTTCAGACTGATGGGTACCTTCTTTGATCAAGATCTTGATTCTGAATCTAGGAGGTAAACATCGTTCTAATCTGACTCTTATTCCCAACCCGATCAACGTAGCCAACGAGCAGTGAGTGATTGTGGGGGTGATTTTTATGAGAACCTCGGAAATGTCCGTGTGTCTATTCTGGCCGTGAGTTAAGTGAATATCAGGGAGATTCACAACCGCAAGCTGGGCCAACGATAACGGATGTTCTGGGTCAGATATGGAGGCTATCAAGTCGTAGATTTCCTGGGCATCGATCTGTTCTTCTTCCTCATAAGGAGCCGTCGAGTCTTCTGTGTCGACTTCCATGAGCTCTTCATCAGTCGATGATGCTTCATCGCCCGTCAAATCAGGAACATCATCCCCATTTTGTTCCACGAAACTAGGTGTTCTTAACGATAACGATACTATACGGCGGATTAGTTGGTTGTTTTTGTCCTCCAACTTATGGGAGCCTGATGAGATTCTCGTGGGTAGTTTAGACACATCCACTATAACTGGATTTGCGTTTATAGCACCTGAACCGCTGTCCATTTGTGTATATTTGGTACTTTGTAATTTGCTTTTAAGAAAGAAACGATTATCTAGGAGAAGTTTGTCAGATTTCTTCGCACCTTCAGAAAAATACTTTAGATTGAAATTCCTGACCAAGAATCGCAGGCGCCGCCATGGACCACTACAACCTGGTGTTTCTTCAGCAGCTAGCGCCGTTGGTGAAATTGTTCGTGGCAGATGATGTCAGTGGTGAAATCTCCTCGGTTTTGCTAAAGTATTTCCTGAATTACGACATCTCTAATGAATATTGGCACAACTCAGTCATACGAAACCGGGTTCCTAGCGTCAAGTATATGATAAGTCAAGTTGACTCCGAAGATACGTCATATTTAAACGTATATTTGAAGACTTCACTGGGAGCTTCTGAGCATTCGCAATTGTCGCCATTCAACGTGAATTCTGACCTCTTTCCAAATGGCATCTTGTCTATAAAGTGGGTTGAGAAATATATCAAGAACTTGCCATTCGCATACATTGCGGTGTACAAATTACCACCAGCAGCATCAGGAGATGCTGATGACGCATTGGCCAACAAATTAATTGAATTCAAGCGAAGTTTACTCAAATTCGGTGTGGCATTGTCAGTAATCATTATTTCCGATGGTGTGGACCAAGCATCGGACGATGCCAGAATTACCGAATTGCGTCGTAAGACTCTGTTGCCAAGACATAACGGATTGCTCTATTTGAACACATCTCCGGCAACTTATTTGCGAGACTGTGAAATCTTGGTTGCCAGTTTATTGTCCAATTTGAAAACAATCGCCAACAGTTTTTATGGTTCCAAAGATTCCAAAGTTCAAGAAAGAGGCAAAAAGTATTACTCCTGTCCTTCAACAGATTCAGTGGATACACGAGTCGAGATTACGCCGAAATTTCTCGAGACGAGAAACTTGCTAAAGCAATCGTTCTTAACCCAGTTTTACGTTCCTTGTAATTTGGAGCCCTCCATACGACTTTTGGAATTGGCTTATAGCAACTTGTCAGAACTTTTGCTTGAATGCTTTGACGGGAAGTTGGTAGCTAGCTATAAACTATCGAAGCATGATACGAAGTTATATTTTCAATTCAGAACCCTTTTGGATGTTATTGCATACCACATCGTTAGAGGATATTTTTCACTTGAACTTCCATTGAATGCTTTGAAAAGGCACGGATCCCATGTGGCTATAATCACGGATGTTGCCTCGTCATTATCCGGTACCACAGACTCGGAAAGACATTGGCAGTCTATTCAATACGAATGGTTGGCAGAGCTCATGGAATTGGTTCCACATTCGTTATTTTCTGGAGTTAATATCGCAAAGAACACATCAAAATCAAATGGAGTAGGGTATTATGGTGGAATGAAAGTTTTTGATTCTTCATCATACGAAATTTTCTCCGAGCCTAGTCTGAATTACTTGCATGCCTATTATCTACTAACCCGTCTGTTTGGGAAGTCAGGCGATTATGACTACTTGCCACTACCGACGAATCCAGCTCAAACCAAAGAGCATAGGATAGAGTTGTTGCAGGGTGCTATACAGGCGTACAAACTACAAAGCGATGAGTTTGATACCTTCGTCCCATATCTCTACTGGCTCATTGGTGAGGAATATTTTGAAACGTCTAAAGAAACATCAGTGGACTTTTATGAGAAATGCTTGAAGCCAATGACAAATATTAACTTGAAAAAATTGATTTTACAAAAACTTTTGATCTGTTACGAAAAAGTTCAGCCCAATAAGATATTACCCACGATCGTTCACTTGGCGATGTTGAATGAAAAACCAATCAAATCTTTTGGCAAGGTCTTGTTGGACAATATCGAAGATACCACAATTCTGCACGATCTCTTCAACATCACCAGCTTGGTGGTAAACCAATCTGAGTCTAATGAGGCATTCCTTTACGATCGGTGTATCTTTCAATTGCTACTTAAACCTATGTTCTCAATCAAACTCTTACAGGACGTAATGCCGGACTCTACGCTAATGTTTTCGATTGATTGTATCAAGGTTAATTTCGCGAGCGAGACACCAAACAAAATGGGATTCAAAAATGTTGTTTTGAAGGGCAATCCTGATTTGAAAAACCAAAAGTTCAATGCGATTGATTTGGATGACAATATGACTGGTTTTTCGAATTTCTCATTTACTGAAGATACAAAAATTGTTGAATTTAGTCAAATTGCCAATAAAGTTGGAGTGTTTAGTATAGACTCAATCGAAGTTGATAGCCAGTTAAGAGTTATACTCGGTGACAAAGAGGTAATTTTTAAGGCAAAGCAGGTGAACAATTTGAAGCGTACCAAGAACACCACCGATGTGTTATTTTACACATTTAGTGAAGAGAAACATCAAATACAAACTAAATGGGTCAGAGTGAACACGTCTTCCAATTCAATTCTGGTCAAACCAGTGAAACCTGATATTGCCATGGAGTTTAGTAAGAAACTTGAAAATATCATAATCGGCGAGAAAGTTTCTATTCCAGTTACTATTAGCTTCTATCACCCTAAGCATAAAAAAATCGAATATCAAAGATTACTGATCTCTCCACATATCAATGTGGTGTTGGAAGGTCAAGACAAATCAGATCTCCGAACCCAGATCAGTTGGGATGATCTTAAGGATGATGAGTTGTTGAATCTAGAGACGCTTGTAAAGCAGGAAGGGGTTTCGGAGACCCACATGTTGAATATTTGCGTCAACAGTCCTCCTAGCAGCGCATCGCACGATGAAAAGTATTCTGTTGCTGTCGATCTCAAAACAATCGTGAAAGAAGTTGAAGAGGACGATATGATTGCAGCGTATGATTTATTTTCAGTCAATTACCCAGTTTTGAGTTCACCCTTCAGGCCAAAAATGCTCATCAGCCCAAGATATGACAGCGATGATTCAAAATATATGCCATCTCCATTCATTGTCCCTGAAGACATTACTGGAGAGAACCTAATATTGCCTGTTCCGGTAAGACTTTGGCTGGCAAATGTATTTATATCGAAATCAGTTCCGGGGATTGAAATCCTCAAGGTTGATTTCAATATCAAGCCGGAGAACAATGAGTTGGTTTTAGATTTGGTGGACAAGACACAAGGGGATAATGGAACAGGTAATTTTAAACAATTGTTCACCACCAAAAGCAAAAGTGGATACTCGCATAGAACCGTTACCGTGATAACGTCAGTTGACATTAGATGGAAGCGAGAAAATACTGATGTTGACCATGTTTTTGCCAGCGAGGAATGGGAAATTGAATTGCCATTGTCAGATCCCCGGGTCCTACTAACTGCGGAACAACTTGATGGGAACCAAGTCAAGTTAAATTACATTTTAGAGAATCCAACTCCAAGAATATTCAACTTTACCAGCCAGTTAATTGTGGATCAATCACAAGCAAGTGCCAATGTATGGAGTTTGGAAGACAGTAGAAACATCTTCCCTGTTAAGCACAACTTGTTCCCGATATTGCCATTCAGTAGATACGAGATGGTGTTTTATGCGAAGCATGATTGCGATGAACGGTACCTCCAGTTGCCTACGCTCAAGGTGTTTGATGTTAATTACAAAGTTGGGTTACCAACACTATCTGTCGATGAGTCAATTGTTGTGAAGAGCGGTGTGCTTTACTTGAAGCTTATGTAAATAATAGAATGACTTGAAGTATACAAATATCAAAGCCTTGGTTTCAATGTCTAGCACAGATTCATTCGTAGACAGGTGTTTTACGACATGTGCCGCACGAACTGAAGAGGCAGTTTGCCATATTGAATCCATATTACTTTGTGACTAGCCGTACTACGTCACATCGATGTTTAGTCGATGTATTGGTTTCATATCTTTGAAAGTACAATCATTAGTCACAAATTATGTAGCTCATTATTGCCATCAAATTGACTTTGACGTTTATCGAATGCAACTGCAATGTATGCCACTTCGTGAATCCCTAGAAGCATTGTCTTCCAAATCGTTTCTGTCTACGAACAGCACTCGAATCCACGTAGCACATACTGAAGACCTTTACTTGTTTGCAGAGGTCATTGATGGGACCTAGCCACCACGGGGGCACTGTCTACTCATACCTTGGAATTGTGGTCGTACGGCCGTCCCTACCGCACACCATACACTCTAGTGGTAATACACACTATAGTCCCGTTACATTGCACTATAAACTTAGTTAACACCTAATAATTCCACATCGAACACTAATGTGGCATTTGGAGGAATAACCCCTGGGAATCCTCTGGAACCGTAAGCCTCGTGCCCTGGAATAGTCAACTTCGATTGAGAGCCAACAGACAACTTTGGAATCGAAGTGTCCCAACCCTTGATGACTTGACCAACACCAATGGTACATTGGAATGGCTTACCTCTGTCTCTAGAAGAATCGAATTTCTTACCGTTCTCTAAAGTACCAGTGTAGTGAATGGTAACCAAGTCACCTGGCTTTGGAAACGTCTTTCCGTCACCTTCTTGTAAGATTTCAATTTGAGTAGTTGCTGGAGCAGACATGATTGTGCTTCTGGAAAATTGCCTCAATCTTAATTGTGGTTTAAGTAAACTTCTTCTCAACAACATTTTTGCCGTCCATGAAAATTTCTCGCTACCACCGTTTACTACGGGGGAGCCCAATGGATGTGTACAGGACGGGACATCCTTTGTTTCCTTCTCTGAGTTGCATAAGGCAGCAAACGTACTACTGTCGTATCCCAGGAAATCAGGGAGGCTGAAGCGGGATGGGGCACGTCCCTTTCCTGTCGGTATGAAGTATGTTTCTTTGTGTTTTTGCGAGTTGCTTGTTTGCTCCGTGATTATGACATCATAGCCACAATACCCAATTGGTACAAAATGAAAATCTGTTCTGTAGCTGTGGTTGCTCGTCATGTTGTTCTGCTGTTTACGTAGTCCAGTGGATTGTAATTGCTTCTTGCTTGCGTGTGGTCGTACGCAAGGGGTTTGGACATAGTGCTGGAGGCCAATGTAAGGTAACACGCGGTAGCGCCGCAATACCAATTCGGATTATATTTTCAAATGTCTCTTGTAGACTAGGGGTGACCGTGCAACACATTGGTGGTGTGCTGGTGATCCATCCAGAAAGCCACGGGCTCGTCCCCTGCTCCCCGGTAGAAATTCCCTCTCACCACCACCACCAGCTGTGACCCCAAATGTAGGCAAGTGAAAATGCGACAATTCACATACATTATACAGGCACCACAATGTACACACCGAGTGCTACCATTAGCACCCTCTAGTCCAGCCAACAGCATTCCACCACCGCCGGATTAGATAGTGGCGAGGGGCACGGAATCATGGCAGGCAGTGAGGTTAAGATTGACATCGACCGTAGTAGCACCGGGGGCACCTTCACCAACTACGACATCATTCGAGGCAATGTCAAGTTAATAGTGACATCGTCGTTATCGCTAAATTACATCCAAGTCAAATTACAAGGCATCACACGGTCCCAGTTGACGATTCCCAAGGAAAGGACGTCATCCAACCGCCGAGGAGAAAAGGAAAAGGTCAAGGTGTTATCTGATTCGCACAAGTTGATTTATGACACTGTGATAGTTTTCCCTCCAGATAACATCAGACAAGTATCCAATGCTAAGGAGTTTACGTTGACGCCAGGAAACTACACTTATCCGTTTGAGTTCAAGCTACCATTGAACAACTCGTGTATTCAAATGAGCGGGATCACCAACAAGATTAGCTTCAACAAGAAGAACTTTGATGTGATGATCAACAACGGAAACTTCAATATGAAGACGATGAAAAACTCGGCACTTGCCTTGGGAAATGGCAACGGAAAGCCCCAGAACTACCATGTCACCACGCAGTTACCTCCGTCGCTATCAGGAATGGACGATTTTGCCTCCGTCAAGTACTTTGTGAAAGTTACCTGCAAGCGATCGTCGTTTTTGAAAGTGAATTTGCGGTCGTTTGATCCATTTGTGTTTTTACCGCTTGACTTGGATGACCACAACAACCCCATCTCGGTGCATCTAGAGGAGTATCGGGAAGTATTTGTTCGAAAAGAATTGACTTTCAAGGACAGGGTCCCGGAAATTGTCGGCATCAAATTACCACCACAAGCAACCGACAAAAAGGCATTACCACGAGCACCACGAACTTACCAAACAGAACAAAAGAAGGGTTTTTTCCAGAAGCTTTTCGAACCAGCAACCGCATTACCTAACGAAAACCCTAACCCTCCACCTCCACCGAAACGGATAAGCTCCCAAGCATATTATCCTGAGATCCCATCCAAAGACGTTCCATTTTTCTTTGAAGTAAGATTCAGACACCCAGCATTTTTGATACCCACAAAAAAACCATCGTTCCGATTGTACTTAGTGAGCAAATTGAAGCCCACAAGATATTCCCTAGCCGAGTACGGCAAGCCACAAGAAAGTAACGGGCTAGGGGTGATTTATTTGCAGCGTTTGAAGCTCGAACTATCTTCCATTACCACGGTATCGGTTGTAGAAGACGACGGATACTCGAAAGAAATCCATTACGGGTCTCATGAAGAGGTGACGAATGTGTGCAATAATATGTATGAGAATTTGAAATTCGATTTGATGGGAGGGAAATTGCTGAGAACGTCACAAACCTCCAATGCAACCTCGGCATCGGATCAGTACGAACTAGAAATCCCCACCAAGTACTTCCGCAATGCGATTTTGGCAGAGCATCTTGCACCATCTTTCCGAACGTGTAACATTTCCAGACGGTACAAGTTGACAATTGTCGCTGGGTTCAGCTGCGAGAAGATAGTTGATTTCAAAAACACGGATGAGCTCAGCAAAAAAATCAAATACGTCGACCTAGAGTGCCCAAACATCAAGGTGTTGAGCGGACTAAACATGACGAGCACACTACACTCAAATGCGTCCAAGAGTAGCGTGACGCATTCTGACCGCAAGGACAGTATAGGCACAAACAATCCTCCTAGGAGAGACAGTCAGTTGAGTACTTATAATCCCCCCATGCCTCCACGGCCAATTGAGAAAGGAGATCAAAACGGCTCAATTGCAAGCGAAGACGACATAAGTGGTGGTGAACTACCTACATACGACGATGTCATGCTAGAGAGCAACTTTCAAGATGACAGCGAGCACCAACGAGCCAGAAGACGGTACCAACAACACTCCGTGTACTATCAAAATACCGTTTCCTAGACACAATAGCCAGCTACACAAACTACACACAAACTACACACAAACTACACACAAACTACACACAGACTACACACAAACTACACACCATTAGACGGTTATTCTGGGTTGTTCCTTGCAGGTTGCAGCAAACCTTATGCTGGAAAGAACCATTCCATATTGAACATGCAACAAGTCACTCAACTAAATATTCTGGTGTAGAATTGACATGACGGGATCATTTATATACGACACTTAGTCTTGCTTTTGTAGAACACGCATTGTGGCCAAAATCAATTCCATTGTGTAAATTTGGACTAAGCTCCAGTGCGTTTTTATTTTCTCGAAAGATGATTGTCAACTACGATTTGATGAGAGACCAAACCAAAACGGATTTAAGTGGTTCGCAACCCTTTGTTCGTTTTCGGCTCTAGTAGTTGTCGCGGTAGACGGTGGCAAAAATGGCAGTAGCATGGTACCAGCTGGTGCCACGCCACCACGGTAATTTCCTACATATATACCATCTTGTACACAGACGGTAGTAGTTGAAAAATTTTTAATCAACCAGTGAAATATTGTTGATAGCAATTAATTGGAAAGTTCACCACTTGTTCGACCAATGTCCAACAGCGATTCATTTATTTCGAAAAACAAGGTAGGTTTAGTCGTAGCTGCCGTAGCCGGTATTTCTGCTATTGGTGCTTACTATCTTTACCAACAGAACTTGTCAGCCCTGACTAGTTCTGAAACTGCCACCAAGAAGAAGTCCAAGAAGAAGAAGAAGAAGTCTAAGTCTGCCGAGGATTCTTCAGAAGAAACCACTGCTGCTTCTGACAAGATTTACCCTGTTGATTCCAAGGGGTTACCAGCTATCACTCAAGCAATTATTGATGGGTTAACTTCGGAAGAAATCGATCAATGGGCTCTTGCATTAAAAGAAGACGGTAATGCTCAGTTTAAAGTGAAGAAATATGATGCTGCCATTGCTTTCTACTCGGCTGCATTGCAATTGAAGAAAGACGCGATTTTCTACTCCAACAGATCGGCCTGTTACGCCGCTTTGGACGACCATGAAAACGTCATCAAGGACACTACTGAAGCCATCAAATTAAAACCTGATTACACCAAGTGTGTCTTACGTAGAGCCACTTCTTACGAAACTGTCGAAAGATACGAAGATGCCATGTTTGATTTGACTGCTTTGACCATTTACGGTGGTTTCTCAAACAAGTCTATTGAACAGGTTTTGGAAAGAGTATTGAGAAAACACTCGGTTAAGATCGTGGAAAACGCTCCTAAAGACTTACAATTGCCTTCTGCTGCCACCATTGGATCCTTCTTTGGTGCTTTTGTTGAAGAATCTGCGCCAGAAGGTATTTCTGAAGCTTCTGAAGGAGGCGCAAAGTTTTTATTTGAAGCATTACAAAAATTGAATGCCAACACCCCAGATGGCTACGACGAAGCTGATACTTTAATCAACCAAGCTGTTGAAGCTTTGAATGTCGAGGAATTGAGTAAAGACTCGGAAGAAGCCGGTGTTGCTGCTATTGCTCTTGAATATTCTGCTGCCTTCAAGTTCTTGAAAAACGACCCAGCATCTGCTGCATCTGATATTGAAAAAGCCATTGCCTTAAAACCAAGACCAAGATCTTATGTTTTCAGAGCTTTGATTAATGCCGACAAATCATCCTACACCGAAGCTCTTTCAGACTTCAAGAATGCCGAAGAATTAGATCCAAAATGTTCAGACATTTTCTACCACTTGGGTCAATTATACTACTTAACTGGTGACTTACCACAAGCCGAGATCAACTTTAACAAAGCTAAGGAATTAAACCCAAAAAACGTTTACGCTTACATTCAATTGGCATGTATCACTTACAAGAATGGCTCCATTGATGAAGCCAACGAAAAATTCACCGAAGCTAAGTTGAAATTCGCTACCTCTCCAGAAGTTCCAAACTACTACGGAGAAATCTTGGCTGACCGTGGTGAAATCCAAGCTGCTTGTAACCAATTTGACATTGCTGCAAGATTACAAGAATCATTACCTACTTTCTCTGTCGGTGCATTGCCATTGATCAACAAGGCCACCTGTATTTCTAGAGAAAGTTTGGAAAGAATTGACGAAGGGGAAGAATTATTAGTTAAGGCCTGTGAATTGGATCCTAAATCCGAGTTGGCAAGAATCTCCTTAGCTCAAATCAAATTGCAAAAGGAACAAGTTGATGACGCAATCGTATTGTTTGAAGAATCGTCCAAATTAGCAAGATCGTTTGAAGAAAAGGTCCAAGCCACCTCGTTTGCTGAAGCCACTAAGATGCAAAAGAGAATCAAAAACGACCCAATTTTGACACAAAAGATTGCTGAAGTCATGAGAGAAAGCGGTGCTATCTACAACAACTAAGGTAGGAACCATACCTGATAATAACCGTGATTTGGTCGTTGATTATATTTGTACATATTGCTATTAAATGATTGAATAACACCTTTGGTTCGGATTGTTTGATTCAATTGAAACAAAACGTATGATAATAAAAGTCTAGTTCATTTAAGTACGGCAAGTAGAATGCGGCAGATACCAAATTCCTTGTGTCTTCTTTTTTTTTCTGGCCACGATATGTGTGATTTTTTTTTGCAGCCATTTTTGCAACCAATTTTGTGGCCATAAAAATAAAGACGTCGTTTATCTCGTCTTCCTCAACAATTATGCTGAATTGGATACAAACCCTCTGTAACAGCCCAAAGAATTGTGTTTACGTTCCCCAATTAGCAATGGAATTGGACGCTTGTTATGTAAATCCTCGACTACTTGTTTGTGGAGCTCCTGTAACAGCATTCCGAAACAGCGTGAAAGATTTGGTTACGTTTCTAGAGCTTAAACATGAGAGAAGTTGGTGGATGTGGAACCTTCAAGCTGAAATTTCCAGTTATAACGACAAAGTGTTTTACTATAAGGTAAGTCATTTTCCGTTTCCTGATCACTACCCACCAACTCTCAAGACCATGATTAATTGTGTTTTCCAAATGAAAACATGGTTGGAATTGGAGCCTACAAACGTGGTGTGCATTCATTGCAATGCCGGTAAAGGGCGTTCTGGTACAATAAGCTGTGCTCTAATGATGGTAATGGATAATATTCCGTTGGATGAGGCCATGGCTAGGTTTACTGATATGAGGATGAAAAAGTATGCTGGTGCCGGAGTGTCAATTATTTCGCAAAAACGATACTTGAATTACTGGGCTACCTTACTAGCCCATCCCGAGATTAAGCCAAGTTTTGGGCCTTTTGAGTCAAGATTTCATTGGCAAAGTATTGAGATTGTAGGTCCCCTTTGTCTGTTCAAAGCCCAATTGAATGTCTATGAACACAACATGAACGGAGATTACATAGCTGGCCATTCTGAGAATTTCAAATACAATTTCGAACGTGGTCACAAAAACCACGTCTTGGTACCTCAAGCAACAACAACGCTATCGTTTCGAAAATACCAAGACCTCGTGTTTTACTGTGGCGAAGCCTATGCCTGCTTCAACCTTGGTTTTGAGCTCACTGACTTGACCACAATAGCCATCAACTGGACTGAATTCGACGGTTACAAAGGAACAAAATTGAAAGGCTACAAGCTATTTGATAAAATAATACTCAAGTTTGTTGAAATAAAGCCCCTGGAGTAGGATCGATACTTCATTGTTGAATAGACATAATTGGTGATAGTATTATTTGTCAATAGTGGTGCGACTTTAATTGTGTTCCTGCGCGAGTAGATCGGACCTACGCTCGGCAAATGCTAGTGCCGCGCAGGGCACGCGTCTCGGCGTAGTTACCACTGCTCACTAATAATTCATCATGCAAACTATACGTATTTACTGGGGTTGTAGTAAGTTTTGAAGCTCAGATCCAAAAAATCCACAGTTGAACATGCTGGAGGAACTCATTCTGATTGATCAGCTAGAGGATCAGATCATTGATCATCCAGATGCCTCAACAACGCGAGAGTTGAACGAGACGTCACTCGATCAAACGTTCCAGAACAAGTTGAAAGCAATGGCAGATCAAATTCAATCCAACCAAACCATGCCAGGAAATCCCAACACATCTGGAGAAGTCAATTACCAGTTTTTGCATTTTAAATCACATCTCAATTATAAATATACTGACTATGGAGAATTGAAGACGGAACTAAACGAGTGGTTTACTTATGATGATCTTCGAATTGTTGGTGGGTTGGACGAACTATGTCTGAATTATAAATCTGCTATCGAGGAAGCTGGTAACGCAGAAATTGTGCTTCAAAACTCATTAGATGAATTACAAAATCATGATTTGTTGGAGCGAGATCCTGAGTTCTCCAGATCGTTAGAAGTATTGACATACTATTGTTTCGGTGAATATGGAGACAGAAGCACACAAGTGGAACAACTACGTTATATTAAACTAAATGTTGAGACATTGATACTACAACAAGCTTATGTACCCTTGATCAAAATGGTCCAGAAGTTTGCTATAGACATACAAGAGTATCGAATAAAAGCTCCGTTTCATCCTATGATAGAAACAAACTATTTCAGAGTGTTATCGTTGCTATATTTTATGATCAATGTTCTGTTGACAACACGTAATGATGCTTTTGTTGAAGCTTTGAACGAATTGGATATACTTTCAACGATTGTCAAATTTATTGAATATTGGAAGTGGAAACCTAACAAGCATTACAAAATACGATACCTCATAATGTTAAGTTGGAAACTAATTTTACTAGAAATGGGAGACTCAAATCATTTGGCGGCGTGTGATGATTTTTTACATCAAGTGCATAATATCAAAAATAAGAATGAAGAATATCTATCACAAAACAAGTTGACTTGTTCGCCCTTGGATTACTATGCTTTCCGAGAAGACTTGATTGACAAGTATCCGTTGTATGAAAATCTGACTAAATCTTTCGATTTGAAAGATGATTTGAAAGATGATTCTCGTGAAACGCACTTCAATGATTTCCCAAGACATTCGAAAAGAACAAAAGTTCCAACGTCCATCGAACAAAGCTATAAATACTTCATGGCAATGAACAGCTTTTCGAACTCACTCTCAAATTTGATTGAAAGTCCAAGAACGAACAAATCCCACACTGTTTTGAGTCAATTACCATCCCAAACTGTACATATTGCCACCCCAGTCCCATCACCCAATCTAACAGCTTCAGACTACATGACTGGTGGTGAGAAGATACGGAGATCCTACCAGGTGAATCAAGCGATGCCATTCATATATCCAAACGTTGCTTCTACGGTAGATAATACCGAAAATACAGATGTACCATACGCATTAAAACAGGCCGACCAAATTCTCAAGAGCTCGATTTATGAAAGTTATTCGACAAAGAGGCTATGGTACGAGAGACAAAAGTTCATGAAACAAGAAAGAGGATTTGTAAATGAGTATGAGGTGGACGATTTAAACGAATTTGAGTATGATGACCTGCTATACAAGAGATATCCGAAACGAAGGAGAGAAATACTGTCAATTTTACGAGTGGAAAAGTTTTATACTAAAACTCTACCACATTTGCATACTTTTATTCAAGTCTTGGTGGAGACCATTAAATCTAACAGATACGAGTTTAATTTAAACTACGCGGAATGTGAATTGAATCCGGAAACTTCGTATTTTAACAGTTCAACAAAGTTCAATATAAATAAAGTTGGCGCAAAGAAATCGGTTGATTTTGTGTTGATGCTGCAACTTGAAGTACTTAATATCAAGGAAATAACTTTAAAGGCGAGTTCTGGTATAATTTCACTTTTGCTTCAATGGTTCAAGATTAATCATGTTTTGAAACATCATTACTTGACATCAATACTATTTGATCAACAATTTTTCACAATCTCCTTGGATTTTGTTGGAAGAGGATTCAATAATAATAATCTAAAATCAGCTACCAAATCGGGCGAAGAAAGCGATGAACTATCGGAGTACGAAAGTTTGATTAATGAAAACAAGGTCATGAACCCGCAAATCAGGATCCCGAGCTTTGAGTTCTTTAATAATTGCTTGAATGACTTGCCAAAAGAATGGAAATACGAATTTATTAACAAGACATTTATTCTGACCATGCCCAAAATCCTCGATGCCAACAATACCAACAATGTATATATTGAGCAGTATAACAACAATTACTGTTTCATATTGGCTAACATCTTGAAGATCAACAATAAAATTCTTATCAAGAATTCGTCTCAGCGAATATTCACATTGAATGAGCTCAAACCATCAGAATTGTACAAAATGCTACTAGTTAATTATGAGAACAGGGCATTCTCCATTCCAATACTCAAGACCTTGAAGAAACTAGTGCCATATCAAGGAAGAAAGTGGAAGTCTGTCAATATGGACCTCATTTCACAGATCTACCTCAACTTGAGACTTTCGTTGAAAGACAACTGGTTAAGTGGTAAAGACTTGGAATCGGATTTCAACAACTCCTACGATCAAGAGATAGCACTTCGAGCACTCTTACAATTTTACAACATGCGAAAGTACCCTAAGCAAATGGAGAATATTGGGTATCATCTCAGCAAAGATCTTCCTATTCCCACTTTTGACTTGAACAGTGTTGATCTAAACTGAAAGGAGTTTGGGCTACCACACGAGAGAGATATTTCAAGTAGTATTCAGTACAGCATTGATAAAGACTTGAAAAAAAATCATGATGTAAAACTCTTTAGATTGCACTCCCCGAAAAAGGCAATTTACACCGTATATACCATCCACTACTCGTATGCCAATTGCTGCTCAATTGATAGATACCATGTAGAAAGTAGGACTTAGTGGGAGGCATGTCGTGCCACAAATATGTCGTAGAGAATAAATGTCGCGCGAAGCAAATGACGTGTATCACTCAAAACCATTAAAATTTTTGAAAAATTCACCTTGAGACAAACTGGACAAATTCACTATTTTAATTACGTTGCAAGCTACCATGGTTAAGTTAACCCAAATCGACGACGCCGACGTCAAGGCTTTTGAAACACCAGAAACCGTTCCTACTGAAAAACCGGAAACTTATGAAAGTGACGAATCAGACTCTGAATCCGACATTGATGACGATTTCGATTTCGATAACGAAACCATCTACGACAGAATTGTCGCCTTGAAGGACATTATTGCCCCTCAACAAAGACAGCAATTGTGCTCTACTGTTGACACCATCAAATCTTATGTCCACAGTGGTTTGAACAAGTCAGGTTCCTTATTATGGGGGTTGACCAGTTCTGCTCTTTTATTAGGGGTTCCATTATCATTGGCCATCTTGGCAGAAACTCAATTGCAAGAAATGGAAAAGGAAATGTCGTTGCAACAGTCTGCCCAAGATGTTTTGGCTCCTGGCTCAGAAGCAGCGTTTGCTGACAAGAAACCAGCCACAGCCTAAGTTTAGTATTGCATGATAGAAATGGGGTTTTTATGGTGTTTTTCACTAGTTGGACACTGACGAATAGTTGTTTGTTTATTGATAGTTATGGGCACGAGCATCATTTGAATGTTATCCCCATATCTTGCTTCATTTTACTTGTATATATAGTTATTCTAATGTCATTTAATGAATGAATTTGTCAATTTGGTATAGTACACAAAGCAGTGGTCTAAATTCTCTATCTATTGTTTTTTATGTTTGATGGTCAAGACATAGATGTCCAAGTAGGTGGTGATTTCATAAATGATGTCGATAACAAACATCCCGTGGATGGCCAAGGTGATCCCCAACCCAGCCCAACTGATTGCAAACAAAACCTTGTCATAGTCGTACCCAAACACGTTGAGGCAAACTTGAATAGTGGCATATTGAGCTACAGGAACAAACATTGGAAATTGGGTGTAGGGGAACTGTTGCAATGTCAAGTGGGCAATGATTATTCTGCCCACGCAAAAGGCAATTGTACATCCAATAGAAAGCATCAATGGCAAAGCATGCACAGACAACAATTCTGGGTAGCTCCACACAACAAAAGTAATGACTGTGTAGTAAATGAAGAATGGGGCCACTCCTTTGTAAGCATTTTCGATTTGCTTCTTGGCTCTCACAGGGTTTCCAGTGTTAATTTTCATGTAGTATGTTGAGACGTTTTTCATGGTAGAAATAATGTTGAAGTACAATGACGACAATCCAATAACAACGTAAGTTAATGATAAGTCCACTTCGTATGTCCCGTATCCAATTGCATTCAAGTTCAAATCAAACAATTTTGTTGTCCAGAGATCAGGGCCAAAAATTCCGGTAATGACGTAGACACAACAAATCATCAAGATTCCTTCCACGGGGCCGGAGAACTTGGACAAGAATAACGTGTGGGTGTGGTACTCCTCCCAAGTAGATGCGTAGAAGTTACACACAGACGCAAATTGGGCAAACAAAGTCAACTTACCGTATCCAAGCTTGAACACAGAAGCAAACACAAGAGAGCCCAAAGTGGTGTTGATTGCGTCTATTGAGTGGTCGAATAACTCACCAAGCGGACCTGATTGTCCAGTACGTCTGGCATGGCACCCGTCACACCCATCAAATGTTTGGTACATGAATAAACTGAAGGCGTAGAAAAAGTAGGTCCACTTGGGACTGGTCTGGTTGAAGTACGGATCGTAATAAAACACAAGCATGACGTCGACCAAAATCCACACCAACCCAAGCAACGTAATCAAGTTGGGTGCCATGGAATATGGAAAGATCTGGACAAAGTAATTCCACCATCTCTTCAATATAAACCTGGATATGAGTGAATGGTCCTCAGAAGAGTATTTGTATAGTCTCAAGTTGGAGATCTTATCAGTTGGAATGAAAACACCCATGATTCTTTATCCTCGCAAACGGTTTATGGCCACTGAGCTCGACGGGAACTTTGGTGCACAGTGGTTAGTGAGTTTGCTTTATCAACATTTGAAAAATTCCACGATGACGTGCACGTGGAAACTCATGTGAAAGTAATGTTAGGGAAATTTGAACAATTGATCATGGAATGGTTGGAAACGGATGTTTCGCAAGGGTGCGCTTAGTTCGTTTGGTGTTGTTTCTCCAGGATTCGAGGTTTATTTGACGTCCTAATCACCAGTTCAAGATTTAAGAGAGTATATTAAATAGGTGATTCCAACCAAGTTCTTGACAAAATGCATTTCTGAGCAACAACATTTGCCAAGGCCCACTTGTTCCACACATCCGTCTTGTTGAATTGAAATTCTATGACATCTACACGTTATTGAATCGTAAAATTTATTTATTAACCTTGCACCATGTGAATACTATATAACCTTTTTACATCTAATCAACTTCTTCCATAGCAGATTCAACAACTGGTTCGGTGGTGGAAGTTGAAGTACCAACTTCTGCTTCGAATTCTTCTTCCTCTTCTTCAATGTTTAATCCTAATGAGATTAATCTATTAATTCTACCAGCAAATGAAGATGGTTCTTCCAAGGAGAAACCTGAAGTTAACAAAGCAGTTTCGTATAACAAGTTGGTCAAGTCCTTGACAGTCTTGTCTTCAGCACCGTCAGCTTCAACCTTCTTTCTCAATTCCTTGATGATTGGGGATCTTGGGGAGATTTCAAAAGTCTTCTTAGATGACATGTATGAGGACATAGAAGTGTCTCTCAAAGCTTGAGCCTTCATGATTCTTTCCATGTTAGCAGACCAACCAAATTGACCGGTTCTAATGGCAGCTGGGGCATCAACCAACTTGTGAGAGACGACAACCTTTTCAACTTGTTCACCTAAGATTTCTTTCAAAGCCTTGGTTAATGGTTCGAATTCGGCAACTTCTTTTTCTCTTTGAGTCTTTTCTTCTTCGGTTTCTTCCAATTCGAAGTCCTTGGTGATATCAACCAATTTCTTGTCTTCAAATTCCTTCAATTGGGTCATGGCGTATTCATCAATTGGGTCAACCAAGAATAAGACTTCAAAGTTCTTAGCTTTCAAAGCATCCAAGAATGGAGATTTTTCAACAGCCTTGATGGATTCACCGGTAATATAGTAGATGTTCTTTTGGTGTTCTGGCATTCTGGTGACATAATCGGACAAAGAAGTCAATTCTTCGGTAGACTTAGTAGAGTTGTATCTTAATAATTTAGATAAGACAGCTCTGTTTTGTTGGTCTTCGTGAATACCCAACTTAATGTTCTTGGAGAAGGCACTGTAGAATTTTTCAAATTGTTCAGCATCTTCAGCAATTTCATTGAAAGTTTCAATCAACTTCTTGACAATGTTCTTTTTGATGACTTTCAAAATCTTGTTTTGTTGCAACATTTCTCTTGACAAGTTCAATGGCAAGTCTTCAGAGTCGACAACACCCTTGATGAAACTTAACCATTCAGGGATCAATTCTTCAGCATCATCGGTGATGAAAACTCTTCTAACATACAATTTAATGTTGTTCTTCTTCTTCTTAGATTCGAAAGCATCGAATGGAGCTCTCTTTGGAACAAATAAGATAGCTCTGAATTCTAATTGACCTTCAACAGAGAAGTGTTTAACGGCCAATGGGTCTTCCCAATCGTTGGAAATAGATTTGTAGAAAGCATTGTATTCATCTTGAGTGACATCAGATGGGTTTCTAGTCCACAATGGTTTGGTCTTGTTCAATTCTTCAGTTTCAGTGACCAATTCTTTGACTTTCTTAGTCTTTTCCTTCTTTTCACCTTCTTCATCTTCAACTTCTTCTAATTTAGGTTTTTTGTCTTCACCTTCTTCGACTGTTTCTTCTTCTTCTTCAACTGGAACGTCTTTTTCAACTTCCTTGGTGACAACTAATTGGACTGGGTAAGAAACGAATTCAGAGTGCTTCTTAACAACTTCCTTGATTCTCTTTTCTTCCAAGTATTCCAATTGATCATCCTTCAAGAATAATCTCAAGACGGTACCTCTACCCAATTTTTCGTTCTTTTCGTCTAAAGTGACAGTAAATTTACCACCAGCATTAGATTCCCAAACATATTGTTCGTCATCATTGTGTTTGGAAATAACTTGAACATGGTCAGCAACCAAGAATAAAGAGTAGAAACCAACACCGAATTGACCAATCATAGAAACATCAGCACCAGCACTTAAAGCTTCCATGAAAGATTTGGTACCAGATTTAGCAATGGTACCCAAGTTGTTAACCAAATCAGCTTTAGTCATACCAATACCAGAATCTCTGATTTCCAAAACTTTTTCTTCTGGTTTTGGAGTAATTCTGATAAATAATTCTGGTTCGGTAGCCAACTTAGATGGGTCAGAAAGGGCTTCGTATCTAACTTTATCTAATGCATCAGAAGCGTTAGAGATCAATTCTCTTAAGAAAATTTCCTTGTTAGAATACACAGTGTTGATAATTAAAGACATCAACTGAGAAATCTCAGCGGTGAATTCATGAGTTTCAACTTTGTCCGACATGATTGATTAATTAAGCTAAAACGTTGAAAAAAAACAATTGATAAAACCTTTTTCCGTTTTTTCCACCTGGCGATCGACTCGCTTTTATATTAATTGCATGTTCGTTGGAAAATTCTCGTGGAACACTGTGGAATATTCTATGAGTTTCCATTTCCTTCATACACCGACAGTAATTTCCCACTTGTGCCACCGCGACGTCTGCCTATTTCCACCGCCATTCCTGTCTATGGAACACCACATTTTTCCACCAGGTTCCATAAATTTCTCTTCTGGTTCTCTATTGAACATAGACCCTGAGGGACTAGGTCAGGGATGGGGTTGCATGAATTTTTAAGAGCATCATATTGAAATGGTGCAAAACTATACCTCACTACATTCGACCCGTCTCTTTCGTTGTGTTCCTACATTGTTCTGTGGTTAGGATTTTGTACTTTCCATAATTTTACGTTATGAGCATGTTGAAACTTTAATTCTGTTTCTAACCTCGACTAGCGAAAAATCATTTTGTCTCTATCCATTTCCCAATGCACAACCGAATGCCAATTTACTTTCTTTATATGTAGGGTTTTGCTTTGTCATACCACGATTGCTCTCTCAAGTAATTTCCTCAACTGCATCAATTTGAACTGAGCACACTGTATTTGTAATTTTCTTCATGTAGCAGCTTTTTTTGGTCAAATATCTCCATACTTCAACATTCAAGTGCTTCAAATTATCATTTCTTCAATTTCTACCCCACAATCGATGCAACGTTTTTTCACCATTTTACCCCCATCAATCGCTAAAGGTACCGACCAATCGTGAACATGTCGCTCTCCCAAAGATTGGCCATTTCTCAATTTTCTGGTAAATTCTTCAGCTCTGGTCTTTTTCCGCATTTCCAACAATTCTTTGTAATACTTCTTTTCTTTTCTTTTATGCTTATTTGTTTCCCGTCTCTGCCATTCTTCATCCAACTTCTCGCTACTACCCCATTTTTTCCATGCCACCTCCTCAACTTGTAATCTCAAAAATAATTGCATTCTACTGAAACCATGTGGATTGGCTTTTTCAATCCTTGGTAACAATTCCACATCTCGTAATTCTGGTTCAGTCAACAAATAGTCTTCTCGGCATTCTGTTTTGGTCAACAATGAATACTTGTCCGGATTCTCCTTCTTACACTTTCGACAAACCCTAATCTTTCGGAAATTTTCATATAGATTTAAGTCAATATCAATCGATCCACATTCGAAACACTTTGGTGCATTACGTGGATCGGTAGGGGGTGCAGGCTCGTAAATCACTTGTTTCTGCTTTTCTTTCCACTCATCTATCTTTTCACCATCACCTAATCCATCACCCGTGGCGTCATTTATATAACCCCCTTTTGAATCCACCATAGTGGAAAAGTCGTATTCAATATATTCATTACGTCGTATTGGAGGTGGCTGATATCGTGATTTTTTTGACTCAAATTGGTCAGAGTTGTCAGCATTGTTTTTGTTCAACCTTATTGTATCTAGTAATGCATCACTCGCTGTAGACGGTGTAGTAGTGGCTGACATGCTATTTGGGGTAATAATCGATGATGTTGCTGCAGTTGTGTCGCCGCCTCCGTTCAAGCGTTGCCTTATTTGTAGTGCTTTTTCTCTATTCTTTGCAATTCTTTGCATTTGTTCTTCCGTCAACTTCAATTTCCGCTTCTTTGTGTTCTCGTCTATTTGAACATACTTCGATGAGATGGCAACATTCGCCCCATCTTGAACTTGTGGACCATGACTTTTGGGTCGATCTGCCTTCGGTGGCTCCAGTGATTGTTTGTTAGAGCTCAGAGTGCTCTCCTGTGATGTAGGTTGCGAGAAACCACGTCTTCCTTGTAATCTCTCTAAGGCTTTCTTCCTATTTGCCTCCTAGTGGATATGTTAGTATTGCCGATAACGAGTAACAGAAACATAATATCGCAAACGTACAATTCGTGCCTTCTGTTCTTCTGATAGCACACGCCCAAGCATTCTTTTCTCCTGGGATTTTTGGTGGATTTGTAGAACTTCAGATAAACCTCTTAAGAGTCTGATAAATAATTTTAGGTGGGAGCGCAACACTTTTTTTGCACCCAAAGCAATGTAACACAAAACCTGATTTAGTTGGAAGAAAGTTTAGAGTTATGAGCTGTGGAATTGAAGCTAGTCTGCTTGGATATACCTAAGCAACTTGAGCAATCAACCAGAATAAATTGAGCTTATGAAAGCTGTAGATGAAATGAAGATTTTGTATCATCGACAGTTCTCCTTTTGATCTTTTACCCAAATACTAGCTAATTTACCAAATTGACAAAATTGTCTTCAAGTACAACTCATTGTTCATTTGCATTCTATTAATTCTATATGATTCCTACTTGTTTAATTTGAGCATCCCTTCAGTTTGTGTCTCTTGTAATAGTTCGAACGCTTGTTGGGAAATATCCTCAATTGTGGCCAAAACTATCTGTGCTTGCTCTCTGACCAATAAGTCGTTGTCTGTATCAGCAATATATCTGAGCACGTTATACACTTTTTGTTGATACTGTTTTGGAAACGGAACAGCCTCTGATTTAGATGATCCCAAGATTAAATCGTGGATGAGAACAATAGCAGAATTTCTCATAATTGCCTTTTCTTTGTGGGTTTCCAATTGTAAAATTCCAATTGAGCAGTCCAACGCATCCGTAAGCCGGTCATACATCCCTATGGGGTTTGTGTTACAACACATACCCAAAATTGACATGGCAGACATTCTCAACCTGTCGTCAACAGTAGAGTGAGAATCCACTGGTGCTTGAATTAGATTCAACATTGTACCCACAATGACTTGGGCTAAATTTCCCACAAATGCTCCATCCGCACGCTGAACATACCGCAAAAGAACTTCTCCTACCCTCAATCTTTCGTCGAGGTCGGCATTTTTATTGGTGTAAATTTTGCATAAATCAATAACAACTTCACTCTCCTCCAAATCTATCAAACTTTCGAGTCCCTTGATTACATTGAGATAAATAAAAGGCTCGGGGTCTTTCAATTGTACTAGATGCAAATTTATCACGAAATCCAAGTTAACAACTTTGCTCTTTGCTTCTATTAACTGTCGTAATAAATATAACCCATGTGCTCTGATTGGTACCAATGGGTCATTTAAGCTAGTAATGGCTCTTGTCAAAATTTGCTTTTGTGCTTCGTGTTCAGTAGTAGGCTGACTTTCTCCATTCAAAATTGTGTCGATTCTGTCACGAAGCGACTTGGCGGATGCCGAGATCTCGGCTGAAGGCGAAACATTCTTAGTCAATGAATTCTGTATTTTGAGAAGCAACTTACGGGAATCTTCATCGAGATCCACAGCTTCTGTCAATATAGCTGACAACAATTCTAGGACGACTGGTAAGGTATTCGCCAACGAGCTTTCATCCTCTTCGTCGTCCTCATCGTCAGAGTCTACCTGCCCTCCAAAATTCGTTCCCTCTGGGGGCAGTTTCATCAATAGTACACTTTCAACAAGTTCAAGCATCTCTTTAGGGGTTTTCGCCAAAGATTCTTTGAACTTCTCTCCAATGCTTTCCAATAATCTTAGGTCGATCAAAGTAAAAAACGGGTTGTTCACTTGAATTTGGTTGAGGTTTTCACTGTTTAACCACCGTTTCAAAATCATGACGAAAAGCTTACTGATCAAATCTTCGTCCAAATTTTCCAACAACAGGACAAAGTACTTGCAGTTGTGATCAAGATTATCAACGAATCGTTGAATGGATCTTGGGTCGCCGGTATTCAAAGTCTCCATTTTCTCCGAAATTTGTGTTAAACCGTTAGGCCCAAATTGAAAAGTCCAACTGCCTCCATCGAACAATAGATTTTTGGAAATTGTATCGAGTCCATACACATCATTTTCTTCGGTTTTTGAGTTTGAAATTATTACAAAATAACTAACAAGAATGTTGGTGATAATTTCTGTAGGTTTCTCCCGAGATTTCAAAAATGTATAATACCCCCAAAGAGGCAACAAAATTGGTTTGATAATGGCCAACATGAATTCTGTGCCAGTTACCTTCTTTGTTAATGAGATCAAAACATTGATTACATTATTCAAATCTGCTTCTCCTGTCTTGCTCAAAGGGGGGTTCAAGGTGTTCCAGATCTTCTTCAAGAGAAAGTCCTCGACTATTCTAGAATTCTTGTACCAAAGAGTTTCTAGTATGAAACCAACACAGCTGGCAACTACTGGTCGATTAATATTAATTAGAAGCATGTAGCACTGATCTCCTATGCTTGTGAAGTATTTCACAGTAGGAATGGATTTTGGTTTTGCTAGCACAACCGATGTTACCTGCTCAAATTTTGCGACATCAACATCGTCATTCTCTCGTAAACCCAAAACAAACTCAATTAATGTTAACAAACCGTCACCTTTGGGTGCATCACAATGTAATCGTTGAAGCTTTTCAATGACAAATTGTTTGAAGTACCCTGGGCTAGGGGTAGCCATCAAGAGAGAATATGTTTGAAACAATTCAAAAGTATCTGGAATCGTTTCTATTTTGGCAAAATCTTCCACAAACCGTGATTTCAAAGTGGAAAACCAAGGAATTGTCTGTAATGCAATAGATATTGTCAAAAAATCTGAGAACCCCGTACCTTTTATAAGCAAATCTTTTACGTCGGAGTCTATCGAAAAAACTTCAAACAATCTGTCATATAACAAAACCAATAGCTTATGATTATATTTGTATTCTTGCGAGTGGTGCACTGGCTTGATGGTAATTCTAGACGACTGGAAAGATTTCAAGTTTCGCTTAGCAAACGGGATCCCAATCTGGAAATTTGCAAGAGCAGGATAGACCCCGAATATGATAATGACATTCACTAGCTTGGAAAACGTCTTGATATCATGTAGGGAGATTTTTATCAACGCTTTATCGTGAAATCGTTGCTGTTGAGAAAGCACTTGAATTTGCAACAACGTCTTTAATAACTGATCCACAAGTAAATAGTGATGCTGAAACTCCACCAGAAAATTCGAATCTTTAAATGGTATCAAGTCGATCGATGAATCATCATCAGAGACAAACTTGGGGTATAGCGATTCTACTGAAAAAGTGTCGATATCGCCTTGCAACTTGGTTTCTAGATTGGAAAATAGAATGTCTATAGGAGTGGTGGGGGTAATAGATAGCTTGTTCAAGCCTTGCTGCGGGTAAACCTCATTAGCATCTCGCTTGATTGTCTTCTTCGTTGTGGGAGCAAAGGGGTTTTTCTTGGCTGACATCGCCACTGGGATGCTATGGTCTAAAGATGAAGTATTTGATCTGGCCTGTACAAGAAATAAAGTTCGAATAACAACTTCAATGGTATGGAAATGTCGTGGGACAAAAGTCGTATTAGGGAGCCTGGTTGGCTGTAGTCTACACGTTGGTTGTGGCGAGAGATTCAGCATGAAACTAACGGGCTTTGTTGATTTACGAAATTTGAGTTCTAAACTTGGTGAGTTGCAGGTAAGCTATTGGGCCACCAGTAGGACAAACGGCAGTCTGAGCGTAGTAGTGCTAGTAGTGCAACAAGCACTCAAAAGAACTCTTGACCCCCTCTACAGTCTAATGGCACGAGAAGAACAAAAGCCACAAGAGTAGACACGAGAGTAGCAGTAGCCGGATTCTTACTTTGGTAAGCCTACGAGTTCTGTAGTAATAAAGAAAGATATGTCTACTGTGTAGAGAAATCTCGGGCAATAAGTAAGGTACCCAGACAAGAGAAGAAAGGTGACAACTCATGATCTACCGTGGCTTGGTTGAGCTGGTAGTTTATCATTTCACCACCGAGACAGAAGAGTTCTTTTGTCAAACACCTCTTGCCAATTTGACTTTGGTTTCTGTAGTACGAAACTAAGCTCTCATATTAAGTAAACACCACGAGAACACGATACCACCGTAGCACTAAAAGTACAAGACAATACCACTATAAACATGTGCCCGCGCCATCCAGCCTGACCATCGTGTGCTTTGCAGTCGACGATATAGCGTTCTTTGCAATTTGTGGACTTGGTCTGTGTAGTGCTGAAAAATGAAAATCTCAATTTAAACCCAAATCAAATCCATCAACGTCAATTCCACTTGTACGGAGATGAGCCCTTCCAAAGTTAAGGTTGAGGAGCCGGAGCTTCCCCCTCAGCCCATCCATCTCTTGAAAGATGCCATTCCACCACAGACATTTCAGCCCTTTTACGACAACTACCACCCCGACGTCCCCATAGCCATTGATTTAGGGACAAACTCCACCACTATCGGGGTTATCAACAATTCAAACCCAAATAATGTATTTCCTTCTGTTGTTAGTAAGTACCGTGACAGAAAGGCTATGAATATGCTCACCCTTGTTGGGTCAGATGCGTACAGAGATCAGTCCACCAAGTCTGCCTCTAAATTTCCGTTTGATGGCCAGTTCATTACCAACTGGGAATACACTGAAGCTATTCTTGACTACTCATTTGAGCACTTATCGGTAACTTCCAAGAATGGCAGAGTCAACAACCCCATCATCATGTCGGAGCCAGTTTGCTGTCCTTTGAACCAAAGAAAACAGATGTACGAATTGTTATTTGAAGTTTACCGGGTTCCAAAGATCGCGTTTGGAATCGACAGTTTGTTTTCGTACCATTATAACTCAGATTCCCCTAACTCTAACGGTTTAGTTATCAACGTGGGGAACGAACAAACCCACATAATTCCAGTCTTAGAAGGTAAAGGGATCTTGTCACAAACGAAGAGAATTGATTGGGGTGGCAATACTTGTCAAAACTACTTGTCCAAGTTGTTAGCTTTGAAATATCCATACTTTCCTACTAAGTTGAATTATCATCATACAAACAATCTCTTCAAAGATTTCTGCTATGTATCAACGGACTACCAAACAGAATTGAGGTCGTTCTTGGATATGGAAAACTTGGAAAAGAACGACATTCTTGTTCAAGTTCCAGTGGACTTTTCGCAGCACCAAGACAAAAAGAAATCCGAAGAAGAATTAGCCAAACAAGCTGCAAAGAGAAGAGAACAAGGTAAGAGATTGCAAGAACAAGCAAGACAAAAAAGAATGGAAAAATTGTTACAAAAACAAAAAGAATGGGACTATTATACTCAATTCAAGGAGCAAATTTCAGGCTTATCAAAAGTTGAATTAATCAAAACTCTTCAAGCCGACGGGTTTGATGATATGGATGATTTCAACAAGTATATGTCATCTTTGGAAAAGGCATTGAAAAAACTGCACACCGAACACGCTGAAAATGATGCTGAAGACCACGACGACTCCAACATCAATCCCGCATCAGCCTGGCCGTTGGTTGATATCCCTGATGATCAACTAACTGAGGAGCAAATTAAAGAAAAGAGAAAACAGAAGCTCCACAAGGGTAACTTCGAAGCCAGAGAAAAGGTCAAGGAACTCAGGCGTCAAGAAGAAGAAGCCAAAGCTCAATACGAACAAGAACAAAAGGAATGGAGAGAAAAAGATTTGGAGGATTGGTGTTCATCTAAGAGGATTCAGTTAGCTGAGTTGACCAACAAATATCATGAACGAGCAAAATTGATCGAGTCTTTCAAAGACAGGAAATCAGTTGCTGCGCAAGAGAGAATGAAAAACATCGCCAGTTTGGCAAACGACGAGACTGGTTCTACATCGGCTGCTTCTAGAAAAAGACGTCGTAATGCTAATGCAAGTATCGACAATGATCCAAATGATAACTTTGGTGCCAACGATGAAGACTGGGGGATCTACAGAGATATTACCAATGTGAATTTGGAAGAGGAACAAGAGGAAAGCTATACTGCAATTCAAGCCGTTGAAGAGGAGCTCTTGCAATACGACCCTAATTTCCATCATGAGGATACCCTTGCGGCAGCTCAGACCTTCGATTGGAAAAATCTGGTTTTACACAAATTCATTCACGGACCTCGTCCTAACATAACTTTGGCCATGCAATCAGAAGGTATGGACGCTGACGAAATCGCAAACCATCCTGCAATCATCCAAAAATCACATCAAATGCATTTGAACATTGAAAGAATCCGAGTGCCAGAGATCTTTTTTGAGCCCCAAATTGCCGGACTCGATCAAGCTGGTATATGCGAGATTCTGAGTGACTTACTTCTCAGAAGATTGGATGGTAACTTTTCCCCAGGAGGGCAGTCATACAGTCTAGTTCAAAATGTGTTCCTAACAGGAGGAGGAACCAAACTCGCAAACTTCCGCGAAAGAATCACCGATGACTTCAGAAGTTTCTTACCTGTTGGAACTCCATTAAATGTTCGTTCGGCAAAGGACCCAGAATTGGACGCTTGGAAAGGTATGCAAAAATGGGGAAACAGTGAATCATCAGCAAATGGTTATGTGACGCAAAAGGAATATGATGAGTACGGTCCTGAGTACATTAAGGAACATGGACTTGGTAATATTTCCTTGAGATAAACAGGATTGTAGATGTAAATAAGTGTTTATTAGTAATATACAAGAATAGAAGAAATAGATTTTTTACCATGCCAAATATATCAGTGATGCTACGACCTTATTTTTTGACCGAAGACGGGTTGATACCTTTCCTCTTCAAGCTTCTGGTCTTGGATTTATCCATAAGTTCTTGATCTTCTTCCTCATTGAATTCAGCAAAGTCGTCATGGATAATTCCTTCTTCCTCAGCTTCAGCCTTGGCCAAAGCCTCTTTTTCTTTGGCACCGGCTTTAGAGACATCATGTGGCGATGGAGCAATCTTCTTGAACTTGGCAACATAGAATCCATCGACATTGTAAGTATGTGGGTAGTAACGTCTTGTCAATGAGATCTTTGGATTGAAATGCTTACCACGGTAAGAAGTAAATCCTTCTTTTCCGATCTGTAAGCCAGTTTCCACCAATTTGACGTTGGGTCTCTTCCTTAATGCATAATCAACAACTGCCTCGTTTTCTTCAACAGCAATAGAACACGTTGAATAGACAATAACCCCACCGGTAGCAGAGTTTGCATCAACAGAGTCAATAGCTGACAACAACAATTGTTTTTGTAAATGTGGGATTTGAATGAAATCTTTCTCAGTACGACTAACCTTGACAGATTCATCCTTAGCAATAACCCCAGTCCCAGAACATGGAGCATCCAACAACACTCTGTCAAAACCACCAATGACTTTTGGAAATTCTCTAGCATCGTAGTTACATACAATGGTGTTCTTGCATCCCAATCTATGGATATTAGCAATTAATGACTTGGTACGAGCTTTGTTGGCATCGTTAGCAAAAACACACCCAGTATTTTTCATCAATGCAGAAATGTAAGTAGTCTTACCACCAGGGGCAGCAGCCATATCCAAGATTCTTTCGTTTTCTTGAGGCTCCAATGCCATAACAGGTAAGAAAGAAGATGCTGCTTGCAAAATATAGTGACCTGCAAGGTATTCTGGAGTTGCCCCAATTGGAACTTGGGAATCAAAGATCTGTAAACCAACTTTGGTCCATGAACCAATTGGTTGCAAATTGACTCCTCTATTGACTAAGGTTTGAGCCAAATCTCTTCTTCTCGTTTTCAAAGTATTGGTTCTAATAGTGATTGGTCTTGCGATTTCGTTAGCTTCGAAAAATTCCATGGCTTCAGCAGGAGAAAACAAGTTGAACAATTTTTCAGCTAAAAATTCCGAGTATCCAAAATATTCGCAAATATCTTTCATCAATCTATTAGTGTAATCAGCTCTTGATTTCCCTTCTTCGGCCAATTGTTTGAAATTTTCCAATACTTTGACGATTTCAATCATTCTGGTTCTCACCATGGTGACATCTTGAGGGCCAGAATCCATCTGCTTTTCTTCTTCCTCTGTAGGTAAAACCTTTGCACGAGGTTGGATTTGTTCTGCTTCTAACATTTCCAATTCTGCCTCTTCACGTTCACGTTCTTCTTCTTCATCCAACTTCTGCGAGAAAGCTTCCATATTTTCAGCATTTAACGATTCCAAGTTGTCCTCGTCGTCATCTTCATCGTCCGAAAACATTGGTCTTACTCTTGCTTCTTCATCGGAGTCCATAAACTCATCATTGTCAACAACTTCATCGTCATCTTCATCAACTTGTTCTTCTTCAGAGTCATCAAATAATGATTTCTTAGCGGACGATAATTCATCATAATCCACTTCTGGTAAGTCTTCAGCAATCTCTGTGATATCTTCTTTTTGTTTCTTCTGCTTCTTAGACCCTTTATCCTTAGAAAACAGCAGCTTTGTCCCAGATTTGGATGGCTCTTCAGATCTCTTCCGTTTGGTGTCCCTCTTAGACTCCTTCTTTGCACGCGATTCTTGGAAATCTTCCAACGAAGGTGGAGCACCTTGCTTATTCTTAGCTCTTCTTCCCATCGCAAACTATCTGTCGCTACACAATTTACCACGAATATGCCACTCTGTACTACAGCAGAGTTCTCAACGTGAAAATTTCGGGCTCATCGCACCACAAAACAAATTGAATTTTTCCCACTACCTCATCGCGAAGCTCACTACAACAATAGTGAATCTTCTACGAACGACTTGACCTGGGCATTCCACACATAAGGTATAGTAAGACCACGCAATATCATGACCTCTGTGGGTGCTAACACTGTGGATAATGAATCTTTTCACAAAAGATCCACAATTATCTCTCCTGGACAATCGGTATTGGTGAGATTGCCATCAGAAGGAGTAAAGATTGTTCAATTGAAACCCAATGGATCCATTAGTCTTGGGAAGTTTGGAACATTTGCTGTTAATGGAGTGTTTGGCTATCCATTTGGGACATCGTTTGAGATTGTTGATCAGAATAATGTGGTACCTATCAAAAGTATAACGCACATGGAAGATAATGGAGACGATGGTGACATCGAGAGTGATGGTCCGTTGAACAAGGACGAGTTAACTAAAATGTTCAGTGATAGCGCTGAAAATAACCAGAATATCATCAATATTGGCTCCAAGATTCAAACATTATCGGACGAAGAAATTGTTGAATTGAAGAAGTCTGGGGCATCGTCGAACATTGGACAAAAAATTATTGAACAAATGATAGCGGGTCATCAAGGGTTCGATAGAAAAACAATCTTTTCGCAACAGAAGTATCTCAGAAGAAAGCAGCAAAAGTTCTTACGGAGATTCACCATAGACTATCTTGGGCCATCGCATTTACTTCAATACTATGTAGAAAAAGACCTTCAAAGAATCTTTGATATGAGCGACGAGTCTTTGGGGTTAATTTTGAACTATGCCAATGTCAGACCTGGTGGGAGGTATTTGGTGATTGATGAAACCGGTGGTCTCATACTATATGCCATGATGGAAAGAATGGGCTGTCAAGGTACCATCGTGTTAGCACATGAAAACGAGCATGCCAATACCATTGCGTTGAGATATTCAGGATACTCTGAA
Source organism: Suzukiozyma manassasensis (assembly GCA_030569175.1). Classification (NCBI taxonomy): domain Eukaryota; kingdom Fungi; phylum Ascomycota; class Pichiomycetes; order Serinales; family Debaryomycetaceae; genus Suzukiozyma; species Suzukiozyma manassasensis. The sequence goes on along the minus strand of JAJMKC010000001.1, from coordinate 1,023,144 downwards.
GAAGTGCAACAAAACGTCATAAAGCCAATTAACTTTTTGCAATTATTAGAACCTGAAAACGAGAAAATCGACTGGATAGATCCCTCTGAAGAAGAAATAGCATTATTAAAACCAAACAAGAGAATTCAACTTGAGAGAAGATCAAAGAGAGCCCATGATATCAACGAAGTAATTGGCCTTGTTCAGAAGGGTAATTTTGACGGATTCATCTCTGTTTGCACCTTGCACATGCCAACACTTTTACCACACATCTTGCCTATGATTGGAGGTTCAAGACCAATTGTTATTTACAGTCAGTATAAAGAGTTATTGTTGGAAACCCAGCATTCATTAACCGGCGACAAGAGGGTGTTGGCTCCCTCAATCTTTGAGAGTCGTGTTACCCCTTTCCAAACCATCCCTGGAAGAATGCATCCCGTCATGACCATGAGAGGATTTGGTGGTTATGTGTTGTGGGGAACGAGAGTGCTTCCACAAGAAGGAGGTGTCACAGCTGTTGGCAGAGGGATAGTTAAACGAAAGAAGGATGATTCCGCTACACCAAAAGAACAAACTCCCGTAGAAACAACCGAGTAAATATTTGTATAGTACCACATATATCAGTTACCGTCATTGATTAGTGATTGTAAGATTTCCATATTTGAATTCTTCTTCCATCCAACAACGCATCGAATATTGTTTGCCCCATCATAGTAATGGTCGACCTGCCATTGGTCATTTGATCTCAATAACTTCTGGACGTGCTTTGCTTGTTCGATGTAGCCAAGTTCAAATACAAAGCCATTGGCTGACGTTGGTATCACCAAATTCTCTACTAGTGCCCTGTAGAACTCGTCACCACCAATTAGAGCCAACGATGGTTCGTAAATACGAACTGACTTTTCTACTCCATTCAACCTCACCGACGAAATATAGTCTTCGTATGGAATGTATGGAGGGTTGGACGTAATCAAGTCCACCAGATGGGAGATTTTCAAGTTTTCAACAAGTTTCTTCTTGAATAAGTCACTATGTTTGATCTTGACCAGCAAATTGGTGCGGTGGACATTCTCCAGCGCCAAGTCAATCGCATCTTGGGCGATATCAAACCCCAAGATTTGGCTTGCAATACCGCTGTTTTGGAGTTCATGATTCAAAAGGAGCGGTATACAACCAGTTCCAGTACAAGCGTCGACGATATTCACTGGCAAAGTCTGAGAACATAGGACATTGGCAAGCTTCGTGGTCCATTCTTCAGTTTCCCAACGGGGAATTAGCACCCCCTGACGACACTTGATGTCAAGTGGTCCAAACGGCTGGCTTTGTAAAACGTATTGTAGTGGTTCTAGCTTCGATCGTCTATGAACTGCGTCTGACCATTGAGAAGGCGGTAGTTCTTGCTGGATCCATTTCAACTCTTGCTTCGCTTTGGTAAGAGATCGGTTTGCCTTCAACAACGGAACAAGTAGCGGTGACGACGCCCCGGCCTGCCGTACTAACTTTGGAGAAATTCGCACCATCAACTGTCAAACGAGCGTTTATCGTGTCGGTTTGTAAAGGTATTTATATTTCAATCCGCGATGGTGTTTCACTTGCACGTTTACGTTGTCAAAAGTCTACATTAAATTTGGTGATCTTCGCGCCATTGTGAATTTTACTGTGATATGAATTTATATATACAAGGGGAAGGCTATATAAGATTGGGGTGTTACATACCTTTTCTAGAGTAGTACATGTATGCTCTTTGGTGTTGGCCAATTGGGAATGGGGAGATCACTTCTGATTGACCTGGTCTGGCAATAGGATCTCTCAAGTAGATAGCGTGGCAAGTGGAGAATGAAATCTCGATATGTGCGGGCAAGATGGCGAAACATCCGATAAATGGTCTGGGGGTCCATGGTGTGAAGTATGGTTTGCTTGGGTCTTGACGTCCAAACAATCCCTTTTGCCATGGCAAGTTGATTTTGGCTTTGGATTCGTCTTCCTTGATGGCTTCTTTGTCCAACATTTGATGGAATTTGAGGTTTTTTTCATACTCACTGGTGTATTGTGGAGCAATAGCGGTTTCTGGAAGTTTTTCTCCCTGGGTGGTGATTCTGATAGTCTCCCAGGTGGATTTTTGGATCTCTCCCAAGATCTGCTTGACAGAAGTTGCCAATTGCTTTTCTTCAGTGGTGTTGAATTCTGGCTTTTTCTTGGTGATGAACTCGTTGGCGGCTTCCGCCGAGTGGTTCTTGATCAAATCGTGCTTGGCATTGTACATTTTTTGGTAAACTAACAATGCTTTGTTAGAATTCTTACCAAATTTGGCGAAATCCTCACCGGTTACTTCCTCCTTTCCGTTACCAGTGCGTAAAATATCCGTCAAAATGGATTGTCTGGTGGTGTCATTTTGTTTTTGCTTCATTTGTGCGTCTTTGGAGTCGTTAATTTTCCTAATTTTTTCTTTAGACAAAGTGGTTCCATCAATGGTGTTCAATGATTTTGGCTTGAGTTGTTTCAAGTCCCAAGCATCCTTGGGGTTGGCTTTGGCGTTTTTGACGTATTTGTTCCATACAGAAATTTGGTTATTGTCGACTTTGATTGCTTTTTCCAAACTTGGTTTCACTCTTCCCATAGCCATCAACACTTTCTCTGGTTTTACGTGGAAAATGTCTCCTGCTTGCAAGGGGAAAGATGGATGCTTTATCACCACCCCGTTGACACTGACATGGCCACCAAGAATGAATTGTCTGGCTTGTCTCACCGACGAAGCAAACATAGCTCTAAATAAAGCTACTTCCAACCGTTTCTCCAATGGAGCGTATGTCTGTAACGGCATTGGGGTTTCTGCGATCTTCTTCCCACGCAAAGACGCATCCAACTGGGCAACTGTCTCAAGATTAGGGTTGAACAACGTCTTCCATCTTGATTCTGTTAAATGTTCACCGTGGTACGCTCTTGTCTCTTGCTTTGCATTCCACTTTTGCTGGAACAAAGATGTGGTAGGCAAGTTGGACGCAAAGCTGTGCTTTTTGTACAAGTTGAACAAGTTGTACTTGTTCATTGACGCCCGTACACGGCCTCTGCTCAAAGAGTTAAGATTCGCAGCCCGTCTTGGCATCTTCGTTGCTGTCTTGTCCTTGTGGTGGTGAACCGGTCTTGTATGTCGCAGATTGAACAAATTTTTCAGTTTTCCTGTGGTGAGATTAGTGGAAAATAATTATGGTATGTCGATCACGTGTACCATCATGTGATCTCACATTATGCCGGATGTGGATGGTATGTTTAGCATCAATCCACATTCAAGAGCACTCAAGCTGAACATCGTAGGAAAACTACGACACCGGACGATCACGAAGTATGACTGCTGAGAAATCCAGTACTCGAGAGTGGGGTTTGGATGATGAGATCAAGTTATTCAATCTTATTTGTGACCACAAGCCTGCGGGCAAGAACAAACACAAGAACATGGAGGTGATTGTAGCGAGGTTAGACGAGGGAAACCCGGAAGGAAAACCTCGATTTAGTGCGGCCGACGTGTGGGCCAAGTTGTCTACGTTGTACAATTTGGAGCGACTTGATTCATTAGAGAATTATGGCGAGGATACATCTGAATCGGGACTGAAATCAGTTGATCAACAAAGGGAGACCGACGACAGCAGCGAAAGTGAGAAACTGGAAGAAGTCGCGGATGTTACCACTGATCCCAAACACACGCACAAGAACCGACACAAGACGAGGACGGCACAAAATGAGGAAAACTCTTCGGAGCTCAGTGATGTAGATGCAGACGTCAAAACTGATGCAAAACAACACGACGTGTCTGATGATAATGATGATAATGACGAAGAGGAAGACGGAAATGGAGATGAAAATGACCAGGATGATGATAGTGGCGAAGCAGACAGCAAAACCGAGGCAGAAGATGGTAATGTGAGGGAAGAGAGCCCCGACGAAGGGAGAAGAAAAACACGAGCTCGGAAACAGTCGATCGTACCGAAGAAACGAACGAGATCGGCCCATGCGGAGGAGCAAGCTCCTCCGCCTAAGAGAAAGCAGTCTAAACCAAGTGTTTCTCCGCCTCCTAGTGCCAGAAGAAGAACTCGATCAGACAAGAGCGAGGAGACTGAAAAGAAGCCGAAGAAGGAAGAGAAGCCAAGCCGAAAAACTAGATCAACTCCAGCAGCAAAGCCCCCGAGACGAAGTACAAGAAATAAGTAGGTGGCCCTCGTTCCCTGTAATGTAATTGTAAACTAGAATAGAGACGATACATACCACAAACACTCTCTGTCAAAGTACACAAGTTCAATGTTATCAAAAACTACATTTTTAGCCCCAGTCTCTTACAATTACTGCTACGTAGTACAATTATCAATTGTCAACTAAGTATAGAACTTAAACATTTTGTTAGTAATCCAAGGCATCACCACATTGTGACAGAGGTGCACTGATTCGATTTCGGGTAGTCGCGACTGACTTTTATTTTAGTCACTAGCGCGTACTCCACGACATATCCCATCTGTGGTGAGCACGATTGCAACTGTGGAGTACTGGTTCTAGGTCGATAAGGAGTCATTGTGAGTTTTGCGCAGATTTAGAGAGAGTTGCTGGGATCATTTGGTTGCATTCTGAACAAGCTGTACTGGATAAACTGGGTAGATCGTGATTTGAAAAATCTGATCTGATTTGAATTGTTCAAGAAACAAGTGGTAGGATTGCCGTTTTATCCTTCTTTTGCTTTGCCAGTGGCCGTACATGGATCATGATAAGCGGTATTGTGCGATGTGGGAGTAATGTGGTGTTTGTTCGAGGTTTCACTAACTCGTGCTGTGCTGCCCTTGCGAAAACGTCAAACCTGTTGAAGGCACCCATAGATGTAGTACAGAAATCGAATTTTCGTCGTCGAAGACCGACTCCTATCGTGGTGAGCGTTCCCAATCTAGGTCCAAATCCGGATGGTGATGGCATTGGGCATAACGATGAGATCAGTGCTGGCACATCATCGACGTCACAACTGCCACTGTTGAATTCCCCACTCGAATTGCCCGACTGGGACCGAGGTGGAAGAACTGAAAAGACAAGCTTGACTCCACTTTACGCGTCCATGAAAAAGCTTATTGTTTCCAATCCTGGATGTGTATGCTTGATTCAAGTTGGTAGTTTTTATGAACTTTATTTCGAGCAAGCAGAGGTATATGCCCCCAAATTAGGATTGAAAGTGGCATTTCGAAAGACCAATAACTACACTATCCCAATGGCAGGGTTTCCTGTGTTTCAGCTACAGAAGTTTGTGAGAATGCTAGTTCAAGAAGTTCAAGTCAATGTGGCCATCATTGACCAATATCCTAGCCAGAAGTTCGATACAAGTAACATCATTCACAGAAAGATATCGAGAATCATTTCTCCTGGTACTCTAGTTGATGAAACATTTTTGAATTACCAGCAAAATAATTATCTTCTTGCTATATCGCTTCCTCCACACTGTACCAAAGTTCCAGTGGACCCCGATTGTAAGATTGGGATTTCTTGGATGGATTTGTCTGTCGGGGAGTTTTATGTCCAGCAAACGACAATATCAGACCTATTATCGGATGTTGCCCGCATTAGTCCTAGTGAAATTATTTTACCAAAAGAGTTTCAGGATGATAACTTACCAGATGGTAAATGGTATCCAACGTTTCAAGAATTTCGTAAATATTTCTTGCGGTACCATCAAACCAACTATTCGCATATGAAGTTGAAGTTCCAGAGTGATCTACGCGTAACAAGAAAGGCTCTTGAGAACTTCTCAGTCCGAGAAGAGGCAGCAATGAATATGATATTGTCATACATCAATGTGAATCTTCCCGAGGCCGATTTGTCCCTTGATATTCCGAGTCAATTCTGGAACGAGAAGTACTTGCAAATGGATTCACGAACACGAGATGCTTTGGAATTAACTCATAGAGTCAATGGTGGCCGTAGCTCTGTTGTGGGATCATTATTGACAACAATCAAAAGAACCATCACATCTTCTGGAACAAGACTTTTAACTCAATGGATTAAATCGCCTATTTTGGATGTCGAACAGTTGCAATACCGTCAGGAATTTGTCAACCTATTCTTGGAGAACGGTTTCCTTCAATCGTCTGTCAGATTGCAGCTATCAAAAATCGAAGATTGTGCTCGATCAATACAAAAGCTATCCATAGGTAGTGGAGATATCATTAACCATTTATTCTCGATTGCTGATAGTTTGTCGAAACTTCACCAGTTAGAGCAATTTTTGGCTGATTCTCTTTCGAACGACCCTCAGAATTGTAAGATTTTAAAGAACTTTCTTGTTGAATATAAGGTGCCAGTTACTACTGCCGAAGAGATTTTGAACACGCTTCATGTGGAACGATGTGAATCGGAATTGGTTGAATACAAGGATGAAATAATCACTGAAGAAGAGGAGGACAACGACCCACTTGAATCTGGGTCATATGGTAACTCTTCAATTGCAAAATATCGAACAAGAAAGCAAAAAGACGAGGCTCCATCATTTAGCTTTTCGATCAGAAAGGATTACAACGATACACTTTCCACTTACCACAAGCAACTTGAGGAACTAAAACAACAGGAACAAATCTCAATTGCAGACTTGAGAAAGGAAATATCGCATATTGATTCAAAGTTTTCCATTAGTAAAAAATTGCAGCATGGACGCCATCACAACGTATTGTATATTTCAGGAAAGACTAAGTCAATTGAAGATTTAGCAAAGGTGTTGGGTGGAGGTGTCAGAGAGAAGCGGAAAACTTCCATTATTTACAAGCCTCATGAATGGAGTAATCTTCAAGTGTTGGTAGAAAAGGTCACGGATTCCATCAATGCGGAAGAGAGTCGTATCATTGGTGCATTGAGAGATAAGATATTAGATCAAGTTATTGAGGTTCGAAACATTGGAAAGTTAACGGATTTTCTTGACATCACCTCTTCATTTGCGGTTTTGGCTGCTGAAAATCAACTTGTAAGACCAAAGTTTGTCAAGACACCACAAATCAAAATTGAAGGTGGAAGGCATTTGGTTGTTGAATCAGGTTTGAAACAAATAGGGAAAATGTTCCAACCGAATGACACAAATCTTGGATCAAGCACTGGAAACTTGTGGTTGATCTCTGGCCCGAATATGGGAGGGAAGAGTACATTTTTAAGACAAAATGCATTGATCATTATTCTAGCACAAATTGGATCGTACGTGCCGGCTGAGAAGGCCAGTATTGGCGTTGTTGATAGAATATTCACGAGAATAGGTGCCTCGGATGACTTGTTCAGCGACTTGAGTACTTTTATGGTTGAAATGGTTGAAACAAGTGCCATATTGCAGCATGCTACCCCAAGATCGTTGGCGATTGTTGACGAAATCGGGAGAGGAACTAGTGGTAAAGAAGGTTTAGCCATTGCATATGCGACATTGATCAACCTTCTACAAGTAAACAAGTGCCGTACCTTGTTTGCGACCCATTTTGGAAAGGAACTAGAGTCGTTGATGATGGCAAACAAGATCAGTCAAAAGAAGATAAGATACTACAGAACAAGAGTGTTGAACCCAAATCTAGACATGCTAAGTGAGCACCCCTATTTAGATTTGGATTTGATAATCGATCATAAGCTTGAGCCAGGAATAAGCGAACGATCGTGTGCATTAAGAGTAGCCCAATTGGCAGGGTTTCCAGAGAAGGCGTTGGCAGATGCTATTTCTGCATTAAAAGTTTTGAGTTTATAGAACGTTATAGAGTTGCATTTGCATGTATTTATTACTTGTCTACTTGGTAAATAATCTATTGTGGAGGATATGAAGGATTGTAGTTTGGGTTGTGATTTTGATTTTGGTTATTGTTTGCAAACATTTGTTGCAATTGTTGTAGTTGTTGATAGTTGGGTTGTTGTGTCGACTGTTGTCCTTGCGATTGAAATTGGAAATTTTGTGGTGGTGGAGGAGCTGTTGCGGGATTCCAAGGGGAATTTGGTTGGTGGTACAGTTGTTGATAGGGTTGAAAATTATTGAAATTTTGGTATGACTGAGTGTGAGGTGGTGTATAAGATTGATGCTGGTTACCATTTATCAAATGCTGTGCTTGGTGTAATGGAATACCGTAAGGAGACTGGTAATCGTTTTGAAAGGTTGGTACTCCTGGGAAATTTGGTGGGAATTGATTCGGAAATGATGGTGGATTTGGCACAGTAACTTGATCCACAGGACCATACTGGTTAGTAGGTGGTCCTCCCAGGGTTTGCTGTCTGTGTAATGGAGTATAAGTACTGGTTGGAGGCTTTCCGATTGGAGCGTAGGTTGAAATGGGAGGTTGTGGGTTGGCGTATCCATATGGCTGGAATCTTTTAGATGATGGTGATGTAGGAGGTTGGTTGGAACCTCTTTTCTTGGTTTCATCATTTCGATCATTAGAATTGTCCTTGTTCTTTGAATTTTTCTTTTTCTTCTTTGCTTGTTTAGCTTGAGCTTCGTGTTCATCATCTGAAAACTCTTGTTCGTCTTCTGGTAATTCTTCGTCGTGACAGTTTGAAGCATCAGTTCCCTTTATACTCTTGATAGTATCGGTGTATAAAAATTCAGACTCAGGAACAACATAATATACATTTTTGTCCTTGCAATCTTTGAACTTTTCAAACTCTTCTACAGAGTTGAATTTAACACGGTAAACTGGTTGCTGCAATCTACCAAAAATTTCGAATAGCGGACCTAATACGGTTCGATCTTCAAAGCACAAGACAGAGGACTCTTTCAAAACTCGAAATTCCCCAGATATGTTTGCTTTAATGATGACGGAGTTTTCCACTAGTCCGGTAACTTTCCCGATCAATTCAATGGGAGCATTCTCTGGAATTGAAAAGTTTTCAGGTAAAGATGGAGCTGTCTCATCTTGAACTTCATTTTTAGATAATATAGGACCGGTTATTGTATCGCCTTCTTCATCATCGATATCAACAACGTCATCGTCCACATCCTTATTCTTGGTTTCATCATCTGAACTCTCTGAGTCTGAATCGGAATCGGAATCGGAATCAGAATCAGACTCGTCTGAGTCCGACTCAGATGAGCTGGAGATTGCGTCATCAATGATGATATCGTCGTCAGACAAAGGCTCAATATCTGCGTCCGTTGACTTAGAGTTTATGAATGACTTTATTTTATCAGATTCTGTTTCGTTACTGTGACTGGAATTGTCTTCTGTGTTAGATTCTGATGCTTGTTTGGTAATATCTTCCTCTGAGATTGGTTCTTGCGTGGTAGCTTTAGTTGATTCCTCAGTGGCATGTTGTTGAATTTCTGTCTTGTCGGCCATCAATTCTTCCTTCTGAGTTTCTTGTTCGTCATTTTGTTCTTTGATACTCGATTCAGGGATGTCGTCGTTTTGAAGACTAGCTTGGTTTTCGTCATGGGCTACAAGATTTGATTGCAAAGCTTCATCTTGCACTGATTTATTGGGTACATCGTTGTCATTATTTGCAGTAAGTGTATCTTGCTTCAATGAGACTTCTGAATCTTTACCTTCGCAGGGCAAAGATGCCTCTGATTCTCCCTCATTTGTGGTTTCATCATCGGATTGCGGAGTTGCTGAAGAGCTCAATTTGCCATCAACAGGATTTGATATTCCCGAATATTCTACGTTGGTTACTTGAGCTGATTCAGAAGAATCTATATTATCATTCTCCATGTCAATCTCGTTCTCTTGTATCTATGTGGATCTTACTGAAGTTAGACAGCTCGTCAAACAAACGCACACAAACGTAGATTTTATGAGATGATCATCGAGAGTGCAGATAAACACATCTTCACCAGCTAAAGTCAAACCCAATGTGACACAAATTTCTACTGGGCTATTAACGGTTCCAGTACTGCAATTGCGTGGTTCCGAACCATGTAGTATTCTATTAGGCACATTCTCTCAATGATATACGGAGTATTTGCAATGAAAATCAGTTCTGAGATAAATTCAAGATTTTCACGTGACTACACCAGTATCATGAGAGATTGTACTGAAGACAGGCAGTAATCAAAGTGCGTTCAAGTGCTTGAGGTGTAGGTTGACCGTTGTTTTGGCATCTTAGAAACTCTACTAGTGTTTCAGAAACACTTGTAACATATTCAACACCTTTCCACTTTTGGAAGAAAAGTGCTAAATATTTCAGCACTCAATACATCTTATACAACAAACACATTAAGACTAAGAAAGAACACACGAAAATTCCCAAGTTCTTGGAAGATTTCTATACCGAGCTTAATGGAAACACAACTGTGGTCTACTGGTAGCATATTGGTATCTCATTGGTAATCCACAATTTTGCAGCCATTGCCAAGTGTAGTACATAATACACATGTAAAAATGGAATTTCAGTCGAAAGCTGGAGACAAAGAATAAAAGCTTCAAACAATGCCACAAAGCCAGATACACATATTACATACACAAGACCTAATTCCATTACAATCAACACCACTTCATCATTTAGTATTGAGAGACGAATGCTAATAGATAAGTTCACGTGACTCTTTAAGTAAATTTCGGCACACTGCTGGTAAATGTGAGTCCTAACGGGGATTTTCAAAAAGCCATCAACTTGCACCTGCACAGTAGTTACTGTGCAGTAGTGAAAAATTTGAAAAATTTTCACTACAGTACCGAAATATAAATGGAGTGAAAAATCATCAACTCATAATTTTAGAAGGTGTTAATCATACGTACAACTTAAAATGGGTGCTTACAAATATTTAGAAGAATTACAAAAGAAGAAACAATCCGATGTTATGAGATTCTTATACAGAGTCAGATGTTGGGAATACAGACAAAAGACTGTTATCCACAGAGCATCTAGACCATCTAGACCAGACAAGGCTAGAAGATTAGGATACAAGGCCAAACAAGGATTTGTTATCTACAGAATCAGAGTTAGAAGAGGTGGTAGAAAGAGACCTGTTCCAAAGGGTGCTACTTATGGTAAACCAACCAACCAAGGGGTTAACCAATTGAAATACCAAAGATCCTTGAAGGCTACTGCTGAAGAAAGAGTTGGTAGAAGAGCCTCTAACTTGAGAGTCTTGAACTCTTACTGGGTTAACCAAGACTCTACTTACAAGTACTACGAAGTCATCTTAGTTGATCCTTCCCACAAGGCCATCAGAAGAGACGCTAGATACAACTGGATTGTCAACCCAGTCCACAAGAGAAGAGAAGCTAGAGGTCTTACTGCCACTGGTAAGAAATCCAGAGGTATCAACAAGGGTCACTTGTTCAACAACACCAAGGCCGGTAGAAGAAAGACCTGGAAGAGACAAAACACCTTATCCTTATGGAGATACAGATCTTAAGGGTAAAGTGGTTTCCATTTTCCGTTATTTAATTGTCAATAGTTTTAGTAATATTTTTAATTAACAATTAAATTCTTATTCTCGCTTACCGTAGAATGCATAATTGGTACAGATAAAATGTCACTATCAGTTTGTTGTCATGCCCCATTCGTGGGCCCAACTACGAACGAAGTTTTGATTGCATGTTTCTCAAGTCAACAGGAAAGAACCTACAGACTGTCGGCTACAAACAGGTGTCGATGTCGACACCTTGTGGATAAACAACTTCTAGAAAAATCTCACCAAACCTTTTCGCAGAGTCAATTAATAAATTAGTGAGAATTTTTTAAGGGTGGAATTCTATAGTATATAAATTTCCATTGATAGTGAAAAATCGGCAAAATTATTGTTTTCCTCCAACACATCAATTCACAATGAGTACTCATACAAAAACGGCTATTTTGTCAGTCTACGATAAAACCGGATTATTAGACTTGGCCAAAGGGTTAATTGCTGCCAATGTCAGAATTTTGGCTTCAGGCGGTACCTCCAAGTTAATCAGGGAAGCCGGGTTCCCAGTGGAAGACGTTTCTTCCATTACCCATGCTCCAGAAATGCTTGGTGGTAGAGTCAAGACGTTGCACCCAGCTGTTCACGGGGGTATTCTTGCCAGAAACTTGGACACTGATGAAGCTGACTTGCAAGCCCAAGGGATTGAGAAGGTTGATTTCGTCGTGTGTAACTTGTACCCATTCAAGGAAACCATCAGCAAAGTTGCTGTCACCATCGAAGAAGCTGTTGAAGAAATTGACATTGGGGGTGTGACTCTTTTAAGAGCTGCTGCCAAAAACCACGCTAGAGTTACCATCTTGTCTGATCCAAAAGACTACGCCCAATTTTTGGAAGAATTGAAATCAGGGGAGATTTCTGCCGAAGCTAGAAACAGATACGCTTTGAAAGCTTTTGAACACACTGCTGAATATGACGTTACCATCTCCGACTACTTCAGAAAACAATACGCCGAAAACATCAGTCAATTGCCATTGAGATACGGGGCCAACCCTCACCAAAAACCAGCACAAGCTTTTGTGTCTCAAGCTGAGTTGCCATTCAAGGTTTTGAACGGTTCCCCAGGTTACATCAATCTTTTGGATGCATTGAACTCATGGCCATTAGTTAAAGAATTGTCTGCTTCTCTTAACTTGCCAGCAGCTGCTTCTTTCAAGCATGTTTCTCCTGCTGGTGCTGCTGTTGGTTCTCCATTGACCGACATTGAAAAGAAGATGTACTTTGTTGAAGACATTGAAAACTTGTCTCCATTGGCCACTGCCTACGCCAGAGCTAGAGGTGCAGACAGAATGTCTTCTTTTGGTGATTTCATCGCTTTATCCAACATTGTCGATTTACCAACTGCTCAAATCATTTCCAAGGAAGTTTCCGACGGTGTCATTGCGCCAGGTTACTCCGACGAAGCTTTGGCTTTATTGACTAAAAAGAAGGGTGGTAAATACTGTGTGTTACAAATCGATCCTAACTACAATCCTGAATCGATTGAAACCAGACAAGTTTACGGTGTTTCTTTACAACAAAAACGTAACGATGCCATCATCAAAATGTCATCTTTCAAGGAAATTGTTTCTAAAAACAAGGACTTAACCGAACAAGGTCTCGTTGATTTGACTGTGGCAACTATTGCTCTCAAGTACACTCAATCTAACTCTGTTTGTTATGCTAAGAATGGTATGGTTATTGGTTTAGGTGCTGGTCAACAATCAAGAATTCATTGTACCAGATTAGCCGGTGACAAGGCCGACAACTGGTGGTTCAGACAACACCCAAGAGTGTTAGGGTTCAAGTGGGCCAAGGGTGTCAAGAGACCAGATAAGTCCAATGCCATTGACTTATTCGTCACTGGTCAAATCCCTACCACCGAACCAGAAAAGACCGAATACGAGTCCAAGTTCGAAACTGTTCCAGAACCACTTACTGCTGAAGAAAGAGCTGAATGGTTAGGCAAATTAGGCGACGTTGCTGTTTCTTCAGATGCGTTCTTCCCATTCCCAGACAATGTTTATAGAGCTGCCAGATCTGGTGTCAAATTCATTGCTGCCCCATCAGGTTCAGTCATGGACAAAGCCGTTTTTGCTGCCGCTGACTCCCACGATATGGTTTATGTCGAAAACCCAATTCGTTTATTCCATCATTAGAAGGATAATTTAAAATAAATAATTGCAGAAGTCGCGGGACAAGTTTGTCAGCGAGTCGAGTCAGTCATCTGCAAGGATTTCGTTCTTTTAGTTCTATCATCATTCAAGCTTGTGCTTTGTTACTTTAATATATTTCATTTGTAATTCAATGTAGATGAATCAAACAAGTGGTCGAGGTCTTTTAGAGTTAAGAGTAACTTTAAGGTTACGAGTGCATTTCAGAACGAGTTCCATAGGTGAGAGTACACGTTAGATCGAGCTTGTTGGCATAGTGGAGAAAAGTGGAACCCTGCTCACTTTTCAATTCACTACGCTTAGAGCACTTACCTGGATTTATGTGGTGCTACAGAGTTAAGTGAAACAACTGGTACGAACTGTATTGCAAAGATTCGTGGTGAATTCCACCACATGAATCTATTCTGATACATAAAGAGGAAGCATTCACTTTGTGCCACTTACGGGGTACCCAGCTGAGAAACAACAACGACCACATTCCCAGATTTGCAGCCATGACGGATTTCACAAGAAATCCCTCTGATGCACCTAATCAGCAAGGCAGAAAGAATAATACAAATGAAGATGCAGAATTCCACGAATAACTACAATGACAATACTTTGTTGACACCAGATGAAAAACCTCCGTCTGGTTCGGCTGCTGCAAATCTTTAGCTGGTCAACAGACAAGGAAATATAGATTAAAAGATGAAACATAAAAAAGGGAAAAAACTCAAACAAAACCCATTGGCCAAACCAAATATCGTCTAGCTAGTCAGAGAGTGCAAAACCATAGAGAATCAATGACCCATAACCGGTTCTCACCATGACTATGCAAATGTTTGAAATGGCTTATTCCTTCATAGAACATTTCCATACTCGACAAAAGCACACGTATGAAAAATTTGTGATTTCTAACAAGTTCTACTTCGTATACCACATTCATCCAACAATGGCATCCGAATACGCATATGATGAAGAAGGCGAGACGTGGCCATTTTTCATATTGGCGTTGCTTTGTTTTATTTTGATTCCGTTGACTGTTCGTTATGTTTATCGGATAGTGTCTGGGGCTGAAGCCGGTAACAGTAAGATTGTGGGAGCCATTACTGAAGATTACCAGTCGGTGGATGTTGCTAGTAAGAGCCACATCAAGGCATTCCGGTCGAAGCAGAAATCAGGCAAGATCTTTAACAAAACCTTGATCATATTATTAGTGGGGTGGACTGCCTTTACCTATGTGGCATTGTACATGACCAAGGAAGTCAACTTAAAGGGCGCTTTTGATCCTTACCATATTTTGGATGTGTCGATGACTGCAAGTGAAAAGGAAATCAAATCCAAGTACCGTAAATTGTCGTTGCAATTCCATCCAGATAAATTGCCAAAAGACTTAACTCCAGAAAAGCGTCAGCAATTGGAAGACGAATTCGTCATCATTAACTCTGCCTACAAGTCGTTGACGGACGAGGCAACTAGAAATAACTTTTTGAAGTACGGCCACCCAGACGGTCCTCAGGAAGTTAAACATGGTATCGCATTACCAAAGTATTTGGTGGATTCTAAATTCTCCTCGATCATTGTTGTATTCTACTTTTTGTTAATCGGTGGTTTGTTGCCATTGATAGTTGGTTCGTGGTGGTCAAACGTTAAATCGCACACCAAAAAAGGGTTGCACGTTGATACTGCTGCTTCTTTCACTAGAAGATTGACTGATAGAAACCCTGGCAAAGTTGTCACTCCATTCACGATTTTGGAGTGGGTTTTGGAGTCGTATGAAGTGAAAAAAGCATTTCCCAAAAAATCCAATAAAGAAATCAATGAATTGATTTCGTTTCACTTCAATAGAGAGTACGTCCCTGAACTTGAGGCCGATAAATTGAAATTGATTTCGATTTTGCCCAAGTTAATCAACGGGTTGATCGACATTGCTGCTGTTTTCAGACAAACTGAAGTTGTTTTGCCTGCAGCTGACTTATTAAAGTCGGTGATCGCCGCTGTCAAGCCTGTCGGTAAATACCAAGAATTGTTACAGTTGCCATTTGTAGACCCTGAAGTTGTTGTTAAGCAAGATATAAAGAAGTTAGGAAAGTTGTTGACATTACCAAAGGAGGACGCAAAGAAAGTATTGGGGATTTCAAATCAAAAGCAATTGGATATTGCATTGAACATTGCCGATTCCATTCCTACATTACGTATTGTTGAGGCTGAGTTCAAGGTTCCTGGCGAAGAAACCGTTACCCCAAATTCTACTGCCCATTTATCATTGAAATTTTTGATCAAGTCTCCAAGGTTGAAGTCATGTCCGCAGGTGGATGAAAAAGCATTAATTGACGAAGAAACCATGGAATATTTGAGAGATCCTTTTAAAGTTAATGAAGAACAACCACAATTGCCATGTTCGTTTGCACCATACTTTCCAACTTTGGTTCGTAACAAGTGGAGCGGATTTTTAGTCAATCAAAAAGATAACAAGTTGGAGGAAAACTCTATCGTGGGCCAATTGGAGCACATTGATTTGAGCAATTTAAAACTAACTCAAGAAGAATGGATCAAAGGTGACAAGACCGTGATTGGTACATTTAAATTTGCATTTCCAGGAACCACACCAGCAGCTTTAGGAACCTACCCATACAGATTAGTATTGAAGAATAATAGTTATTTCGGATGCGACGTCGATATTCCTGTGTTTATGGAAGTCAAAGCAGCTCCAGTCAAACCAATGAAGATTGTCAAAAAGAAAACCGAAGATAGCGACGACGAATCAGACTCTGAATCGGATATCAGTGATCCTGAAGAAGATGGTTTGTCCGCAGCAATTAAAGCATTACAGGGCATGGCAGAGCAAAAGAAGGCATCTGACAACGATGCTGCTGATGATGATGACGATGATGCCAGTATCTTTACCGATATTGATACTGAAACTGAAGACGAATCAGAAAACTAATCTTGTAGAATATATATAATCAACATATAAATAGAGAAACCATTTTTGTAGCTTACTAGTGGTACTAGAGTTGATCAACTTAGCAAGACCGACTTGCGTAGAAATTGTCTAGCAGCATGCCCACTAGACG
Source organism: Suzukiozyma manassasensis (assembly GCA_030569175.1). NCBI lineage: Eukaryota > Fungi > Ascomycota > Pichiomycetes > Serinales > Debaryomycetaceae > Suzukiozyma > Suzukiozyma manassasensis. Next base: position 1,006,576 of record JAJMKC010000001.1, on the reverse strand, counting down.
TAATAATACGGGTAGTACCCATGGCTACATGTAAGACTATTATGGTCTATTCTGATTGTAGATCTATTTGAGATGCATTGCGCTGCAAGAAAACTATGGACGGGTGGAATCGTTGATTGCAAATCATATTTTCAATGACATTAGTATAGCGTCTGGAGTTGGCAACTTTTGGTTACCGTAATAATTTTTCACAACGGAACCTTTCTCAAAGCCTCTTGCTTGATACCATTCAATGGCAGCAGTGTTATCGACATGGACATGCAAGAGAATTTCGTGGATGAATCTCGTTTTGGTTTCTTCAATGACGTAGTCCAATAAGGTTTTCCCAATTCCTAAGTGTTGATAAGCTGGCAAAACCGCTAACACTTCTATATACATGGCATTAGGCACCAATTTGGATGGGACAAGATGTGAGTTAACCAATTCCAAAGTGGAAATGGAGTTTCCACTGTTGTTAATAGGCTTGGCTTTGATTACAGCCACAGGCAACTCTGCGTAGTAACCAAGCTTAACTACTTGGAACTTCTCTAAGCAGTCATTAAACCATGAATCAGTGTATGACACTGGCAAGACTGTATTGACGATTGTCTTTAAAACCCCGATATTGTTCGCAGTTAAGTCGTCTAGCGATATGATATGTCTTGCCATGGTGGTATAGCAGTTTACTGTTTTTGAAAATTGTACAAGAATTTATATATCGAAATGCGACTTTTACAGAATAATATTGTTGGTGGCTGCAAAACAAACCTTCATTGACGCACCATATCTTGATTACAATGATCGAGGTATCCATGTAAATTCATTGACTGTTTTGAGTATTGCTCTATGTACTATATCGGCCATGAAACTTATTTCAGGTGCATGAACGCATCTCCAGCTCTGGTCAAGAATGCTTTGATTGCAAGTCGCAAATCATTGGTTAGTTGTCGTGAAAGTAATGTCATGGTTAATTTATACATGGCTGGAGCATGCTTAACGAAATCTTCTTCGTCCAATTCAACATAAACTTGAAAGACTTCAATGATCACTTTCCTCCAAAGAGTGATGTTGCGCTGTTGATTAACTTCATCAAATTGGGAAAATCTTGCAGTGATGGTAGTACACAAGGGAATAATGTGTTTCAAGCTGTTTTGCTTCTCCTCATCGTTGGTCTTCAGATCATCGCAGTACATGCGGAACATTATGTTAATGTACACTGCAGCAGCACTAGACTCCTGTTTCAACAAATTTGGTAATCTTTCAATAACCCCGGCATTCCATAAGCGGACTCTCAACTCATAGTCATCGTTGAAAAGTTTTGCAAACTCATAGCTACTGTATAATAATCGACCCAATCCTTTCAAATGTGTGTAACGTATGTGTTCATAGAAAATATCCTTTTCGAATAACTCACTTAAGGATTGAATTAGTAATAGCTGTAACACCGATTTAAGAACAATGGTGGACTTTTCTTGCGTATTGTTCAACTTGATAGTTTGTCCATTACTTGATTTGATGCCTTGACCATCATTCAGGCTGACAGTGTTAGACGTAATATCACCAGATTCCTCTTCGTTTGATTTCTGAGCTCTCAATGGATCTCTGAGGAATAATTCATTAGCCGTAGTTTTGTCAAATAAATCGCTAAAACAGTCAACAATTTGTTTCCATTGTGGATCAGTGAACTTATCTGCATTTTTCACTAGCAATGATGATAAGCACTCCCGTCCGATCTTGGCAATAGTGTCATTCTCTTGACATATGCATAAGGACATCAAATTCAAATAATCAATCAATCTATGACTCAAGAAGTCAAAGAAGGTGGATAACAAATCAACCATGCTTGTTAACGATTGAATAAACGTAGTTGACAACCATACCTCGGCTTTTTCAGGATCATCGTAAATTCCAATTTCAATTTGCCAATGAGACTTGATGTTCTTGAAAAACTTGAATAGCAAATCGTCGCATATCTTGTCCCAGAAATCTTCATCAAAATGAGATCCATATTGGTTCAAAATATCGAATAACGAACCTAATGCCCTAGATCTAACTTCAAGTTCTTCACCTTGCATAATTATATCTTGAAATCCCATTAAAATTGGGAACCATAACTTAACAAACGTTGTGTTACTTGGCTTCTTACCAGTTTCAAAACTGAACTCCGCAGTTTGTTTCATCAATTTTGACAAGATATCCAAAGACAATAAACTAACTTTTTGAAATCTCTCGTTCTTCGCTAAATTAGTAAAGCATAATACGAGATCAGAAAATGATTCTTGAGCACGGACTTCGTTGATATATTCTTTGCTAATCCAACTTGCCATTCTGTATGTTTTCAGAACGAGAGATTCCTTATTTCCTTTTGCAGCTATAGTCAAAACTTCAAAAATAGTTTTCCACCCAGATTTAATTTTCACTGCTTTTGCAAGGACCATATTGTTAATGCATTCTAAAACCATGTCTTTGACCTCTAAGGAATCGTTGTGAATAATGACATACTCAAATGGTTTGAGGAATGCTTTCTGGAATTTGAAATGCGCCAACTCTTCAATTTCAAAAAATCCCATCGATAATTGTCTCAAAGAATCAAGTGCAAAAAACGAAATGGCCGGATTAGAATGACAGCCCATATTATTGAAACTTTCAGCCATAATCGCCCACAATTGTGACCACTCGAGACGAATACGACTCATATTGTGATAACAAACATCAACAATCTTTTGCAATGAGTACGTTCTGGGGTTATTACTTTGCCCTGACGATTCAATTTCCTCGTCAGCAACCTGAGCCAACGCCTTCACAAAATCGACAATACCTTCTCCCGAAAATGTTGAACTATTGGTAAATACCTTTTCAATAGCTGTTCCCAAGTCAGTGTTGGTCAACAAGTGTGCAACCAGTGGTGACAAGTGTTGGTTGTGGAACTTGGCTGATGCAGTTTGACTAGCAGTGAATTGGCTAAAGAATCCCGTGCTGATGGTAGATACCGATTCAATTGATGCCCGATTGAATCTAGCCGTCGACACATCAGGTATCGATTCTTGATCAACACCTTGTGCAATTAATCTTAATCTGTCTAACTGGGAAATCGACGTCAAAATGTTTGTCCATGAATCTTTTAATCCATTGGCTTCGTTCACGGCAATATCTAACATCACGTATACCGCATCCACGCTTTTAGACTTCATTTCTTCATATTGGAAGAGTTTAGCAAATTGAATAAGAGCTCCAATGAATGATCCCCTAGCATATTCTAACTCAAACATGCATGCAATTTTGATAGCTAATTTGATTCCTTCAAGACACATCCGAGTGGTCTCTTCTTCATCATACTCTTTGAAAGGAGGTGTCAAACCAGCCAAAATTGACATCCACATCGTATCAAATATCGACTTAACATGAAAAATGTTCGAAGCCGAATAATATATCCCATTAGACTCATCTGCCTTCAATCTTTTGCCCAAGTTTTTAAGGTACTTCTCTGTCTTGTTTGACATTTCTTTGGATGCGTGGATGTAAGCCTCCCTATTTAAATCACGTCCTCCAAAGAAACCAATTGTCGAAGATGATCCAGTGATGGTTAAGTCTCCGGCCAACAACGCGGCATGTTGTTCTGAATGCAATTTGATCTCATTGCTTAAGATTTCGTTATAAATCTGCTCCAAATATTCTTTTGGTAGATCTTTACCATCATCAATTCCAGAATTATTAGCGATGAAACTATCAAGTCTCATCCTGTTTTTGATCTGTGGAGAATGCAAGTCTGTGTTCAACAATATAACAGAATAAGCCAATACATATCCAGTATCAGCATTCGCAAATATATCAGGGTTACCCAAAATATATTTTTCTGCAAATTTTAACATGAATCTATCAATCTTTTGTGCTTCTCCTGGTAATCTAAACGATTGCAAAAATGTACGCATTGCATCAACAAATTTAGTGTTGGTAAAGTCCATTTCGTCCACAAATGCGTGCATAATTTCAATACTGTGTTCGTCTCCTTCCCCTAAGTACTCACCGATCACTGATTTATCTAATCCGTCAGTTTCTAGTAAGAATAGAGCTATATCTCTTGGCTCATTAGAGGCTATGAACCCATTTTCAATCAAGTACTTGATACCTTTCTTAGCCTTTTGATTGAATTGTCTTATACCCTCCAACAACGCTTTCTTCTGTTTTTTCAAATTATCAAATTGATCAGCATGATCGTCTGTCTCACTTGAAAATTCACCGTTGTTAACCACCGATGCATTTCGTGAATTGTTTCCTGTTGAGTTATTTGACCCCACAGTGCCTGATCTGTTTCTCAACGACGAGTATGAAGCATCCTTGGTTGGAACTCTTGATGACCCATTGCTGATAAATCCCTTCTGCGCCCAAGAATGTAATGAACGGAGAAAGGCAACGGTACATGCAATAGATGTCATTTTCAACGCAAGCTCCACTGGAAACAAATTATATATTTCTGGTTCAGGGCATTTTGAAGACATTGTGCTACTGACAAGGTTTGAAATCTTCCCAATGTCATAAACGGAGATCCCGTTTCTTTTGTTTTCGCTGTAAGCCTGTCTTTGTGCTGGTGTGCTCTCGATCCTTGAGAGAGAATGTTTCGTTAAGTGATCTAGGATCTTTTCGCAAATATTTGGCATCGAGCTATCGCAATCATAATTCAAGTAGAACTCAATAATACACCTTGAGTCGTTGCAAATTCTTTCAATGATGGACAACAAATACCGTTTTTGATGTGGTGTGGACGTTTTCATTTCGGCCACAGGGAAATAAATCTCATCCCAGAAAACTGGAATTTCTCTTTTGAATTCTGATCTCAAGTTCGAAATAATCAACCAAAAAATTTCTAACGATAATTCGAAAACCGGAGCAATTGATGATGCTGCGTTTCGTGATAACGTAAGACTGATATGATGTCTGACTGCATTGATTAACCGTGTATGGTCGTTTGTGTTGGAAGAATAAATGACAACATCTTGACTAAGAAATATGTCGATGTGTTCTTTCAAGATGGTATGAATTATATGAAGCGATAGTAGTTTGGATCTTACTGGATGTGACTTCATATCGATAGTGTCTGATTGAATAGGCTTTTCGGAAAGTTTACACAAAGTTCTGAAGATCAAAAATGCATCTTTCACGACTAAATCTTCATCTGAACTAGAGGCATGCGCTGCTGAAGCCACTCTATCTTCATCCATGCTATCATCAAGTTTTTCCAAATTTTTGAGAGTCAATCTTTCTGTTGATTTTGGAATTTGTTGAGATAAGTCCAATTTTGAGAATGAACCAACCATGCTACTGGAATTTTCCCGTTTATTTTTGAAAATTTGGGACTGTGAGATTCTCCTGAACACAGTTCCAATAACTTGTGTCAAAATTCCTTGCGCTACGGACTGGTTTCTCGCCGACAATGAATAAATAAAAACGTTGTAAATCTGTCTCACGGCTTTCAACAATGATGCTCCGTGGCAAGGCATCAATAAAATACTGTGCATCAACGCCCTGGCCACCTGCAACTCCAATTCTGGTTCGGTACTTTCAGATTTCAAACAGTCAGAAATAACATCAATGGACCTTTCTGTGAAATCCGCCTTCTCTGATTCATCACTAAATTGGGCATAGTCAAATAACTTCCCAAAAAGATCAATTGCTTTGGCCTTTGTATCAACGCTTGTTGACGTTTCACAAGTCATTTTCAACGCGTCAAAAATGGAATCTGCATCTCGTTCGCCATGATTGTTCAATACGTCAAGTGCCTTTTGCAAACGACGTTTCCATTCCTCGTTTTTCTTGGCCTCTTTGCTTGCAATGATTGTGTCAAAAGTCATCCTGAACAACGCACTGTTATCTACTGTTACACTTGTCGATATAGTCGATTGCGTAGACAAATGGCGTGAATGAGAACCAGTCGAATTTCTTGTTGATATGGGAGTTCCTAGAAAATCTCCACCATTCGAGACGTTGGAAGAGAAGTCTTCCGATGAATTGATTCCGTTGGAAATATCTACTTGAGATTGTGAATTGTCTTCGGGCGTATCAACAGATGAGGGTAACACGTCAGTCGATAGAGGTTTTTGTGTAGTTTCTTCATCTCGGGCATCTTCAGTATTCAAGTCTTGCCCCTCGGATCCTTGGCCCGAACCAACTGCGAGTGTATTACTATCATGTTCTGTGTTTTTGACTGCGCTTTCATCACCAGAACCGGATTCGTGATTATTTGGTACGCTGTCTCTATTAAATTCATCATGAGTCTGTACAGCCACATCGTTTGGAGTTACAGCAGGAGATGAACTCAGATCTTCTGAAGACAGATTGCCAACACCAGAATTTGCTTCATCTTTGCCTGTGGAATCCACGCCCAGATTTGATTCTTGAGATGCCAGTTCCTCATACGCACCATTAGGGTCTTCCTTCAACTTGCTGCTATCTGGCACATCTGCCAGATCAAGTCCAGCAGTAGCATGGCCATGATGGTCCAATATTTCTTCATCATGAGACATTTTCACGCTTTGTATTGGTGCTGCAACTAACCTCGGCTATAGGCGTGTTAGGTTTGAATCAATTGAATACGAAAAGCTTTAGTGGATCTAATGTCTTGATTTTACTCCCATTATCGAGAACGCTATGGTTTTGTTGTTGAGCGAATAGCCTCGTCGCACGACCACAGCTAGTACCAAAAAAATCACTCCTAGGCGCAAGCTGGAGTCCGGTGTACCGAGAACTCGTACCACGGTGTCTGGATTTCATAACCCAGCCTGGTGGGGGGTGCATCTGATGGTGGTTCTACATGTAATTTTCACAATTATAAATATATTAGTGTATAATCAATAGTGTACTACAATCAGAATTCACTCAAGGCAACAGCAGTGGCTTGGAAGTCATCGTGGGAAATCGAAACGTTGACTTTCTTGACACCAGCAGCAGCAGCAGCGGTTTTGGCGGAACCGTTCAAAACAACTTGTGGAGCCCCGTTGGTTCCACGAGTAATTTCAATGTCTTTCAACGAGGCACCTGCACCTTTAGAGGCAACACCTAAAGCCTTGAAAACTGCTTCTTTGGCGGACCAAGTACCAGTAAATGATGCTTGTGGAGAAGCTGCTTTTGAGCAGTATTCAATTTCAGCTGCAGTGAAATTTCTTTCAACGAAAGTGTCGTTTTCTAAGTTGATGGCAGATAATAATTCAACATCAACACCCACACCTTTAGAGCTCTTGTTCAAAGATGACAAGGCTCTGGCAGTGGCTTCAGCACTAGCACCAACGTAGGACTTCTTGGATTGAATGTTTTTCTTGTTGTAAATCAATTTCTTTTCTTTACATTCTTCCACTCTCACCAATGGGTCCAAGTAGACTGGTTGTTCTAATTCATCGGTGAATGGAGCCTTGTCCTTAGCAACGAAAATAGTGTTTCTAGTGATAGCATTATGCATGTATCTGTAAGTTTTCTTGTTTCTAGCGGTGACTCTAACAGCATAATCATTGTAAGTAGCTTCGTCCAAAACACCGAATAAGTAGTCTGGATGAACGACAATGGCTTGAGCACCCTTTTGACCAAAACCGAATGAGGTAACGGAAACAGCCTTGATACCATCGGTTTGAATAGATCTCGATGGGTATAAGACGTATTCGTAATCTTCTAAGACCTTATCAACGTTATCAGCATTTCTGTTACCTGGAACAATACCAGAGTTCAATATTTGAATGGCACCGTTCAACATCCAAGCACCAGCAGCACCCTTTGGATGACCGGTCAAGTATTTCTGGAATACACCATAAACTGGGTTACCTTCACTTCTACCCAAATGTTTCATCATTTGGTTGATGGTAGCAGATTCATTCTTATCGTTGGCAACAGTAGAGGTACCATGGAAAGAAGCAACACCAATGTCATCAATGGTCAAGTTGAAAGTAGCTAAGGCTCCTCTCAATGGAGCAATTCTTGGGTCTGATTTGTAGAAGAAGTTACCCCATTGTTTCTTAGCATCAGCAATTTGACGTTTACATTCACGATGGACTTCTTCGGTTCTTTCACGTAAGAAATCTTTTTCGGAGAATTCAGTACCATATTCTTCTTTTACCAATTCAGCTTCTTCTTGCAAGTATTGGATTTCAGCTTCTTCCCAAGATTTGATTTGCTCTAATCTTTGTTTCAATTGTCTTGATCTGTATTTGACGTTCAACATTGGAGATGGGTATTTCAAATCACCATGATGTTCTCTGGCTGTGGTCAAAATACCTTTACCTGGTGCTGGAACAGATCTACCAATCTTATCAGTAGCAGTGGCAGATAAGGCCAAAACGGCATGAATTGGAACACCCATCTTGATAGCCAAATCAGCAGTCATGATAACTTGAATACCGGAACCTTGAGCTTCCATGAAACCAGACCTAGTAGTAGTAGTTGGTCTGGACATATCTCTTGGAGTTCTACCGTGTTCAAATTCAGTTACAGCATTGGAGGTAGCATTCATATTGGCGAATTCGTAAGAACCATGCTCTTCAAAGTCATCATACCCACCAACAAGACAGACCTTGGCCTTTCCAGATAAAATGGTTTCAATACCAGTGTCGACAGATTCGACAGCGGTAGCGCAAGCACCGACTGGAGTCTTGATAGGACCAGATGAAGACAACAACAACATGTTAACCCAAGCGGACATGGTGTTGATGAAAGATTCTTGCAAGATATCGTTTTGTACTGGCTTATCAGCGTATCTGTCTTTGAACATACCTCTCAAAGCTGAAACACCACCAATACCGGAACCTGAACAGTTACCAACTTCAGAGACATGAACGTATTTGTAGAATTCATAAGGATCGGTAATACCAGCAGATAATAATGCTTCGACAGTCGAAACCAAGACATACAAGGTGATTGGATCAACTTGAGAAATGGTGTCTTCAGGAATACCATAGGTTTTAGCATCCCAACCAGTTGGAATTTGACCAGCAACTAATCTGTCAAATCTCAAGGCCTTTGGAATGAACAAAGTAGCACCCTTCAAAATCTTAACAGTGTATTCACCAGTTTCTTCAATTTCGAAGATTTCACACTTGTCACCATGTTGTAACTTGTATTGTTCAGCAGTTTCCTTTGAAGTCTCAAAAGTTTCTAAATCGTGTTGAACAACAACTTCTTGGATCAATTGTTTCTTATTTGGATCATATCCAGCAAATAATTCAGGTTCAATCAATCTGATACCTGAGTGTTCCAAGATTTCTTCTTCGTATTTGTTCTTGATGTCTTTATCATCAACTGGTTGTTGAGTCTTAGCATCGACCCACCCAGAATATGGTCTACCTTTCAAGTTACCATTGTGGTACTTGATCAAGCCCATGATCCAGGCCATTTCAATACAACCTTCCAAAGAGAATTCACCATGGGCTTCCATTTCCCATCTAGTTCTTGCATTACCCCAAGGACCAACTTCAGCAAAACCGGTAACAACAATGGTTGATTCTAAATCTAATAAACCTTCCATTTCTGGGGCAATTTCTTTGATTTCCTTGTAAGACTTCAAGTTGGGGAATTCAAACTTCATGTTGGCTCTTGGTTGAACAGTAACCTTAGAGTAGTTGGCATCAACATTGTCACCGTTAACAACCTTTTGTTCAATGGCAGATTCAATGGAAACGGCTCTTCTAACGTCAGCATCATCCATAACATCCTTTCTCAAATTACTAGTGAAATCTTTCAAGTTGTCAATGAATTGCAAACCACCGTTTAAGTCGGCCATAACTGGTTCTTCTTGACACAATTTAACAATCTTAGGGGTTAACAAACCTAAAATGTTGAATGCCATTTCCTTTTGAGAGAATGTTCTGACACCTAACTTTTCAATCCCTTCGGCGATGATGTTGTTTGCACTCATTAAACCGGTACCTCTGGTCCAACCGATAACAGCACCACAAATAGTTAATTTTTGGGCCCAGTCTTCGGAGTACCATCTGTTGAATAAGGTTTCTAACGAAATCTTGGATTCGGAATACAAACCATCGAAACCAAAAGTACCATGGTTTGGAGACATTGGTAAAATACATTGAGCTGGTCTGGTGTCACTTAATTTTCTGGACTTAACAGCACCCAATAATCTAATCAAGTTGGTCAACATAATTCTGTGAGCAAACTCGGACTTAGAATCGATATTGTCAATACCATTACCATTTTCTGGAATAGCAGCAAATGGAATAATGGCATCTAAGTCCCATCCTAAACCACCTTTCTTAGGCTCATCGTAAATGTAGTTGATCAATGAATCAACATCTTGTTTAGAACCTTGGTTGAAAGGAACAACAATCAAAGTAGATCCGGCACCACCAAATCTGGAATACATAGATTGATAGTATTCAGTGACCTTCTTCGAGAATCTGGAAGTAGTTACAATAACCTTAGCACCACCAGAAATCAAGCCTTGCAAGATTTCAGCACCAATGGATCCAACACCAGCACCAGTAACTAAAACGTACTTGTCCTTGAAAGTTAAACCATTGATAGCGGCTGATTCCAAACCATCCAAGTAAGTAGAAGTCAACTTTTTGTCAAAGTTCCAAGAATCCTTAGTCTTTCTTTGAATGTGCAAGAATGGAATAGTTTCAGGTGGAATGCTTGAAGAAACTGGTTGTAAAATGGATGTTCTATCAGGTAATGATGCAATTTCATCATCATCGGAGGCAGTCGATAATTCATCATCGTCATTTGGAGTGGTGTTTCCAGTTTGAGTACCCAAAACGGACTTGGCGGATTGTTTGGTTTCAATCTCTGGGTTAGTTTCAACGAAAGAAATCAATTGATCGTATAATTGTTGGAATTCAGCTTTAGTAGTCTTGGAGGCTTGCTTGGAAATAGCCTTGTAAACTCTTGCCAAGTCTTCTTGGATAGTAGGTTGAGGCTTAGTCTTGGTTAATTCACCACCTTGAGCCATTTCGTAAACATATTGTTCAAACTTTCTAACAGATTCTTTGTTGGCTTCTTTGTAGACAATCTTACCCTTGGCATCAACAGTGGTTTTTGGACCAGTAATTCTGCTGACATCCTTGTAAACTGGGTCTTGATCAATAGTTTGTTTACAGTTATCAATCAAAAGTTGACCCAATTTTTTAGCCAATTTGTATGTCTCACCTTTATACTCTGGACAATGGTCCATGTGGTATTGCATGAACTTGATTAAAGTTGGATTTGATCTGTTCATAATTTGGATACATTGTTGGATAGTTTCTCTGTCGACTGATGTCAATTTACCGAAGATGATATCAAAGTACATCGACAAAACATCTTGTCTAGCCCAATTCCAGTATGAGTCGTAGGTTCTAGCCTTCTTGGAGGAGAAGGTTGGCTTGATACCTTTGGCGTAGAATTCACCATGTTCTGCTTCCCATAAGTCTAATTCTTGTTGCAAAACGGAAGAAGCTTCTTTTTCTTTTATGAATGACTTGGCACCTTTGTTTAAGTCAATTTGCAAGTATCTTGCTAAAGTCTCTAATTGTTGTCTAGCTAAGTTCTTGTTTTCAGAGGTAACAGCATCCAAAGCAGCAGAATCAATCACTGCACCACCAGCACCACCGGCAGAACCAGCAGCAGCAGCACCAGAGCTCAACGAGATTCCTTCAGCAGAAGCGTGTTTGGTTGCTAATCCATCCAAGAAAGCTTTGGCTTCGGCTTCAGAACCCAATCTTTGAGCTGGTTCATTTGCTAAACCTAATAATAAAATAGAGTCTTGTCTTCCAGCTCCTAAACCGAATCTTGATTCTAAGTACTTTCTAGCCGAGGTAATTGAGAAACCACCAGGCATCTTAGAAGACATTAATCTACCAATCAAAGAGGTGGAGGTCTTACCCAATTGACCAGAGAAAGTGTCTTGGAATTGTTCTGCCAATTCTTCTAATGGAGTATCTTCTGGTTTTTCTGGGGTGGAACCGAATTCTTTACCTAAATCACCCAAAATTTCATTTTGAACGGTAGATTTACCATTGACCAAATCTTTGATAGCTTTCGACATTGGGATAGCGTCTAATGGTTTCTTCAATTTTTGAGCAACCAAAACGTGGATCAAAAGAGAAGCTTTGACTGGTGCATCTGGGATGGAGTCGACAGGACCGGATGGGGCTGGAGCAGCAGCAACTGGGGCGGCAACTGGGGCGGCAGCAGCTGGAGCGGCAGCAGCTGGAGCAGACTCAGTAGCGGCTTCCTTCTTTTGTGGGATATCTGCTGGGTCTGGAGTGTAGTAAATTTCTTTGGCATCTTTGGAGTAACACAACACTTGTCTGTGTAAGGATAAGGCAGCATCGTAAGATTCACACTTTGCCTTAATGGTTCTGGAGGCCATACCAGCCAAAGTTGGCGAAGGACCAATTTCAACCACTCTCTCAGTGTTGTGTTGCTTCAAGAAAACATCTTGGGTTTCAATCCATCTCACAGGAGAAGCAAACTGGTATGCTAACAATTCAGTTAACAAAGTATGGGATAATTCTTGTTCAACTTCTGGTCTCATTGTATATTAAGTACCCAAATCTATCCAAATCTACAGTGAAACCACAATTAGATTAGGATTGTTGAAGAAAAGTGCCCAATTATCTTTTTGCAACATGTTGCATCTATATAGCCTTGATATCCAACATTCCTGCATAACACATTGTTGATTTGGTGAGAAATTTGCAGCCATCCCAACAACCATTGGCCACGCCTTTTTGGTAGTAGCAGCGGTGATTGCCTGTGGTAGTGCTAGTTTTTAGTGCGCGCTCGAAGTGCGGTTGTTTCTTGTTTGGGCCACCATGCAATAGCCAACAATTACTAGGATTGCGAGCAGACTTAACACATTCATTTTCATACCCAAAATATCGATAAAGGGTACCCTGTACCTACGAGCACTTAGTTCAATCTGATTTTAATATATCTGAACACCAACCTGAAGGGACAAATATATATCGCTTCAATACTTAGGATTCCTTCTTGTATTTTTTTTCTCTCTTGCACTCTCTCCTTGTTCTACTTCTTCTTTTTCTTCCTGGTGATACCTATCAAGGACCATGATTGTGAAGTCAATGATACCATCGTAATCAGGCTGCTACTACCCTAAGATTCTTCTTCGTCACTGCAACATCAAGTTACCTTTCACCTTGGCAAGACACTCTCTGCCGCGATTAGCCTTTGCATTCCGCTGCTGTTCTTCTATGCTTTCCTGTCGCAATCGTCTTAACCACGGACTGTATCATAGCAACTCTGCCCCCAAAACTCCGAAATAAAATATCTGCACCATCGACGCGGCTTATGTAACCCAATCCAACAATTTCTTGAACAGGGTGTGGAACCACAAAACTGAAAAATGCTTACCCGACCACTCGCACGCTTCTGTATTTTACCCGGATTTATACGATATCCATTACCCGGATTTGAGTATATAAGGAAAAAATTTTGGCTCACCAAGTTTCCAAACTTAGAACCATTCGTTGCCGAGTGTAGTTATCAAAAAGCATAAGGCTGAGTGATAAGTACACTTTGCGATGAGTCCCAAGACTTAATGCCTTTTCATTAATTCTAGGTTATTCGGTTAATCTAGTCTAAAGTAGTTTCTGAGAACACTTTTGTCTTGGAATAGTGATGATCATCTCCACCCTGAATTAATTTACTTTTGGTAATTGATATTATTTTGGGACTTTTTACACTGATCTACATCTGTAGCCAACAACTGACAGTATATATAGTGGAATTTCTACCGATTGGAGCTATGTAATCCCGAACAAAACCGTCATGAGAAGATCATCAACATGTGCAATGTGTATTTGAAAAACAAATTGTAGTATGACACAACTTAACGCTAAGTGACTTCAATTGTATACATGTTGTGATGTTCGACATAGGCATTGTAGATGTCTCAAATGGTTTCGATTCTTTGCGATTTTCAAGATTCTCCTGTACTCAGCAGATCGTCTGACTGTTCTGAGAAGAAGCATCCTCGTCACAAGAACTTGTGTGCTGCAAGATGTTTAGATCAATATTAAGCAGATCGATATTGAGACCAGGAGTAATTGCTGGTAGTTCATTCCAAGATCCAGTGGTTTCGCGTAGTTTTCACACCACACCCATCGCATTTGCTAAAGGTAAAAAGAGCAAAGGTAAAAAGCAAGAAGAAGATGCTGCTACTGATGAAGTGGTCGACGATACGCCATTGATCGACATGGAAGATGCTGCCACAAAGTTCAAGAGCGTTGTGGAAAAGTTTACGAAGCAGGCTAATGAGGTGAAAATGGGCAAGGCTAACCCCAGAATATTCGACAAGTTCTCTGTCACTACTCAAGACGGTGAAGTACCATTTACTTCTGTTGCTCAAACAACAGTTAAGGGAAGAAATTTCATCATCACCCTTTTTGATCCCGCCAATGGAAAGCATGTCATCAACACAGTTTTGGGGTCAAATTTGAACTTAAATGCCCAAGCAGACCCAAGCAATAAGTTTACATTGAAAGTTCCTTTACCTCCTATCAACACCGAGACGAAGAAAGAATCGGTAAAGCATTTGAAAGAAATGTTCGAAAAATTCAAACACAGTCCTCAGAAGAATCAATCATTGTCTGCTGTCAGAACTGATGTGAAGCATAAGTTCCAAAGCAAATTGAAAAAGAAGAAGCCCACCGACGCCGAACAAAAAATACTTAACGATTTTGAAAAATTACACAAACAGTACACCGATAAGTTGTCTGATATTTTCAAGGCAGCAGAAACTGCAATCATGAAATAAACCTATTAGATATTTATTCTATGCATTTTTTAAAAAGTTACTCCACTTCCAATAAATAATCGATTTTCGTACTTTTCACACCATTTAATAATTCGTAAACTGTACGCTATCAAAACTTTAGATGGAATATTCTCATTGCATACACAATAAAATTCACTTCTTTCATCAGATAACATAAATCCTGTCACAAGTGATCCCTTGCCATTCCACCTCGTATAACTCAACTTCCTTGACGATCCCAATCCATTACTTGGCAATGTAACGGGCACTGCCTTACTATTGTGTAGATTCGAATAAAAGTACACCAACTGCAAAACTGAGTTGTCGCTGGTGTCGTTGTTGAAGTGGGAAATGTTGCTCATAACAAATTGGTTGGGTTTTTTCAACTTGTATATGAAATGCTTGATATACTGAACTCGAATATCATTAGTGATTGACAACTTAGCCGATTTGGCCAACTCTTGGTAAAGTTTGGTTTTGAGCGTATCAGTCTTTATAATCTTGTGAATTATGTAGCTTGACAATTGTTGCATTTGATAGAATGCATTCTTATTTCCACTTATCAATATTATCGATATTTGTTGAGGAGATCCATTATCATAAAGATCAAATCGCTTCACGAACACATACAAAAACCCGTTGGAGTTGAAGTTGGGCATGCATAGGGGAAACCATAAATCTTCTTGAGTTTGAAACTCCTCTATTTCTTGCGCTTGAATCATGGAAATGAGAATCTTTATGTCTTCATTTACTAAATTGTGGCTCTTTGGTTTCATGAAACTGATCAACTTGTTGTATGACATGAGCATTCCAAATAGCAAATCTTCACCGACATATTCTTCGTCATCCTTCAACTTTTTGCAACTGAGCAATACATTGTTCAACTTTGTTCTGATTGTTTTGGAAATCTTTATGCTTTGAAGACATGAGTTTAGCACATCACTTATGAAGAAATCAAAACATTTTGTATCACTTTTTGATACTGGAAGACCATAGGTCAATTTCATACACAATTGGTCCAAATTCTTAAAATCGAAAGGGGTCAAGATCTTTCGCAAATCATAGTTCATTCTATTATGAAAATTCTTGTCGATCAAAGGCTTTGACAAAATTGACAATAAATAATTGTACAAGGTGGTAAGTTGGCGAATCAAGATGCTTTCAGGTTTTGTTCCCGTAGATTCATAGGAGATTTTTGATATGGCCACTAGAACAATTGGCGACTTGTTCAAGAATACAATTTTCGTATCACCTGCCGTAATCGACTGGATCTCTTGTTGGATATTTTCCTCGAAACTTGACACAATTGTCGTTATGATCCCCATGTATCCCAACACTGTGTCGTCATTGCCATTGAATGCGTAAATGGGTTTTCCTGCCGAGGATAGAATAAAGAAATGCTTAAGTTTTAGCTTGAAATCAGAATCATCAACATTCTTTTCGTTGGCAATATATTTTGTGAAGAAATTGTCGTAGTCTATGGAGCTTGTGGCTTTGAAAAAATTCAAGTCTTTATAATCCAAGTGGGACAACGTAGTCGTGCCTCCGTGTGCAAGATCGTCACTAATCAATCCGGTAAGTATTTCCTGTAGTGCCTCTTCATCTTCGTCTGTGGCGTTGTCGGTCGTGAATATCGAGTTGGAGTCTTCGTTGGTATTGATTCCAGCAATATCAACGTCTGTGACGGATGGCAAAATAGCAGTTGATTTCCTTTGTTTCAATAGAGGCGGTGCTAGTCTTGAAATCGCATCGTTTCCGGCGGTTGCACCTCGTGGATTGCTCGAGGTTTGTTTGGGCGCGAGGGTCAGTTGATTATTGGTTTCTTGGCTATTTGATGGGGAAAGTTGTTGTTGGTCGACTTTATTCAGTATCGGGGTAGTATTCTTATCTGCTGCGCCATTTTCGTTCTGCTCAATGCCGCTATTGCTCATAACTTATTCGTCATTGAAAAGCGCAAGTTTGTTTATATAAATAACAATAAAGTTTATCTCTTACATTTGGGTGCGAAAAATAAATAGTAGCAAATTTACTACCATGATTACGAAAAATGGAACAAATTGTAACTATGTGGTACGTTCGACTAAGATACGGGTTACGTGCGGGCTGCAATTACACCGATAATCTAAATGTCAAATTTTGAACTTAATTTCAATTTTTATTAGAAATTGCTCATTTATAAGAATTTATACCAAATTATAAATACGAAGATCAACCCCACACCCACAATTGGAATATATTGTCTTATAAGTGCTTCTAAGTTGATTCTTTGGGCTCTTTTCCTATATTTCAATGAGTCTGCTTTCAAACTACTCGACAAGTCGGTCATCTTGTCCAACGAGTCACCACGGTATAACAAGTCTTCTATGTTCTTTGTCATCACCTGCTTGACGTCTGCGAGATCATTATTCAATTTGTCCAAGTTGGATTGTGCTCTTTGATCCTGGTAAATCTTTTTTGTCTTCTGCAAAAAATTGTCAAAACTTGAAAACCCAAAAGGTCTTGCGTTTGATGACAATGCTTCGGATCCATGACTGTTTTGGAACTCGTGGTGAATCTCTGAAAGGTACGAAAACGCCAATTTTCTTGGGTACGATTTTTCGCAAATCGTCAAGTAAATTATGGAATCGGCAAAAAGATAGTGGATATTGTATGCGCCACTTTCAATAGTAGCTTGTGGTTCCGAGTTTGGTGTCATTCTGGAGATGATCAACTTGCATTTTTTCTTCTGTTCCAAAAGCCCCGCATCGTTATCGTCATCCACTGATCCACAAAGGGGAAGGGCTGAATGTTAGTATATAACACCACAGTATTGGCCAACTATCCAACTTGCTTCAAGCATTGACGTCAAATTGCAATAAAGTCACAGGAAATGTGCTGTAGACACACATGGAAGCAATTCTGAAATAATGGCAAAAAAATCGATGGGTACTCCAAATGACATGAAACAGTTTCCGCCCAGAAACGATGTGAAACGGAATTCAATGGAACATTGAGATCTGTAATCTGTGTGTTTGGTAGGCCCATGTTTCATGTTTTGAAACATCCACACAAACTCAGGAATTGTAATGCTAAATCACAGTTTCAAAAACAGCAATGAATGACCAACAACAATGCAGTATGTACATACCGTCATATCTATAAATAAGAGTAGACTTTACCATGGCGATGCCAAAAATGAACTTGATAATGAAACGTCACCGATTTGTTTACCCGCAAACTGCATTTGATAGTCTGAGTGCGAAAAAACATCACCAAATTTTTTAAAGGAATCATCATTGAACCAAGAGGATTTTCACGATTTACACACAGACCTTCGAGAAAACAGCGATTCTGCATACATCAAACGTTTAGTGCCTTTTGTTAGAAGTTACTTGAGCAGAAAAGAGTATAGACCACCATGGATTTATCTAATTTATCCACGAACTTACCCCCCTCCAAACCTGTTACGCCCGCCAATATGGGTAATTTATTTAACGACTTGACCGTGGAATTCAAAAATGCGGCAAAGCTGGTTGCCAGCTTATACAGCATGACAGTTACTAATACCGCGACAAGCGATAAATTGACAGCAGAGTTTGCCAGTGCCGCCAAGTCGGTGGCTAGTTTGTATCGAATTTGTAACACTAGTGGCAGTTTGCAGCAACATAAGGGCTACTTGCAATGTTTGGATGACTTGTTGGATGTTATATCTCACGATGGCGATATTGAAAACTGGGCATTAACAAGAAGAGCAGAGTTAACTTACGAAAAGAAAGATGATGATTTTGACAGGGAAAAGTCTAATGACACCAAAACTTCCAGTTCACAAACTTCACAGAAGGTCATGTCTAGTAGTCTAGCCAGCTCATCCAATGCTGTCAGTATTTCAGGGGATAGCACTGCTTGCGATGATGTTGAAGATGCGATCAAGGACAATTTTGGCAATTTTGGTCAAATTCTGTCATTAGACCAGTTACATGATCTCATTGAGAAGTTGGACTCGAATACCGAAGCAGACATTAATTTCAATTTCTCCCATGACTTGAAACCATACAGAAGTTTTGTTCCTAGCTTGCCATTGTTATCAGTACAACACAATCCAAAATCCTTGGAGAAGTATAAGAAATCGAAAATCATCAAAAAATTGCGGGAAGACTCTTCTCTGGAATCAGATCATGAAGAAGACCAGGACAAAAGCGTCAAGAAAAGGAAGTTGATTCAATCAGATAACTTTTGAAGCATTAAGTTGTCCAACATCAAGGTTATTGGTTTGGTAGTGATTTACCGAGGTATGTTTCACTCTAGCATTTGCATTATTTAACGTAGATTCCATAATTCTACTGTTTTGGGTTTAATAGGTTATTGGGTTTGGGGTCAATTCTGTCATAGAGCTCGATTTCTGACGAGCACAAGTCTATAGATATAATGATATTACTCTAGTCAATTTGGTCAAATTTGTAAACTCAACGTTTGATTCATGTAGATCGAAGTTGTTGTCATTGTTAAAGAATTACTTTCTTGACCGGTTACAGTAGATTATTGGCTCTATTTGTATTATGTTTATGTACTTATGCGAATCAAATATCACTCAATAGTCAAACAAACCGTCATCATTACCAACATATTCATCGTCATAATCGTCATCAAAATCACTGTCGGTTTCCTCGTCCGAGTCTTCGCTGCTTGATTCCAATGCCGACTCCTCCCCTTCAACAATACCTTCCAAGCTAAGACATAATAATGTCTCATTTTTAGTGATGGTGCCTCTTGCGATTTCATGTGTTGATTCGACGTTTGTGCTGACCAATTTCGATTTGGAATGAATGACTACCCCATTCCCTATTATACAATTTTCCAATTGGACATCGTCTTCTATAGTAACATTGTTTAAAATCAACGATCCTGTTAACTTGACTCGTTTGCCAATAACGCAATTAGATCCAACAACCGTTCTCTTAACATTAGTCTTTTCTCCCAATTGAGTGTTTTTCCCAATCAACGAATCGATACCAACATTTGCTGCTGTCTTGTCTTTTGGAGGTTGTTGTCCTTGCAGCTGACCAATCTCGACTGCTTGGTTTCTCATAAAGTACCGGTTGGCTTCTAATAAGGTATTGGTGTTATTTGATCTGAAAAATGTTGCTTGATGAGGTGATACGAAAAAGCCCACAGTTTGACAATTCTTTGAATGCTTCCACGATCTACGAGCCAAGTCACGGATCACTTTCAACAACAGTCTATGGTTGAAATAGTTTTCATTGAATTTAGTAGGATTTTCTTCAAAGACCTTGAATATTTCGTGAGATCCAAAAAAGATTGATGGGTTCAACAATTTCGTTGACACCGTGAACTGGGGGTATCTCCACACCATTTGTGTTCTGATGGGGATAGATTTGTGAAACTCAACGTCTTCTTTTGTGTATATGTCCAATAACTGCAACCGGCCGTCATCATCGTTGTAAACAGTGTAATTAGCAGGGAAGATTTTGTTTTTCTTGTCTTCAATGTCTAACTGGTTTTTGTAATGAACCAACAACCCCAAATCCGACTCTGCCTTACATCTGTATGCCTCAATAAGCACTTGTGGGGGTAAATTTGTCACGAAATCACACGGTAATATCACAAACTCGCTATTAGGCTGTAAGTGGTGCTTTAATTGAAATAAGATTGCCCCACTGGATTCGACATCGACACCAAGTATGTCAATCGCAATGGCATTTTTCCCGCCAGAAGACAGACGCAGTTTGTATCCACCAATAGCAGCTTCAATCTCCGCCTTGCTGTCCTCATCACTTACGACAGTTACCCTTGGGAAAAATGCCTTCTCACACCATTCAAGAACATAGTCGAGCATTGGCCGGTTGGCGATGGGCAACAACGCCTTTGGTGTTCCTGTCGATCTTACCCGAGAGAATGGACTTAATCCTTTGCCCCGTCCACACAAAATCACCGCGTGAAACTCCATTGCTGCTGTAGTATGCCAGTAGTTACAGGTGGGTAGATTGTAAGTAAAACTGTTGTAAAGGATGGCATTGAAAAAAAACGAGTCACGTGAGGTGGACAGTGTCAAGTGAAGTTTTGGCAGCGGAACCAGGAGAGAATGCCGAACAAGTGCGTGGCACATGCGAGCATCGCATGCGGAAATCTTTGTTTTTGGGACTTCTATCATTGCGAACAATGGGCTCTTTTTTGAACTCACGTTGGGTTGTCGTGAATTCTTCGAAATATCTATATACGGTAGCGCCAACAATAAATCTCAAAGTGTCTCTATACCTTTGACCATGCCTCAGGGTAGACTGATAACGGATTGAGCAGCTGGCATTCTTGTTGTTTTATGCAAAAGTGGTTTGAGCTAAGCTACACCTACCTGCTTCTGCTATTACTCATGGCCCTTTTCGATCGCTTAACCCACCAGACTCTGAAATCCCAAACTATTTGGCGGTAGCGCCGCATTTTTCTCATATATCTCGACTCGCCACTATAGAAATCCAGCCAGGTGTTTAACCACAAGGGATTGAAAATGAGTGTTGACGAGAGCGATCCGCTTTTGCAGGCATTGAAAGAAGACGAAGCCGCCACTGGCGATGCCATGGAAACTGAACCCCCCCAAGATCCCGAACGGGAACGGGCCCTTACTAAGTTCAAGGACCGTTTAATTGAACATAGAAAATGGGATGCCAGATTGAAGACGTTCAGATTGAAAGTGCGAGAATTAGAACAGGCGTACGACAAAACAGAGAACGACATCAAGGCATTGCAGTCGGTAGGTCAGATTATCGGTGAGGTGTTGAAGCAATTGGACGACGAACGGTTTATTGTCAAGGCCTCCAGTGGACCTAGGTATATTGTTGGGTGTCGTAACACCATCAACAAGGAAAAGTTGAAGAATGGAGTGCGGGTGAGTCTTGACATGACGACGTTGACGATTATGCGAATTTTACCACGAGAAGTTGACCCGTTGGTGTACAATATGACTTCGTTTGAACCGGGTGAAATCTCGTTTAATGGTATCGGTGGGTTGACAGATCAAATCCGGGAGTTGCGTGAAGTGATTGAGTTGCCGTTGAAAAACCCAGAATTGTTCACAAGAGTTGGTATTAAACCACCTAAAGGGGTGTTATTGTATGGCCCACCTGGTACGGGGAAGACTCTTTTGGCCAAGGCGGTGGCAGCAACCATTGGGGCCAATTTTATCTTTTCGCCTGCTTCTGCCATTGTTGATAAATATATTGGTGAATCGGCAAGGTTGATCAGAGAAATGTTCAGTTACGCAAAAGAGCATGCTCCATGTATCATTTTCATGGACGAAGTTGATGCCATTGGGGGAAGAAGATTTAGTGAAGGTACTTCTGCCGATAGAGAAATTCAAAGAACGTTGATGGAGTTGTTGAATCAAATGGATGGGTTTGACACTTTGGGCCAAACCAAGGTCATCATGGCCACCAATAGACCCGATACTTTGGATCCAGCATTATTGAGAGCTGGGAGATTGGACAGAAAAATTGAGATTCCTTTACCAAATGAAGCCGGGAGATTGGAGATTTTCAAGATCCACACCTCAAAAGTCGCCAAACATGGTGAGTTTGATTTTGAAGCAGCCGTCAAAATGAGTGACGGGTTCAATGGTGCCGATATTAGAAATGTTGTCACCGAAGCTGGGTTCTTTGCCATCAGAGATGACAGGGATTATATTGTCCAGAACGATCTTATGAAAGCAGTAAGAAAAGTGGCTGATGTCAAGAAGTTAGAAGGAAAGTTAGAGTATGAAAAATTATGATCGGGCTGCCACTAGAGTCATTCCTTGTTGTCCAAGTCTTATGGCATCAAGACTCCACTGTATATTAATATATTACCAACACAATTACCGTAGACGAGTCTTAGTTGTCAAGATTGATGTTATCTATTACTATATGTACATGATGGTTCAAGAATATATGCTTGAGTTGTGATGAACCACGACGTGTCGTTGAAGTGTCGTTGGAGAAATGGAAATACCGACGTAATTCCATGATGGTGATGAATGTTTGTGGACGTTTCCATCAAATAACTCATGTGGATTTGTTGTTTTGTTCAATGTTTTCCATGGTCTTCTGGAAATCAGGAATCTTACTTTTAGATAATGCATCCAAATGTTTCAACATGTTTGGATCGTCAATGGTGTTAAGATGATCCGCCATTTTACCTCCAATGAAGTCTTTGATTTCCTCAGATAATGGTTTGTAAACTTTGGGTGGTTGTTGAGCCTTCTTAGCTAAATAGATCTTTTGCTCTCTGGTCAATGGCATGTCTGGGGTAGCCAATCTACTGACATGTAATTCAGTAAAGGTTCTAGCTTTGTGTTTGGAGTATGGGTTTCTCAATTCATTTATAACACCTTCAGGCAATGGGGATTTTGCAATGCTTTGTAATTCCCAGGTGGTTTCATGAGCTATTGGTTCCACAGTACTCAATTCTCCGTCTTCTGGGTCAACTGGAGGATTTGGCCATGGGATTTCTATCGACTCGTGATGTTTTACAAACCTTCTTGGAAGCCATTTCTTGTATCTGTCATCGTAGTATCTTCCTTTGAAGACAATTTCATCAGCAACCAAGTAGTTGATTTTGCCATTTTCGTCCTTGTCCTTACCAACCAACTTTACATGGGATCTTGGAACGTATTCAGGATAATCGATATAGTGACTGGTCTGGTTTTCCACAAATCTCGACTTTGGAATCAATTTTTTCGAGTTAACGTTGGCCAACAAAACCGCATCGTTGATAGCAGAATACTGGAAAATAGTGGTGATTTCACCCTTCTTTTCCCCTTCAGTGATATATGCCAAATCTCCACTGACAAACCCCACTTCAATGTCGGTTTTTCTGTCCTTTCTGTTGTTAATCTGTGGTAATGGCTTACCATCAAATGTGGGCAAGGCGTACTGTTTGGTCATTCGAGCCAACCAGTCCTCTTTAAGCTGCTTTCCAAGCTTATCAATGTCCCGTTGGAATCGTTTCTTCGCAGTATTCCACGACATCGCTACAAATGACTGGTGGGTTGGAGGTGTATTGTGGGATTAAAAATTTATGGAAAATTTTGTGAAAAAAAATCGTGTGTGTATATAAACAAACTACAAGATATTGCAATTAAACCTGAAGACAAAGACCATGACGATAAAACCGATTTGTATGAACAGACAAGCATAGTAATGGTGGCAATGTAGAAACTATTGTGGTGAACCTTTTGTACAAAAAACCACTGATTTAGCCCGAGTTTTGGTCAAGTTATTACAAACATAGCTCCTGGCTTTTCCACAGAGTA
Organism: Suzukiozyma manassasensis; assembly: GCA_030569175.1. Lineage (NCBI taxonomy): Eukaryota > Fungi > Ascomycota > Pichiomycetes > Serinales > Debaryomycetaceae > Suzukiozyma > Suzukiozyma manassasensis. The sequence goes on along the minus strand of JAJMKC010000001.1, from coordinate 982,571 downwards.
GACAACAATGAGACGTACGGAACCTGTTTGATCTGACCAAAGTCCACTGAACGAAACCAGAAGTCACATAATTACATAGTATTAATCTATTTATATTGTACAAAGCTGAAAGATCCCGTTAGTTACCTCTGACCTGGTCCACAGGGGTACTTTCAGTAGAAATTCGTAGTATGTTGTGCACTTTCGGCACACGGGATGAATGGCATTAGAATGTACCACTATTTGTGCAAAAGATACACCGCAAAATGGTCTATTCGGTACAGATCTTGATGAACTCTTCTTCATTGACTACTGAGTTAGTAAAAAACAACGTCAACCATGGGTTAATAAGTATAAGTATACGTACTTTCTCCGTCTTCATCGAGATCGAATTCGTCAATCATAGCTCTCAACTCGTCATCTGAGAGATTCTCTCCCAACTCCTTTGCGACTCTTCGTAAATTCCTCAAACTGATTTTCCCGGTATTGTCATCATCAAAAAGCTTGAATGCTCTTTTGATCTCGTCAAGAGGATCTCTGTTGATGATCATTTCCCCGACTAAATGTTAGTATCCTATGAGAATCAATAAGGGTCTCCGTCCATATTGTCACACCATGGGGCACAACGGCTCACCTTTGTTCAATACACAAAAACACAATTGTACATACCAACTTGGAAGAAGTTCTCATACGCAATTAAATTCGAGTCCTCAGTATCGTATTCATGTATTATGTCCAACACCTCCCTTTTAGACAAGTTGAATCCTAGTGCCCTAAATGCTACTTTCAACTCATGATAGTCCAACTTGCCGTCGTTATTCATGTCAAATAGCGAGAACGCCTCTCTGATCTCCTGTTTCTGTTCGTTTAAAAGTTCCGTCTTTAAGTTACCCATTCGCTTACTGCGTTCACTCAAAGAATTGTTGCTTGTATTTGGGTCCTGGGACTTTCTGTTGTAAGGAAAGCTCGACATTTAAGTAACTGAAGTTAGTATGATGCTAAACCCACGCTAGATGGTAGAACTTTTACTCACTTTGTCGGTGTTATTGAAAAGTAATTGTTTATTTTCAGTTTACAATTTAACGCGACCATGAAAATTCACCTACAACACATCTTCTTTTTCAGGATCGCCAGTTTGCCCTAATTCTGCAACGAGATTGAAATTTTTACATAGTCAATGGGGTTGAAAGTTATTGAGGTGTTTATTTTGGTGAATTCTGTGTTGATCTGTTGTCTATGTCCATAAATATTGGTGATAGGGTAACGATTAAAGGTGACGATGGAGTTGTAAAGTTCATAGGAACAACGCAATTTGCTGCTGGGACTTGGTACGGTATTGAGTTGGCTAGTGCAGTTGGTAAGAATGACGGTAGTGTTGGTGATGTGCGGTATTTCAACTGTAGCAAGCGTGGTAATTATGGGATATTCGTCAGAAGAGCGCTAATAAACGATGATTCTGTTGCTGCAAACACGGAAGTTGATTCTGCTCGATTACCATTGGGGTCTGGTGCAGCTGATTTGAACAATCCGTCAAAATTGCACAAGATTATTGAAAAGTTGCAATCAAAGTTGAAAGCTACAACCGATGATATTAAGCAATACCACACCAAATTACGAGTTTTGCAAGAAGAAATGGCACAAGATAAGCTGGCGATAGAAAGCCTCAATTCTCATCTTGAAATGGTTACAGTAGATAAAACGTTTGCCGTGGAATCATTACTGGAAGTTCAGCATCAACTTGAAGAGTTGCAATTAAAGTATGATGATTTAAAATGCGACTATCAGATTTTACAAGAGGAATTGAATCTTAACAAACAAATTGAGAACGAGGTGAAATTTCAACTAAGCGATTCGGAATCACCCGAAACTCAGGTAATCATGGCGAGAAATAAACAACTAGAAGTGGCATTGTTGAACTTGCAAAAATTGATGGAATCTTCAGAATTGAATATGAAGACTGAAATTGCGGAGTTGAAATCACAGCTAAAACTTGAGCAAGAGCAGACTGCCAATTTTGTTGAAGTTTCAGAAAAACTCGCATCTGCCAACAAGATTATAGAATCATTACAATCTCAACTAGAGTCGACCTTAGATGCTGAGAAATTGGTTGAGCACTTCACCAAAGAAAATGAAGAATTGTCAAACAAAATCAAGTCGCTATCAAAAACGATTGAGGAGCTCACAGAATTGCATGATATCGACAAGTCTTTGGAAGAAAGTCAACTACTTGTAGAGCAACAGCTTCGTGAAGATATCAATGGTCTTAAGGAACGTATAAAACAAGACAAAATTGATATTGAAATGTTAGAAAAGAGGAATAAACATATTGAATCAAGAATAAGGCAGTTCAAGCAAGAATCCAGCGAAGTACAGGAAGGTCAATCTCATGTGGGACAAGTACCCGAAGACTTGAACTTTGAGCTCAAAAAGCTCAAGCTAGCTAGTACAGCTGACGCTATAAACTCTAAGGTAGCAGGAGCAATGTTGAATGTGTTAAATGAAAGACAAGAGTTGTTAGGGTTCCAAAGTACCATCCATGAGAATACAATAGCAGCAATTTTTCAACTCAAGCTCAATATCGAGTTCGTAAAAATCATATTTGAACTGGAAAAATCAACCAGCCTTCCAATTGCATGGACTTACAAAAAGTTGCAGCTGTACTTGAGTATGATGTTGAATCTATGTGAATATAACTATGAGACCGATGAGTTTGGAAGTGATTTGTTTGAATTGTTGAAAGTGTTGGAAATTCATTTGCTACTGGTTATAGATGACATCAAGAAATCGAACTCTGCAAAATACGAGCCCCAGCCAATAACAGATTTTATTACCCACTCATCAGAATTGCTTGATTTTCGAACAAAAGACTTCAACTATAAAACCAAAATCCTTACACAATTTGCAGTAGCTGTGTTGAGCGATGAAGAAGGAAAATATCAAATTTTCGTGGATCAGACAAGAGCCGAATTAGCGGCTTCTGGAGAGTATCCTGAACTCGATACAAATTCAGCAGCATTATGGAAAGCACTTGAGAGTCTAAAAAGTGTTATTATTAATAAATCCGAGCAGCTTCGTTTGATCAAGGACAACATTGATATAGTTGATAATAATTTCAACGTTGATGTACTATTTGAGACCTTGAATCATTCTGACAGTCTTTTGAACGACTTGTACCAATTCAGCTTAGAGGAAAGTGTGATTAATTTTAAAAAGTTATTTGATGAAGAGAAAACTATCAAAAGCATCAAAAAGCTCGTCTCTTTGATTCAGACTTATGAAGATATTTTGAACACAGATTTCGATGTGAAAAGTTTTCAATATGACTCTGTATTTCAGGCAATAGAAAACGAAAAACTAGCCAACAAGACAATGTCTACAGACGTGGTTGAAAAGGATACTCATGAGAAAGAAGTATCTGACTTTTCACTTAGACTATCGGATAAGGAACAACAACTTCAAGATGCCAAATTGCACATCGAACTTTTGGAGTCCAACATGCAGAAGCTTGAAACCCAACGTTCAAAGCAATTATCCATCCTTGAAAACGAACTAAAGGAGGCAAAAGAATTACACCAAAATGACATGCAGAAAATCAAGGAGTTAACCGAAAAGAAAACGTCGTTGTACAATGAATTGAACGATCTTTTGAAATCCAATTCCATTTTCGACGTTAAAAAATTCGAAAACATGGAGTCTGAAAACAACAACATTGATAAATTGGCGTTTATTGAAGAGATTATGTTCTTGCGGAAAATGACTGTGATGAACTTTGACTCTACCACTAAAACACAAGACGATTACACCTGGTTAGAGTCGTCAATCTTGCCAACAATTCCAGCTACAGCTACAAATTCTGCAATTGAGTTTCGAAACCTTAGCAATTCGATACGACAGATTGCGACACAAACGAGACCCGTTCAAATTCTGCAAAACTGTTGGATGCAACGGCATGACAATTTACAAGATATCTCGCATGGGAAAACACACAGGGAACTACAGTACCGGTTGCTTCATGCATCTATTAATAGTCGTAGAAATATTTAAGGCATTGCATTCTCATCATTATCATTAGCATCACCAACATCCCCTTCATCAGCACCATATCTATTTTGGTTTTTGACTGGCCATTTCGTAGCCAAGTCGATATGTTCCGCTGGATATAGCCAGTCCAATATTGTTAGAATGAATATATCCACAATAACACATAATACAAACAATTTCCCTGCGATGGCACCGCAATAGTAGTACTTCTTCAACCGAACGAGCAACGGCTGATTCAATTTTCTGAGGTCCAATGAATTATAGACATTCTCGGTTCTCTTGGCGATATCCATCCAACTGTACATCTCAGCCACCTCGTCGTGGAATTTGGAAGTGTCAATTTTACCAGACTGAATCAACTCGATTGCCTTCAACGTTGCATTTACCAATGAATCTTCTTCTGGTTCCGTGAAACTGGTCATGTAGCTAGGCAATACTTCGGGAATACCACCAACCCTGGTTGTAACCACAAACAATCCACATGAAGCTGCTTCTACGAGCACCGTTCCAAATGCTTCTGTCAACGACGGGTGAAGATATATATCGCCTTGAACCATGACATCTCTGACAGCCTCGTGTTTTATAGCTCCGATTAGGGTAACTCTCCCTTGAAGGAAGTACTTTTCTCTCATTTGTTCCAAGTCCAAGAACTTGGGACCATCTCCAGCAATCAAGAAGTTCACTTGCGGACACGCATCGCAAATTCTGGGGATGATTGCCGTCAAAAGGTCGGCGCCTTTGTTTGGGAAAAGTCTTGAAATCACCACGATGGTGATGGTGCCAGGGGCTTTAGTATTATTAGTTGACGGAGAGAAATCCTTCGACGTAATTGCGTTGGGAATCACACTCACATTCAATGGATCCAATGATGCCCGTAGCACGGTATTTTCCTTGCAAGTGTGACTAACACAAATGACATGGCCCACATCACTTAGGGTGAATTTAAGCAACTTATTCCCAAGAATAGACCCGATGTTGGCGAACCCAAATAATGAATGGTCGGTGAAAACCGTTTTCATCCCCATTGTGCGCGCGTGGAGCACCGCTTCGTGGCCAAAACATGAAAATGATCCGTGGCTATGGACAATATTGATCTGTTCTCGAATGAAGATGTTTCGTAGAATAGGGAACGCCAGAAACACCGTAGGAAACGCCGAGCTTCGATGAACAACAAGAAAGGGAACGTAGTACACTTTGACTCCATTCGTCAACGTGCGAACGCCGTTTCTTTCTCCGTAGTTGTGGGTGATGATTACCACCGAGTGGCCCAAATCTACCAATTTTTGTGACAAATGATGCACATGAAATTCTACTCCTCCCGGCTGGGGGTAGTAGAAGTCCGTAACCATAGCTATATTGTACCTCATTTCTGCTGTATCATTGTGGGGCTGTAGTAGCAATTGTCCTGGCTAGCGCTAAATTACGTGGTGATTTTCATAGTAAAATTAAATATTGTGTTATTATCGATGAGGATTTCCAGTACACAATAAGAACTAATGCGAACAGCTGGCTTGTATGATAATTTAAGGAAAAACTTTGCTTTTCGTACGTCTCTTTACTCTACAATGATTACCGTAGGTTCTTGTCTATAATAATGCAATTTTATTTATTGTAACTTCTTTGGCACATTTTACCTTACTTTTTATCCCATGGAACAAGCAAGCATCCATCGTAGTTCAACACACCATAATGTCTCTCGCTACCACAATGGTGTTAAGCATAGGCATCTGGAGGAAGTGATGCTGCCGAGTTCTTGAAATTCACAATACATTGTTGGTAGTCCCAGTTGCTTTGCTCGCAAAGCATATAGCCGTATTGAAGATTCAATTTGGTTTCTAGCACGATTTTCACAAGGAGGTCCTGTTGAATTGGATTGAGCTTAGATTTCACATCAGGTGGCAAGTCTGCAGCACTAGGTTGATTGGGTGGTGCTGGTGATGATCCTGGCACGGGAGTGTGGGGGTTTGTGTTTGGATTAGCCTCAACTCCAGTCCATGCATCGGGCTCAGTATGTGGCCGTATAGATAATAAGTCACTGGCAACAATCATGCTGCCGTTGGGACCGGGGATCACTATCATGTTTCTGTCGAAACTTCTTGTTTCTAGAGCGACCTTCTTGTTTTTGTTGTGGGTATTGTATCGTCTTGGTCCCAGAGATTGCTGGTTATTCACCGCATCAGTGTTATCAGGAGGGGCGATTTCTTCAAATGATCCATGCAACGATATCATAAATCCATTGAGCTGAGGGACTCGGTAACTTTCCATGGAGTATTGGTGAGGCTTGTTGATCAAATCATGACGGGTTTTGGGTAATTGAGAAAAAGCCTTGAAAATTTGCTCTTGACCCACAGCTATTCTGGACATTCTCAGTTTGGCTGTGGAAACACGACATAAGTTTCTTGAATTAGGAATGTAGTTACCAAAGTCACCGTTTGTGTAAGATGTGTTCAGAATGACGTGGGGATGGGCAGTATCGACTTGCATTGAAAATTGTGATTCGTTTTGGTACAAGATCATCAAGTCTGCTCTATTGGAATCCCACAATTTGATGTAGTTGCCAACAAAGTTCGTGGCCAAGTTGTGGATTTCATCATCTTGGAAAAACATCGATGTAGGAGAATCAAACGAAAACTTCAAATTTGCCAATAATGCTCTTTCGTTTCTCAACACTTCACCATTTAACACAATTAATCTCGGGAACGTTTTCATCAACTCTAGTTTCACATTCAACACTTCTTGTGGATTGGTGATATTGACCAATGGGTTACCAGAAATGATCAATTCTCGTACAAAATTCAACTTGTGTTTCCATGCTTCAAACACCTTGATCTTACCAAAATTGTTATTCGCCAAAGACAAGTTTTTCAAACTTGGGAATGTATATGCCATGGACGAAATCGTCGATAAATCACTCAACTCGTTTCCGGATAAATCAACCGAGTCCACGTCCAACTTCAAATCCTTTGCCACTTTCATCAATGCTGGGAAAAACTTGGACGAAGTCGACAACTTTGCAAAAAACCCTTGTGCTACTAGGCCTGGGTCTTGTTTGACGGTTGCAAGATTCAACATTTTTGCTTGTGGTTGATATCTTGTTTTCAAAAATTGTGTAATGACATCAATGGTGTTGTTGGAAGCGCCTGGAGTGGCTGCACCCATCTGATTCGATATGCTATCGACAGATGAAGACTTGGAGAACTTCAATGATTGTCCAGCAAATTTAACCCCGGACCAGTTTAAAAGGTCGTTGGCATCTTTATTTGTCTTGACGTATCCTTTCAAGATTCCTGTGGCATTGTCAACACTGTGGTTGAATACCACGATTCTGCATTTCCTGCTGATGAAACTAATACATTCTTCAGCAGACGCACCGTTCCATCCCAAGATGTCCATGGGAATGGCATTGGCCACCACGAAATCGTCGACGTTTTGCTGGTTGAAATTAGCCCGGTTGTTGTATTGTCCGTGAGCGCCACCACGGCCTCTGCCACGATTCCCGTAACTCATGGTGGTTGAGGTTGGATGTTTGGGTCAAAATGAAAAAAAATGTACTTCAAGACGATGGTGGTGGTAGCGCTGATTAATATGAAGTACCACCTGATTGGAATATCGCGAAGCTTGTGTAAGCCGTGTCGCCGTGGGGTGGAGGGAGTCTCGCTAGCTTTCCACGTTTGTTCTGACGGGAATAGCACCAGCCAGTGGGTCGACACCGATGTGGTTCTGGTTGAATACAGCTATCTTTGCACTTGTAACTTAAGCAGAGGGGTCCAGCGAAAGGTGGGGACTCCGAGACGCCGAAGTAATGAGAAAGTTGGGTATGAGCCCTCTCTTTCCTCCGCCTAGTGGTGCGAATTCAGAACCAGTTGAGTTTTCTCTTCCGGTCTACCCAGGTTTATTCACATTACATTACATTGAGACATACATAACATATAGACAACTCTACTACAAAAGTATTAACTTTACTTTGTTGGGGGGTTTGACAACGTTCCAACCACCTTATACTTATTTTCAAAGTGTTCTTGCCAGCCATCCAAAGCCTCGACTTCTGCGGGAGTCAAGTTCGTTAACGTGTCAAGAGGAAGATCGACATCAGTCAAACAGCTCAAGTCAAACGAGTTTTTGGCCAATCCTCTGGACGCATCTCTACCGGCAAAGTTGGCGTAGGGACCTCCTGGACCATAGAATGATGCGCCCGCAGACACATCGTACACTTTACCTCTGACTCCCATGTAAATTTTCGCATCGTCTTTCCCGTTGTATTTTTGCAATGTCACTGGAGTGAACGCTGTGGGGACAATTGGGCCAGTGTCAACCTTTTCTATAGGATTGATCCCAATGACATCCATTATGATGTCTTTCATCAAGTATCCAAATATGAGGATGATGATTACAAATGCCCACATGATTGATGATGGCAAGAAATATATATTTGCCAGGCTGGGGTTTATAGCCAATATGCATCGTGTTAATACCAACTTCATATGATTGCATCGTCACATTCACTTCTAGTCTATACAAGACTCGAACCTCCCCAACATTGCCCCCACCATCACTAGTCACAAATATATCACTACCAGCTTTGCCCTATATGGAGTATATGCCCGTGTGACGTCTTGTGTTAACGTGAACATTTGTTTTGAAATGTTACTGTTTTAGATTGTCCTACTATTTATGGCTACAATTGCCAGTACAACTTTGACTTTCAGAGACGACCCGCTGTATGACTATTATGGGTCGTTTCAAGCTTGTTTTCTTGTGTTTATTTTCTCTTTGTGTGAATGTGTGTGGTTGGCTATACGTTACAAATCGCCTCTGGCAAATTATGTGCGCACATATCTCAGTCGGGGACATACAGTTTGAAATGTGAATATGCTGTAGGTTGGTGTTTTACCCAAAAGAAGAGCATGAGCATATTATTGTAAAAAGATTCATGTTTCTTTATTGAGTCACGAACTTTGTTGTTTGTTACTTCGAAATCGAATATAACACTAGAACACTCGAACAACCACATTTTTGTACTGTGTAAGTCTACATTGCATGTTATTTGTATATCGCTCACATACATTACTTTAAACTTTACATAAGGAAATAGCTCACGACATTTCCATGCTACTTCGACCCCTATTCTTGTTGTTGTTCGATATTACCACTTTGAAAATTGCTTTGGACAAGTAAACATTTCTAGTTCAAAAAGCTAGTCGCACAAGCTGTTTTATTATTGATTTCCTTCTGATTGACCCCTAGTACACTTTGATTAGTGTTGTCCTTGTTGTGGGAAAATGATATTTTTCTCCAGATGATGTATGTGAAACTGTACTGGTAAATGTGTACGTGCCCTTTATTCGTCAACGACTGGCCCCGCAAGTTATGTTTTGATTGAAAAAGAATCTATCAATTCCCAAATTTATTTCCAGCAAAGCTTGATTGAATAGAAGCAGTTTCAAAATATTGGTGTCAGTCCACATAGACAGCTTTCATTCCGTTAGTGGTAGTCGTCAAGTTCCTGAAGAATGTTGGCAACCTCATGAAAAATGAGCTTTTTGGCTATCGTCAGGTACTGAGCCAATGTCGTATGCTTTCTGTAATAAACCTGGAGTATTTCCTCAGAAAGGATACCAGGAAATGGGTTCAAAAATTCCATCCCTCATATATGTGCGCAACCTGATTTCCACCAACAGCTAGCATCAATTTAGATTTGGTTGCTATATTCAAATCTCGCGGTTATATGCGCCTTCATTCGGTTTAGGTTTATCTGAGATTGTAGGTTCAGCAGTGCTTAACACAAGTTCCCCTGGTGGGTATTTAAAATTGAGCACAATTGAGAGCGGAACAGTGCACGATTTGTGCTGTATCTGGTTAGACAAACTTTGATTGAATAAACAGCAAAAGCTCTGTTGCATAATTTCCTTCTAAAATATCCTTAGCTACTTCAAATTCCAATGTATTCCAAAACATCTGTTCTTGATAATGCTCCAACCAAAATGCAGCTTTCATATCCGGCTTTGCAGAAACAATTTTAAAGAAAACTGTTGTAAAACTTAGTGGTAAAAAATCAATTCTGGTTGCAAATACTTTACCTTATGGGTATGCAGGGACATGGCACAAAAAATATTCTCAATACCACCTAAAACCTATTAAGAGCATTTAGAATGCCTTCGACGACTTATAAGATGTTGATGATTAAAACTGGTGGATTGGTGGAAGTATCATTCATGCACCTTGATGAACTTTTAATAAAAAATGTCTGGTCAATTTTGAGAAACAGGGTACATCATATGAAATACTCTATATATTCATGTATAAGAAAGTGCATCTCAATGAAAAGGTTTCTTGTCAATGGTGCTGGCACTGTATTTGGCATTAGTATACATTAAACAAAACTGAAATGCAGATAAATCTTGTTGAGAGAGAAAGTATATTTGCAAAACTACTAAGCAGAGACAACTCCACGCAATAAACACCAAAAACTTGAATCATTCCTTGTAGATTAACTGCAGAAAACATTCAGGTACTAAACTATTGTAAAACCAGCATAGGTGTTGTGCTGAGATAGAGCTACAATCTAATTACAACGAAAGACTTTGCCTTGGAGCTGGTACCTTCGTGTTGAAGATATAATAAATTGAGTAGAGGTGTTTGATTTATGCAGAACTGTCATGAGTGCTATGTAGGGCTTTGAGCGTGTATTTTCTCAACTTTGAGTGATAGGCTAGTTGGGATCGTGAAGAAGTCTGTATACTATTGCAGGAACTCACCAAGGCCTTATTGGCATGGTTCTGGTCTGTAGGGTCTTCTCTATAAACCTTCAGTCCTGACCCACTGAGCATTTTAACAATTGGTATAGAACGGTTGCCAAGGGCTGTTTCAGCCATCAAAAGTGAGTACTGTTGATTATACCACATCGAGGAGGTCTATTATCGTAAGCTGTCATTCACCCTAGCAAATACAAGTGGTCAACTTCTTAAAATGAAGCGACAAAATGCAGACATAAATACCTTGATTACTTGCTTCGCATTCACCAAAGCCAACAGTTTGAATGGTTTTGACGACCTCCTGCTAATGGTAGCAAAATGTATGTATCGGACTTTTCAAAACAATACACTCCACACAGCTGATGACCTCATCTTCTTGTTCTGTTACTCACCAAAGAGAGATAATTAACCGCGCTACCATATGAACTCATAGAAATTACGTTCGTCATGAAAAGGTCTTATTACGTGGACTTAATACCAAACTGTCAAAACTGAGTCAATGATAGGATAAGTAGTGGAACTGTGTTTGCGAACTCAGCTTAATTTTCGGCATACATTCGAGAGCCATATTGCATGAAGTGAGTGGGCAGCCAAATGCACAGGAATGCGTCTTGGACGTATGCACCATATGGTTGCATGTCAGGAGTATCGAGTTGTGGTGCGAATTTATACGAAAAAGCATAAGCGAGTGGCTGGAGGCCGAGTTTTCTTTAGGATAGTAAATGTCAATCGTCACATATTTGTATCTACAATGTTGAACAATGCACTAGAAATTTGTCCCGAGTATGTGGTAAATATGCAGACGAGTGTCTCATGCTGTACCAATATGGTATAGTCAAATACTACGGGTATGAGTAGAATATTGGTAGAATGAGAACAAGATCGAAGTTGGCAGTAAATAGTGTGGTGGAGGGTTCGTTCTAATCTATGATTCCATTGTATAGCCATAGATGGCTGAAATCAAGTTTGTGAGTATTGACTAAAATACGACTAAGATTTTCCATGTAGGTGAACTACAAGTAGCGAACTATAGTAGGAAGTAAAGTGCAGTGATGAACGATTGGTGCGCTGTGTCTTTGACCTTGCGTTGTATTGTTCCGCAAATGTTTGGGCCCTATTTTGAATATTTGGGATTGGAAAATGGGTGCATGTTCAGAACTTGGAACTCATTTTCCCAGGTCCGCCACCCAGGAAACCACCGAAATTAATATTTCCTAAATTCCAGTTGCATTCTTGAACTTTTACTATCAAACATTATTACACACGGCTGCAACGGACTGCACTATCCACTTTCCACCTTTTGGGAAACTTACTGGGTGTACTCGATCTTTCTAGGTTAAGAAGTGCTTCTGTTATATCCTCCACATATACGCTTCTAGGCTACGTTCACGATTGGAAGTAGCCTAGACGCTCTTACCACGGAGTTGCTCCACACCACGTTTAAAATAGCATTTGGTAGGGTCCTGTATGCAGCTAAGGAAAAATTAATACTTGTTGCTCACACGACACCAATCTGTCAGTCGTTGACTACAAAAAATTTTTCATCTCAGTCCAGACAATTCTTTCATCAAGTGCCACAGTGAATTAACAATAAAGGATGTCTTTTGAAAACAAAGTATGTGTTTTGTGTGAACAATCAGATTGAACTGAGCTTTGTACCGAAGCAGGATTTTTCTCCCATGTTTCTGTAGGACAATTAAGGTTTTAGTGCCTAATTTGAGCCAGTGGAAATTCGACGGAGGTTTTGCTCGAGCTGCACGTTTATTCAGGGTAGTCAATTGATTTGATGTATCCATTCTTGAATGGTACATTGATTTTTGTGACCTTAGGCACAACGCATTGCCTAATTCAATCGATTTGATAATTTGCGATTCAAGGGAGATACGGTAAAGCAAGGTATGACGCAATTACTAACGTTTAGAACTTGTTCCATTTATTGGGAAACGATGTTGAAGATGATTCCGTTCCATCTTTACCAAGGGAAATTGTGAAGAAGACCACTTCTTCCAAGAAGACCGATGTTCCTCCAGCTTCTGCTGACCCAGCTAAGGCCAAGAAGAAGACCAACAAGGCCACTGGTAACGAAGCCGCTTTAAAGAACAAGTTGAACAACAAGTCTGTAAACGCTCCAGCTTCCACTCCATCGAAATCTACCAAGAAGCCATTTGACAGACACTCTAGAACTAATAGAACCGACACCAAGAAGAAATTGAAACAAGGTTGGGGTGAAAACGATGCCAAGAGAGAATTAGAAGCTGAAACCGATGGTTTGCAAGATGCTGTTGCTGAATTGGTTGAAGAAGCCGAAGCTGAACCATCAAAGCCAGCTGCTAAGTCCTTGCAACAATACTTCGAAGAATTGAAATTGCAACAACAAGAAATTGCTTCTGTCAAGAACTTAAGAAAGGCCAACGAAGGAGCCGAACAAAAATGGGCTTCTGAAGAACAAATTGTCAAGGAACAAGAAGTTTTCGTGCCATCCACTTCTGCTAAGAAATCCAAATCCAAAGCACAAAAGGAAAAGAAATTCTTGGAAATTGAAGCTGTTTTTGCTGACCAACAACAAAAGCCAGCTTTCAACAAGGGTGGTAAAAAGCCATTTGCTGGTAAGAAACCTTTCGCTGGTAAGCCAAAGTCCGGTAAGACCGTCAAGCCAGAAATCAACGATAAAAACTTCCCATCTTTATAAGTTGACGCAGTAACTGGCACGATATCACTCAATATGGCATCCAAATGTTGACGATATTGTTTTTGGACACAAATTCTTGATAATATTTTCATTAAATATTGAATTATTTCAGTTATGAAGTATGATTACTGACAAGTGCATATTTGTAGCAATAAATGTAGCAGCAAAATTGGGGGTGTAGTAGTACAATTGAGAAACTGTCATATGGCAGTGCGTGTGAAAAAAAGCATCAGAAGGCTGTGGAGGCTAAAAGAAGACTTCATGTAGTGTCATTATTACAAAGAAATCACTTTGTTGTATAATACAATCCACTTGAACCACCTGAAGTCCACATTCATCTAAGAATCGTGTTAATTTTTTTTTGCAGCCATCATAGTGGAGGAATGAGTGTGGAAAACGGTAAGTCTAAAGCGGAGATTGAATTTCAAGTTAGACTTGTCCAATGTAAAAGTTAGTGGTTCTTGTCTAGTTGGTGAGTTTTCAGCAATGCTGATACGTCGATTCATGGCCAAGCGTAACTGGGCTCAAACAAGAGTTCCAACGCAAATCCATCTAACGTCACTACAACTCCATGAAAAACAAAGCAATCAAAAAACTTTGTTGGACAAAGTTGAAGATCCCAACAACCGCTATCACTTCCAGCTCACAGGTCCCTTGAAACGATGTGGAATACCATGATTTTAATGGGGATTGATCAACTCACAAAAGAGTCGCAAACACAGTTTTTCTCATTTTCATATGGTAATTTGCACTCCACCACCCCCACATATCAGAAGATGGCCAGTTCACACTAACAAATATTTTGTTAACAGCGTGGTACGTTTAGTTGGCTCGGTACATGATGAACGACTCACTTTCTGACTCGATTCAGACCCCCAATGGGTCGGCCTCCGCCAGCAAACGTCATTCGAGTGTTTCGGCCCATTTTGTGGACAAGTTGATGGACAAGTTGGTGTCGTCGGGACTTGACGAGTCCACTTCCAAGAAACAACTCGAGAAGCGTATGAATGACCCAGACAGAAAGAGCAAGCAGGCGCTATCGGTGCGAATCTTGACGTCTAATTTGAAGAAGTTGGCGAGTAAATTGGGGCTATTTTTCTCCCTTCAGTACGGGATTATCCACATCATAACCTGGAGAAGACCAGCAAAGACGATTTCGTTTTTAATTCTTTACACCACGGTGTGTTTCTGGCCACATTTGGTGCTTGCGTACCCTTTGGTGCTTTTTCTCTTTGGAGTGGTTATTCCTGGGTACTACTATAGACACCCCATGTCCACCCCAGAGATCATCAAAGTGAAGAAACGGGGTCAGTCGCTCTTTGGGTGGCTTTTGGACTCTGACGAAACCAGCATTGTTGACGACTACTTGGATGAGATGTACGAATCGTCGTCCAACTCCGAGCTAATTCCCGTTGACTCTACTGACACTTCCGACCTATTCTCCAAGCCCCAATTGCCAGTAGGGACCGATGACGACTCTGTGGACGGAAGAACGTCTAGGACGATTAAAAACCAGGTAACTTTGTTGATGAATTTGAAGGACTTTCAAAACTTGACATCTGACCTTTTGAAAGGGTTGGACAAGGCTGAAGAGCACTGGTTTGATGCCGTGGGGTTCAGAAATGAAAAGTTATCTACGATGGTTTTTTACGGGTTGATAGTTGCGTCGGTGGCCATCTTGTTTTTGGGTCAATATATGCCATGGAGGGCGATATTTGTGTCGTCAGGGTGGATTTTCTTGACGTTGTGTCATCCAAATGCTAAGAAGTACTTGAAGGCTGCTAAGAAACCAAAGGTGCAACCAATTGACCAGACCGCTCCTGTAGAAGTACCAGAGTCATCTGCACCAATAGTGAAAAAGGATCCATTGCATTTTATGGAGAACCACATCCTTGTGGATGACTCGCCAGAGTCGAGAATTGTCGAGGTGTGGGAACTACAAACAAAGAGTATTTTGCAACTACAATGGTCCTTCTATTGCTATACATCGAATATGTTTTCTCAGAAAGTGAGCAAGCGAATCAATGGCAATCGTCCCGATGGAGTTGATTCGTTATCTAAGGTGCAACCTCCTCGGGGATGGAAATTCGATTTTGGTCTCGTGAACAAATGGGTGATAGATTTCAACCCCGATCAACTATTGAAGTATCGCTGCGAGCATGACTCTAGCTTGGTTGTAATGGACAAAGAAGCACATGGGTGGATCTACGATACCCCCACAAAATTGAAGAGTGACGAAATTGCTATCGAATTCAGGAGAAGACGGTTGTACCGTGAGTGTTTCAGGTACTCACGACCACCAAACACCCCTAGCTGATTGTTGAACAATTTCAGCAGAAAACATTCAGTCGTTACGTAGCGACTTGTGGGTATATGGAATCATCTCAGACTTTGGTGTATACTTAGTTGGGTTTTTTCATGCCAGCTTGACGGTTCAGTTTTGTCAGATGTACGTTGTACATTTCTGGGAAGTGGCTGTTTTTGTGGTGGGACTAGTGGTAACTTTATAGTACGTTTTGGACTTAAATGATGTAGACCTTGTATATCACCAATAACTACGTCACACATGCTTTTTAATTGTCTCTAGTAGCCTCACTATCACTGTACCTTTTTTGTGGGGGGTTGGTCAAAAGACAAGAAACAAAGCACAAGCTGTGCTAGATTACACTTGCACTACTCACTACGTACTACGTCGACAAAACTAAGAGACTTGAACAATCACTCTTGAACCCAACTATCGCATACCATTGATTCTCATGACGAAAAGAAATGCAAGCAAATGTTCCAAAAAAAACCAAAACGACTCCCTCTACATTCTGGCCGTACCGTTTATTGCATTTCTTATTGTTTTCCTTCAATTCTGCTGAAATCTAAATTCTTTATTGGATAGTCTCTAATTCCTAATTTCTTGAATATTGCGACTACAAAATGAAAATTAAAAACGTATTCCAACACACAAGTTACGCAATTTCGTTGCACTACATTTATTTCAACAATATCGTCCATCTACGTTGGATTAGTGTGATCTGGTAGTATAAACACGCTATTTCATTATGTCAATGGATGCATTTGCGTCGAAAGTACGAACTTTCGATGCGTTCCCCAAAGTCAGCAATGATCACACGGTAAGATCTCAACGAGGAGGGTTTTCCACGTTGGTGACGATGTTTTGTGCGTTGTTGATACTCTGGGTGGAAGTTGGTGGCTACTTGGGAGGATATGTGGATCGGCAGTTTGCTGTTGACGACGAAATCAAGTCGGACTTACAAATCAACATCGACATGTTGGTGGCCATGCCGTGCGAGTTTCTCCATACTAATGTCATGGATATCACCAAAGACAGGTACTTGGCGGGAGAAACGTTAAATTTTCTCGGAGCATCGTTCTTTGTTCCAGAGCTGTTCAGTGTCAATGATGACAACTATCGGGGCATGGAAACCGACTTGGACGATGTCATCCGAGAGTCAGTCAAAGCGGAGTATAATGTTGTGGGAGCACGGATTGACGAAGGAGCACCAGCATGTCACATTTTTGGTTCGATTCCTGTGAACCACGTTAAAGGGGATTTCCATATTACTGGCAAAGGATTCGGGTACAGAGATAGACTGGCGGTTCCGTTTGAAGCGTTGAACTTTTCCCATGTGATTCAGGAGTTCTCGTACGGGGAATTCTATCCATTCCTTAATAATCCATTAGATGGCACAGGAAGAACCACCGACGAAAAGTTGCAAGCATTCAGATATTACACCAAGGTGGTGCCTACAATGTATGAAAAGTTGGGGTTGGAGGTTGATACCTACCAGTACTCGTTGACGGCGTTGCATCACACTTACAATCTCGACCATTATAATAGACCCAACGGTGTTCCTGGAATCTACTTCAAGTACGACTTTGAGCCCATTAAGTTGATCATCACCGAAAAGAGGTTGTCGTTCTTCCAGTTTGTAGCAAGACTAGGCACAATATTGGGAGGGTTATTGATTGCTGCTGGTTACATGTATAGACTCTATGAAAAGTTGCTTGTTGTTTTGTTTGGCAAGAAGTATGCTAGAAAAGACACCGAAAAGAGGGGAGGGTTATTAGACCGGGACTCTCCTGCCAACGATTACTAGGTTGGTGTTAATTAAACTAAACAGAATTTGGTATATCGAATCAATAATTGTCACATTGAGATGAAGCAAAGGAAATGCCTAGGGTACTGGCCAATTGGCTCTTTTTCTTTATTTTGTAGCAAGAGTTGGGGTTTGAGGTGTCGTGAGCAGTGCAGAAAGTCGAATTGTACAGAAAAGGCTCTCGTTTTTAACGGTCAGTGCAACACAACTCGGTTTGTGGAAACTAAATTTTGCAGCCATTTAACTAAAATAAATTGTGTTATTTAAACTCAGTCAATTGGTGGCAAATTTCTCCAGAAAAAATCCAGTAAACAAAAAATGTCGTATAAATATCTTCCCTTGTACAAAAACAGTAAAAACGTGGGTCAACAGTGGTTGCAACCAGGAAGTCCTCTTTAATGTTGACATTTTGGATCATACGCGAATAAATTTTCACCACAAAAATTGCGGAAATCCCAACTTGATCCGCGAAAGAGCAACCAATTGACGTGGTGCAAAAGCTTGAATATGGCAGACGATCCAGAGGCGCCCGCAGGGTTTGACTCATTGATTAGAGCCATCTTGGAATCCCACGTCTTAAAGGGCGACAACGCCAAACAAGGGGAGGTTCTAATGGCTTGCATGAACTATATCTTGAAGCATCATGGAACAAGACATTGTTTTTGTGACAAGTACATGTGCCCTATAGCGACGCATGCGTTGATATTGTTTTCTTTTCCTGAAAACCAGGCGCTATCCACCATTAAGCCGATTTTCCGCCAATGTCTTTCCATTTGTGAACCGTGCATAGCCAGCTTTGTACGAGGAAAAGCGTGTCTACGGTTGAAGTTTCTTATCGATCGGGGCATTCCTTACGACCTGGTCGGCAACTTTCTCGATATAGTTGTAAAGTGGGAACTTGAGGGAATTGGCCGGTTGTTGGTAGACTGTGCTAATTCTGGTGCAGATGGTGTAGGTAACCATCTTGATAGTAGAACGTCGTTGGCGATATTGCATTGCTTTTATAATCCCAGACTCTTATCGTTTTCTTCTCAAGCAAATGCTGCATTACAGGTGATTATGTCTCGCCATGTTCCCCGAAAAACTCTTCCAGTCCCTCAAGATTTGACGGCTGGTATTATTTATTTTGCATTTGAAGGGTCCAACATTCAAAAGCTGTTTGCTCTTGCACAACTCGATGGTTTGATTCTGTCTAAAGTCACGTATACGCCCGTTATGATTTTCCTTCCAGCTCTCGAATTTCATCGATATTTTTATGGGATCCAGAATGTTAAAGTCTACACCGATGCTGGGGCCATCCATTTTTGGAAAGTGTTTATGAAACTCTTTGATTTGATAGACAACAAGGTGTTTTTGGACAACGTGAACGCTCCCGAGGATATCGAGGTCATGTCAGCCCATCTAGGTATCAAATTCTACCCCATAATAAGGGTATTTTTCAACTATATCATGTCGTATTCTAATTCCCCATTACCAACGTTAATTCAGGTATTGACGAAGTTTTTGATTCGATTTAAACAAGAGTTCTGGGTGATTTCTGGCCAGTTCACGTACCAAAACTTGTTAGACTCTTTACTTGCAAGTCCTTACTACAGCAAGTTTCTAGCTTCATTGCCTAATCAACACAGTGCATCTCCAAATGTGCATGAACTAACAAGCTGGATGACGTTGCTTCCTGGGTCGTTGAAAGAGTCTCAGATCGAAACTGCCACAACAAGGATGGGGATTTATATTTTCAATCAGGCTAATACCACCGAAATCAACTCTACTTCAGACAAGGCCAAAACATTAAGAGTATTGGGTTGCAGATTATTATTGCAAGCGTATGGAAATGACTGTGCTGATCCTGATGTAAAGAGTGAAAACTTCTCGATTAGTTTGTTGCGAAGACGTGATGCTCGTGCAGCAGTGGAGAATAACTCACAACTGATTCTTGACCTTGCGTTAAAAGATGATATGAGTGTTTCACAGGACTTGGTTGCCAAGTCAGTGAAACTTGATGTTGATGTCTTTGCCCATAACACTCACCTTCTTTTGCAAGGTAAAGTACCCACTATTTTCGACTACTTCCCTTTATTGTATCACTGTTTGGGTTCTCATCAACTATACACTTCGAAGCACTTTTGTACGATGATACTTAATGGGATGAAAAACATGGTGAAGATTTTGAAATTCATACCGAAGAAGACCAATGAAGCATCCAAGCAAGTGCTAGATGCCATCCAACAACACAATGTTTCTGTCGAGACTATGTTCAAGTTGTTCAATAATATCTTGGAAAAAATCGGTCTTGCAGAGTCCAACGTTCTACAAGCAATTCTTACAACCGACGACGGTCTTCACGCTCTTTGGTCATGTATCTTTTGTCCAAGTGTTAGTCAGGCAACACTGGACATTTTGTATCAAGTTTACGATACTGGTGTTGGTGGTAGACTAGAAGCAATTCAAAGTTTGCTATCTCAAGACTTGAAGCGAAACATCAAGTCCATAATTTCAAGCTTGCACAGTTTGATAGAATTGTCGGCATTTGAACCATGCATAAAAGCAGTTAGGTTACTTATGGATGTGATAAACGCATTAACTGATCCGTTGAACGGGATCATCTCTTGCTCGAAGGACGTCCAAAACTGCCAAACAGAAATTGCGAATTTGTGGGACACTTGTTGGAGCTTTTTGATT
The DNA here is from genome assembly GCA_030569175.1 of Suzukiozyma manassasensis. Classification (NCBI taxonomy): domain Eukaryota; kingdom Fungi; phylum Ascomycota; class Pichiomycetes; order Serinales; family Debaryomycetaceae; genus Suzukiozyma; species Suzukiozyma manassasensis. The sequence goes on along the minus strand of JAJMKC010000001.1, from coordinate 962,319 downwards.
ATGATATTTCAAAGAACTTTGGTTTGGGCTGGGCAGTATCATCTTGAAGAACTTATTGAATTTCCCAGAGACACTTTGGACTTGAGTCGTATGTTATTGGATTCATTTAGACTGATAATTGAGAACCTCCAAGGTTCAACCTTTACCCCAAGTTCATTGTTCCAAGTGTTTATGAATTCGTTCAAGTACATGATTGTTTGGTTGAGACTTAGAGATACCGCATTGCTTAACTCTTGTCTTGAGCTTGTTTTCAAAGGATTTGATTTGGCTAAGGATTTGAAGTTCGAAATAGATAAAGATTTTATTGCTATTTTCACGAAATATGGTATCAAAGCTAAAAAGTTTAACAATAAATTAACTGAACAACAACGTGCAGATGTTTTGTCAAAAGCACGAGAGCTTGATAGTGACTTGGTTGATAAAGTTGTTGCAGAAAACCAAACAAAACGAACAAAGGCTGTTCATGAAGTACCTGATTCAGACAGAGAAACATCGAAGACTCCACCATTGCAAGCGGTCTATAAATACCAAACTCAAAAAGCTCTGGGTCCCAAACAGCAAACTCTTGGAAGGTATGGTGTGGTGACATCACAAGCACCAGTTGCTCCTGCTCCAAAGAACACCGAATTCAAATCGGTAGGGCTCGAGGCTATAAGACAAGAGTTGATATCTGCTAGAGTACCATCAGCAAAACCTAAACCTCCAAGTGCAGCACCTGCTGCTCCTAGACCAGCAGGTTTCAACGCGAAGAAACCTCAACCCGTTGTCGGTAGATCACTTAATACATTGAAGAAGAAAAAACCAGAATCGGACTCCTCCGAAGAAGAAGATAATACTGACTTCTCTGATTTGTTTGTTGAATCGAAGAAAAAGGCAAAGGTTGTGGAAATCGATTACCAAGGTAGACCTATTACCAAATTGGCTCAAACAAAGAAGGTTGATGATGCCAGAAGAGAGGAAGAGCGTATGAGACTTAGATTGAATGTGAATTTGAAGCCTCTATACACCAATGTGTTGAAATGGAATTACAACTCCACTGACGATTACCCCACCAATGATAGAAGTATCTACAATCCTACTAAGAGCACATACATTGATGCAAAGGATTACGTAAAATGCACGGAGCCGTTGCTCATGTTGGAATGTTGGCAAGGCATTCAGTCTGTGAAACAAACGAGTAATCAGCAACCGTTTGTGCTTCTCATTGGGAGTAGAACAAGTGTTGACGGATTTTTCGACGTTTATGCATCGGTGAAGAAGAGTGTTTTGGCAGATAGAAAAATTGGTGATTCCGACTTGTTAGTGTTGGGACAAACGGACGTATCTCAATATGAATCAAACGAACAAATTGCGGTGTACTTGAAGGACTCTAATACTAACACATGCTTAGCCAAAGTGAGAGAAATTAAATCGGCAAATTCTGATTATAACGATGTTACTTTCAGAGTTTATCCCCAAGGCTCAATGATGGGCTTGTTGACTCCCAAGATGGAAATTGTTGCTATGAAAGTAATGCAGATGATTACAGTCGAAAGAGAGTATTCCTCGTTGAAAGGGTTACAATATTACGACTTGAGTGATGCCATCATTGCTGCAAAACCTAACGAACCAGCAAAAATCAGTGAAGAAGAAGCACTCAAAGTGACAAAAGTTTATGATGTCAACAAGTCACAAGCTAAAGCCATTCTAGGATCTTACTGTAACGAAGGATTCTCGTTGATTCAGGGTCCACCTGGTACAGGTAAAACTAAAACAATTTTGGGTATTGTTGGTTATTTCCTCTCTCAACAAATGAACAGTCTAGCCATAGGAATTCCCCTGGAAAGCAAGGACGGCGTTCCCGTTAAGGAAAACATGCCCAAGGTGTTGATTTGTGCACCAAGTAATGCTGCTGTTGATGAGTTGTGTGTACGTATAAGGGATGGTGTGAAGAATTTCAAAGGTGAAATTATGAAGCCTAGAGTTGTCAGATTGGGTAGAACTGACGCAATTAATGCTGCTGTAAAAGATTTGACTTTGGAAGAATTAGTTGACAAGGAACTCCTGACGAGAAATGCAGATATGGCAGCAGACCCAAATATCAGAGTCGAGCATACAAAATGTATTGCTGAGAGGGACAAGCTCAGACAGCAGTTGCAAAAAGGTGATATGACAGAGGCCGAAACCACAGAAGCAGAATCCAAGTTGCGTGAGGTAAACAAGCGGAGAAATGAATTGGCTAAGAAGTTGGATGAACAAAGAGAAAGAGTGTCGATTGCTTATCGTACAAGAGAAATCGAAAGAAAAAACATTCAAGCAAAAATCTTGTCTGGAGCACAAATTATTTGTTCGACTCTTTCTGGTTCTGCCCATGACTTTTTAGCAAACTTGTCTATCAAATTCGACTCCGTTGTTATCGATGAAGCATGTCAGTGTGTGGAGTTATCAAGTATAATTCCCTTGAGATATGGATGTAAAAAATGTATTATGGTCGGTGATCCTAATCAATTGCCTCCAACCGTTTTATCTCAAGCAGCTGCATCATTGAACTACGACCAAAGTTTATTTGTGAGAATGCAACAAAACTACCCCGATTCTGTTTATCTTTTGGATACTCAATATCGTATGCATCCTGATATTTCCAGATTTCCAAGTGCTGAGTTTTATAAGTCCAAGTTACATGATGGAGAAGGTATGGTAGCCAAAACCAAAAAACCCTGGCATGATATTTTCCCCCTTACGCCATATCGATTTTTCAACATTGTGAGTAAGCATCAAAAGAACGAGCTTTCTAGATCGTTGTATAATGTTGGAGAAGCCAAAGTTGCATTGCAAATGGTTGAGAAGTTGATGAAGGTTATTCCACAAGAAGAATTCAGTGGTACCATTGGTATTATCTCACCCTATAAGGAACAAATTAAGACCATCAAGGATATCTTCATTCGTAAGTATGGGTATTCGATAACTATGGAAATCGACTTCAATACAGTGGATGGATTTCAAGGGCAAGAAAAAGACATCATTATCATGTCTTGTGTTCGAGCCAGTGAAAATGGAAATGTTGGTTTCTTAAGTGATATTCGTCGTATGAACGTTGCCTTGACCCGTGCAAGGAGTTCACTTTGGATTCTTGGAAACAGTGATTCATTGCTGCGAAACAAGATTTGGAAAAAGTTGATAATGGATGCTACAGCAAGGGATTGTGTTAGTAAGGCATATCCTGGGTTTTTGAACCAGGCAATTGCAAAGCCAGTTCCAGCAGAACGTTTTGAAGATATTAATGTTGATCGTCCATCAAAAGCACCGTATGAAAAAGCACAACCTGAAGAAGTACAAAATGAAAAAGAACAACCTGAAAAAACACAAAATGAAAAAGAACAACCTGTTAAGAGAAAGTTGGACGAAGATGGGAAACCGATCAAAAAGAAGAAAAGTATAGACACCAATCATACATCCTCCAAAATCAACAAACCAAAAAAATTACTGAATTTGTTTTCATCAGATAATGAGCAACGTCCAAAACCACATAAGAAAATACCCAAAATCTATCTGCTGGTTCCACGAGTCCCCACCAAGAGTGGAAGTTTACCTCCTCGAGAAAATACATCGCAACCTCCTTCCTCTGATCCTTCGCATGTTCTGAATCTGACTAAAGGTCCCAATCTTCCACCAGTTCCTAACTTCTCCAGGGTACCTAGCAGTTCAGGAACTTTACCACCACCAAAATCAATAAACGGAAATGGAATGGGGACTAATAACTACCCTCGCCAAGAGGTACATGGAAAGAGAAACGGTAGTAAAGGACCAAACATTTTCATAAACAATCGTCGCAAGAAACATTAGACTCACACCAAATTACATATGCATTAATAAATATTTATTTCATTTATCTGACTATTACACCAACAATTACTCTCTTGTATCACCATCTAAACCGAACGACTCGAATTCCACAAATAGGCTCTTATACTGATCATTCTTCGATACCATGACAAGAGTAGCGCATATTCCTTTGATCTCATTTGACATCACTTGAGTTATTAATGCCGCATTAGGATCGGATTTGTCCAGCTTGAACTTATGTAGCTCAAAAGTTGTCTTTAACTGCTCGACTGTAGTTCTGAGAGTTTCCATGAATTCGTTTGTTGAATCGTTCCACGATGTGGTCGACTCACTTATTTGGTGTTGAAGTTTTGCTTCCAGCTTTTTCAACACGCTTATTACATCCTGCCATACAATGCTGAACTTGTGAAATACGGTTGCTCTTGTAGAAACCTTTTGAACCATATCGGTCAAAAGCTCAATTCTGCTCTGTAGCGTCACTCTTATTGGATCGTAATCTAGCTTTTGTGATATCGTATTAGACGCATCTTCGATGTTTGAAATTGGTTGGGGTTGATTGCTGGGACTGGGATTGTTCAATGATCGTTCAGGGATTGCCTGAATTACGGTGTTTATGAGATCTTGAACTTTGCTGCGAATATTGTTCCCCAGCTGCTCTCCTTTTAGATATCCTTGCTCATATGGTGATGGGCCATGGCCATGATTGAGATCCTTGTACTCATCTTTGGGTTTGGTGATTGGAGATTCGTTGATTGGGGGACTGTTTTCAGGAATAACATATGGCTTCATGCCAATGGCAGATTTTTCCCTATTCTTGGACGATGATGTTGTATTTGGCTGGATACTTTGACCTTCAATATTGACAACAGTTGGTTTATTTATGGGTCTTGCTTTGATTTCTGACTCCCCAAACTTGGGTTCCAATATTCGTGAATGCATAGGCGTATAGTTCTTGACAAATGACACGTCAACCGGTTTCATGGCCAAGATCGATTGGGGAACACCAGAACTTTCCATGTGCATGTAGTTTCTCACGGCTTCCATTCCTTGTTTATCTAGCCTCTTGAACATTTCCACATATCTCGCTGATCTCGACTCCAAAACCGAGCTTGAAGATTGGATCTCTGTGGCAATAGCCGTTTTCTTTGCTTTTAATGATTGGATCCTGCGGTTTAGTTGGTCAATTTCCTCATCTATGGACGAGCTTTGGTCCAATAGATTAGATAATTTGGCACCATCGCCGGTATAGGGGCTCTTTATTTGAGTGATTTTGTTCAAGATCTTGGTCCTTCGACTGTCCCATTGTTGAAATGTGCCATAAAGCGAGCTTGTGAACGTTAGTTCCAGAGTGTATATTTCCTCGAGAGATAGAAAAATCTCCGACAACTGGGTCATATTCTGGTGGATCATCGACCTCAATTTCTGCAACGACGAGTCGCCCGACTCTACCGCGGCTCGATGGCGAACACAATTGCTGTTCAATTCTTTGAAAAGTACCAGGCACTTATTGTTCAAGAACGATAAGGTGGCGTCATTATTGGGGAATTTTGGTGGGAAAGTGATGGACTTGGTGTCGTTACCGCCAGGTCGTGGAATTGAATTCGACAATATCGACGGATTCAGAAACAATTGCAGGTTGTTTATGTTTGATTCTTTGATGTCATCTTGGTGGCTTGATTGGGGGTATATTTGGGGGTCCGACAGCAAGAATTGAACGGGATCCAAATCGTCGTCAGAGCAGTTGTGGAAATCTACTGCCTCTGGAGTTGTTCTGGACTTTGCGCCGTATACAAGATTGACGCTTTCAAACACCTCGCTAGACATGCCACTTGTGCCATTAAGAAAAACCGTAATGTGTGGTGATAGTGGTATGCATTGTACTGTGGTGCCTCCAGCCGTGCGACAGTCTCCCCTAGAACAAGAAGACGGTGGTGCGTGTGAGTGTGCGCGGTGGTAACTCGCACCTGTAGGACCACTCTACCGGTCCACCTTCGCACTACATGGCATCTGTTTACCTATATGATATTATACACTTATCTTCACAGGCAATACCGATTTAGTAGCAGCCTAGTTTACTTTGCAACGCGGTTTGGTACTCTTAGACGCGTAGTTGACCTCACTAAACACTCCGCTGTACAATTTGTTGTGTGGCTAGCAGAAAACATCGCGTCCCCCGGATTATTTATGGTGATTGATTCGAATGAAGATCTTATGTGTGGCAGAAAAACCGTCCATAGCTAAAGAAATCACAAAGATCCTTAGTGGAGGCAACTTTTCCGTGCGAAACTCGCGTAACAAGTACATCAAGAACTATGATTTCAAATTCAATTTTCGCCAGCTTGGATTGTGTGATGTCACCGTGACATCGGTGGTGGGCCACTTGACCAACTTGGATTTCCCTCCTAGTTACCAATGGGGAAAGTGTGTTCCTGGAAGGCTATTTGATGCTGAGATTGTTGAGATTATCACCAAAAAGGATGTCTATGAGAACATTTCTAGAGAAGCTAGAAACTGCGCCAAATTGATGATCTGGACCGATTGCGATCGAGAAGGAGAGTTCATTGGGTTCGAGATCTTCAAGGCAGCCCAGCTGTCCAACAATTGCATAACTTTGGACAATATTCTTCGCGGCCAGTTCAGTCACTTGGAAAGATCACATATCTTGCAGGCAGCCAACAATCCTATACGTTTGGATATCAAGTCGGTGTCGGCGGTGTCGTGTCGAATGGAAGTGGATTTCAGAGTAGGTACGAGTTTCACTCGACTTTTGACCGATAGTTTGAGACACCATCGAATTATCGAAAAAACCGAGTTGGCGAGCTACGGTACGTGTCAGTTTCCTACGTTGGGGTTCATTGTAGATCGTTACAAGCGGGTCAAATCATTTATTCCTGAAAAGTTTTGGTATCTTACTGTTGCTGTTACACGAGACAGACAAAAGACCCAATTTAACTGGGTCAAGGGAAAGTATTTTGATCGGCTCTACGTGGCATTATTGTATCAAACGTGCTTAAATTTTCAAGACGGAATTGTTTCGAAAGTAGAACTGAAAAGAGTGACAAAATGGCGGCCATTGCCGTTAACCACGGTTGCACTACAAAAGGATTGTGCAAAGTATTTCAAAATGAGTGCAAAAAGAGCTCTAGATGCTGCTGAAAAACTATACAACAAAGGATTTCTCTCGTATCCAAGGACAGAAACCGATAGTTTTCCCGCAACCATGGACTTTGGGGGGATTCTACAAAAACAAACCCAAGACAGTCGATGGGGGGCGTATGCCAAAAGTCTCGTAGATAACGGGTACGAAAAACCTCGAAGTGGTAGTCATGATGATAAGGCCCATCCGGCAATTCATCCGGTTAATTTCGTCAATATCGACACCCTCACTGCTCTGGACGAAAAGAAGGTGTATGAATACGTGGTACGACGGTACTTGGCGTGTCTTTCCAAGGATGCCGTGGGGCAAGAGTCCACTGTCACGTTGAAATGGGGCAATGAGTTTTTTAATGCCAGTGGGTTGATGGTGACAGAGAAGAATTTCCTTGATATTTTCACTTATATGAAGTGGGAGAGTACGAAGCCATTACCACCATTTACTGAAGGAGAGACAATCCCGATCAATAGTGGCATGATGCAAGAAGGCAACACCAGTCCGCCAAAACACATGACGGAATCAGAGCTAATTGCCCTCATGGATGCCAATGGTATTGGCACCGATGCTACTATTGCAGAGCACATTGAAAAGATTGCCCAGAGAGGATACATTGCTAAACAAAAGCAGGGAAATGTCGAGTATCTTGTGCCGTCTTCTCTAGGAATGGGGTTGATCGAGGGATTCGACAAGATGGACTTCAACAACATCTCGCTCTCGAAACCGTTCTTGCGGAAGTCGTTGGAGAAGTCGCTTCAAGACATTGTTGATGGTTCAAAGACTAAGAACGAGGTGTTGCTTGAAGTCAAGCAGATATACAGGCAAGCCTATGGCATAAGCTCACAGAACATGAATGTGCTAGCCAATAGTTGCCGACAAATAATGCAGCAGCACGGCTAGCACCATTGAAGCCAGTGGAGTGGGGCCATATGGCCACATTGTTGCGTTGCGGTGTACTTTGCATGGTTTCTGAGATATACAGAGGATGGGAACTGGGTTTGAAAAATCAGCAAAATTTGGTTAAGAAATACGCAGATGTAAATACAGCACTCGAGATGTACCACATGTAGAATTAGCAGCACCTGGATGTGTGTAGGTGTCAAAGTGGTGTACTGCCCCATGGTCTAAGTTGGGATGGTTAGAGGTAGTGAATGAATGGTAGCGCCGTATTTTTCTTTAGTTTTTGACGTTTTCTGGTGATTTTCTCCATCTCCAAAATTAAACAAGCTGTTTATCGCAAGTTTTAACGCGCCACGAGTACATTGTTGATACGCGGGGGCAAAAAGAGGGCAGACTTTGTGGTTTTCGCAATATGTTTGGAAATTTTCTGAATCAAAATGCCTTTGCCACAGGCACCGGGTTTGCAAAGTCTACTGCTGGCGGTGGGTTTAACAAGCAATCTGGTGCCTTTGGCCAAATAAGTTCATCTGGCGGAGGTGGCAGTGGTGGTTTCGGCACGTCTGGGTTTGGAAACTCGAACTCTTCTGGTGCTTTTTCGGGATTTGGGTCCAGTGGGTTTGGGTCCAACAACACAGCTGCTAGCAACACCGTGGGGACATCTGGGTTTGGAAGCAGTGGGTTTGGCAAGCCAGCAGGGTCTAATTCGGGATTTGGTACCGCAGGGTTCGGTTCTCAGACCAATAGTTCTGGATTCGGTAGTTCTTCGTTTGGGACCAAACCCACACAAGGAGGATTTGGATCTTCTACAAACAACCAATCGGGGTTTGGATCGTCGCTGTTGGGGAACTCTTCTGGGTTTGGAAATGGTGGAGCATTTGGAGCAACTGGGTCTGGTGGGTCTAGTGGCTCAAGTGGTTCTGGTGGGTCTGCATTTGGATCTGGTGCCTTTGGAAACACGGCACAAACCTCTGCATTTGGGTCCACTGGGACCACCAACAATACAGCATTTGGTGCTCCTAGCACCACTAACTCAGCATTTGGTGCTCCTAACACCACTAATTCAGCATTTGGTTCCACGGGAGCAAACACCTCTACTTTCGGTACCACGTCAAACTCGGCATTTTCGTCTACGGGAGCAAATTCATCAGCATTTGGAAACGCAGGGTTTGGGAGTTCCAGTTCTCCATTCTCGTCAACGTCAACAACAGTAGCAAACCCGTTTGCAAGTAACAAGTCAGCTTTTGGAAGCAACAATGGAAGCGGTAGCAACAATACCTCTGCTAGTCCGTTTGGGAGTTCTGCCACTGGCACAAATCCAAGTCCATTTGGAACGGCAAATACCACCAATCTGCCATTTGGTTCCTCTAACAATTCGAGTCAGCCGTTTGGCTCTGGTAATACTAGTCTGGGATTTGGGTCTGCCAATAACAACAGTCTGCCATTTGCACTGAATTCTACCGCTCCATTTGGCTCATCGTCCAACAACTCAGGGTTTGGATCGGCTGGATTTGGTAGTGGTAGCACTAATCGTGGTGATATTGACAACGATCCCGAGGTGAAAGCCCTTGATAAAAGTGTCGTCGAGGCATTCAGGGCCGCCAAGTTTGACCTTGGACGTGTTCCCGACGTGCCACCACCGCAAGTTCTTTGTACATAGTCGCTAACTTGTAATGATTAGTGCAGTAGACTGAGAGTGCATCGTGTAGTGTTGTAGACTTGTCGCTGCAGGTGGTCCTACGATGGCAGTATTTTGACGTCATCGCGGTAGTAACGTTCGCCAGCCTTACCGCGAGTTAGGCGCAGGAACCATCGTGAAGTATGATGTGAAAATTAGCCCAAGAATACAAACACCTGGCACTGATGATTTGTGTGGAATGTGGCCACGAAAACATCGAATGTTTATGCTACAAATACAAGAGTGAATATATCCAGCTAACAGTTTGTCCAAACTGCAAAAAAGTCGCCGACAAGTACATTGAATACGACAATGTGATTCTCTTCATCGATATATTGATTTTGAAAGTACAAGCATATAGGCATGTGGCCTACAACATGACAGAAACCGCGTTATTGAAGGACAAATCAACACATGTGGACCATAAATGCCTTCCTCAATCTCCCTTGGCTGCAATTGGGACGTTTATTTCCCGCTACAAACAGATTTTACGGTTTGTCCTCATCATTATCCTCTTTGAGGTGTACTTGATGTGGGCCTACGAAGAAAAAAAACCCAGCCATTCGTTCATCATGACTTATGTCTTACACCAGAAGGTCCATAATCAGTACTTGTACTTCATCGCGATGCTGCTTTCGCAGCAAATTGTATTGAATGGGCTTCTACTCGTGTTGTTTAGATGGGCTGGTTGGGGCAAGCAACGGAACAAAATGATCAATTCTCGGTTCCAAACCGGGTACTACAATCTCGTGTTGTTGGTCACAGTTTTTGTAACAAGTTCTATCAAGTTATTTCCTATTTTGATGTTGATTTGGCCCTACGATAAGACCTCGGTTTCTTCGTCACTAGTGGATTTTATTGGGTTTATTATTCTATTGGAGACGTTGAAAATCGTCACTTCGATGAACTATGGTACCATTCTCATGATTCTCTCGGTGTCGACGGTGGGGGAGTTTGTGTTTTCCAAACTCATCTTGATTTCACTTCTCAATTTCTTCACCAAATTGGACTTTGGTACGTTACTTCATAGTGAATACTCAAAGTTCTTGCTCGATGTACAAAGATACAAAGACTTCATATTGTCAATTGGACAGAACGTTTATGGTTGAGGGAAATTTGGCAAAACAAACTAACCCTTTTTTCTATGCAATTAGTTGGTTTCGTGTCCATGGAGTTTTTATGTTCGGTCTCTGCGTACCACCATGCCGTTGTTTTGGATTAGCAATGCTTCCTTATGATCCACGGCGACCAATGGACCGTCTAGATTCCTGATCAAGTTGGGAAACTCGTATGTGGTGTTTAGTTCCCTCCTTTCATCGAGGGTTTGTTCTCGGTGCTCCCTTTCACTGGTGTGGGATTCGTTTTCAATTGATCTCAAGGCAATGAAAAACGATAACGGAATGTACCGGGTCTCAAAGTTCCACAACAGATATAACGTTATAATTGGCAATGGAGCAAGGAAAGTGGCACAAATGTATGCTTTTTGTAATGCTAAAGATCCCACCATAGTCAATTGGAAAAGCAATAGACCCAAAATGATCCGTCTGAACACTAAGGGCCACACTTTACCCGTGCTATGTGGTGGGTGAACACAAGCATACAATAATTGGTATTTGAACACAAAATATCCAATGGTGAAATACACCAATCCGGCAGTCAATATCTTGGTTGACATGACTGAGTACACCAACGTGATGATGAATATAAGTATTGGCTGGGGCAAGTGCAATCCGAAATTGAACACGGGGGGCTTGTACAAACTCAAATAATCACGGGGAGTTTTGCACCAAAATAAGTTACCTATGGGGTATCTTAAAAGATTACCCAACAAGATCAATTTATAAGGAAACATCCCTATACCTTGCAAAATGATCAAGTCGACGTAAAATGACGACAAATCTTTCAACGACTTGGCTAGCTGGTAGGCGATTTTTGTTGTGTCGCTCAACGTTTCACTCAACGATACGGTACCAAATAATGTGAACACCAAAAACAAGTTGACAAAGATATAAAAAAAGTTTTTGGACACGGAAGAGAGTTCTTCGTCACTATGGGAGGTGAATCCTTGCATTTCTGTAATCCAAATATACAAATATGGCATGACTGTGTTCAATATCGTAAAGAGATAGGTTGGCAATAAACCAGTAACGACGGTGGCCATCCACTTGTGCTCTTTCAATAACTCTCCCAACTGAGGCAAAATTTTGGATATCGACTTGATGTTCAAGAAGTTGGCAATGTAGATGACGGGATACACCAAAATAATACTCAAGATCCCAATCACAAGTGTCACCATGAAGATGCGGGTATTTCTTTGCTTTCTGGTGAGACACATGTTGTCCCACCGGATATCATGGGGTGCTGGGGCGAGCGAGGTGATTAAATGGTTGATTTTTGGGTCCAATACTGCCTGGGCAAGCATTTGTGCTTGAGCCACTGACTTCATGGTCAAGAAGGCTGTGGAAAAAGCAGGATACTCTCTTGTCCTTGCCCGGGCGATTTCTCGATCAATAACCTCTAGTTTGTCGGTGTAATAGGCAATGGCATCGACTTTGGGTCCGAAAAGTCCAAATAAGCCTTTTTTGAATTGAGGACGCTGGTTGGAATCATCTTGCAAAAGAGGCAAGTTTGCAGTTGACCCCGTCGGAGTGGTGACGATATCGGTGATCTGGTCAATAATCGACACACTTGACTCGGGAGATTGGTCTCGAGAATACGACTCTTGCTGGTGATTTCGTTCGTTCTGGTGGTATTGGTCATTTTGGTCATTTTGGTTGTCGTCCATGTTCACCACATCCAGTAAATTAGGATACAAGTTAGATGATAAAAGATCGGTCTTGTCCTTGATACCACAGTTGTGTAAATATTGTACCCAGTATATCTCTGCTTGCCGCAAGTAGTGTTTGCGGAGATTGAACAAGTTGTTCAAAAGGTTCCATTCTCTGACAATGACAATGTCATCGATTTCTCCAATGCCCAACTTCTCAATGTGACGTTTCAAGTTGTCTTCGTCCCGAAGAATCGGCGGTATTCCCGAAAGCTTCACGGTCTTATCGGTGATGGAATCTTGCATTCCAAGGTATGCCTGACGCATCTTGATGATTTTTGTTGTTTGGTTAAAGAGGAACAAGGTAACGACCCCCGTGAACACATAGGAAAACACGGTGTACATCCAGAGATAAGGCTCGTATCCGGCGGAGTATTTCATTATCTCAGGTCCATCTGGGTCAGGATCTGGGTCGTCCTGGTCGTATTTCCCGGTGAATTTGTACCTTATGGGGGAAATGATGGTTATGGCAAACAAAACACACACTGATAAGATCTTGATGGTCATTTTAAAAAACCCCAAAAAAACAACAGCATCAAGCCCAGCAAACTGCAAGATCATCTCCTCGTCGATACCGTAGACGACTGGGATCCATCCGAAAAGTGATTTGGGAAGTCGTGGGAGGTTGCGTCTCCCGTACGAGTGGAGGTAGTTCTGGTTGAAGTTGTTGAAATTGGCTACGTAGATCTTGGGGTATTTTGCTCGCAACAATGAAAACACCACGAACGCAATGGTTCCCAAGATCACGGCAATGATAAGCTGATATTTGGCGATTCTGCCTGACGGTGGACGGTAAGTTGGTTCAGAATTGGTGTCCATGGTGACCACTGGCAAAGGGGAAAAACCTGGCAGAAACCTGGCAAAATTGGCCTCGGGGTGATTGATGTGACGCAAGAGCAACTTCTAGAGCAATTGATGGTAATATTTCCTTCGATTGGGGGGGACTGTGGACTTGTGTGGTGATGCCAATTCTGTGGTGGGTATATAGCGTGTACGATAATTAATCGCTTGTGCGATTTTATTTACATTTTATTCCATTTATTTACGTTTGTGAGTGTTTCTGAAAAACTCGCCCCAATGGACCATTCATACGTGTTTACGAAGCGGTTCATAGATAAGCAGGTACGAATACTTGGAACACCGCTTTTTGTTGACGATAATCTCAAAAAAATTGCTGAAAATCCTCACGCTATAGCCAATGATGACCATGACGAAGAAGAGGACGAAAATGACGGCAATTTTAGTACAAAATACGATGAATTGACGCCAAAATTGCTTTCCAAGATAGTGAATCGAACAAATATGATTATCCGCAAGAAAAATGCCCGGCTATTTGCCCCTCAAGTGTCGAGCCAGGTTGCTCACCAAATTGTGAAATTGGAGCATTGCAAGCTTTTGCTCATTAACGATCAGTTGGCGAAAGTGAACGCGTTGTTGCCGCCTCTTGTGCTACCTGAGATTGAAGCTGCCACCGGTTCCTCGGTGGCTGCAAAATTGGCTCAATGCACTCATTTGATCTCGCAATTACCCCAGGCGAAGTACTTGCTTGTTCATGCCAATGATCACGTAGACGATGAAAACGATGTAAAACATGAGGGAGATGCAAATGGTGGTGAAAGCGGTCTTGTTCACGATGATCAGCCTCGAGTTGTGTCACCTAAAAAGTCTTTCAAAAAGAAGATCAATGATCAAATCAAACCTGCGGACGTGTCTGACATTCTCGAGGAATATGAAAGAATACGACAGAACCTTATCGATTTGAACGAAAAATTGGTGTTGTCTCACAATAAGTTATCGTACTTGCAGGATTTAAACGCAAAGTTGACGTATTTGGTGGCTGGGGAAGCAGATCCAGCACCACCATCAGTATCGCGAGACCTGGGGTTGTATGATAGTGACGAAGAGATTGAGTCTCGACCTAACGTGGTGCATATTCAGTCAAATTTATTAGTGGATGATGACAATGAGGAACAGAACTTGAAATCAGAGATTAACCGGTTCAGGATCTTGGTGGGGAAGATAGATTACAAGCTAAAGGGACAAAACTTGCGACGTATTGTGACAAAATTGAACCAACAAGATCAGTAAGTGCACAGAATTGGTTTGTTGACTTGGCCAGTCAGATATGTTTATGTTGCATTGGGACATGAGTTTCAATTTAGTGCCGTTACAAGAGTATATACAAATTGGGTAAGGTTAGTAGAAGAATTTGGTAAAATAAACAATTGAGTTAGGTTGAAAATCGAAAAGTATACAAGTAGTGTTGCAGTCGTATTCCAACTGAACATTTGTAGATCAACATGAATAGAATTCGAAGGATTCCATAAACTTATCACTGTTCAAATGCTCCAATAATTTTGTAAAGATTGCGAAAAACTCATCAATTAGAGTAAACAAACAATCTATACTCTTGCTCTGTGGCAAGCAAGGTTATCTCCGAGTGAATCTCGTTGTCTGTATTGTCAGTATTCAAAACAGGTTTTGTTATCACGGCTGTCACTATTGATACAGATCTCATTGTGAACATGACCTCCAATAGTTCAGGTTAAATTCGACTACACCCAAAATTAAAACGATGATTTTATTAATATATAGATATTAAGTGCTACGAGACTGGTGCGTTTAATCGAATAAACCCATACCCATATCTTCATCAGATTCTTCAGCTTCTTCTTCAGCTTCTTCTTCAGCAGCAGCTTCACCACCGGCAGCGGCACCAGCACCGGAAGAGGAAACAGCAGCACCACCAGTTGGGATGGAAGCTAATTTGGTGTTACCTTCGGCAATCAATTCTTCGACGGATTTACCTTCCAAGTCAGCTAATAAACCAGCTAATCTGGAAGCATCAACTTCGGAACCAACAGATTCTAAAAGACTGGTGATGTCAGCAGCAGATGGAGAAGCGTTACCACCTTGGACTAATAATAAGTAAGCAGCTAAGTATTTCATGTTGAGTTAGAATAATCACGTTTAAGCTATAAGCAGACTATCCTTTAAAGAATTCACCTAATTAAGCTTCAATCGAATTGAAAATTTCTTCACTATGAGACTATGGAATTTTTCACGTACTGCAGACAATCTGGCTTCAAGTTACACAAAACGTCGGGGAAAATACCTATTTTGTAGGTCGTGTCATGTGCATTAATTGCACATAATGAGGTATCATGTGACTTGTTAGTTATCACGAGGGTTCAAGCCCTCGGGATAAACTGAGTCGCACTGGGTATCTGCAGTATTTTAATATTACGTTGCGGCATGGGTGTACGTTTGGTAACAAATTTTTCATTACCAGTGAATTTGTATAATCGAAAATTTTTCAAATTATAATTGTTTATCTCATAATCAGTAATTCATCATGTCTGACCAAAGTATGTAGCACGATTTATTGGAGTGCCGACGAAAGAAGAAGTGGTATATGGTGTACCGCAAGAAACTGTATCGAAGTTTGGTGTTGCTTGTTGTCCTGAAATATGATAAGCAAAGGGATACCGTTTGTCACTGGTCGTCGAATACCTTTTGATTGTGGATGAAAATGGCATCGACAGCGTAAAGACTTAATACTAACAATGCAGCTGAACAAAGAAAAAAGAGAACTTTCAAATCCTTTTCTTTCAAGGGTGTCGATTTACAAGACTTAGTCCAATTAAAGAACGAAGAATTTGCCAAATTATGTGGTGCTAGAGTCAGAAGAAGATTCTCCAGAGGTTTAGATGCTAAGCCAATGGGTTTAATCAAAAAATTAAGAGCTGCCAGATTAGCTGCCCCAGAAAATGAAAAGCCACAACCAGTCAAGACCCACTTAAGAAATATGATTGTTGTTCCAGAAATGATTGGTTCCGTCATTGGTGTTTACAACGGTAAAGTTTTCAACAACGTTGAAATCAGACCAGAAATGGTTGGTCACTACTTGGGTGAATTCTCCATCACTTACACTCCAGTTAGACACGGTAGAGCTGGTAATTCTTCTTCTAGATTCATGCCATTACGTTAAGATGCCCTGTCTTATTAATATAGTTAAAATGGAATAATCAATGTACTTTAGTCGATGTAGAAAATGTTGTAGTTCGATTATGGCAGAATGGCTGCTTGAGTCAACAAGTTTGGGAAAAAGTCATAGCAATTAAACAATCTTTATTGCTTGCCGATATTGGAATTTTACTTTGGAATGTCAATACGTTTCACTAATCATTTGCTTGAGTCGTCTGTGTAGTTTCATTTGCAAACACTCTGATGGCATGAAAGAAGGTACAATATTTATGCTTTTAAGCAAAATTTCCAGCACTAGCTCGTCCTCTTCCGGTCACAGAGTATACTCTCTAAACGTTAACAATGATATCTGAAACCAAATGGTGATGAAAAGTGTCGTTATTCTTGTTCATCTTCGGATCAAAGATAGTGACCGTTTCGGGAAATCCATCATCGCTAAGCGCGATGCGGAAAATTTGCAACACTAAATTCATCTAGTTTTCATAATCAAACAATCTCATAGCATATAACCAGGAGAATGGAAAAGCAAGAAGAGCTACATCCGTTGAAGGAGGTGATATTCGGAGCTGCTGCCGGGATGAACGGAAAGTTGGTGGAACATCCTTTTGATACGATCAAAGTACGATTACAGTCATTTCCCACCAGTAATACATCTACCTGGAAGATGATCGTTGACACTTATCGCCACGAAGGAATAGTTCATGGTTTCTACAAGGGATTGCGTGCGCCAATGTTTGGTGCGTGTTTAGAAACATCAATATTGTTCACGGGGTATGGTATTGCAGCCAATGCTTTTATGAAACAGTTTCAATGTAGTGATCAAGACTCGATACCATTTTGGTCAAAATGTATTTCAGGAGGATTCGCTGGATTTTTAGCATCGTTCGCGTTGACTCCGGTTGAATTAGTCAAATGTCAATTACAGGTGTCGAATTTGTCTCACCGATCGACTTCGATTTCCTATTCTGGGTTGATGCGAGGCATCTTGAAATCAAACGGGTTATTGGGGTTTTGGCATGGGTGGTCGTCGACTTGCTTGAGAGAAATTGTAGGAACATCCATGTGGTTTGGAAGTTACGAGTTTGCTGTGGATAGTCTTCGTGGATATGTGAATAATGATCTTTCGTTGTTGATGAGTGGAGCATTTGCTGGTCTCATGTTTAATTTATCAGCATTCCCAGTGGACACTATTAAATCAAACATCCAAACGTACGAGTTGCTAAACGGAAAAGTGGCCCACAAGATCGGATTTACTTTCATGGTGAAGAATTTGTACAAGTCTGGTGGAATTAAATCTTTTTATAACGGGTTGGGAATCACCTTAGTCAGAGCAATGCCAGCAAACGCCCTCATTTTTTATACTTATGACGTCTTGAAAAGAACATTCCCATAATAAACCTTCGGAGAATGATAGACTCATTAAGCATCATAATTCAGTAGTATAGAAATACACACATTATAATAGTTCACTTGCACTTCTCAAGTTATCCACATTCAAGAAATCACTACCAAGTCCGTAATAGTCCCGAAGATGAGAGTTCAAAATTGAGTTTGGCCACACGATATCTCCCCATACTCTTGTTTTCAAGTTATACTTGTGGGCATTGTCAAATGTAGTTTTCAATGTCACCTTTTGATTTTGGTCAAAATCATTATACCGAGAAGACGGATAATCATTGCCCAAAATTTCCTGTAACGAGCCAGAAGCTACTGCTGATAATGACGTCCATTGGGACAATTCTTTGTTGTCGGTTGAGTTCACAAATGACGCTAAAGGAGCATCTAGAAATAAGTATCTCTTGGTCTCTGCCTTGACCTTTTCGATAGGCAAATTCCCGGTAATGGTGATGATCACTGGCCCAGGAACAAACTTTTCTAGGACAGTGTCGTAGTAGGCCAAAAAGTCGTTATCAATGAATCTTTGGATCAATGGCTTGACAAACTCGTACGTTTGGTTTGCATCTGTCTTGAAGTCCATCCAGAAATACAACGGTGTTTCTGGCGAGTTCCAGTAAATCCCATGTTTGTCGGTACCATCCAAGTACGGATTACCTGGAGAATCATCTAAGTAGGCAAATGTTGGGTTTGAGAACGTCAAAAAGTCAAACAATGGATCGAGATACAAACTATTCAATGTGTTGGTCGGATCAAGAAAAACTTGATTGTGGCCCACATAAATCTCAGTATCAGAGAATGTCACCACTTGGGAACCATTGCCGGAATTTCTTTCGATTTGATATCCCTTTGGAAATAACCATACGTCTGATTCGACACTTTGACACCCTACCGACAAAGCATCGAATAATGGTCTCTTACGCCAATAATCGTTGTGGGAATGTAAGGGTTTGACGTAGACGTCTCTAGTTAAAGACTCGATTGAATAGGCTACGTCCTGTGGTGGCAAGGGCGTAGCGTTGTGATGACCATAATGACCATATAATGACAATAAATTGGACATGGCAAAAACGAAGAATATTACTGTGAACAGCACGTAGAAAATGATAAAGTCCAACAACTTTGCGATATCAGTTCATAAATGTCGCACACTAAAATGCTATGATGAAGACGGGCCGTGATGTTGTGTCGAAATGGATATTTGCTGTTGCGTTGGACTTCAAGGTTGCAAATGCACGTGTTGGCTGCAAAATCGAGTCTCCATCCACCCCAATAAGTCGACCACGATTCCAGCGAGTTACTAGGATTTCTTCCAAAATAACGAAGACTACATGATCTGTAGCAGGTTGATCACCGTGTTTAGACAGCGAATCTGGCATTGGAAGTATGTTGTGGTGTGAGAATTTGCTGGGGGACATGGTGCTATGCCATAGCATGAGATTTTGGTAAATATTGGTGTAACGCTGACAAAACCAAGTCTCGTCAAGCACTTGCTCTCAATCGCCTAGACTCCGATATCCATATATCCATGACAAATGAGTGCACTCCAGATTCATTTCCTCAATTGAAATGTGTTTCACAAATGTACATTATTGTAGGAAAAATACAAAAATAAATCTAAATATAAATAATATAATTAGGAACGATGACTAGCATCGTTGTCGATATAAAACACGTTATACACTACACCACGTGAAACATCCAAAATCAATAACAACCTTTGACTTGGTGGTGTTACTGTAAAATTCTACTCTAGTTTCTCTTCTTCAACGATAACAACTTGAAAATCTCCACCAACTTGACCGACCCTGTCAACAACTCTTCCTTGAAATAGAACAAGAAAGCTGCAGTGGAAATGGATTGTATCAATTTAATCGATAATCCTCCATACAACCCCTCTAACCCTTCATGGGCAATGATACCTCTAATTTGCTGCACCATTGATTGAGACTTGCCGGTTTCCGACTTGGACTTCTTAGCAATATGCATTCTGGCTTTCAAGGTGATGTATGGATAAGTTAAGGTAGTAGCAATCAACTTACCGAAAGCACCAATGAAGAACGCCTTTGATGCGGTGAAACCTTTGGCACCGTGTCTGGTGATAATGACATTTTTGATCTGCTCGAAAATGGTGTATTGAATGATTGGGTTTAGTACCAACACCAAAGCTGGCAACACCCCAGCAAACAACGTGCTTACACCGTCTTTTTGTACGATATCGATGATGGTCTTGAACGCAGAAGATGAACCACCTTCCTTCTTCTGAGTCATCATTCTCGTGTTGGCTACCCAGAATGGGTTGGACCCGACACAAGTGATGGCCCCGGCAATGGCTCCGGTAACAATGGACTGGATAGTGGTCAATCCTCTCCCTCTGCCACTACGTTTATTTGACGTCAAGAAAATATTACTGACCCATTCGTAAAAGTAGTAATAAATAAAGTTGGTCAAGGTGATTCCATACAATGCCGATTCCAACCCAGAGTATAGCCCCAAGAACCCCTTGTTACGGAGAATTTCCTGGGTCACCTGGTAAGTGGTGGAATTTCTAACAGCAGAAATGATCTTCTGCTGCGTTGTCAAGCTGATGGTGGCAGTCCCACTCTTGGTGTCACTTTTGTTAGCGTGTTGTACCGCCTTGTTAGTCGACGTCTGGGCAAGCGTAGACAACGTCACCAACGGATAGGTGACGATCATCGATAACGCACCACCACCGGCTCCAGCAATGGCATGGGCAATCTCTTCAACATCTGACATTATACTACTCGGCTATAAAAGTTGGGGGATATTTACGTCTTAACGCTACATTCACGATTTTTATAAACATCATTGGTTATCGTACAGTATACTCCATCGTTCACACCGAGGGTGGCACAATTCACATGACAAATATGTGGGGTCTAACGCGAACCAGGCGCGAGTTATATTGATCTCTATTGTGTGTGACACACACAGGGATCTGTACGTCGCACTGCCGTGAGTTGGTTCGGGTTCTTGGTAATAGCCGATGCTAGTTCCAGTCTATGGATGGGGCCAGTGGGTGGTGTGGGCTAGCGTGGTTGTTGGTGCTGGGAAAGTTCACGCGTTCTTAGCGCGAGCCCTGGCTTAGGATCCCGGTGTCTGTTCTTTCTGGGGTGCTAGTAATCCACGACACGCATAACCGGTTCCATGGATATTCAACGCCAGATCTCGGCGGTGCTACCATGCGTGACGTTTGGTCGGGGTTGTTATTTCTGGGACCACTGTGAAACGTGCACTGCGCCGGGTGGAGGAGGGTTGACGGAGGGGACGAAGTTTTGGCTGTGATTCCCAGCCTTTTCGAGCCATTCTTCCAGTGCAAGTAGTCGCTCAACGAAACTGCCACCGCATTATGAAACCTCTGCTTCCGTCAACAACACCGCTGCATCGTGCTCCTCGCTCGTCGCTGCCTCCGCCTATCGACCCATGCTTCCTTGCGACCTTACACCTATCAGCAACAAATAGCCGTGTGCCGATGCGGCGCTACCATATAGATTTTTTTCACTTGTTTATTTGGGTACTGTGATGGTCTAGTCGAGTCTGATCTAGTCTAGTCCCGAGTATGCCCTACATGGCCACCCCCTGGTACTCGCAGGGTAGAATGTATTCCGCCATCGCCAGCACATGAAGTTACGGGCTGTGCAACATGAGCCTTGGCCAAAACCACCCCAAACAGGAAAAATGGTGTCATTGTTGCGCTACCATCTTCAACCCTTCACTTTCCACTGCGATTCACAAAAAAGATATTGTGCGCTACCATAACTTTGTCTGCTACCGACCTTAAAGATGGAAACAAGAAGGGGTTTAGTCACAAAGCTCGGGATCTACTCTGCGATAGCAGTGTCTCTATTTCTTGTGGGAAAGTCCCACATTGCATCGAACAACGAAAAACGTCACCGGTTAGAAACTGATGCCAGGGTCGATTCTGAAGAAAATGAGTTTCAAGTTGTCACCAAAAGACCAGGTTTCCCTTCCAATAATCCAACTTTGAGCTACGAAGGACGTGGAAGAGCATCCAAGTACGAAGGAATTGGCGATTCCTACTCGACAAGAAGGAGTGGTGACCGTTTGACTGTGGGGTCAGTGTTTGATTGGTCTTGGGGTGATAAACCAAAGGACTGATGGCGCAAGTTTACCAGAAGACAGAAGACATGAACCACTGCAAAACACTTCATTACTACAGTCCATTAATGAGTGATCCTAGATCTGTGGTTGCTACGTAAGTTTGCGTTCACCATCATGAATCCCTCTCGGGGTTTGCTCTTGTATATATATTGAAAATTACGATGCTGTACAAAGCAAATACAGATACCTACTCTAACGTTGGCTGGATATTGATTAATAATACACGATATTACTAGCGTTCCCAAGCTGCTCCTGGCACCTCTTTTGTAGGAATGGCATCGTTGTCATCAGTGGTTTGGTTAGGTGGATATAGTGCCATGATGGTTCACCAAGTCGTCAAAAGCCAACTCGTAGATGACATTGCTTTGGATAAAGTTCTGCAAGCACCATCCACAGAGGAAGTTATCTTGTAATTCTTGTAATATCAGCACTATGTTGGACTTGATTTGATCGTCACTATTGAACAAATTTATCAAAAGAAGCTCTATTCCTTTATTTTTGTCAAATATGGTCAAGTTACCTCCATGAAGCGACGACGACTGTAGGCTGCTAGAGCTATTTGGGGGAATTAAATATGTGATAAGAAGGAAAATTTCTAGCGATTTTCCTGAAATCAAAAACTTGAGAATATTGAACCAAATTTCTCGCTCGTTGATCTTGGTAGGAAATTGTGAAACGGTGTTGATACTTTGTAAGTGATATTGCAAGTCGATCATGAGGTTTAGCTCGTTGGCAAGGTTGGGGATTAAGAGATTGTATTTCAATTTTTCATTGTATAATAGCAATTGAAATTTCTTGGAAATAAGTTGATAACAAGACACTTCCAACAATTTATTGGTATCACTGCTCCAGTAATATCCAATACCGTCGAGCAAAAGTGTGTCACCATTTTGAGCTCCAGGGAACCCACTACTGAAGTTTTTTGAGCTTAGCAAAATCCGAATAATTTCATTGATATGTCTTCTGAAAATTAATTGAATGGTTGTCAAGTCATCGTTGTAGTTAAACAAAGACAATTGCAAATTGCTTAAGAATTTGGCATCTTCTGAAATGATCGAATTTTTGAACTCTGATTCTGGTGAGGTATTCTGGCTACTTATGAATAATTCGTTTGAGTCCAAATCATACAATAAGTCCCAAAGTTTGTCATTATTCTTGAAAAATGGATTGATAGTACCAGCAATAAACGAGTCACATTCTTCCAAGATATCGATTTTCGACACATCAATCATGGGAAACAAGTTGTAATTGAATAGCCCAGAAAGAATGCCCCCACCAGTGACAAGTTTCAATAATAGTAATACATGATCGATGATATGTCCTGCCGAGTTTTCATACGACAAAAACATGATTCTTTTTCCTGTCAACACCGCGTTGATTAATATGATTATTGGCGGTGTTTGTAGCCCATAAACAGTCAACTCATCGTTCAAATACACACTTGCCAACTTTGCATTCAAAATATGAATTAGGTTAGGTTTGAAGTTCAAGTCGGTTGGATTGAAATAATCACCAATTGTGTCTGGGAGAATAATCATGGGTATTTTGATGGGGATGTTCATATTGTTATACTGGATGACGGAATTGAATGACAAGTCCTTTCTGATGAACAAATCTGGGTTTACTGCCGAGATATTTGAAATGCCCAATAACTTCAAGCGAAATACCTCATCATAATATATCTTATCATTGATAGGCAAGTCCAAAATGGAGGTAATTAACAATTTCTTTATCATGGAAATGGAGTGAGGACCATTGCAAATGTTGAAGTTTTTGCTGTTTATCGCATCATATAGATTTGATATAACATTTGTGTCATTTTGGGGAAAATAGAGGTCTAATGCAATCAACAATAACGGCTTGAGATTTTTGAAATATTGCAATTTCGTGACGATTGAGAGCGACTTGATGATGCTACCTCTTTTGTACTGTTCGTTCTTGGAGTTCATGACAATTGAGTACATGAAATACGGCAGTGTTTCACAGGTTCGTTTATCATGGACATATTGAAAATCCCCAGTATTAGTGTTACGGTACAACAAAAACAACGTGTAGTCTTCTTCTCGCTTATGAATCTGGTCCGGTAACATCAATTCTGGAAGAAACGGCAACCTGTCTGCTCCAGGTAGGTTGGTCGGGTACTGGTGAAGAATGCTAGGGCCCTTGTCGATATCGAACTGTCCGGTTATAACATAGGAAATGTTTTCCATGGTTGTGACAAAAGACAATTGGTTCAAGTCCACTGAGGTGCAAGAAAGGGGAGTATCGCTAGACGCTGGTATGTTTGATGATATTCTTGTCCAAAACTGGAAGTAAAAAAAAAATCTGTGCCGAAAACGTTAAACCAACAACAAATGGCAACAATAGTGGCTTTTACTGTATAGCAAGGATCAACGTTGTTACTGCAAGAATAACACCGAAAATAACGCACAAGACTTTGACGTCAACTGGTGCAAATGAAGGTAAAGTCTACGCCAGGTTGCTTTCAATATAATTATGAAAATATAATAGATCCTGTAGACTATTATGCAAAGCTACAGCCTCATGAAAATCTTGTCGACAGTGACAGAGAAACGACCACGGCGGGAGGCAGGAAGAAGCAGGAAATCGTGGCAGTAAAATTCACGGTGCTAAACGGTGCGTGCAAATTGGTGGCGGAAATAGTCGATTTGTATGTACTTTGATGCCATTTTTTAAAAAACCTCCACATTTCGAACCTCCAGAAGGCTCAATAGTATCGTTTGTTCGACACTTAGCTTACAATAGCGGGACATAGAGTCAACAATAGCTGCCACGAAACACAACAATAGCTGCTGCCTAGGCGGTTTCAATGACGGGTCAGCTGCAAGTAACATTACGCGACATTCACTACTCAAACTTGAGTTTGTTGGAGGTTGATAGTTGTTGGGGTTACGCTTGGTAGGTAGTAGTGAGTGGTTTCAGGGTGGAATTATTTAGGAATTTGCTAATCTGCTACTTCGAATCTGCTACATAATGAGGATTTCTCGCAGTACTCACCTGGATTCAGTTGTAACTCAATTCATTCACTATATAAGACACATAATTAACGTAGTTAGTTGGCTTCAAAGTAATCGGCCATTTCTTGGTCCAATTCTTCGACTGACTTTTTCGTTTTCTTTGCTGGCTTTTTCTTTGGGTCCTTCTTGGCGGCCTGTTTCTTAGCAGCCAATTGCTTCTTAGCAGCAGCAATCTTTGGGTTGACTTTTGGTGCGACTGCATTGGCAGTGATTCTTGTAGCTAATGGTTTCTTGGTTGGGTCAACAATCAACTCCAATTTTAACTTGGAGGATCCTCCATCAATTGGCGCACCATTATACTTTTCAACAGCCAAGTTGGCAGACTTGGACGACTTGAAGATGATCGTGGCAATACCCTTGAACTGTCCCTTCTCGTTGTAGTTCAACACAATGTTTTGAACACCCCCAACTTGAGATTGGAAAAAATCCTAAAAATGTTAGTTACACTATTTAATGAATGAATCGGTGATCGACGTTTGGTGGGGTCAGAGATGATGTGATCTAACTTCGTTTTGGTTATCGTATTCTGTTCATCAGCTACCATCTTTCTCGCCAGTGATGCGTGGAACTCAACACCTAGCTTGAACAATACTATGGCCGGCTGGCCGTATTGTGACTTCTTGCTCTCGCAATATGTACTTCTAGAATGTGAGCGGGTGTGACTTGCTATAAAATGTCTGCTTAGATAAATCATGCTATTGTGAAATAAACATGCAAATGTCACCGCTCCTAGAAGTACATGTGAAGCATAGTATCTGGAAAAATACTAGGTTGGTATTCGTTTGCTGGGCAAGCAATAGGATTTCAGATAACCAAAGTTGAATACATAGATCCAATATTTCATCTCGAGTAAGAGATCTTACTCTTGCTTGATGAAGTATTACCCGTTAGCACACTAGTGCAAAATGCTAGAATATAGAAATATATTCTATTCTTCATGTTTGTTGGGACCAGCCCTCATGAAGGTAAAATAAATTAAGATTGTTATGAGTTACTTTGGCAAATGCATGGTGGAAATCAGATATCGTGAACTCATGATATCGCAGAATTCAATTGAATCTTCCACTATCATCGAAAAGATGAATATCATCAATTTGATGACATTCATCACGTCAAAATCATCACAAATCGATGTTTTTTCCAGAACTGACGAGATCCCGATACCAATTTGACAAAGAACACACAAAAGTCACCACAAGCGAATGGGTGACTTCAACCGTATACACCAAATGAGCCCATTCATCAACACATCCGAAGTGGAATTCAACGCAAAACATGGAAACATACCTTGATATTATCTTGTTTCAAATCTTTGGGCAACCCATAGACGACAACCTTGGTAGCGTAGCTCAAATCCACAGTGGGTTTGGCGGCAACCGCAACTTTCTTGAAACTCACTGGTTTTTTTTGAGTTGGCCTTAAAGACTTACCTACTTTTGTAGGTTTGGATTTGTTGGCAAATTTCTTTGGTTTGATAGATTTCTTGCCTGATGACTTGATGATGTCATCCAATGATTTATCTAATGCAGACATTTTATAGTATTTGCTGGTTTGTTGTACAGTTAAGTGACGACAGTAAATTTCGTCGGTTTCTCGTGATGGTGAAATTTTGCCTCAGAACTGTCGTGTATGGGTAAGCACTGGTACACGCACATCCATGACACGGCGCTACCGCGTACCAATTTCGGGTGCGGGATTGAGCTTCGATACTGTCATGCAGGAAGGAAAGAAAGAAAAAAATTTGTAATTCAGGTCGCGCTACCATCTGAGCGATGGATTGATAGAACATTTGTTTGTTTTATGTATTTCGTTATTCTGTTGTTCGTGGCATTACCAGTTTTGGTGCGAAGGTTATCAGTGATAACTCCGTTCCGTCGGAACATTTATTGCAGACGTCAGAAGCTCCGTACAGGTAGTACGAAACGATACGATGCGAGGATACGCCTCCAAGTGATGATGTTTGGATGTTGACGGACTTGAAAGCATATGTCAGCTTAGCTTTGTGTTGGCATGTCGACGTGATGCTAGTTTATTGTTACATTAAATTTTGGAGATAAGGGGTTTATGTTGTATTTTTCGAATTTTTCGGATTTTACAAAATTTCACCAATTCTAGTAAGATTGCCATTGTTATCACTAATGCCATGGTATGAGGTTGAGAGCTAAGGTTTCAACGTCACAAGTAACACAACAGTACGAGGCCATTACCCACTTGTTTGGTAAATAAAACGAAATAACCATCATATGTATAGAAACGCCAAGACCAAATGTATAGAATGTAATTCTACTGATAAGGAAGTGATTTGGTGACGATGTGGGGGCACCAACAATGTATCGATGTATCATGCAGTCTCATGAAAGAGAACCCCCCCAAAGACAGGATGTGACGCCGAGTCCCTATTGCGGTATGCACATGTGTGTCATTAATATAAGACGATGAACAATACGATAAGGAAGCCGTTTAGCCCCCAAGTAGGTCATGAACATAGTATCGGGGATTCGAGGTCAAATAAGGAACAATGTAAGTCAGGATCAGAGTGAAATCAGAAGCGAAGAAGGGAGCCTCAATGTGGCTCGGTTTCCTGGAAATCCGAACTCCTTTAGTACCGGAATATTTTTGTCGCTAACAGATAACCTTGATGCAGTCAAATTTCCGAGGCTAAGTTGCAGCGGCAACACTGAGAATGAAACGTCCGATAATGTCCAATCATTATCGTCACATTTGATTTACTAATACTGTGGCTACAAACTTTATTCCAAGTGCCTTTCATGGGTAAGTCTAGGAGTAAATCACGACACAGTAGCAACACAATAGCTGCTACGTGGGTGACTACATTATTGTGGATGTTGCAAGGGAATGTGATACGGGTTCATTGATAGGCAGTGACAAAAATAGCCTATGGGGTTGGAATTAGATAATATTTTCCGGTTCGAATTCCTGAAAATACAGAATTCAGCAGGGTTTTTCGATTTTACCCATAATTTGACGCTCTTCCGACATATAGACAGCAATAATTCCGAAATATATGCAGCAATTACCGGTCGTCCTACAGGTCCGCGGCCTATCGGCAGGATAAAACACCATACTTTGAAAACAACCTCCACAGTAAAAGTGCCGTACGAAATTAAAAAATATTGATAACCTCTGATTAAAAGATTTTTTCTGTAAAAACCAAAGATACCAAACAAATTTATATTTCTTTCGTCGTCACTTCCTTTACTTGCTATATCCACTGTAGTTTTGTCAAATCATTTGTCATTCCAGTTTGTATAGTTTGACCTTTTGGGTGTGTTAATTTTCAATACTTTTTCTTATCAAAAGCACCAAGTTGTCGGGTTTTACTTTCGGCTTGTAGTTGCTTCTTAGTGGACTCTTTGACTGCGATTTTTTGTGCTGACCATGTTGTTATCGTTGGGATTATTCAACAAAAACACCCCCTTCACCCAGCTGGGGGTGTTTTCGTGGGTGTTTGCGTCGGTGAAGCGTTCCTCGGTATTGTTCCCTACGTTGTGTGCTGCCGATGATTTGTCCATCAACTGGAACAACCAGAACCAGATCGAGTTCGTCGACGGGGCTAACGATGTTTTTGATGACATGTCGGACGATATTTTCACCAACTATTTGTTGAAAAATCAGTCGCAATCCATCCCCATCAACCCACATCAAAGTCAATTTAATTCTCAGGGTATGTCGGACTATTCGCACTTTAACCTTAGTATGAATGGTTACCAACCAGTATTCAATGATTTCAGCAAGGGAAGTATGAATGGGGGGTTTCCATCGAGCTTATCGTCGAGCGATACCGTATCTCCATTAGATGATGAATTTTACAAAAAACCTTTTGAAGATACAAAGAAGAGATCGTTATCTGATGACCAATACTTAACCACCGCCAATCCTGCCATTAGTTATAAGAAAGTTAAGTTAGAAGAATATCAATTTGATTTCAATCATGCTGATTCGAATTTATCCTTGCAATTAGCAGGGCAAAAGATTAATAACTCAGTTGAGCAATCAAGATATGAATCGGAAATAGACGATAAATTCAGCCACAAGTTCAAGTTTGAGCCTTCGAAATTTACCAAAGGACCTAAAACTTTCCCTGGTTTGGACGAATTCAGTTTAGATAACAATCAAGTTCAAACCAATCAAGACAGTGCAAATCACGAGGGTCATCATCATTACTTGCCAAGTATGGAATACGCTGGTAAGCTTGGAATTGACATGACTGTAGCCGGACCAGGACCTCGTGGACGCAAGAAGTCGAGAACTTCATCGACGGGATCAGACTCATCATTTGACTGCCCTCATTGTGACGCAACCTTCAAAGTGAAAGGATACTTGACGAGACATTTGAAGAAGCACAGCTCATCGAAGGCTTTTGTATGTCCATTTTATCAAGAGCAAGGTGTTTTAGGAACCAAATGTCACCCCACAGGAGGATTTTCAAGAAGAGACACGTTCAAGACACATTTGAAAGCATTACATTTCATTTATCCACCAGGAACCAAATCAAACGAAAGAAATAATGTTGGAGGAAGATGTGCTGGATGTTTTGAATTTTTTGAAAACAATTTCCAATGGTTGATTCACCATATTGAAGCTAAACAATGTACCGGTACAGTTAATGCGAAGAAACACGATTTGACAGAATAGATCTTCCAGCCCTGCTTTAGATCGAAAAAGAACAAATCAGTTCGGGTTGATTGTGTTGTCAGAATACTCTTTGACATGCTCACGAGTAAAGGTAATGGAACTTTTCCAAGTACAACTTTGGAACCCCACCAACCAACCAACATGAAAATACACCCGTGCAATTATTCCAGGTCAACACGGACACCAGGAACAGACTAGTTGGAATCTGGTCTGAACAACAAACAGCGGGACTGACAAATATCCTCACAACAATAATGATATACTGGATCAAGATATATCATAGATGACTGGATAGGAGAATTTGGACCAAATGGTTAATACACCACTTTAATTCTAACCAATACATAATTGAGACACTCTAGAAGTAGGTAATTCCTTTGATTTATGTTTTAATAAAGACTATAGTAGAATGTGACGGACAGTAGTGATGGACTGGTGGCTTAACTATCGACAATGTATGTGTTGGGCATGGGCGTTGGCATTGTGTTGTTGATTCGTGGTTTGGAAAAAGAATTTGGAACCTCTAGTTATCTTGCAGGACTGGAAGTAAGAATGGGAACGAACGACGGACTTTGAACAGTCCAGATGAAAACGTGGGCCGGGAACGAGGGAGACACTACTTGAACATTTTAAACTCAACTTCAATCATTATGGACATTTCCGTGTGGATTCCCCCCAACATCCATATTGTGTACGATTTTAAATAATGCTCATTTGGTCGTTATATATGACCCCATGGGACAATTTTAGCCACCCACCATGTTACGGCATCGCAACAAACGTAGGGATGACACTTGACATACTAAGTTGCCTAAACGATCAAAATGCCGTTACCGGTACGTTGCTACAATGCTTTCCGTACTAAATATGAGTATGCCACGCTGAGAAATGGCAACTATTGTAGTTTTCGCAGCAATTTTGCCGTCTATTCAATGGGTGCAAAACAGCCAGTTCTTTTACATCACAACACACAACTGCGACCACGGTTCATGTATTCACGATGTAAAGCGTTTCCATGCGAATGGCATAGTCCAAGCAGCAAGAGGATCCACACGGTAATGACAAATGTTATTGCCATGTGTTTGAATTTCAAAAGTCACCATGGAGCCTTGAGGCGCCAGGCTTAGGCTCAAATATTGGTTGCGTTGTTTTCTGGTGAATGGGCTGTCACGGTACGAACACGTTGTTCTGGGTGGAATAGGGCCATGTCCTACGCATAGATGCGAGGTTATTGTTTGCTTTGGCCTTGGCTACGGCGATCTGACATTGAAAGGGCCGCATCACCACCATAAAGGTATCCTGCGATGGAAGAGAAGGAATGCAAGGATTGTGTAGGATCTTCCTCAATAGGGGAAATGAGTGATGGAACAACGGTTTATTGTTGTGAATTAGCTCAGATTGGTGTTTACGAACGGCTTGCTCCAAAAGCCTGGAAGAGGTTGTTTGTCTACTAACTTGGAGGTCATTTGCTACAACGTAGTTCCATTATGGTTATGTGTGAACTTGTTCCATTGCCGTATAATGGTGCCTTGGTTTCGGTAACTGCTGAGGTGTATTGACTAGTCGGGGCTACGGCGTCATATTAAGGGCGCATCAACATATTCCGAGTTTCGGACTTTTGTCCAAAAGTGTCTTCTTGGCCGTCTGTTGACATCATTTGCTCCTTTTATGCATCCGCATTTGGATCTGTACTCATGCCGTTCGTTCAACTTTATTCACGCATTGGTTTTCCCCAAGGCTTTGCACTAATGGCGATTCTCATGGTTTCTCCTTGCTTGAAATCAATGTTAGAGCACCGGTAACCATGGATGCTCATTTGCAGGTGAAAAATTTTCTATATGATTGCACATCTGAGTTGCATTCTAACACTTTTTGTAAATATTGTGCAAAATCACCAGAATTGCGTGTAGACGCATTTCAAAGTGCTGTGTTCCATGCAAGTCTACAGGTTCCAAGTGCCAATGCTACAAAAACAAACAACAAGAGGCATTTGAAGTTGTGTGATACCATACAGATATACCATGGTCGAGCATGTACACATAAGGGCAAAGTAGTAGAGAATTTCACCATAATCAAATTTACTCGAATACTCAAATACTCAATTGCGATACACACAGAACATTCATATAATCGAATTTCTCAAACATTTCCAAAGTCCACTAGACAGTCGCACACCCATACCCAGTGTGCTCCTCGGGGTGAGCATGCTACCTTGGCTCAGTATGCTGGGACCAACCTGCCAGGAACATATTTTGATTTTTGACATAAAAAGAAGCTTAAATGCACAACCATGAAGGAAAAAAACAAATACATGGCGCAACCATGATTTGCTGTACCACAAGAATTTACTGTACAGCTTGTCGTCACCACCAGCGCTGGATTTGAATTATCCACGTTTTCGTTTGAGACGCTAATTTAGTTGCGTCATACCGCCTAGAAGTTGCTTTGGTTGTGTTTGGTACGCACCTTTATTGCCCTCATTAACCACTTGAAATTCATAGGCAGCAGAGACTAGGGTTGAAGCATCGTGAACACACAGTGGATTGCACGATTTGTCATTTCTTTCAATGGCATCGCAATATATCAATAATTTGAGTCATCTTAATGATACTCATGTCCAACTACAGTTGGATCGATTGCCTACTTTAGGAGAGATCTTGTCCAATAAAACAAAGTCACCGGTGGATTTGTTGACGTTCTATCAGTTCATGAATGATGTGGAAAATAGAGTAAATTATATCGATTTTTGGTTTGATCTCATCAATCATTCCAACTTGTGTAAACACTACGTCAAGGGATTGAGAGAGTCCATCGTGGGACACTCAACGTTCGAGCAGTCTTTGAATTTAAGAAAGTTTAGAAATTCGTCCCAGTCCAAACATAAGAGTTTATCTTCGTCTATATTGCTCGATTTGATTATTAACGATAATGTTTTACAAGACAATGATTCAAACAGATTATCCCAGTTCTTGCGGGGGGACATCTCAATGGAACATTTGGATCCTAAATTACAAGAAGTTTTACATCAGTATCAAGCATCACATCAAAATGAACCTCAACTGCCACATTCACCTAAATTTCAAAATTCACCAAAACTCCTACCAGATCGAACTTCTCCAAACGCTACATTTTCACAGCTAGCCTCACGTCAATCTTCTCCAAGAATTCCCTTCGAAAAGAGAATTTCGTCATATTCTAGGCTTCTCGATGACGATGCCAATAACATACCTGATCCGTCAAATACAGATTTGCAACAGGGAACCAGCGAGAAAGCCCCAACTCCGCAAGAACGTCAATCATTTAATCAATCCTTTTCCAATCCCCATATTCCAGACTTCCCAGAACCACCAAAACGAATGTCAATCATCAACCCAGAGTTTTTGGAAAAATTGATTAGAGATTCGCTGGTAATCTCTCAGCATTCATCGTTTGTCACCAGAGATAACCTTAAAGATTCATCGCAAAATCTATTGTTGAAATACTTCGTCCAAGATTCGGAAAAAAACTTACATTTACCACATGATATGAACGAGCAAGTAATCAAGAGCATCGAAGTCGACGGCAGAGATGATCCTGACGTATTTCAGCATGTGAAACAATATGTGTTTTATCAAATGGAGTCTGATCATTTGCCCAGATTTTTGAATTTCATGGCGATTGGAAATGTCAATCATACAAATTTTGTGAGAATTATTGTGGGGTTCTTCTTTTTATTTATCGGGTTCTGGATCTCGTACATTTTTGTATTTTTGAGTTACAGAAAATCCCTAAGACCAGTGATAATTGTTCCATACATAATTGCATTCTATTGCTTGATCTCATCGATATATCTCGTTGATCCAATATTGTGCTGGCTAGGATATTCGGAATCGTTTTCGAAGTCCACTGAACGGTCTTCAATAATTCGAATTAGAGAAAAATTCGTTCATAGATTGTTATTGAAACGAAGTTTGTGGGTTCTAGCACTAATCTTGCTATGTACTGCTATATTGACGGTAGTATTTAGCCTTGTACCGGGCCATCGGCTATAAACGACTTTGAGAAGCACAGCCCATCATTACTTTTTGAAGGATTAGATCAGCAATCTCCTTTGCATTTTCAATTCATATATACTAATATTTTTAGAATCTTCAAAACAATTGATAAAAATTGTCATAGTAGGAAACATAAAGCATATGGTAAACAGGATGGATGCCAAAATCATCGCCTTGACAAGAACTCATTCAATATTATTATAATACAAACGAAACGTTATAGAATGATATTTATATTAATATTTACTAAACAGAACAATAAGTTAAAAAACTTAAGCGGATTCAGCAAGTAAAGCTTCTCTCTTTTCAGCAACTCTTTGAGCTCTTCTACCTCTAGCAGCCTTCTTTCTGGCTCTTCTAGAATCAGCTTCGTCTTTGAGGGCCTTTTCACGTAAAGCTTCAGCCTTAGCTTGGATAATGTGTTCGATCAAGGATCTTTTGTGTTTGAAGGTGTTACCTTTAGCAGATTTGTATAAAGTGTGGTATAAGTGTTTGTCAATCTTACCAGCATCTCTGTACTTAGCTAATAATCTTCTTAAAACTCTTAATCTTCTCATCCACAAAACTTGAGATGGCATTCTGGCGTCTTTGGTACCCTTTCTCTTACCGTAACCCATGTGTCTACCAGATCTTTTAGATTCTAATAAAGCTCTAGCTCTAGATCTAGAGTGAACAGTGTCTGGCTTCTTGACAATGGTACCATTTCTGTATAATTTTC
Source organism: Suzukiozyma manassasensis (assembly GCA_030569175.1). NCBI lineage: Eukaryota > Fungi > Ascomycota > Pichiomycetes > Serinales > Debaryomycetaceae > Suzukiozyma > Suzukiozyma manassasensis. Next base: position 927,973 of record JAJMKC010000001.1, on the reverse strand, counting down.
TAATAGCTTGTCTGGAGTTAGCGTTAGAGATTTCGGTAGTTTCATTTGGGTCTAACCAAATCTTTCTTTTACCGACACCAACAACACTAGCAGCAAGTCTCTTTTGAGTTCTAAGATTAGCCCTAATAATGTTAGTACATGACAATTTGGAAACAATCGTGGCAATTATCCACAAGCGTTGGATTATCTCCCTCATTTTGATATCGCTGTTGATGGTTGACTATGATAGATTTGCATTGATGGTTGGTCTTCTCCAAGAATTAATTGCATTCAACATAACCTCAAATTCACATCGATTGACCACGGGAAAACATAACGTTTGCTATTGCCCACTTGTCAGTGGCATCCACCAACCACTATCTATGGTTGCTACATACATTTTGTTCAACTAAATGTGTTTCAAAATAACAATAAAAGAAAGATTTATTTATCAAGTGAAAATTTTTACCTCACAGGTCCCACCCTCCGTCACTATAAAAAATTCGTACCAAATTAAGCTTGTCGTGGTGTGCAGATACTACCAGGGCTCTAGCCCTGGTGGTCACATGAGCATGTTTGGTACTTACACGCAAGAATTTTTCACAACCACGCGATGGCTTATGTAATACGTTGTGTAACGGTTTCTACGTTAAGCCCACCATCATCACCACCATCATCACCACCACCATCACCAGCATCACCAATTTCCCACACACAATTGCCAACTAACACAGTACAGCAGCGTACTGCTACCACTGGTGGTAATTTTGAATCCACTGATGCAACACCAGAGAGAGGGAGGGATCGCTGTTCCTAAATGAAGATTTCCACGCAAGAACTTCAAGCTCTACATGCAGCGCATCTAACGCTCTACTTTTAGTTTATGTTACTGAAAATTATTTTCCTTTATCTTATCAATGTTTTGGCGAATAGTTACTGTATGTAACATTCACTTGATCTTCCTCTGCAACTTGTAACTTTTGAATTGAATTGGATAGAAGAAAACCTCATATTCTGTTTCCTTGATAGGAGCGTGCTACTTTCGCTGTATCGAAGCAACGGGAAATAGTATCAGGAGTTCATTGGTGGATTTTTCTGTAATTCTCGCTATGCTTTCTGCTTCAGTATAGTTGTGCATATGCTAAAGTAGAGTTAATAAGTTGGACATTTTTGTACCATTGCTGGTACTTGAAGCGGATCCACAAACGTAAAACACCTTCTTGAGACAGAACCTACCCCAATTACTGGTGTCTTGACGTTGCACCAGTAGACATAAAAATCGTAACTTTTAGATGTAAGCTTGAAGTACACTTCCGCGCTACCATAACTCATCTCATGGATATACGATGAGATGGAAAAATTGGTGTGCAACCCTTTTCTTAAACGGTAGAGAACAAGATGGGAAAGTCGTTGAGATCCAAGTCTAAGTTGAGAGCTAAGTCGATCAAACGTAGCGGGGAGTTTGCTGAGTTTGTTGATGCTAGAAATAAAAGAATTTCTGAGAAGTTAGTCGAATCCACCAAGAAGCAAAATGAAGAAAAGATAGCCAAACAACCGGCTGATGCTGTCGAAGATTCTATGGATACCGACGAAAAGAAAGTGTCTACTTCAGGATGGAGAAATTCAAGAAAACAACAGTACATTCAGAAGAAATTGAAAGGTAAAAAGAAGGGGAAGAATGCCACTATGAAGTTTTGATTTGACTTTAAAACTTACCGTACTGTCCTTTATTGCCTAGTCATGATATCAATTTGATAACCAGAATTTTCCCCTAAACAGAAAATCAGAACTACGAATCCGAGCCTGGTCTTTAGCAGCATTTGTTTGACATCACTAAACTTACTTTATTTGCATCCAAGTCAATGTATATTAGCATTTAAATTTACTTCGTTTTACACCTTTACTATAAACCTGTTGTTCAATGCACAACACTCAATATAAAATCTCTGATGCCGTAGTTTTGACAATAAGCCAATGAGTTCCCAGCATACATGTGGGGAGCATTTTTGTTTAGAATGGCCCAATCTGATTTTCCATCTAGCACCAACTTTACAAACATTTTAGGAGAATTCTTGTAAACCAGCTTCTTTTCGATGAAGAAACGAATACTGAAAATGGCGAAACCGAGATCAATTTCTGGTACCGGAAGTTAATTCCTCCATATATCAAACTTTGCGTGGAGTATACAAGATTCATTATATGCGTTTCAAATTCCCCATATATTGTACAAATGTTTGCTTAAACTACTACTTTTTCAACTTGTCAGTCAAGTATTGTTCGTATCCAATATCTTCCAATACTTCTGCTTTTCCTAACACCTCGTTTTCCATGTTGTTCATGTATTCACTCATTTTGGTCAACCATTGGTAGTCTGCAGCTCCTAGTATTCTGATGGCTAACAAGGCAGCATTGGTACTGTTGTTTATAGCAACTGTGGCCACAGGAATACCCCTTGGCATTTGAACAATTGAATGCAAAGAGTCAACCCCGTCCAAGGTAGATCCCTTGACTGGGACACCAATAACTGGCAATGGTGTCATTGCTGCCACCATCCCTGGCAAATGAGCAGCACCACCAGCACCAGCAATAATACACTTGATTCCACGCTTAGCAGCTTCAATTGCATACTTGGACATTCTGTGTGGAGTTCTATGTGCGCTAACAATGGTCAATTCGAAGGGAACCCCAAACTGCTTCAAGATGTTAGCTCCCACTGCCATAACTGGCAAGTCAGAATCGGATCCCATGATGATTCCAACTAAAGGTTTTTCTTGGGAAACAACCGAAGAAGGGACCTTGGAAGCTTCTCCCAATATGTATGATAATCTTGCTTCACAGTCTTCCATGGAAGAAGAAACTATATTGATGTGACCCATTTTTCTTTGAGGCCTAGTAGTTTTCCCATAAAGGTATACAGAAGTATTTGGAGTTTCCAAAGATCTCCGGCAAGCCTCCAATTCTTTATTTGCGACTTCGTCACCCAAGACATTCAACATAATTGCGTTGGTGTTGGTGGTGGTTAATTGAGTGAATCCTTCAGGCATGGGCAAACCAGTGACGGCTCTGATGTGGGCTTCAAACTGCGATGTGACACAGGCGTCAATGGTGTAATGGCCTGAGTTGTGTGGCCTTGGAGCAATTTCGTTAATTAACAATTCCCCGTCAGGCAATAAGAACATTTCAACCCCAAAGATACCACAACCAGGGAAGGATTTAACGGCATTCATCGCGGTCAAAGATGCCTTTTTGGCAACAGTATCAGCTACTCTGGCTGGTGCGTAAACCAAATGGCAAATGTTGTCCTTGTGGATCGTTTCTACTGTAGGATAAGCATGGACAGCACCATCAATTTCTCTCACCACCATTACCGCCAATTCTTTAGTGAAGGGACACCATTTTTCTGCGTAAAGGGGAAGACCTTTTAAAGCTTGCAAAGCTTCGTCGATGTTTTCTTGAGATTTGACGACAAAATTCCCTCTACCATCGTACGCCATAGTTCTTGATTTCAACATAAACGGATACCCAAACTCGGTCCCGACTTCCAAAAGACCAGCAAGTGTGTTTTCTTTCACTGCTTTGGAAGTAACAACCGGAACGTCGTGTTCAATCAAATGTTCCTTTTGAAGATACTTGTCTTGAATAAGCTTGATGGTTTCTGGTAGAGGATAGATCTGGATGTGGGGGTATTTGACTTGAACATGTTTCAAAGCTTCAACGTCAATGTGCTCGATTTCAACAGTTAACACGTCACATTTGGCAGCAAGTCTCATAATCAGCTCAGGATCCTTGAACGATCCGTCAACGTGCTCTGACATCGCATTAATCTGTTTGGCAGGAGAAAGGGCAGCGTCTAAGATCACAGTTTTGATGTTCAATCGATTGGCAGACTCCACGATCATCCGGCCCAACTGGCCACCACCTAAAATCCCAACAGTTTTTCCGTCCATGTTTGAGTTAGTTTGAGTTAGTGTATCAATAAATGCGGGATGGGCTTCTGGCACTCATTTATACTTTTATCGTAATTTATGCCGAGTCAAAAGCATCGGGTTGTATGCCGGATAAAACGTCAATGGCTGCAAAATGTCATTTCAGTATCGCACGTTGAGAATGAAACTATTGCGAGATGGCAGTGCAATCGGGGAGATGGGCAGTTTTGTTTTGCAAGAGGGGTGAGAGCTGGTCTGTTTTGGGCATATAAGAAGGTTGAACAGTTTTTCTTCTTTTTTTTTACCAAAACAAGGCAAGTCACTGACATCCATTTAGGGTAATATCCTCTGGCTTCCTCAGGTACTCAACTTAGAGGTACATACTTGCACTGCTGTACTGGTGAAATGTTTATTGCTATAAATATCGTCATCGTTTGTTGTTTGTTGAACAATGTTCGGTCATTTGCTGAACAAAAGTAATTCGTAACGTCGTCAACGCATTCATTCCATCCTGATGGTATCATGTGTCGAGTGGCATCATGGCTAGTGCTTAAAGCAAGTCATGAAAATTAGCCTTGTAGATCTTAGAAAAGTCTGTTTTGTCACTGAATTCGGCCGCATCGTACGGTTGCTCCATAGGGAACGGCTTGGAGTCCGGAGGAGACATCACAAACCCAGAGGTTGCGGGCACAATTGGTTGGGTTGCATATCCCTCCATTATGGGTTGGCCAGGGGAAAGAGCCGGTTGCAGTTCCATTTGAATACCCACTCCTTGTAAATTGAGAGTTTGCGTTTGTATCCCTGAAGCATCGCTATACTCAAATGGGAATTGTTGTTGACCAGTCTGCTGAAATTCCTGCGGTTGTTGAAGCAGTGGTATGGGCTTTTGCAAATTTATTTGGGGTCTTATTGATGTTAAAGGCTGTGTCGGAACCGCGGCTAAGTTCTTTTGAATGGAATTGTGCTGGAAAGGAAAAGAAACAGGAACTGGGACATCGGGGTGGGCTGCAAAATCGAACGGAATATCTTCCTGCTTCACAGATACAGATGCTCCTTGAGGAGGAGAGTACTGAATTGGCTCTTCCTTTTTCTGTGGTAATGTCATTCTACTTGTAGTTGTTTTGGCATCATTCAAGTTGGCAACCTTTGCAAATTCCCACAAGAGCACCAATCTGATTTTCAGCTTGGCAACAATACTGGTAGACTTTCCCAAAGAACGACCAAAATCATTTTCATAAAGAGTCTGTTTGACTGTTATGCCCTTCATAGCAGTGGAGCATTCACTTTCATCTTTATTGAAAAACTTATTGAAGAAAAACCTCCAGAACTTGAGCAAGAATGAGTTTTTGGTGTTTAATGAAACATTTTCCTCATTGAGAGTCGTGATCTTTTTCCCATATGAGTATATAGTTGTGAATAGCGAGTATGGTGGTGTACTTGTGGCATCAGAAGAAGGAAGATGGATGGAAAAAGTGGAGTTGAAAGTCGGATCGGATAAAAAGTTGCATACCAAATTGCTTGGAAATGCAATGCGGACCAAGTTATGTATGATTGGCACGTCTTTGAATGTTTGATAATCTTCTAAACCGGGGAATCTCGACGACAAATCAGCATTTGCATTCAACTTCAACTGGTGAAGTTTACTTGCATCTTCTTGACAGGATAAATATAATGGATACAAACCATTTGGATGATTAATATACATTGAAAAGTCCTGAATCGAAGCCGACTGAAATACATCGGAGGACATACGCTTGTGTCTTTTGGATGGTATAGAGATTGGCATGACTGGGAGTGGTCTTTTATTGGCAACACCAAAATCATTGAAACCTAGTGATTTATTCAAATTTATCCTTGAGAATATCGCCTCAAACTCCTTTATTGCTTGTGCTTGTTCTTCAAGAGAATTGTATGTTGGACCATCGTTAATCAATTTTATGAGTTCCTCGTTCTGTCCCAAGTTTTTAATAACTTGAATATGCGAACTAACCTGTTTTCTAGTTCTAAACTTTCCTGTTACGCTATAAATATAGTCAGATATCAATTCGTTTCGTCCACAAGAGCGACCAGAAACTTTAATTTTAGCCAGACCATTTTTTGGCACAATTCGCAACACATCTTCAAACGCTTGTTCCACTTCAGCAGGCCAAATGTCCGTACTCATGCCTTTATCTACTGGTGTCTTTGTCGTGGAGGCACTGGTAGTAGCGGTTGTGGTTGGTGAACCAGGGTTGGTTGCAACGGGGAGGTCGCAACCAGAACCACCAATGGGACCTTGTTCAACCGTCATCCCCTCTACCAGAGAATTGGGAGACAATCGAGGCATTTGGTTCCTGACAAAACTGGACGATTCATGAACGTGATAAAACTGCCTTCCGTCATTATCCATAGCAATATCAACGATTAGCGGTAATTTGGAAGACAGCAATACGTCTGGCGGCTGCGACGACGGCGTGGTGCCAAAATGGTGTGGCGCATGAGAGTTGCGATTCTGCATCATATTAGAAGGAAGGACTAGAGTTGGAAGAAAACGACGATAAAGTGAAAGAACAAGAAAAAACCAATTGAAGAAAAACAAATCGAAACAAAATTCTACTCGATAAGTACTAAAAAATATTGTCAAAAAAGACGGTTGTATGATACGCATGAAAGCACCATAATTATCCTTGATACACTCCGACAAAAAGACGCACTACACCACTGGTGCAACCACACCGACATGCAACTAATGATACAGAGACAACATACGCCGAGTCGGTGTCTATAGGGACAGTTTCACTTGTGTGAGTGGGTGGTGCCTTAAAATGGAAAATCTTTGACGGGATCAAAACAATGGCGTCCGTTTTCATAGCGATGGTGGGACCTGCTTTTGGACGCAGGCACCTCGGTTATTGAAATTCCACGGCAATAGGTCGACGACAAGTTCATCTCTTTTCTGCAAGATCTTGATGCATTCATCAACAGCCCTAGCATCGCATTTGTACATGGCGCCACCGGCAAATGATACTATTTTACATAGGCGACATGATGCGGAGCAACTATTGCTTTGTAAAAATAGGATTTGGGTTGCTAATAATATGTTGCATATGGCACTACTTCAGGCGGTGTGAATGTTCCGTAGAAAATATCTCATGGTTATGATTGGTTGTGGAAATACCAAATTACTTGCTAGACTAAGAACCGTCAGGGCAAAACGTTTACGGTGCATCTGCCAATGTGTCGTTCGTATACGCTGGGGGTATAGTTGTTTACCCATAGTTGTTTTTCAAAGTGCTACGTGACAGGCTTAAAATGCATGGAACGTGTTTGAAGGTGATATTATTGTTGCTATACACCGTGCAGTCCATGGGTCGGATTTCCAAAACCTAACCCGGAACAATTTCAGTCGGCACTTGTGGTTCGTTCTCTTTGGACTACGTATGTGATAGGAAATCAAGGAGTTTTTTCTCGTCTTCTTCTGCCATCATCTCTACATCACTCAACTCATTTTCCTGGAGAACGGGTCCATAATCGTACGAACGGACTCTACTGTTATTTCCTTCTATGGTAATAAATGGCACATTGTCGATCTGTCCTTGTTTCAATTGTGTGTCTACCAACTTTATTTCGGCAACCGCTTTTTTAAATTGGCATTCCCATTTGGTCATTAGTTTGTATAGTGCTGAAGAGGGCTTCTGATTTTGTAGTATGTTTTTACTGAACTCATCAACATCACTTTCCACCTCGCATACACTCCTGTACTCGTACTTGTTGTTTTTGTCCATGATGGTTCGAATATTGGGCAGGAATTTGGTGTAATTGAACAACGTCTTGTTTCCATCATACCGCTTGTTCAACTGAAGAATTAAGTCCCGCACCATGACGTTGATGGGGAAATATATTTTCTCCATTATGTCAATGTTGGTTTCTTGTAGGTCCTTATCGATCTGTTGTCTGGTCAATGTCATTTTGGTCAATTCGATGACTTTGGTGATATCACGCAGCAAGATGTTTGCAAAATCTATTTTATCTTCAATCTGCCGGCAATACTCCTGCTCCAGGATTTCTTCATTTGCATTGTACAATATAGACAGGTTTTGTAGATTATTATTTTTTCTCACCAAAGGTGCCCCTCGTTTGCACTCTCTCTTCAAACACCAATATCGACATATTTCATCCGAAATTTGCTTGATTTCGTCTTGAATCTGTTGTTTAGATCGATTAGGTAACATTCGAAGTGTCTTTGCCTCATTTGATTCCGGAAGATCGACTTGGTTTTCGATCTTCAATGCTAGTAGTACGGAAATTAATTTGTCGGAAAATAGTTTGGGGGCAATGGGGGTATCATTTTCGGTTTTCCACTTGAAGATATTGAGTTTATTCGCCGCTTTGTAGCTATTGCTCAATTTGATATTCTGATTATCAAGGATCTTCAAATCCCGAAAATATGATCTTGCCTTGTAAATACCTTGCTGTACCAAGATGGCATCCCAGTTTGGCGGACCATGTTTATCGCAGTATGATCGTAATGTATTCTTATTGCTGATAGCCCCTTGTATGCCCTGGGTGAATTCCATGTAGAGACCAGCTCTTTTGGCACAAGTGACGTGATATGCTTGAAAGCAATTCCGATTGAAGCATTGCACACATGCACCCACCTTTTGTTTGCAGATGTAACAGTTTAATTTCCATCTGGATTTGGGGATATTTTCAATTCCTTCAATGGGCTCCATATAAATCGGATTTGCAAAATATAGTTCGTTTATCCATAATCCACAGATAACATGAGCCCATAACGAGTTATCCAATTGCTTGAATGCACCAGTCTTGCTGGGGCAAAAAACACAGTCAGTGGATCTATTCTTATTAATCATACACTTGCGACATAACCATTGACCTTCAGGGATAAACGCTACTCCATAACACTCTTGGTGGACAGCAATATCGCAGCCATCACAGAACACAATTGCATTTGAATTATCGCAATCAGAATCGTTACACACCGCACAATGCTGATCATACATGCTACCAGGAACGATTCCATCGTCATTTCCATATTTTTCAAAGTCTTTGTCGAGGGTGAGGTATTTGTTCAGTTGTGTGACACCATTCAATGATGTCTTGCGGTCCAAAACGTCCCATTCATTTTCTAATATTGTGATCAATATTTCGAATATTTCTGGCGATAGCTTGATGGTACTTTCTGGTCGCGAGTTTCGATGTTGCAAGTAGAGAAAATCCTGTTCGTCCATATCGTACTCCACCTGGTTCTTTTTGCGATCTAGCAACTTCTCGATTGAGTCATAATCTGTAGTGGTATGGAACGGCCTGATGTATGTTTCGGACATTGCGTTCTTCCTTCCAGGGTCTTGGAACCCGTAATCGATAACTGACTTTGAAAACTTGCATTTCGTTGGTTGTGAAGACGAGTCTATCAATTTGAACGTGGGGGCCTTGTACTGGACATGTCCATTACTGGCATTGGTGGTGTTATTCTGTACCGCGTCGTCTTCATCAAGTGTGTCAGGAGTTATAACAAACACTTTTAATTGATCTTCTTCATCGAGATCAGGATAAATCTCTTTGAAATCTCGTTCCTCTCTCGGTTTCAATATGTCATAGATCATAGCATCTATCAAACCACCATTTGCTCAACTACAGCTCTGGTTACGTTATTGGTGAAAGTTAAAATTTTCCCTGGCGCGCATCACTAATGCTAAATAATCACAACAGTTGACGACATTCAGTTTTTCTTTATCTTTTTTAGCGTTAGTTGCATTTAAAAGCATACGAGCGTGATCTGCGTTATCTGTTTGGTTAGAATGTTGAAAGTTTGGAATGGTTTTCGTGTTTTTGGGTAGTTTGACTTGAACTGTTTGTTGATTCTCAGGAATGACATTGAACCGTAAGATAGTTGATTAGCGTCAATCACCAAGTTGAAATAATGGTGGCAAGGATTGTCTGTTTTGCGAGATAGAGTTTTTGTGAGATTGGCACCAATTGACTCTTTCTGGTTTTGTTGCATCATCTTATCGATGGTGTGTGTGTCAGTGCCAAGCAGCAAACGGTTTTGTCATTTGGAACTCCTCTAACTGGCTGTTTGGTTGAAGTGTCGCTTCATTTAGCACAAATAACGTTGGAATCTTCATTACAATTTATTATTACAGGTCGTTACTACAAGTTGTCATACCATGAAGAATGGCTGCAAAAAATCCCTTCATATATGCAACTTTCAATCATCCTGGTTGGGAACCTGGGTGAAAAAACCGTGTTGGGGTACGATGCAATTTAGGCTATTCATCAAACCATTTGTCCATTGGCTCTAAAAATAGTATAATGGTGAATAAATCTAACTATGGGTTTGACTATTCGTGGGAATCTCGTGTTCAAATTTCCAATTGATTTTCGGTTCTACTAGGCTTCTGACAGACGGACATCTGCTCAATACAGGGGTACTAAGCTGGCTAACCATGTCTGGTTTATGGCAGTACGTCCCCAGCATGGTTGCACCTTCCACTGTGGAGTTTTTCCGTGAGCGTATGATACCAGAGTCGGTTGATTTTGATGACAAGTTTTTCAAACATTCTCGTAGCCCCAGATCGTTTATGAAGCTATGACTTAGCAACTGTTTTGCGGTTGGTCTCATTTCAGGTTTGGACGTGAAGCAGCATCGTATGAAGTCTTTTGCGTCTTCAGAAATATGTCCCCAATACTCAATGGGTTCAAACCGAAAGTCAATTTTCATGATTGCATCCTCGGTCTCTTCATCCAGCTCACAATCGAATGGATGATATCCACATAACATAAAATCTACTGTTACTCCGATGGCCCAAATGTCACTTGGAAACGACGATCCTGTCCTTTGGACAGTTTCGGGTGCCATGTACGACAAGGTACCAGACCTTTCGCAAATTAGCTCATCTTCCTTCAAAATACGGGCAAGCCCAAAGTCACCTAGTAGTGTTTTCAGGGCAGAGCTCAGTTGAAAAAGTATGTTTTCTGGCTTGATATCACGGTGCACAATATTGTGCTCATGTAGATATACCAAAGTCATTACTAGACTGTACGTTATTTCTCGTACCTCAGGTTCAGGTAATTTATTGTTTGCAAATATCCTGTCGAATAAATCACCGTCGGCTAAATCGGTAACCAAGTAGAAGTGATCTTCCGTTTCAAAGTAATCGATCAACGTTAAAATGTTATCATTATTGATCGATATGGATTTCAATACGTCAAACTCATGTTGTAGCATGGATTCTAAACCACGCATGTGGAATTTGTTATACTGCTTGACCGCATAATGACATCCAGTTAAGGAGCTTTTGCATTCGAAAATTGAGGAATATGACCCTTCTCCTATCGGTGTCTTCCCGACAATATACTTACATTGTTGAAATGGTTTTTCCGAATGAGGTTTGGTAAAGAAAGTATCCGTTGCCAGCCAGCACGGCTCCTCCAGTGAAATCAGCAAAGCAGAATGTGTCATTATCGATCAAACACTAGAAAGCATACAACAGGAAAGCCTATTGCTTTTATACATAATGAAAACCGCCTGGTAGCAAAATCTACCCACTCGGGAATATATGATCCAGACCATAGAATCACCTGCACCCCACTTTTTAGAGTTTTTCCGGGAAATATGCATAGAATTATCCGATTCTTCATTGCTAAATTACCAAATACTGATGCATGCACAACACAACAGCACCACCTCATGCTCGTAATTCCTTTCTCAGTAGCAACCTTTCAGAGCCTCAACCAATCGAGTATTAGTGCTTTCCCACACGAATCGACTTTTTGTGTTGGCAATCAGAAAAAATGTGCCTCATCTTGCTACATCGAGGTTGCTTTGCATGGAGGACCCGAATAGGCAAATAACTCGCTATATATTGAGCCTCTTAACTTGCACTCTGGGGCTAGAAACTAGTAGAATTCTCATTTGCAAATTGGCCTCATCAGAAAGATGTTGATCATGTGACCAAGACATCGCATCGCATCGATTTTTTTAGGGAAATTTTTAGATGTAAGTAAGGAAGAGTTACGTTTAATCAATGGATACTTCAAAGTTGAACTTGTCCTCATTGAGGGACAAGATCTCAAGTAAATTGAATGATGCCAAAGGCAAAAGTTCGAAGGGAAAGAATTCGAAGTCTGGCGATCAAAAATCCAAACAAGTGGACAAAGATGCAAAGACAAGAACAAAGAAGGAGAACAAAAAGGATAAGAAAAGTGGAAATAACAAGGACAACAAACCAAACAGGAAAGATTCTGCGAAGAAGAGCTCCGAGTCTCATGATCAGGAATCTGAAGAAGCTATCCGCAGAGAAGCTTTATCTTTGGGTGCAACTGATGAAGATTTGGCTCTTATCGCTGATGTTGACGAAGGAGAAGAAAGCGAACAAGAATTCAACGACGATTCCAAAACAGACAAATCGTTCAGTGCAGACTTGTCCAAGTTCATGCAAGATATTGGTTTAGATGGCATGCAACCTGAGACACCAGAGAGTGAGGATGAAGTGCCAGAGTTGGTTGAAGAGGAAGAAGACGAAGAAGAAGAAGAAGAAGCTGAAGAAGAAGCTGAAGAAGAAGCTGAAGAAGAAGCTGAAGAAAAGAAGAGCGAAGAGACGTCTCAATCAGTTTCAGATTCAGCTTCAGATTCTAGCTCTGATTCAGACTCGGACTCAGATTCAGACTCAGATTCAGACTCAGACTCAGACTCAGACTCAAATGCAGCGACAGAACCTAATAATGAACAACAAATTAAAAAGAATATCCCAGAGGAATCAGATAAGGTCACAAATGTGAATTCAGTGGTGTCTACAAAATTACTTATACCAAACAGAACTGATTGGTACAATATTCCATTGGGTCCTATCGAAAATGTAGAAAAATTAGACAGATTTGGAAGAGAAAGAGTGTTTGAAAGAGGTCAGAGAATTATTGAACAAGAGAATAAGACTTACCTTGAAGAATTTGCATCAAATAACTCGCAAAAGAAGTTCTTGTCGCAAATTTTATCTGATGGTACTTTGAACGATAAAATTTCAGCATTGACATTATTGATACAAGAAGCACCTTTACACAATATCAAAGCTTTGGACAGTTTAATGAGTTATTGTGATAAGAAATCAAGAACGGCTTCCTTACAATCGATTAACGCATTAAAGGATTTGTTGTTGAATGGGATATTGCCTGATAGAAAGCTTATCGCATTTGACAAACAACAACTCTCTAGGACACTCACAGATACTCAATGTGCTATTTTCTACTTTGAGGATTACTTGAAGAAAGCATACTTTAAGTTAGTGGGGATTTTAGAAAAACTATCCCACGATCCAATTGTTCATGTCAAAATGAATGTTTTGAGTCACATCTTTGACTTATTGAAGGCAAAGCCTGAACAAGAAGCCAACTTGTTGAGATTGGGTGTCAACAAACTCGGTGATATTGATAATAAGGTTGCATCCAAGGCATCGTACCAGATTTTACAATTACAACAAGCTCACCCAGCTATGAAAAAGATTATTGTTGATGCTGTAATTGATGTTGTATTTAAACCTAACAACGAGCACAATGCACAATACTATTCCGTGACGACTTTGAATCAAACGATTTTGACAAGAAAAGATGACGTGCTTGCAAATTCGTTGATCAAGACATACTTTGCTCTTTTCGAAAAAATTCTCGTTGAAACTGATCATCATAATGTTGATTCTAAAGAAGATAAAACGATTGGCAAAGTTGAGACAGGAAGGAAAAACAACAGAAAGAATTTCAAAAAGGGAAAGAAGGGAGGAAAATCTGTTAAACATCAAGACAAACCAGAAAACGAAATTGTTCAAGAGAAGAATAGTAAATTGTTTTCAGCATTATTAACCGGTTTAAACCGTGCTTTCCCATTTTCCAGTTTACCTAACGAAACATACGAAAAGCATTTGGATACTTTATTCAAGATCACCCATTCTTCCAACTTCAACACTTCAATCCAAGCATTAGTCTTAGTTCACCACATAATAAGCCAACAGCAATTGAACTCGGATAGGTATTATAGAACGTTATACGAATCGTTGTTGGATCCAAGATTGGTCACTACGTCTAAGCAAGGTATTTACTTGAACTTATTGTTCAAATCTTTGAAACAGGATACAGACGTTGCTCGTGTTTCGGCATTTGTCAAACGTATACTACAAATCTGTGGTCACTGGTTGAATATTGGATCAATTGCTGGTATGTTGTTTTTATTGATGGAATTGGCAAAAACCGTTCCTCAAATTGAAGATTTGATGGTTGACTTTGCATCCAGACCTGATCCTGAAGAAGATCAAAGTAAGGTTGAAGACAAAGATGGCAAAGATAATCACGAATATGATAGTCGTAAAAGAGACCCCAAACATGCCAATGCTGATAAGTCTTCGTTATGGGAGTTAAATCAGTTCATCAATCATTATCACCCAACTGTTGCTATCTACGCTTCGTCATTATTGGAGGGAAAACAACAACCTAAACCCGATTTGGGTCTTTTTTCCTTAGCCCATTTCTTGGATAGGTTTGTCTACAAGAATTCCAAGGAAAAACCAGTTACGAAAGGGTCTTCGATTATGCAACCATTAGGAGGTGCACACACGGGATCTTTGTTAGTGAAAGCAACCAATGTTTTGAACACTGATATTCCTGCTAACACTGAAAACTGGTTGTCAAAGAAATCAGAAGACATTAAGCCTGATGAGATATTTTTCCATCAATACTTCACATCAAAGGTCACTAAGTTGAAGAATAAGAAACAGGAGAAGAGTAGCAAGCAACACGAAGACGACGAAGAGGCTGGCAATCTCGATGATGATGAAATCTGGCAAGCATTGGTCAAGTCCAAACCTGACGTTGAGGATGACGGATCTGATGATGACGGGTTCTCAGACATGGACGAAGCTGATTTTGATGATATGAGTGATTTGAGTGATGGAAGCGATAAGGAAGAAAATGTGGAGGAAGAAATCGGCGATGATGATGTACAAGAAAGTGAAAATGAAAACGACGACGATCATCACATGAATGGATTTGATAAGGAAGAAGAATCAATATTTGGAATCAATGAAGACGACGAAGTTTCGGATTCTGAGCTTGAGATCAGAATGATTCACTCTGACGATCTCGGCGACGATGACGAGGAAGAGGAGGAAGAGGAGAAATCTTCGAAAAAACGTAGCAAGAGTTCATCGAAAAAGTCCAAGAAACCTAAGGTCAAAGAAATGCCAGTATTTGCATCCGTGGATGATTACTCGCAATATTTAAATTCCGACGACGAAGATTTCTAGCCAACAACTGTAAAATAGAAGTATATACCATGCATACAAACCATACCAGCCCCACCTGTAGCAGCAATTCTCGTAAATCCAAGATTTCATTTCGGAGATTATGCCAAACTTCCTAAAACTTAAATGCAAAGATTAAAAAATACCATCTGCTTGAACCGTATTTCATCCTCAGTCAAGATCTATAGCTACATACGCGATGATGACTCTCCACCAAGAAGCCGAGGATAGGATGAATTAGCATCACATGGTAGTGGCGGGTTCGAGCAAAAGTACGAACCACAGATAATGAAGAATGATCAAGGATTCCAGATTAAACTTATTGGCTTGAACATGTAGAGGTTAACAGTAAGATTGTAATGAAAGGAAAAAGAGTCGTAGTATGAACAAAAAATTCCAGGTTACATTGAGTTAGTACTGCATTACATTTTTTGGCACCTTTGGCAACATGACTGAGGCAGACTCGGAAAATAAACAGAGCCAAAATTGCGAATTATTTCTTAGTGAAACGTTGTACATGTTCTGAAAAATTTCTTTTCTGCCCGCTCCTATATAATTTTTTGTCACATATTGTCTGCGCAAACAAATAATGCAACGGGAAAAACCGTTATTCGGTAATTTTTAACCAATCTTGAAAAATGCAGAAAAATATCATACGATTATATAATCAACCAATTCAAGCCTTGATGTTTTATATAAGATATTAATTCGGGCTATCAAAATTGTAGCATACGGGACATTGCAAGTGGTTTTCAGCAACATGTATAGCATTCTACTGGCTCTTCAATCTAAATTCGATGTTCTTATTCTTGGTGACAGTCAAGTGGGAAAGTCAAATTTGTTGTTTCAGTATATCCATAACCAATTTTTCGAATCATTACCTTCTGTAGAGGAGTTATGTCGAAAGATGATAGGCAACCCAGAAACTGGAAAGTTTTATGAGTTCACATTTCTAGATTCTCTTGCCACAAACGATATGCACAGTACATCAAAAAAGCAACAAGTTCTCAATTGCACAGCAATAATTGTTGTCTACTCTATCACTAGCCAATGGTCATTTGAGACAGTTGAGGATCAAGTCAACCGAGTAAGATCCCTACGTGAAGATGTGCCTATAATGTTGGTTGCTACTATGACAGACAAAAACAACGAGCGTCAAGTTTCTTACGAACAAGGAGTACAACTATCACATCAAATAAATGCCATTGGATTTGTGGAATGCTCTGCGAAAGAGAACACTAATGTCAAAGAGGCATTCCAGCCTGCTATTGATTGCATACTTCCTTCTAAAATTCATCAGCTGTCTACAGAGAAACTAAAGCTGTCTTCGGGGTTGCAACCTTTGGATAGTCCACCACTAATGACTGACGAAGATGAAATGGTAATACACATACCGTCGGCCACGAAGAGTCCTGGAATACGATCGATACAAACAATAGAGGTAAAGTCGCTGGATAAACCGCAATCGTGTTGTGTTATTGCTTAACACCTCTTCAGTTTGCTCGAACTTCAGTTTGTTCTAACTACTCCGGTACTCCGGAGTCAGCATGTCGGACTTAAGTTTTAATCTATCACCGAGCAGCCGTTTCTGTGAGAAATGGCTCAAGTAGTCGCATTTCAACAGCTCACGAACCACCCTCGTGTTCGAATAAGTTGATACATTTTAGCATTAGCATGTAGGTAAATTCCAAATTTGGATAGAAGACCGTGTAATAAATCACTGCTCAAGAAACCCTGTAAATTGGATTAATTGTCACAGAGTCTCCTACCATAGCGAATAAGCATCACTAGCATAATTCCGCAAGCGTTCGACCCGTACGTCCATTTAGTTGAAAGGCAGCAAAGTCCAGAAAATCTGCGCACTTGAGAAATATCTGCAACAACAA
This sequence comes from Suzukiozyma manassasensis, assembly GCA_030569175.1. Taxonomy (NCBI): domain Eukaryota; kingdom Fungi; phylum Ascomycota; class Pichiomycetes; order Serinales; family Debaryomycetaceae; genus Suzukiozyma; species Suzukiozyma manassasensis. The sequence goes on along the minus strand of JAJMKC010000001.1, from coordinate 910,894 downwards.
GCATTTTCTATTAATGGAATAGAATTTACCATTGCAAGATTTCTGTTTTGAAATAATAAGATGTGATATAAAATAATTATGGTGGTGGGGGATTGAAAATAACGACCATTTTCAATCGAAAGGCGTAGATGTATTTCTTCACGGCGCTATCTCGTCCATATTGAAGTCCAGTTGCCTCGGACCCCACTTGAATATTTTGCGATTCGGCTCTTCAGTTTGCTTGATACATTCAATGCATTGTTTCCCATCGAAGAAATTTTCTTTTGTATCTCGTAATATTTTTTAGGTAAATTTTTTTTAGCCCTGTGTATTTTTTGAGCTCGCTTCTATTTTCTACAACTATCAGGCAAACATGAATCTTCGTGATGAATACATGTAATAATTACTTTTGTCGTATCCTAAGGCGCTCAAGCTTACGCTTAAACAGTAGCATTCTCAGCAATATGTGAAAACCCTCTGAATTGTTCTTGCATTTCAGATGTCAACAAGGTTTCAACTGGTGTTAGCCTTGGGGTTTCCGACGTGAACTCTTGGTCAAAGTTGGAGTAATCATGCTCGCTGCTGATTTCTGGGATATATGGTGCCTGAATTCTCAAATTCAAGACATCGTCAAAATTGACGTCGGCAAAATACGGATGTTCCATGATCTCTTCCGCATCCCGCGCACTAGATCCTAATCTTTGACTTGGATCTTTAGTCAATAATGCCTGCAATACTAAAACTGTCTGTCTTGGCATGGAAATTGGAAATTTAACAACATCGTGTTCAATAGCATTGAAAATTTCATCTTCATCATCTCCCTTGAATGGTGACTGGCACAACAACATTTGGAACAATAAGACCCCAAATGCCCACCAATCAACACTTCTATCATACGGTTTACCAGAAATAATCTCCGGAGCCATAAACTCAGGGGTACCACAGAATGTCCCCGTGGTGGATTTGTGCCACATATTCTCTTTACATAAACCGTAATCACCAATTTTGATGTGTCCTTTTGTTGTCAATAATATATTGTCCAATTTCAAATCACGGTAAACAATCCCATTATCATGGAAATATTTAAGTCCAAGTAAAACTTCACAAGCATAGTATTTGGCTCGTTTACCAGAAAACCTCGATTTCTGAATATGCCACATTAAGTCACCTCCACTGATAAATTCCATAACGAAATAAATTCTGTTTTCGGTCTGGAAGCAACAATGCAAGTTAAGCAAAAATGGATGTCTCTCTTTATTTGCTGTTAAGAATACTCGTTTTTCAGACTTCACAGATTCCGCTTCATCATTTTCCACGATGAAATCTTTCTTCAAAACTTTTATAGCACATAAATTAGAAGTGTGTCTTGACTCAGCTAACATAACCTTACCGAAGTTCCCTTTTCCTAAAACAGCCAAGAATTGGAAATCGTCCAACCCAACTTTTCTTCTTCTCTTTCTATGCTTATGTGGTTTGACGGCAGCCTCTTCTGGCTGATTGTGCACTATTTGTGGCACATCAACATCCATGTCGTCAACCTCTTTAGTACCAATCAATTGTTTGGAGTGGTTATTGTGGTAATCAAAATTGTTGAAATTTGGATCATCGGCGAATGGATTAGCTGAGGTTTCCACTGTATCCAATTGTGGTACGTCTTGCCGTTGATGTTCTGGTTCACGATGGCTGTCTCTCTGAGCTGGTTGTGTTGGAGGCGGTGGTGGTGGCCTTCTGTTTTTCCTGCTATATTCCACTGGTTGTTGAAATGAATTTGTATTTTCAGTTGGTAACTTCAACTCACCTTCTTCATCTGATAAACCTTCTGGTGCATTTTCAGTGAAGTCGCTAATTTTTATTAATGGTGGATTTATGGGTTGGGAACCTGTTTCTTGACCTTTTGCTTGATGAAAGTAAGCAGTCTCTTGCGTTGGTTCTTTTGCTTTGTAAGGCGATGGGGGAAGGACCTTTTGCGCCACACTCGCTTTCTTCACTGGTTTGGTTTGCTTTATCGTAGCCAAAATCGTATTAGCCATTTCCATAGACATGCCACACAAATCTGGAACCAAATGCGTACAATGCGCATGACACATAACTCCACACTCGGTACACTTACGAACATTCTTCTTACCCCATGGCAAAATATGACCACAGTGACAACACCATTTCGTACCTCTATTTGCAATCGGTTCAAATCTATGAGGAATACGATGGTTGAGCATAGTTTCATCTTCCGCTTCTGAAGATGACTTACTAATACACTTTGTCACGACCTTAGTGTAACACTTCTTGTGGCATAAAAACTTACAGTCTTGACATTGATAACCGGTATATCTCAAGAACTCACCACATAAAGCACAGCACATGATATTATAGAATTGTTTTTGAACGAATTGGTGACCATGATGTTCAAATACTTCCTCCTTTTTCTGTCTGATTGCCCCGTGACGGCCAATTCCTTCACCGAAAGTGGCACCAGGTGCATTAGCTTTTTCGAATGATATCGTAACTAACAACTGGCCCACAGGTTCAACAGAGAGCCATGTATTGATTTGAATCTTGGAGTTGACGCCATTCTTGGGTGCATTTTCTGGTTGCGTACTGACTGGATCTGATGATTGCGTAAAAGTCGATGGTTGTGACAAACTAACAGTGCTATCCAGAATGCTGGTTGGCGCACCACTTGTAGCACCACTTGTAGAAGGGAGATTACTAGCAGCTAGCCAGCCGGCGTTACCAGCTTCATTCGCAACTTTCTTCTTTCTGATTTCTTCAGTGATATCCGATAAAAGTGCCCAATTCACAGCCACCGGGATGAGATTATTGTTGACCTTGTCGTACACAGCAAATTCAATTTCGTTCCCCTTATCAACATCGATGACCAACTCTTCATTCCATCTGTCAGATCGGGAAGGTTTGGTTCTCGCCTTCTCAACATCATCAATCTTGATCAACACCACAGACTCCAATTTCTTTGCAAAAAGTGGTGACGCGACATGATCGATATCCCGAATGCACACGATGTTAACCGTCAATTTCCCCGACAAATCCTTTCTCACATGCTTTGGGGTCGAAAGCACTTCGTAATCTCGATTCAAATCTTCAACATCAATATGGATATTTTGGTACTTTCTCAATACCTTGTTCAACAACTGAATTCTCTGGTTTGATTCTAGTTTACCCCCTTCGGCAGCATTGGACGAATACTTATCACCGTCCATCAAATAAAGATGCGAAATCTTCTGATTGGCTTCCCGGTACTGGTTTTCCACCTGCAACTTGAACTGGGTCTGCTGTAACATGTGTTGGATCTTGTGGCCCAAGGAAGGACAGTCGTACTTGATAAGATCAAACCGGGAATAACTTGGTTTGACATCACGCCGCAACTCGGAGCGCCCTGGATCACCCGCCTCCGACTGCAATCTGACCTTTTCCAACGTCTCCTGCAAGAAGTCAATGTTGGATTGAGTTTCTCGAATTTGTGTGTTACATCGTTGAATGACTTCGCCATTGGTGGTCTTCTTTTTCACAGCCTGAAACCCTTGAATCAACTTCCGCTCCCGCTCAATCTTCCCCCGGATATTATTCAATACTTCGTCTGTCTTCGACATGGTATTTCTCCTGTCTCACTATCAGCCTGATTTGGACCATGAAAATAAACAACTAATTTGGCAAAAATCATTGATTTACTGTGTCACGTGACATGTACGATTTTATAGTGATACTAAATATAAATAAGCTACACACCCAGTTGAGGGTGTGCGTTGGACGTAAGATACTGCGTGTTAGGTTGGGGGATTCTGCGTGCAGATTTGACCAAAATTGACTGCTTATGTCTGCGCACAATAGAGGCATACTAAAACCCAATCTGCAATGTAATGCACAGCCTGTACGTCTGAGGATTTCTGAAACCAGTTTATTTTGTGAAAAGTAGATCTTTTATTAAGCTACACCGAGATTGTCCTGGTAATGGCATTGATGACTCTGGTGATGTAGAGTAGTGTTTTGACGTGTTTTGTGCAACGATGAAATGGTGTAGTGTTTTTATTGATGCTATTAGTGCTTCTGGCCAAAATGCGTAATGTGTAGTTTTGAATGTTTGTGGTCTACAGTAACCTTTCGCCAATATTTGTACTGGTTAACACGATTTTGTATTTAATGATGGATTGTTTCGAACATTACTTGCTGTTGCATCGACAATTGCAATCTGGGACGGGGCAGACGTAGTGCTTCGAAAACCATTCCTCAGCATGGCTGGCATGGCTTCCATGATTACAACTCAAACAGAAACTGAACCATTCGTGAAATCGATTTTCCATCTTATTGGCAATTGACGTTTCCGGTAACTTCTCTGACGACAGTAACGGAATTGGTGTACCTAACGATAACAAACAGATCGAACATCTTGGTAAGGGGGAACCACAGTGAGGACAGCACGAGATGTCTTCGTTTGCTATCTTGATATTGTTGAGTTTATTAAACTGTTTTATCAACATCGTTGCCGTGGTAGCAGTGGACTTTTTTGAAATATTCTTGTTGCATCTGATACATTGGAGGTACACTTGTTTTGGTGTAGGTTTCAATGTTGTTTGACCAGACATATTCTTAGAGAGCTTCGCTCGGGCAACATCGAATTTCGCCCGGATACTAAATAGCCCCCAACTATTGAGCATTTGCCTATAGCAATCTACCCAATGTTTTACTCTTGCGTCAACGAAGTACCGTGGACAAGCCGCAGCAGATATTAACGCTGCTGTTTGCACATCTTGTGTACGATCAACGTAACTTTGTAGCAAATTGATGCCCTCTGATGTGATACCCGTAAGAATCAATCCTTCTAGTTCACCATTCTTCACAACAGTGTCAGCAATTCGGTTCAAATATACATTGAGATCCTTATCACTGAGGAAACTCAATGCCACCCCTAGCCGTTCTCGCAATGGCAAAGAATGTTCATCAAGAACATCCCACCAGTCGTTGTCTGCGATATACGCAAAAATTGCACGCAAGTATGGGTCATCCAACTCACTTGCCATCTTACGACACTGATCCTTCCATGGGCTGTTCACATTGGAGAACTTGTAAGCAAGATAACCTGCAACGGCTGTACCAATCAATCGTAATCTTTCTGATTTCGAGTTTGCGAGAATTGCAATTGCCCTTTCGACATCGTCATGGAAAACTGCCCAACCCGCGGCTTTCGTTTCAAATCCCAAATTAATTAATATATTCAATGTCTCGTCAAATTCTGTATCAGCCTGGTACCATCCGCTCACAATCAAACACAACTTCCGTTGTGCTTTATGTTCCGAACTGCTAGGAATATTGATATTGGCTGTTTTTTTACCTTTGAGTGATATGATAGACTTAACTGCGTGGTTAAACAAGGTGTCAGTGACATCACCTTTTTCTTTGGCTGACCGATTTTGATTCTTCAAAGACTCTACTCCTTTCCAAATCCCCAAAACACCCAAGTAACCCAAATCAACACCCTCGCTTATCATTGTACCCTTGTCCAATGACTTTTTAGCTAACCCAACCCATTTCCATGTATTTCGAATGGACAATTGACCGTCAATCGTGTCAATGTCTTCAAGAATAGCTATGTTCTTTTCATAGTCGATACCATATCCCATCAAAGCACGACGCCTAATAATGTAGCAAATGTCATTCTTGATCACGTCCTTAGACTCGAGAAACTTGTTGAGTGGAATATACTCCTCGTCTTCTTCGTGATATTGGTTTATTTCATGGTGGCCGATTGCACTATCATCATCTACAGTAGATTCTAAATCCAGAGATTCAGCAATACTGTACTTTCTGAAATCGTCGTTCAACGCAAAATCATCAATGTTTTTCGAAGGTTTCGATTTCTCCTGGCCAGCTTCATTTACCTTGTATTCGTCGAGATCTCCGACAAATTTGGTTAATGTCCCCTCTGGTCCACAAATGCTAAATTCATTACAAGAATTAAAATCCATGGCCTCAATACATTCTGTGGCCGGCATTCTGAACACCGACCCGGATTGTCTCATACAAACAAAGTTTGACGAAGTGGGGGAAACAATATCTGGAGAATAGTCAAATGATATAACTCTCTCAAAATCGGTCTTCACGTCCAAAACTATAGAAACAAACAATGACTCTTCATTTGGATTGTATAATTGTGAAGCTTGGAGTTTCAAGCTGCTTAGGTCGGACTCCTTCTTGGGTTTTTCATACGTAGTCTTTGACGTGGGAACAATTTGAGTATTCCATCTTCTAATCAAATCACCATTGAAAACTGTGGAAAATTCACCCCGTCTTATAGAAGAGTACCTCACGGGAGGAAATTGGTTTTTTCTAGATGAGTTATCATTTAAAAGTTTCGAAAACAGTAATATGGGTGACTCGTTGATAACATTGCCTGACTTACCGCCTTTATTGTTACTGGTTAGTTTTCTTCTATCCCAAATTGCCAAGGAACCGTCTTCACTATGGGATTGGAACAAATGGTTCTGGAAGGGATCAATATTTATTCCTAGTGTACACTTAGTTGCCATTTGAAATATTGGCTGGTCTGTTCGCAAATCAATCTCACGCAAAAACTTGTAAGATCCACACAATATATTGTCACTTTCTGGATAAAATGTAGTAGACAAAATCGCCTCGTTAGGAATAAAACTTGACATCGGGATCTTGATATGGTCATTAGTTCTTTGACTAGCGTAGTGCTCGATATTCCAAACTTGAAGAGAATTGTCCTGTCTCCCTTTGTCAAATGCAGCAACAATCAAATTTGAGTTGTTGAATGAAATATCGTTGCATGGTCTGTTTTGTTTGGCACGTAATTTCAAAATTGAAGAGTCGGTGGAATTTATGTCAAAAACAGAAACGTATCCATTAATTGACCCCACACCCACAATTCCTCGGTTTGTCTTTGAATATGACGAGCATTGAACGTTCTCAAACCCCGATCGGCTCGTTAACTTGATGATGTCGTTAGACTCCACACTGGCGTCAGAATGGTTCGTTTGGTACAACAAAACTTCATCTCCTATTGGATTCACAGCCACAAACTGCTGCTCGTATCCTACATCCCAATTGAGAGCTCTAATAATAGAACCACTCATTCTTTGGAGTACCTTTTCTACACGTCTGGTTGTATTCTACTAGTGTATTTGAAAGATGCCAAAACTCTGGATGGTAGCGCGCGCAAGTTCAATTTTGATGAGTGAATGCAACAGTTTTCATGATAATAGGTGGAGAGTATTGGCAGAATGGCCAGGTCGATAGTGCTAGTGAAATATCATTAAATGTATATAGTTTCTATAGATTGGGTAATTATTTTTGGGACTTTCTTCGCGTTGCTTCTTCTTCTTCTTCAATAATGTAGGTAACAACCTTCGTGAAATTGTGGAACCCTTTGTCTCCACCTTTTACCTTATGCAAATGCAACGTCGACGAGTCAATCAAATCAATGATTTCCATCTTGAATTTCAACTTCCGTCCACCAGAAAATTTTGCTGGTATTTCACCACTGATAAGACCAAACTCTTCGTCCATGACCACCTTACTTACTGAGCCATCCATTCTCTTTAACTCAAGGTGTTTCCTTATGACATTAATCAATTCACTGGAAGTTAACCTAGAGTTTATGACTGTTACATCATTTCCAGAAGATTTAGGGTTTGCAAATGAATCAATAATCTTCCTAAACCAATTACGTGCCGACCCGTCAGAAGAATTACCAACTGTAGTGGAAAGAATGGAGATTCTGGAAAATCTATTGTGACCTTTTCCTGGTACTTCAGGTGCTTTTGGTGCTTCTCGCTTGGGGTGAAGTGTGAATTTCCGTAAGATGGCTTGCTTAGGGGAAGGGACAGAAATGTTGCTGATTCTGTTGATGTAATGCTTCTTTTCAGGCTGTTCGAAGCGATCAACGTCGGACACCATAGGAATCCCTTTGTCAATTTTCCGACTCTCTTGTACTTGTTCAGTGATCATATGGACACCTTTATCAAGATTGCCATTCCCGTAATTAATTTCTTCCGTGATGGTTGTAGGCTCCTTGATACAGCTTTGTCTCATCGTGCTGAAGATTCCAGTAGAAGCCCGTGATTGTTTCATATTAGCCTCTGCAACACTTTTGCCCATTTCATACTGCTCCTCGTCGCTGGTTACATTTTCCACAGTATTCTCAGGTAATGAAATATCATCAAGTGTAGGGTTTCCGTAAAATGATGAGCTTTTTCTCGGGCTGAATCTAGTTCGTTGTTCATTTTGAGAGTTTCTATTATTCTCGTTAGTCCCCAAATATGGTTCAACAGATTCTATCATACTTCTTGACTTCCTATCTGTGACATACCCTTCATACTCTTTATACATGGATTCAATGGTGTCCATGTTGTCTTTGGTATCATCGTCGTTGACATTTTCTGTAGAGTTGCCTGCCAGGTTAATTATACTTGGTTTCATGCTGTTCTTTTTGGCTATCTTGGCAGTCTTGGTACTGTAAATGTCAAAGTTAGAAATGTCGCTTTCAAGTTGCATGGATCTATTTGTAGTTGTCAAATAGTTAGAGCAATTATGTTGATGATGTGGATATCTCGATTCGATAATGGTATCATCTGAGTCATCGGAGTTCTCGTCGTCAAAGTTGTAAGATAAGTCGGATGTATCTTCTTTCACTTCAACCGAAACAAAGTTCTCCGAATCAAGTGTGTCCAGGTTTTTGCTCTTCATATTAATTCCCAATCCAAGTAAATCGTTCGTTGACGAGAGTGTCAATCTGCCAGTCCCAGGAAGCGTTGGTAATGTTTTAGCGTTCAGTTCATTCTTTGACTTACGTTTAACAGTGTTATTCGAGCTAAGCATGCTTTCCTGAATAACATTTTCATGAATGATGTTAGTAGAATCATGACGTGATATCGGATTCAATACTCCACCCATTGAAAATCTTGAAAATCTTGGATTGGGAATAAAACCAGATTGATTAATGTTTGATATCATACTTGGAAATTGGTCTGTAACTCCTTCTTCTTCTTCTTCGTCATCATCATTATCTTCTTCTTCGTCATCTTCTTCTTCGTCATCTTCTTCTTCGCTTTTGTTATCACGAATGACATCTTGCACCATGCTTCTTACTTCAGTTGAATGTCCAACCAACGATTTCCAAGTAGGGGCATGAATGGAGTTGCGTTTGTTTTCATGCTCATGCTCAGATTCGTTCTCATCTACTTGAAAAGACGCACTTTCAATCTCATTGTATTCTCTTAAGGAAATGTCATTCTTGTCTTGCATTTGCTTATTCAAATTCAAGTAACTTGACAAGTTGCGGCTACCAGAGCTTTTCAAATTGGATGTGAGCTTAGCATGTGGCTTTCCCACCTCGATTCCCAAACTCCTTAACACATTTTGTGTATTGGTTTTATTAGGTTGACTATTCGTTCTTGAAGATGCATACGAGGAACGCGATGCCATAGATTTGGCTCTCAATAGAGACGACTTCCATGGATCTAGTGACAGTTTTTGTGACAGTGCAGATTGTGGTTCTGTAACATATCGACGTTCCACGTTTTTTGTTGGAGATTCTTGTTTAATGGATTCCCGCAACTTGTCCAATGCTTCTATTTGCTTTTGCTTCAAAATCAACGACTGACGCTTTTGCTCCAATATCTTTTCTTCCTTTTCTCTTTGAAGAAACAATTGCCTTTCTCTTTCTTCATTTTTTTGACGTACTTTTGCGGCGAGCTCCCTTTCTTTGGTAATTAACAAGTTTGCTCTGGATTTCGAATCAAGCTGCGCATGAGGAAGATCTACCTCATTGAAAGCTTCATCAATGATGTTCCCAAAATTCAATAATGATTTGTTGGTACCACCAAATTTGTTTCTATTCTTTGCGGTGAATACCTTCGAGCTTGACCTGGAGGTAATTGGCTTTTCATTTTCCTTGTTTTCGTCCTGTTGGTTTTGATTTTCAACAACCCTAGTGTGAGATTCTAAAAGATGTGTGCTGGATTGTGTACGCTTCAATCTGGGAGGTGCCTGCGAGGGACAAGTGGATGATGGAGGTTTGGCTTTAGAAAATACCGACGTTGATGGAGATATTGCTTTTTTGTGGCCCGGTTTCTGACTTGTCGATGTTGATTTTGAAATCACATGATTGTTCATTAATGTCTTTTTCTTGTTGAAGGAAGTTGAAGCCTTGAAACTTTTGCTTAGTGAAGACGATGATGTATTGGTGATATTCCCCAAAACATTCTTGGAGGTTGACGGAATATGGCTCCGTTTCACCAGTGTGTACGTTTTCCCTGTCTCATCGTCAACAGTCGTCGTTCTTATGACAGACCCAGATCTTGGAATTGACGGAGCTGAAAAACTTTCGACTGAATCACTCACTTTTGATTCTGAGCTATGCGCATTTCTGTATTTCATTAACAAATAGTAGAACATTTTTTCTGGACATTTGGATGGGGACATCAATCTTGAAACCATTTTTTGCTCGTCACAGTTGTGAAATAAGACAGTCAAATTCTTCAATATTTCTTGGTCGATTTTATCAGCTGATTCAATGGGATTCAAATTGGCTGAAGATATATCAAAGTGAGAATCATCAGTACCTAAAGTATCTGGATATTTCAACAACAATGGGTGATTAAAGATATGCTCTATTGTTATTCTTTCATCTGGATTTACTCTTAGCATTTGGGAAATCAAATCTTGTGCTTCCCATGATAAATAGTCCGGCATGACGTATCGACCACTTTGTACTTTAAGTAACAATTGACGAATGTTTTCATCGTCAAAAGGCAAGTGACCAGTCAATAATGCAAAGAGGATAATACCACAAGACCAGATGTCCGAAGGTGCACCATGGTAATTCTTACCAGCAACAATTTCCGGAGACGCATAGTGTGGAGATCCGCAAGAAGTTTCCAACAACTTTTCTCGCACTTCCAATGCTGCCATGCCAAAATCTGCAATCTTTATATTCTTATTGAAGTCTAACAATAAATTCTCTGGTTTTAAATCTCTGTGGCAAATATTGAATTGATGCAAATAACTAATCCCGTTAATAATTTGTCTAAAATAACTTATGGCTTCTTGCTCGCGTAATTTTCCTCTCTTGATCAAGTAGTCAAATAATTCTCCACCTTCGATATATTCCAAAATTAAGTATAAATCGTTTTTGTTTTCCCAAACATCATACAAAGCCATGATATTCTTATGGTTAATCAACTTCATGATAATGATTTCTCGTTCAATGCCGTATGGCAAGCGATTATTTGTACTATTAATGGAAGCACGCTTGTATTTAGGGTTTTCCAATTTCTTAAAGTTGGCTTTAGGAACAATTTTCACTGCCGCTAGCTGGCCTGTGTTGACGTTTTTTGCTAATCTCACTCGGCCAGTCGATCCTCTACCAAGAGTTCGTCCCAATTTCCACGGACCAATTTTGTTTTGGGTTTTTCTTTTCTTATTGGAATTAGTGGTCGACGTTGATATTTGGGAAAGTCGTTTTGTAGCATTGGTCACAGATTGTACTACTTTGTCGACGTTGACCGATGACGGGTAGTCGGGGTAGTCGTACAGCAGAGAAGACTGCTGCTGAACAAGAGTTGCCATCTAGATGTTAGTATTCGCGTAAACGAGCTTGTGCCTCAACTGTATTTTGTCGGTACGTCATGGTAACACAAGTAAACAAACACATTGCATCTTGTTGGTGGAGATGATCTTTTCTGTTGTGTTGATATTGTGAGATCTGTGTCAAAGAGTGCTAAAGACTAAGTCTTCTGTAACAGTTGACCAGATCAATTTCATAAAGCATCCCACAAGGTATGGCAAGTAACATCAAGGGACAAAAACAAACAGTGAAAAATAGAGTCGGTACGAACATCGTCGGTATAACGCTCATGTTGCACCCCTACATACGTTATAAAGAAGGACTGGAGTTAGTTGATATGGATAAGGTAGAATTAAAATTTTTCTCAAACCGTTTAAAGCGTGTTGTAAGTTGAGGCATGGAGATCCGCTACTGTATAAATCAAAACAAACAAACACCAATCGCGGTTTTTCGCGGTAGCTTCGAACTGGCCTAGCTCCATCTGGGCGTGGATCACCGCGGAACACAACGTGGAGCCACCATTCCGTCGTACATGGGAGTTTCTTTGTGGCTCACCGCGCCCTTGGGCTTAGTGCTTATTTCACGATACGCAACGTGTATGTTGTACGCGATTGCAAAGTAAGAGTCTTTGCAGCCTCACGAGGTGTTTGACAACTCTAGGTGTCTTTGACAATTGTCGATGTTTCTCTATATGAGTCTGCGATACTGTATTGCCATGAGTTGAATGTAATCACAATTTGTGAAACCACGCAGTCTGTCAATCGTGCGTTTCCTCCTCACGAATAATTGTCTGACAAAAGTGTACATGGTGGGGTCTAAGGCTACAGCATACATAAACTACAACCAAAATGCCCAGGAGCGCCAACTTGCTAGAGAACACCACGACTCGAGGTTGTATTGCTCTCGTTAGGGCATTAAAGGGCCGTGAATACGTATGATCGACGTCCCTATTGCAATACCTTTTTGTCAATTGACCGCTTTAAGTAACTGCAAATCAGACACTTTTGGTAAAAATATAGATGTGATTGTAATCGACATGAATGGGCGATCTCAGCTACTATCGAACCGCATACACTTGGAATGGCGCGCCTTGACATTCCAAATGGTCCTTGTTGTCGCACAGGTATATCGATTTCAGGAAAATAAGCCACCATGCTGACCTTTCAGTATTTACTCCCCTAAATGTCTACAACCTTAATTCTCTTTGGATGTATTTTTTATACTGCCACCCAGTATAATTCACGTCAAGATGAATTAATTTTCGCTGTTTACAAGCTACTCTATGTGGATTCACTACCTCATGCTTACGTCCATTAGAACAAAAGACACGAAACTTTGCTTATCCAGTGTTTCTCACTAGTGAATCTGGCCCTCTGTCGCGTAACTTCCACAGCAGACATTTTTTGTGATAATGCAGACACAGTTGTTAGGTAGTAATTACCCCTGTATTGAAGCTGTAAACAAGGAATCTACAGTTTATGGTGTAATGGTGCCACCGAATTCAGCAGTCTAGCTAAGCAACACAATGGCAATGGTTTACTAGCGTTGCTACTTGCAAAACCATGGATGTCCTTTGACTAATCGGATACGTTCACCACTCATCCCTCCCAGTCTGTTCACTACCCCCTAAACTGTCCGTGCTGAAATATTCACCCAATTAAAGATGGGGCGTGGATAGTTGTTTCCTGCATACACCAAAAGACCGACTGACAATAAAAATTTTCAATTCGAATCACAAATTTTTCATTTTGTCATTGTCGACTTTTTACTACTACAATGTCTAACAACGAAAGAACTTTCATTGCTATCAAGCCAGATGGTGTCCAAAGAGGTTTAATTGCTTCTATCTTGTCCAGATTCGAAAACAGAGGTTACAAGTTAGTTGCTATCAAATTAGCCACTCCTTCTGAAGCTTTGTTAAGACAACACTACGAAGACTTGCAAGAAAAGCCATTCTTCCCATCATTGTTGTCCTACATGTTGTCCGGTCCAGTCTTGGCTACTGTCTGGGAAGGTAAAGACGTTGTCAAACAAGGTAGAGCTATCTTAGGTGCTACCAACCCATTGCAATCCGCTCCAGGTACCATCAGAGGTGACTTCGCCGTTGACATGGGTAGAAACGTCGCCCACGGTTCTGACTCTGTTGAATCTGCCAACAAGGAAATTGCTTTGTGGTTCAAGAAGGAAGAATTGGTTGAATACAAGCCAGCCATGTTCTCCTGGATTTACGAGTAATTGTGTAAATAATGTTCGTTTCTAATGAATTGTCTTTACAATGTTAATTTAGTGTCGTATTGTTCATATTAATCCATATGTATACTAATTACCTGCAAATTGTAGCTTAAAAGTGAAAACCTCAATTTGGTTCCTTCTTCCTGTACATGGTCAAAGTGAAAAACGTCTAATTCACAAATACCAAACAGTAACGGTGTGTAACTGAGGATAATTGTTGTACAACAGCGTGATATTGTGAGGGGGCTGTGTTTGTGTGTCATCAAACTGTTAGTATTGTAAACTAATTAGCGATATGGCGTCAATTGAGCAGGATGATATTTTCAATATTCAAGATGACGAAATGCTAGACGAAGACGATGGACAGCAGGAGGACTTCGATATGGGGGGTGACAATGAAGACGACGGGGAAGAAAATGGCATGACAGAAAATGAAAATGATGATGGCGAAATGGAAGATAGCGACGGAGCGGGTGATGATGGAAACCAGGATAATAGCGATGACGATAGTAATGATGAGGAGGACGGCAACGACGACGACGATGATGGCAATGAAGACGACGACGACGATGACGAAGACGGAAACGGTGAAGAAGATGAAAACGACGATCAAGAAGATGCCAACGACGGTAATGACGATATAGACAATAGTGGTGCTTCTGATGGAGAAAACGATGATGAAAGTATCAAGCCAAAACCACAAAAGTCAGAAGGTGAGGTGGCCAAAAATGTCAAGACTGAGAAAGCGCATGATCAAAAGGATGTAGATGAAAAAGATGATGGTGAAAACAACGACGTCTTGTCCCACTTGAGTCCGCGACAGAAGTTGATTCAAAATGCCAGAATGGCTACTGAGTTTGACATAGTTCCATCGGTGGCAATACCGTACTCTTCTCAGTGTCATTCATTGGCTTTTACCGCCGGTCCGAAATGGATATTGACTGGGGGAGAAGACGGGTTTATCAGAAAGTACGACTTTATCTCATCCATACAGGGAAAGACGTTGTTGACCACAGCACAGAAACAGAACTTGGTAGACTCGGTCACAAAAGCCGGAGTTATTGCAACATACTGGGAAAATGAACAGCCGTTGACAAAAAAGCAAATGATGGCATCAAATCCAAAACTCAAAGCCAGTGATTTCACGACTGGTATTGTAACCTATGAACCCAAAGTAAACCCAGTTTATTCTTTGGAAGTAGAGAGAAATGGATATTGGTGCTTGTCGGGTTTATCTTCTGGAGGCATTTCCCTTTACACCATGAGACATAACGAAGGGTCTATTCACCATTACTTTCCTCATGGAGACAAAAATAGAGATACTGGCCATAAGGACACAGTTTCGGTATTGAAATTGAACCAAGAGCAGGATAAGCTTTTGTCGGGTTCGTGGGATAAATCGATAAGGCAATGGGATTTGAATACAGGGGACTGTATCACCAAGTACTCTATATGTACTGGACAAATATCAAATATCCAGTACCGTCCCCAGGGTCTTACGAATCTAGTGCTACACACAGAGGATTTGCCAAATGATGGTGAACCCGATGGTGAGGAAGATGTGGATTCTTTATTCGGTGATAGTGATGACGACGAAGACGAGCGGAAAGCTACCCCTAGAAAGGAAAAGAGCAATTCTGCTCACTCCAAGATATATAATAATGAAACTATATTCATGAGTTCGAGTATAGACGGTACTATCAACATCTGGGATGTTAGAACTCAAACTCCAGTTATGAAATTTGGTATTCCAGAAGGAGTTCCACCGTGGTGTATGTCGTCTACGTGGTCTAATTGCGGTGATTTCATATATGCTGGAAGAAGAAACAGTACTGTTGAGGAGCTTTCGATCAAGATGCCCCACAAGAGATTCACTTCGGGACATTCTAAAGATGTCATGGTGCCAAACGTGCTGAAATCGTTACAGTTCCCTAAAATATCTGGTCCAGTTTCTGCCATATCAACCATGCCAAACAATGACTTCATACTATGTGGCTCAACTGATAATATAAGATTGTACAACTTGAAACTTTATGATGAGTTAGGAACTGGCACAACAACACAAAAACTGACCAAAAAACCGGCTACTCCATTCTTAATTATCCCTGGTCATCAAGGTGGAGTGCTAAGTTGTTTGCATGTTGATGAAACTGGCCGGTTCATGGTGAGTGCCAGTGGAAACCGTGGTTGGGGACATGCCAACTACACAGAATCTGTAATAGTATATGAAATAGATTTCGAAGGGTAATAGTACAAAATAGAAACTAAAGTTTATACGATGTTGAAGTATTTATACAAGTTGCCATTGATATGCCATTTATCAGCTGGTAAATCCATAGATTGTATTCCGAATGTTTGCCAACCCAATTGTGCCAAGAGCAATTCCTTTGTGAAGTCCCGTATCGTGAACACTGTTTTGTACATTATGGAAAATAACAGTAAAATCGTTGACAAGGATACTACTGAGTGTAGATAGCTGTGATGTAATAGCCTTCAACGATTCCATGTCTAGAACTGAATTTCCTAGTCTTTTCAATGGAGAAACATTCAAGTATCTGAAAACATTGAAATGGCTCATATTCTCGTTATTTCGAATAAGCAAAAAGTGAATCAAGAAACCAACAAAACCAATCGTGAAACTGATGCTGTAAATATTGTTAAAATGAAGCAAGCTTTTCTTGCCTCTGGAAGTTGTTTCGTGAGGTTGTACTTCTTGCGGATAGTCATGGAATTTCCAACTCTCGGTCTTGAACAATTTCTTAAAAATCATCGAAGAAGTATTTGCGAGTTTGTTATTTAGTGTGGACGTGGAGCTTGTTAAGCTTAGTGATGACGACAACAGATTTCCTGTGCTGTCTAAGTCCGTCGAATCAGTTGTTTCTTCTTGATGTTGATCTTCAATGATCTTTTGTAGCAATATCGCCTCGTCTGTTGTTTGCCTGAAAACTTCCTCGTCTTGTATTGGTATAATATCTTCAATAGAATTTGATGCTTCATTCAGTCCAATATTTTGTTTAGCAGTTTCCGGTACCATCATTGATGTTGTCATGAGTACCGAGTGTTTATTATACTCTTTAAACCATAAATCAAACGTGGACAGACTATTTTCTAAGTTTTCAATGGGATATTTTTCTATCAATTCTTTTGCTTTGGTAAGGATTTTCGATAGTTCATGATCGGTCATTTTGCAAAAAAGGTTTGTAGGTGAAATCATGGTATGTAGTATATCCTTGTCGATATTTGAAAAGTCATTATTCATGTCCTCAATGGATAATATACTCAAATGGTTTAGAATCATTTCTTTGTAAAACAATAGTGCTGCAACGTAGATGTAGACATTGGCGAGAACGGAATCATAACTCAACAAAAAATCCCAAATCAACAAGATTTGTTGCAAGCTGTTTATGTCATGACTGAACCAAGTTAGAATTGAAGAAAGTGGGGGAAAGAAATTGTAATCATAAAAGGTCCCGTTGGTTGTGACGAAAGATAGCGAAGTTTGCCGTATTATTTCAAACAATGGCTGATCGATGATTTCTAGTAATGTCGGAATCAATCTCAAATGGTTAACTGAAAGCTGGATATCCTTTATCATAAAATCTCGCAAATGTCTAACTGTGAAGCACTCCAATAGTTTGAAAGCCAACTCCTCCGAAACTTGTAATGTCTGGGAAGGAACGTTACTGACTAGAAGAATGACACTGGCAATATCGTGGTAGCCCTGATAATAATTCAATTGCGGGTATTTTCTCAACATCTTGATTATCAAATTTGACAAGTGTTTTTTCAAATCGTCAATATCAGATTTGGAGAAAATCGTGGTATAACTTTCGGATTGCAAACTATGCAATGAATGGATATGGTTCAATATGGTATGAGACCGCTGAATATCTAGCTGTACTTGACACTCATCTCTGTGTGGAGGTAGATCGATAGAGTCCAAATTCTCTAGAAGAAAACCCGCTGATTCCGACGTGAGTTTCGAATGGGAGTAGCTTTTGTCGTAGCCCAATTCGTCGACAACACCTAGTAATATTGGCCATATTTTCTTCCGCATTTCGTTATTAACTAGCCCTTCCGGACTCCGTGCAAACGTCCTCAACTCTTGTAAGCAATTATTGGATGAATTGTTGCAATCCGAGTCTGAATCACCTGGAATGTGCGTAGTGGCCCACAATGCCACAACGTCCTCTAGTTTTTGTACGTGCGATAGTTTATGTTCCTCGCTATGTAACGTCTCACTGCGGTAAAGCGACTTTCCGACAGCATCTACGTCCATTGCAACCCAGTCTGGATGTTGGACTATCCGGTGGTGAGATAGGCTATCCTCGGTAATAATCGACATAGTCACCCCGGTCAATTAGTCGTAGCACCACTCTTATCAGTATATACAACAAAATGTCTAAGTGCGGAGGTATTGTACTGCTTGCGCTCAATCGAAACAAATCTGAAGATTCTAGATCACTGTCATCTGTTCTTCACTAAGGGTCAAGTTATGTTTATCTATTTTCCTGTACGCTGGTATTGGTAGCGCCGGAAACCCTTTTTCTACTAGAAACACGGTTGCTACGGAATCTCACTGGGGTCATCGGGTGGAGTTGAAAGCACGGTTTGCATGCACATTTTAAACTAAAGTGTACGCCGTCCCTTGTCTGTTTTATACCGTTTTGTTCAAAGTAAAAGAATGCTGGTATCCACACAGAATCGCGCTACCATGTAGTGTGTTTGCAGTTGGCTCAGAAGTACCGGTTTCTCGGCCATGGCCAAGCTAGTACAGATGGTGCGTGTGGTGCGTGTGGTTGTGATATCCGTGCAACTGCTCACAGACTAATTGATGCGGGAGATAATGCGGGAAGTAGTAAGTAATGCACCTCAAACGCACCATAAAAGAGGCGGAAAATCTTACTGCTTTTGCCGTGTCGCTCAGTCAACAAGTCACACCACCTGAAATTAACTCCATCGGCATCTGTGCCACGAGCTTTCTCCCTGATAGGACTATGTGTATTAACTACACCACATTACCTCACTCTGTCACTACTTACATTATACGCCAACACTCAATCAATTATCACTCAAGATACATCTCACAAATTATGTCACAAGACCACCTTTCCGCGAGTTTACGACACGGCAAATGGTGGTGTCTCTAACTCTTTCCGTACACTGTCTGCCTAGAACCCTTCGATCAGGTTGAGCCGTACTAAAGTTAGTGGAGTGAAACTTGCGGCGCTACCATTATTACTCCCAAGACGATTGGAGATAGATAACGATTTTGGGTAACTTTTTCGGCGCAGGTTTATTGAGTAAGGAATTGACGGTGTTTATAAGAGAGATAGTGAAGAAGGGGTTCAGTTGAGAATGCACTGCGAAAAGTCGGTTTTTCACGGCAATTTATATTGTGATAGATCACATTTTACTTGAAGAATTTTTGGGTACTCTGCAGGAACTGTATCGAAGATGCTTAATATAAAATACGGGGAATTTCCACCTAGTTCAGGTGAAGAGTTAATGATTAATGAGCCAACATGGTCCGTGTTAAAAAGATTGTTGTGGACGCAAAGGGTTCTGTAACAGTAGAGTGGGAAGACGGTAACACGTCACTGTTCCATTCTATCTGGCTTCGCGATAATTGTCATTGTTCTCAGTGCTACTATCCTGCCACCAAACAGCGGCTCTTGAACTCAGCAACAATTCCCCATGACATAGCGCCAACGTCGTCGAAAATCAGCGAAGACGGTAATTCTGTGACGATTGTGTGGAGCGATAAGGACCATTCTAGTGAGTATGATGCAGAATGGTTGTATTTGCATGCGTATAATCCAAGATTGGTTCCTGTTGAACAAAAGTTGGTGGGCGAAAAAGACATCTTGGCACAACAGTTCTGGAACGTCAGCGATATGGAAAATAACTTGCCTAGAGTCGATTTTAACCGCGTCATGACTGCAACCGAATCGGATCAAGAGGCAATTAAAGATTGGTGCATGAAGATCTGGAAGTACGGATTCTGTCTTATTGACAACGTTCCTGTAACTCCAGAGGATACTCAGAAACTTTGTGAAAAATTGGATTACATTCGCCCAACACATTATGGGGGATTTTGGGATTTCACTTCCGACTTGTCTAAGGCCGATACTGCTTATACCAATATTGATATTTCAAATCACACTGATGGAACATATTGGTCAGATACTCCAGGTTTGCAATTGTTCCACTTATTGTACCACGACGGTACTGGTGGCACAACGTCGTTGGTGGACGCATTCAGATGTGCCAACATCATGAAAGAAAAGTATCCTGAGAGCTACGATGTGTTCACAAGAATCCCTATCCCAGCGCACTCTGCTGGTGAAGAAACTGTTTGTATTCAGCCAGATATTCCCCAGCCAATTTTCAAATTGGACCTACAGGGAAACTTGATTCAAGTCAGATGGAACCAATCCGATAGATCTACAATGGACAGCTGGAAAGACCCAAATGATATCCCAAAATTCTACGAAGCCATTAGAAACTGGGTTGGGTTGATCAATGACCCGGAAAATGAATTATTTTACCAATTAAAGCCTGGCCAGTGCTTGATCTTTGATAACTGGAGAGTTTTCCACTCGAGAACTGAATTCACTGGGAAGAGAAGAATGTGCGGTGCCTACCACAATCGTGATGATTTTGTCAGTAAATTAAAATTATTGGCATTAGGCAGAAAAGCGGTTTTAGATTCTCTTTGAAGTTTACAAAAGTCATGTAAGTAAAGTTCAATAACGCAATAATGAAGACTAACTACACGATAGCATAAGAAATAAAAGTTTTGCAAATTGTGTATTCGCTTTTAGATTTATGAGCACGTAAAATGATCAATAAAAAATTGGAATTTTGTCCCAATCCCATGGATCATTGAATCTAAGTCCAATGTCCAACTTGGCAATAGCTTCAAGATCTTCTTTAGTCAAGTCGAAATCAAGTACTGTCAAGTTTTGGTGTAATCTTTCCGGGTTGTTGGATTTTGGAATAACAGCAACTTTTCTTTGAGTAGCCCATCTCAAAAGGATTTGGGCTGGGGTTTTCCCGTGTTTTGTGGCAAGAGATTTGATTGTGTCATGATCAAACAAAGTAGGTGTATTTAGTGCTCTCTCGTGGTTCAATTCTAGGAATGATTGTGGTCCAAAAGATGAGTAGCCGGTAATGGCAATGCCCTGCGATTGAACAAATTCTACCAATCTCTCTTGTTGCAAGTAAGGATGATGTTCAATTTGTAAAACGGAAGGCTTGATGGTGGCTCCTCTCAAGAGGTCCAATATATAAGCAGCCGAAAAGTTTGACACACCAATTGACTTGATTTTACCAGCATCAACAAGTTTTTCCAAAGCCTTCCAAGTTTGCAAAAGTGGGACGTCTTCGTAGTGGAACTTGTCACCATCTCCGCAGTAGAAACCTGGAGGGTATTTCTCTTCTATTGGAACAAATTTGAATGCAATTGGGAAATGAATCAAGAAAAGGTCAAGGTATTCTAAACCCAAATCAGATAAAGTCTTGTTCAATGCTTTTTCGACATTGTCAGGATGATGGTAGTTGTTCCATAATTTGGAGGTAATGAACAAGTCACTTCTCTTGACCAATCCTTCATCAATTGCTCTTTTAATACCTTGCCCCACTTCTTTTTCGTTACCGTAATCCTCGGCACCGTCAAACAATCTGTAACCGACTTTGATGGCATTGTAAATTTGGTCTGCAGCGGTATCGTTGTGGACTTTCCAACAACCGAAGCCAACTAAAGGCATTTCATGACCGGAATTCAACTTGATAGACATGGTAGAAACAATTCAATAATGATAGCAAAAAGAGTACTTGTTTGCTGAAATTTTTCACCCCTTATATACCTTGAATGTATGAGACATAAAATTTATCCGCACACTGAGCATTATGAGAATCGCAATTAATAAGCACAAACACACAATGGTGTATCAAGTGAAATCGCAGTGAGTCATAAGTGTGACTCGATTCTACTCTCCAGACTAAGTCCCTAGTATTTCCTTACAGATCTGTTAATGAATCAAATTTAGTTTGACCCCAAATATTACTTCGGAGTATCTCTTGTCTCCACTTCGAGCAGCAAGAAAATAATCTATGGTTGACGAATTACGAGAATTAAAAAAAAGTCCTACCATAAGATTTGCCAAAAGCCGCTCCAACTCAGCATCACACTCAGCTGGTTGGTATTTTGGTTAAGAAATAGTGTAAGAATCGACAGACGGTTGCTACTTGGAGTTAGTAACTGGATGCAGATAACCTTCCGGACCGAGAATCGGAAAAACAACCTAGTACATTCGGACGACAAAATACTTGTGGAGTAGCTGGATATGTACTCCAAATCCTGTACTTTTCTATGACATTCCATAAATTAGCGATGCTTGCAAATTTGTCTTCGCCCACGTCGTAATCGTGCTTGGGCGGTCTTTGTGGCCAAGTATGCACAAATCGAACGATAGTGCAAGTATGAATTCAGTACAAAGCAGATTATCAAAGTGGGTTCATAATACGATGGGGTACTGTATTCTGTGCCCCCCTATAAGCTTATACATTAAATCAGTTCTCTTTATTATATAAGATTCCTTAAACAATTAAGAGATCGCCCTTGGCAAGCATCCATATAAAGCCTGAAAAAACTCAAAGGTACAAAGCAGTGTAGTAGAATATTTTTGTTAGGTTGGGTACATCGGACAATGCACTCCTTCAATTGACACTATTTTTCCGCGGCATGCGCCCCCCCCCCCCACAGTCGTAATTATTGTGGAGGACATTGGTCCATTACTTAGTGTTGCATCGAGAGTTTCACCGAGGATGTAAGTCTTTCGAAATTGTAATCTTGAACTACTCTGATTACTGCCTGACTTATGAACTTCAGGTATTAAAGGTATTTCGTATTAATATATATATATGAGTAACTCATCTAAGCTCGTCAGGTTTCGTAATGTTCGTCAACGGTTGAAAACTCAACCCAATAAGGTGTCTAAATTCATTGCCAGCTTCTTTTTTTCAACAAGAACTGGAGTCGTTGTTTCTGACACCGATGGGATAACCGGAGCAGGGTATTTATTCAAATTCGTGAAGCTGAACACTTTACGAATTGGTGGTAATGTAGTCCCTGTAGTAGCAATAGAGTGATTTTCCTTTTGCAATTTTTTTGCTGCAGCCTCAAGCAACTCACTGTGTGCCTGGTTTGATTTATATGGTTGTGCTGGTAAGTTTGGTGATTGCGATGGAGTTTGGCTAGGTGTTTGACTTGGAGTTTGAACCGGAGTTTCACTAGGCGTTTGTAAGGGTGTTTCGCTGGGACTGATGACAAAGTGAGAAGGTTGGGGCTTCCGGATGTTTAAATTGCTATTAAGGAATAATTGTCCTTGCGACAAGGTTGGAGAATTTGGCCGAGAGCGTTTTTGTTGAAATTGGTGATTTTGGTGATAGAATTCCAAGTTTAGGCTACTCGAACTGGCTTGCTTAGGTAGATGGCCCGATGACAATGCTGACTTCAACAGAGTCATTCTTTGAGACCCCAGCAAATTAGTGTTCGACAAGTTCCTTCCTAACGAGGATAGGCTTGACGATGACGAGGTATGGTATCTTGTAAAGTATTCGTTGACGTTACTGAACGAAGGATTGTTCTTGCCAAAGTAATCAGGCGAGGTACTCAACGACTGAACCCCTGAGCTGGACGTAGATAATGTATTGGCAGAACTAAATTGTTGTGATGCAATAGAACTCATCAGATCGTATTGCTTCAAGGGAGGGTTCTGCAAGTAGGCAGCATACGGAGGCGAGTTTGGATTGGAAAACGTTCCGTTGACTTGTTGCTGTTGATGAATTTGATGCTGTATCTGGTGTGGAAATTGTTGGAATGTTTGTGGAACAGGTTGTGCGATTTGTTGCGGAGCAGCTTGAGGTTTATGAGGGTAAGCTGCTGGTGCGACGTAGTAAATAGGATAAGTTTGATGAAAAATCTTCTGGCCATTTCTATCGATAGAGATGGGAATAGCCCCTGGAACAAGCTGAATAGGATCGTGGATAATCTGGATTGAAGTGTCGTCAGACTTGTTTGCCTTTCTCTTTCTTGCCGACGAATTATTGTGAATTCTCAAATGTCTAGTCAACTCATCGGACCTAGAAAACTTTTTAGTACACCCAGGGAACGTACAAGCATGAGGTTTCTCACCGGTGTGGGTTCTAATGTGTCTTGTTTGATGTTCTAACCTGTGAAATGCCTTTTCACAGAAGGTACACTTGTAAGGTCTGTCCTCCTTATTCTTCTTTTCTTTTGGAGGCATTTTTACTAGGTGCAACAGTGAAAATTATTGTGGTGTCAACAGAAAACGATAAAACTTTCTAGCTTGGCTATTGGTGGGGTGAAAAAATTTCTAACAATTAGAAAAAAGTATAACCAAACTTTTTTTGATTATGAGTTTTTCTGCAGTTTATGACATATTTATTACAATCAACGTTTCCAACGTTTTTATATTTTTGGACCCTAAAGCAGGCTATATGCAAGCCGCACTCTGTTTTTTGTGGAAAGATGTGATAATTTCCTCCCCGTGGAGGTTTGCATGCGTACAAAATAAGAGTATTTCTTTTTCGTTGACCCCAAGATTATCCGGAAAGATTATCCGACGATTAAGCATCCTAATCGAGTAATTATGCAGCAATTTTGCTGTAGATTCATGATTGATAATGTAATTCGAAGAGATGTGGCGGTGGTGTCCTGAAACGCATGTTGCTAAACATAGCATATGGTGGTTCTACCGAAATTCAATCCAATGTAGGAGAGTAATTGTCGCCCCCACCATAGTCGCTTGTCACCATGGTTGCCCCATACGTTCAACAAAGGGGGGCGGAAGTACGGGAATGCTCAAGTGTTGCTTTGTTCTAGTATTACATGTACACCTCCAGTATTTGTTCTGGGGGTGATGGGGAAATTTCATGTGCTTCTATTGTATCCCATCGAGAACGTTTTCTTGATTTCATTGTCACATGGTATTTTTACTAATCAATCGTTGTACTACTCTTCTAGCCACATTATCGGGAGATCGGCCAAATAGACTAAAGATAGATACCCCTATCAGATAGAAGAGGTCTCATAGATGGGCAGCTCTTGTTAATAGTGTGTTGTTCCATGTCATCCGTTATCGCCGTTCAACATTTCGTCGCTTGTTTTTACTATGCTAAATTCCTTATCTTTTGTGCACAGTCGCTTACATTTATTTTTCGGCCGCCACATGTCACCTTGATGAAAAGTTTATCACACACGTTCTTAGATAATCTTAGTCTAGAACCATGCGGATTCCGGGCTTCACCCAATATCCCGTGTTACTCGTTATCCTTGCTCAATCTACTTATCTACCGACTTTTCGTAATAGATGCCATATAACATCCACTCTTCTACACCCATGAATTCAGTCGTCTGATGTTCGTGGAGAAGTAATTGTTTACTGTTCAAACTATAATGGGTAAATCAGTTCTCTTACATGCAACGGCTGTACCGGTTATTCCCCACCTAATGCCGATCTGGGGAATCCCTAAGATTACTTGAGAAAATATACGTCCTAAATAGGTTCCTCGGTCCTTTTTGGGTCACTATATACGAGGCTCAAATTCCAAGTGCTAACAAAGGTTTAAAGGAGACTTGATATGCAACAACTAAAGTCCGTACCGTGCGGATTTCAGTGACTTCTTCCTTCGGATTTTACATCCATGCAGCCTTTCATTACGCTGGAATTCAATACTTTCAGTTGACAAATGGCCCATTGAAATGGTTGGCATGTCCGAATCGGATGTTCACAGTCGTATATTTTGTTCTATCACCGTCTACGGTGCATGATTTCGCCACCGTGGGGCTCGTTCTTGCACTGTTTTAGGGAATGATATTGTTAAAAATCATAGGAGAAATCAAGCCACTGATCGAACCACTGCAAATTACCTAGCAAGCTGTCCACATCGGCAAGACCTTGTTCATTCATAGCCTCCTCATTGACATGTGTATTATCAGTCGATGTTGTTGATCCTGGGGTATTCGGTGGTTCGACTTTGTTCGTACTATCTCCTCGGTGTAACTGTTTTGCGAGCAACTTATTGAATGCATCATCGTTTTCATCGTTTCGTTCTGCTGTGTTATAGCCGAATTGGGAAAACGTTTGTAGGTTAACATCAGCACTACCATGATCAATACCTATATCTCCGAGCGCTCGAATATCCTCTTCAAATCTTAAGCTCATAATGTGATTGGTCATTTTGAGTGCCCACATACATTCCTTTACCATGGTAAATCGTTGTTTGGCGATAATTTTCCCCTTTTCATTTCTCACAGGTGACTTCATCAACACATTCAATAGTTTGGTGGCTTCCCGGTGAATCTGCCTGGCTTCGTTCACATGCTGTCCCCCGTGAAGTAAGGTCACGGCACTGATAGAGGTGTTGAACAATAGTAAAAGCATGATGTACCACGGTGTAAATAGAAGTCCAGCCTTATGCACTCTGCCAATAACCTCAGTAACACCTTGACAAGCTTCAACCACCATTGATAATTTCAATCCTGGTGATACTCTGCGTCCAGTAAATTGAAATAATACTTTTCCATGAACAGACATAACGCAGTCATAATAATGTAATTTGACTTGTGCCTTGACCAATGCACTGATTGAATTCTTACCTGAGTTTCTTTGACTTTCAGCCACTCCTACAATGTCTGGTTGGCTACTTGTTTTGAACAAGTCTGAATTCTTGAATCCGTTACAATCTAACCATTCCGACAACACTACTAGCTCACTGTTAATTTGCTGCACTTTGATCAAGTCAAAGATATCCAGTACAGATGTATGAACATAGTTGGCTATTTTTGCAATGTGTATCATTGCATATGCTGGCAATGTTATCCAATCATCCCGTTCGGTCTCAAAATAGAAATCAAACGTTGGAAACTTCCTTTTTCTATCCTGATCATTAAACCCATTGTATTTTCCTGTTTGAATTCCAAAAAGTCTGTCAAATGTGTAAACAGACCAGAATATTCTTTTCGCTTTCAATCGCTCATAAGGTGTCGATTTGATATACGGGAACAGCTCCTGTCCCAACCCCATCGATTTCGTCATTGCATTTGCACAAGCTAGCGCATGGTACATGGATGTTTGTCTGTGAGATATTCTCAAGTATAGGGTGACTAGCAACCAACCTTGAATCAACTCGAATGACTCCCATTCAAAACTCAAAATACTAATCACTTCATAACTGTATTTGAACAAAGTATTCTCGAGTTTAAGCAATTTCAAATTTGGGCTTCTGGGTCTTTGCATTTCTGTCATTCGTATCGCCAACGTGTACACCAAATACAACTGAGCCGAGAAAAGCTTAGTCAGATGAGTTTTGAAATCTTTATCGTCCAGCAACTTTTGTTCTCCTATCAATTTGCTGTAGGCTTCGATTTGTTCCCGGAACACTGTTTCATGTAGAATTGCAAATAGTGGATTGATCTCCCGAAAGTAAAACTCCACGAGTTCCGTAGTGTTTAGGTCGACATCAAGCACTGGAAGTTCCGGTAACTTTTGCGGTGAGAGATAGTATGTTCCTGACATATTCCAGCAAAAGTACTGAGCTCTTGGAATGCGAACATTTTGCCTCAGTTCTTCTGGTAAAACTTCGTACATAGACTTACACAAGTCCACAACCAACAAGTTTTGGTGTCTTCTCGAAAACCTCCACTTCGAGCTCGGATTCACCAACATGTTATCGATCTGAGGATCATCGGGGTCGTCATCAAATGGTTGTTTGAAACTAGTTTTTGAGTTTTCTGACAACAAGTTCTCAAGATATTGAACCCTATTTTCAAGATGGGAAACATAACTTTCTCGATCACTTTTGTCAATCACTGGTAACCCCATTGGCTCGACCTTTGTATAATCCAATTTCTGTCTCTTTGTAGGAAAAGCATCACTTACCAGACTTGTGGTCTCAGTATTAACACCAGCATTTGACGTAGCTTGGTTCGTTGAAAAGCTACATTCCTTTCTGTGCTTCAAGCATGTGGCACAAGGATAAGTGCCTGAGCATTTGATCTTTTGGGATCGGCATCGATCACACGCTTTACTGACTCTCAACCTTCCTCTCAGAGTACCAACAGGAGTCATCATACCTGATGCCAAATGATGCATTTGTTGTGGAATTGGCTGGAGTTGAACAGGATTATTTACATGGGCCGCTGACTGAGCATTGTACATTGCAAGAGGAATATTGTTGGCTGCAGCCGTGGACTCATGCTTGATGGCATCATCTTTTTGTCCCCCTAAGTCATGGTTATTTTTCCCACTTGTACTATGTTGTCTTCCACTTGGAAATAGATTAGTTGGGTGATTGTATACGTAGGACAGACCTTCATTGTTGGGCAGGTCATTTGACATAACAGCAAACAAAGTAGTTTCAAGAAGCAATACTCGGACCGGATCAGATTGATGATTTTAAGTTATTGGCGATATGCAGGTGATGTCCGTGGAGAGATTCTTAGTTGAAAAGAATGAGTGGTGGGGGTAGAGCCGTGGGTGGGGTATAGAAGAAGGTAGAGTTGAAGTGGTGTTGGATGAAAACAGGTAAACAAATGATGGGGCAAAAAAAGAATGAATGCCTCCACTCAGATTTGAACTGAGGATCTCCTCATTACTAGTGAGGCGCCTTACCAACTTGGCCATAGAGGCTGAATCTTGTTGTGACAAGATGATTATTTCACTTGAGTATCAACAAAGGAGGATGATAGTTGGCCAGTAATAGCCTCAATTGCTAATGATGCAACTAGGAACAAACCCCAGGAAGTACAAAAGTTTATTCATGCTTTTGTGGTGAGATACGTTGAAAATCTTTAGTACAAGTGGGTACGGGGCTAGAAGTACCCCACAAGAAATCATAGTTTATTTTCCCTTCCAGACTAGGTTAGTATATAGAAAGCTATAAACAACAAGTTATAGTTTCAAAACCTGGAACGCGATACATAGATTTCTCAGAAAGCAGAGCTCTCTAGGTGATTCAACTTGGACAAATGGTAATAATAGACCTATATCCCAAATTCATATTGTAAACCACATCAGAAGTAAAAGTTTGTATGACAAACAACCTCCTAGCATTGATATTTTACCGATTGCCACTGCCGAAATTTGATTTTATTGCAGAAGCTATTTCACATTGCAACTTTTGTAATTTTCGCAAAAGATATGAGATAAATAAAATGGAATCACTTTTTGAAAGAAACCCTGAAGTAATCAAAACACTAGGTAATCAACACAAGTCGCAAAGCCGTAAACAAGCTGGGTATTGAGGCGGACAAAACTTTTCCAGTTGATCAAGTTTGTTTGTTCTTCATCAATTATAAAATGTTCCGTACTAAGTGCTACTTGAAGATTGAACTCGTGGACTCCAGATAGTGCGAAAAAATACAAGGCTTAGAGAATTTAGAAATGGATGCTAGTTTTGTTTACAAGAACAAGATTAAGACAGTTAGGAAATATAGAAAAAAAGAAACGAATAAAGAATGGAAAACATTTGATAGTGAAAGGGTACCGTAGACTAATACTAATTCAATGTGTTTCCCCAACAAAAAGAAAATAAATGCCTCCACTCAGATTTGAACTGAGGATCTCCTCATTACTAGTGAGGCGCCTTACCAACTTGGCCATAGAGGCTATTTGTTGGGAAGCACAAAATGTCCAAGTAACACATTCCATAGTACTTCACCGCTTGGCAAACTCAAAATTCCTGTCCAATTGGACATTTGGTTGGATATAAGCATATTCAGACGAATTAGTTGATTCATTTGAGATAAAAATTGCAAAATTTGTCTCATGATTCACGTTTAGGAAAACTTTTTGAGACGAATTTTCTATAGAATTAACCTGGCATAACGAACTTTGGCGGAATTTTCTACATTATTTTTCCTTACAAACACGATATGTAGAATGTTGTCTAGGTTAAGCAAACAAAGCAACGAATACATTTTTTTATGAGAGAGTTAAAAGACTTATCTATATAGATGGATAAAAACTATGTAAGAAGGCTTATGTGAGGTATCTAACGAGATTAACGCAGGCATTGGCATGCTCCTGGACTTATGGACTTAGTTATATGTTCAACATATAACCAAGTCAATACAAAACTCTTAACGTCGCAAAAAGGTAATTAATCGGCTTTATTCCAGACCTTGAGAACTTATGAATTAGAATGCTAGTTATTGAATAGCCATCAGAAAACACCCTATAGAAGAAAAGACTCACTACGCTTTATCCCGTAATCTCGACATCTAAAAAACTTTATCAAGAAATTTGGATATTCAAATCCCCAAGCAACTCCCACACCTCCTTTTTTTGAAATTGGTACAATCAACATTGGATGGGGTGTCGGAATGTATTTCTTCAATGTACTTTCACTCTTTCCTGCAATCAAATGACAAAGGGTTGACAGGAAAACCTTAGCTTGATAATAGTATATGTCAACTGTCAACTTATATGTAAGCGCGGCCACATCTCCAATTGCCATGACATTCGGGAAGGACTTCAATCTGAAGTAGTCATCGGTTATAACAAATCCTAAATCATCTAAAACTGATTCATCCAAAAACTCAGAATTCGGAGTTTCTTTGAAAGTTGGAATAATCAAATCGAAATTTTCTGTGGAATGATCCGCTAACCTTATTGAACCTTTTTTGATTTCGGTTACTTTCAAGTTATTGATTACTTGAATTCCAACTTGATTCAATTTCCTTTGTGCTGCAAGTTGTAAAGAAGGTTTTATATCCTTTATGGGGGCTTTTGACCCAGTATACAAGACGATCTTTTTGTCCTTGCCGTAGTTGTACCCCAACTCTCCAGCAATTTCTACTCCGGTTGCACCACCACCTACAATTGCTATGGATTCAGCTTTCTGGATTTTTGCAGCCAAATCGTCAATTTGATTAAACGATTCAGTATAGTCTGCATTTGGCGAGAGTTTGAAAGCGTACGTTTGACCTCTTGTCCCGGTCGCAATAACCAATATGGAATATTGTACGATTTCACTTGACGACAATTTTACTGTATTATTTTGCAAATCAACATGAGTGACGTAATCTTTGATGTGTCGAACCTGATGGGGAGTTTTCGCAGCATGCTTATCAAATATCCGACTAAGAGGAACTATTGATTCATTTTTTCGATCCACTTCGATTAGTAGTCTCGGGGAGCACATATTATTCCATGCGTAATCAGACGGAGAAATCATCGTCACCTCAACTGCAGGAGATTTGATGGATACGATTGATTTCAAGGCAAGAATCGCAGCATATGATCCACCGATTATAACAACATGGGTCACCATAGCAATTACGTAGTAAATGCGAGGTGGATACAACAACACATAGGCCTGTACTTCTTACTTATATATGGAGAAATACAAGCCGGTTCGGAGATTTCTTACATATACGAATGTCTTAACATACAGACATGCCTTTTTGAGATTTTTTTTGGGACAATACAATAGGATCACCAAAAAATATTAAGCCTCATCAAGTAATGTTTCCCCATAGCAATCCACCGTCCCATCTCGAGGGCAATTTCTTTCACAAAGTCTGATCATAAAACTACCTTGTCTTTTCTCCGCACCTGAGTAGTAATCAATCTCAAGATTTTGAAGCCATACCGTTAGCGTATGTAAGCTACCTAGACAAGCTCCGTCTACACTGGCCTGCTACTGCTATTGTTGCCACACCCGTTTTAATGCAAAATACTAAGTACATTTGAAAAATGAGGATCGGGGCTCATACTGCTTACACAATCTAATCCATCGATTTGCATTTACTCACGTGATAATCTTACTCTTTTGAGTAAGTCCGGTTCACTGGCTTGCGTGAATGTATTCTCTCAAGTTCCAGTTTAATATGAGCAAGATGCAAGCGGAGCATTAGCTAAAAGTTTACACACTGAATGGTTTGGACCAATGGCTAAAAATGGTGAATTTAAAACTTTCAGAAAAATAATACCATTAGAAGACGAAAAATATATGGAAATAGATTACGATCTGAATGTGTAGACGTTCTATAATCCTACAAACTGGTGTCAAAGACGGCCTTATTGATCTTGTGTTTGTCAAACAAATCCATGGCTTCTTTTCCTTTATCCAAGCCAACCTTATAATCGATAAAATGTTCGAAATCTGGTTTCAATTTTTCGAAAAGCTCTAATGCCTCGGGGAATAATGACCAGGCGTGGCATCTTCCAAATGATATGTTTACGTTTTTCAAGTAGCATTCCAAACCCTCGAATGGTAACTGTCCATGAGCCATTCCAATGGTGGAAATAAACCCATTACGACGCACAGAATCAAATGCGGTTCTCAATGCTGATGGAGCTCCAACCGCTTCTAAAACAAAATCAAACCCATTATTTTGGCAATTTTCTTTGATGTAGTCACCGATTGCACTGGCTTCTGTTTCAAAATTTATTACTTTGGATGCACCTAATCGTTTTGCCTCTTCCAATCTCGATGGAACGCTGTCAACTACAACAACTTTTTCAAATCCATAGTGCTTCAATACCCTCAATGCACACAATCCAACGGGCCCAATACCAAGTTGTAATACTGTCACATCTTTCGCAGCTTGTGCCTTAACTGCCGCAGTTGATTGTATGTTCATATAATCGAGAATCTTTTTGACCCCATAGTAACCAGTGGTGAATATGTCTGCCATCAAGACGTATACAGAGTCATCGATAGAATCATTGGACTTTGGTTTTGGGATCAAAACGTTGTTGGCCATAGGAATTCTCACATACTCGGCCTGACCACCATCCAAGCCGATTTTCCCAAATGTGTTGGTCGAGTCGCATTGTCCAGAATAACCATGTTCACAATACCAACATTTTCCGCACTGGATTGAAAAGCAACTGATGACCTCGTCGCCGAGTTTGAACACATCGTCCGTTATGGCTTCTCCCTTGGCCACAATTGTTCCGAGGAATTCATGGCCGATAATCGTGTCGGTTGGACCCTTGATATGGCCACGGTAACTATGTAAATCTGTACCACAAACCCCAGAATAGCGCACTTTCAAGATCACATCATCGGGCTTTTGGAGAGAGGGAGTTGGACGTTGTTCGGTACGGATATCGTAGGCATCGTGGAACACCACGGCCTTCATAGTTTCGGGAATTTTAGTTGACATTGGGATAGAAATATTGAATAGACTACCTCTGCAGTTTGTTCAAGTATAGTTGTGTCTTCTCTCGACCCACAGTAGCTAGTTCAGACTGAACAGGTTTTTGGAATTGGAATTTTATTTTCCACCCCACTATCTGGTAATACCCCACGGAACACCAATTGTATGCAAACCACTGCATGATTGATCCGGATATTGCGCCAATTCATCCTGATAGGAATTGTCAAACGAATAGGCTCGAATAGGATTAGATACGTGGGTCATACTCTAGGGAAAGCACGGACAGTGGTGGGCTTTTTTTCCGTTTGAAAATGCTTCAAATTTAACCAATTTTGGTGGAATCCCTAGGTCTACCTGAGAAAACTCAAATCCAATTTTAGCGAAATGGAGAACTCATAAACTCGAGTCGGTAGGTTTACCCTACTAGACCGCCAAATGTTTTCCAGATGATCTTCGCAATCCCTATGTAGACGTCTTTGTAGCTAACGAAAATCTTTCCGATGTTAAAGTAGAAAAACACAAGCACATTGATACACACGATGTCTCCCAACATTGCGTAGCCAAGGTAGATTGAAACCACCCCCATCGTTAGTAGCCACGAGTACGACGACAGACTCAAATAGGGGAAAAACGTCGTGAACACATTGGCGAATCGGAACGGTAACGTATCAGAGACTATGGTGCACTCTACCATATCCAACGATGGGCTCTGTCTGAATAATGTATACTCAAATGTGTCTGTTGACACTATGGGTTTACACCGGCTCGCAAGGTAACATTTAGTTTTTATTCCCTTGGCGGCAGCATTGTACATGGTGGTTGTGAGCAAGCTCCATGTGGAAGTGTCTTCTGTAGCAAAATAGAGACAATCGCCGCCGTTGGCTTCTATGATTTTATTTCTAGCCACCAACCCGGTGGAGTTTCGAAACACAAACGTTAGCACGTCGCGAAATATGTTATCTGAAAACGTCACTATTTCGCTGAACATGGTAAAACATCGCAACACACCATGGAAATAGCTGATTGTGCCCACAAGAAACAACACCGTACGGGTGATACGCAATATTGCCATGAATGCCGTTGTTAGAAATGACAATACAACTCTCATGAAACTCGTGGGACGATGCCGATGCCACACGGTGCGGTAGTTGATGACGGGAAGAGGAATGATTCCAAAAATCCACAAGAGATGAAATTGTCGTCCTCGTTGTGCCAGCAACCCCTGTAGTCTCTCCACGATTAACCGATCTAGGGCCTCGATAGGCATCTGAGCATGATCTAGTTCCCCATCGTCTAGCAAGTCTCGTATGGCCGTTCGGTGCAAGATATCTAGTATTGACGTATCCAAGTCCCGAAAGATGTCTATATGTTCTTCACGACCTTCCATTATTCGCCGGTTTGCTATTTTGTGGAAAATGACTGAAAAGGTTATCAAATCATGGGATTTTTTATCTAAATTCGCACTTTCTATATATGACACCACAACTGAGCTACGCAACAATTCACAACGTTTGCGCCGGTTTCCGACACTACGATGGTGCGCACATCTTTCTATACACGAGAGGCTCCATGAGATGAGAATTGCTTTGCAAAATACATTGAAACATTAACCTCGTTCATTTTTGAGCTAGCAATTTGTGATGACATCATCGTTGACCGTTGGGTCTAGTGGTTTGTGTCATTGGAACAAAATAATGACAGCTCGTATCCATTATAACAATACAATTTACACATCCTGCACTTGTTTCCCATTGGCATTGGCTTCGAATTGCGTCTGGGACAAGTTGGGAATCAGCTTGATGGCCACCTCATTGCTCACCAAATTAGCTTCTGACTTTGCGTATTTGAGTAGACGTAACACGTACTGATAGCACTGCCAGCACATGGTGCTGTCAACCTGCAAGTTGGATTCAAGATACTGTGGGGGCAAGTGCAACTTTTCCTCGGCAAACTTCAAGTTGGCCTCGTATATTATGATGATCAACGCAGTGCCAAATATCGTGTAGGTATCGTAGGCAATGAAGAGAGGAAGACTCGACAAAACTTCGACGAGAGCAATGGTATTCTTCATGATTTCAGCCTTCTTCTCAAAAAAACTATTTTCGACGTCAAATTCGTGCTCGTTTGGGGCCCCTGGTCCTTCTGGCTCCCTGAGGAGCTCATCTCGTATGGTATATGGTAAGTCGATATTGAGATCAAAGTTAATTGTTTTCAAAATCAACTCCTCCCGAAACAATAGCTGGTCTCTCCACCGCCAGAACATGTCACTGTGCTCATCAAGAGGTCGTGATTGGTTGGGGTTCTTGATATTGCATGCCGCGAGGGCGATCTTATCTGGTTGACGGTAATTGTCATGTAATTTGCACGAAATGGCAATGGCGGCAGTGGCGACGTAGTACTTCGATTGCGTGATTGGCATTCTCGCGTAATACCGGTTGATATACACCGTGGCCGCCAAAATCGTTCTTCCATCAAGCTTTAACTTGGACCCTAGACGGATGACAAAATGGTGGATTGACTCCTGTTGCTTCAATTCCTGCTGCACCGTCATCTTCGCCCCACGGCTAGGAGAGCCTTTTATGAACGCGTCATCCAGAAACAACCACGTAGACTCATTTTCCATGGCTCCACGACTGTGCTGCTACTAAGAGTATAGTTTTGTAGTGAGAATTTTCGTGGTGCGAAATTAGAATAAACTGAAACAAGAAAATAACCTAAATTTTCCATGGGAATAACACCCTGTCAGGCAATGAATCTTCTTCTGTGGACCTACCTCGTTTGTTTCCGCTTTGTTTGGAAAGAATATCTCGGTTTTCGAGCGAGATTTGATGTAACTCCTCCAAAAATAGAACTTTTTTCTCCAAAACAAAACGGACCAGAACTATTAGTCTACACTAAAACCATACACTTCCTTTTTGTTTCGAGTTCCTGCTCAATTTTGCTAGATTATTCACTTTAAGTAAGAATATCACATTTGAGTATAATCATATCCTGCATATTACCCATCATTGGGAAAAATTTTGCTGAAAAAAGTTTTACTATAGACGTCCTGAATCAAGAGTAATCATTCCGTATCACATACTACAACCAGGTCTAATGTCAGGGGAAACGTCATTCATGCACTTGGTCAGACCAAATGTGGCAGCACCAGCAGCGTCATCTGCAAATGGGCCAGCCATCATCAAGATTCACACTCCAGCACTTTTCCAAATTTTGGAGATTGTTTCAAAGCAAGTTTTATCAGACAACAGCCGTATTATCGGGAGTTTGGTAGGAATAAGATCAGACGACGGAAGCGAATTTGAGATCAGAGACGCCTTCATGGTTCCCTGTGACGACACCGGGGACTCAATTGTCATTGATGATTCCGTGCACAAAGCCTTCTACCAATTGTACAAGAAAGCCCATCCAAAAGAAAGTGTATTAGGGTGGTTTGGATCGGGAGACAAAATCGATCCTACCACTGGATTGATCCACGACTACTATTCTAAAGGATCCGATAGAGCATTTCCATTTCCCGCAATTTACTTGAATGTCGATTTCTTAACCAAAGACAAGCAAATCACCGCCCCAACTATTTCTACATATATCGGAGCTTCTATCGGTAAGCCCGTCAGCGCTCAGCCCCAACAAATTGGCTGGAAAACTGTCACTGCTAACAACTCCTACATCTTCACCCCAATTCCTAATAAGATCATCAATGCCACTGCCACCGAAAGATTAACCTTCAACATGTTGAAACAAAAGTCGATAAATGTGAACTCATTGACATTAAACTCCGACTTGTCGTTTTTGTCGCAACAATTGCAAGCCGTGACCACCAACATTGACGACTTGTTAGCCACAATCGACACCAAGTCTACTGGAGACAGAGATTTGGAGTTGTTGAGATTATTGTCCAATACGTTGCTCAACAAACCAAAGATTTTGTCTGACTTGCCTGCATTACAACAGTTATTTGCTGACCACAACCAAGATGTGGTTATGATTGAGTTCTTGACCAAGGCCGTGAAGGAGCAAGTGGAATTGAGTGCCAGATTGACTGCAAGTGCCGAAGCCGACAAGAGACAATAGATACTATAATGAGAGACTAAAGCGTTTGCTGCCACCGACCTCAAAACCCCGTTTTGAGCATGTATTCTAGATATCATATAAAACTATTATATAGTAATGGACCCCGAATTTCATAGTCAACCCATGGAAGTGGAAAGTGTGCTGGAAAGTACCGAGTCCCCATTTGAAACCCTTTTCCAAAACCACGAAACGATGCCACACCCTCGCAATTTCCTGGCGTAATGGAAAATCGTTGTGGCATCGGATTTCCCATACTTGCACCTCATCGCATAAATGAAAATTTTCCGCACTAAGGAAAACAATAATACAAAACTTCCTACTGATAAGACTTGTAATCCACAGTTTTAGTACCAATTGATAGTGTGACGATCCAACTAGTCAGTTAGTGAAACTAGGCGATTCTCGTATAGTATTCCACGATTCCAAAATCTTTTGTTTGACACCTTCAGTATTGACATTGATACCCCCCTATCTCCCCGTATTAAAAGCTTACAAGGAGCACCAAGTGAAACAGGGTATAACAAGACGCCCCGTTTAGAGTTTGTCGAGTATAAGTGAAGCTATAGCTATTGATAGTTCTACTACTTGCCGGAGACTTGTATCCTTCATTATTATGGCCAATATTTTTGACATCTATTCGTATTATAAAGACAATTTCATATTTTATTGTTTGATATAAGTTACTACAATCAAAACACGGACAATCTGACTTTCAACTGGCATGGCGAAAAGTCCAAGAAAAGGAAAAGGGTCGTCTTTGCCGCAGGGTGGCCGTGGGTCCAAGACCGTTTCTAGAAGCAAGGGTGTAGTGGTGCCCTCTATTGGTGGCAAGAACTTTAAGGGCTATGGGGCATCGAAATACTATCCTTCCAAACGAGCCGTGAAAGCCAACAGACGGTTCAGCATTGCCGATTCGAGTTCGTCAGACTCGGAAATCACGTTTGTTAACAAGTATTCCCCTTCTTCAGACTCGGAGTCGAGTTTAACGGCCGTTTCTGAAAACGACGAGGACGGAACATTTCAAGTTAGCAACTCAAATACCAAAAAACGCAAAACCGGCAGAAAAGCGATCTACGCTTCAAAACAAACCAAGTCCAAAAGACCGGCTAGAGACGCAAGGAAACGTATGCCGAAGAACTGGAATTGGAACCAAATAGAGAAAGAGGATGACGATGAAGATGACGACGACAACAACGAAGATGACGACGACGATGAAGATGATAATGGCAATGGTGACGAAGATCTGGACAGTCCCGACGAAATAGGATTGGAAGGGTTATACTCATTGATGAACAGTGGCCGACAAAGCGACGCAAGCGATGGTACTGATGCATCACAAAGTTCTCAAGATGAAGAGGACGAGGATGTGTTTTCTTCGTCTGACGATTCTGACGTGGATTTTGTTAAATTGCAAGCGGAGCGCAAGGCTGCTCGCTCAATGAAAAGTGTCCATGCCTTGAAAGTATTGGGCAACAAGCACAGCGAAAACGATCTGGCATTGTTATCGAACTCCGAGGAAGAAGCTGAACCAAGCAAGCATGATAAGAAGAATAGAAGAAAATCAGTGACGAAAAAGAATAGAAGATCAAGTTCCATTTCAACGCTTAAATTTGGCCGGAGAAAATCTGAAGCACCATTACCTGAGGATATCAACTTCACGTTTGAATTTGGTGAATTGGGGGACACGGCAGTTGATGACGGTTTGGATTTTGAAGACAACTCACAAGACTCAAATGAAGGTGAAGGCACATTCTCAAACGACAACTTCCAAGAGGAAGATGTTGGTGAAGAAGTCAATTTCTCCTTTCCATCAACACCCAAGGACGGTGCCGAGCCCATAAACTCGAATTTGGAGTTTGATTTCGATACCCCCATCATTCAGGTTCCCAAGATCAACGAAGAAGAATTGAATTCAGACGAAGACTACGAAATAGATGACAACGAATTACTAGCAACTTTGCATGCCGACAGTGACATTGACGACTTGGTTGATGACTACACATCGTCGTTCAGACAATCGCGAAACAACTCTATGGGGTCGTTGGGTGACGATGCTCCGTTTTTGAAAGAAGAAGAGCGGTTTCTCGTGAATGAGTTCGAAAATAACGGGTTTGATGACGAACTTGAAGACTTGAGTCTTAATGATTCGGCAAGTGGGACAACCATGTTGTCTACGTTGAATGATTTGAACAATAAGAAACAGGTAGTACAATATGACAGCAGCGTTGGAAATGAATCTGACGACTATGAAGACGAAGAAGACGAAGAGTTTGAGGATTTTGTTGATTTCGATGTCCCCATTTTTGACAAAGATTTCGAATATGTCAAGGACGAAGGCTCTGATGAGAAACAAGATAGTTTATCACAATATTTCCGCAAGACTCAAATACCAGACAAACCATCCAAAAGCAAGAAGAAAGCATTGAAAAGTTCTGTTATAAATAGTGACGAAGAAGACGACTCATATCTTTGGAATTACTTCTTCAGCTCAGGAGAGTCAAACGATGAAGATGACGTTGAACGTTATAATGATGCATCTGAAGACGACGAAGTAGATGTGGACTTGTTGTTCCGGGAGATGGACGAAGAGCACAAGAAAACCCGTAAGCCAGCGGTTTCAACTGGTCCCGTGAGAAGAAAGCTGTTAACCTTGACATCTAACATTGGAAACGACGAGCTCTTTGACCTGGACGACGGTTATGATAGTGGAGAGTCGACTGATGTCGATTTGTCATTGCCAGTTTCGTCAAAGAAATCGAATATTGGGTCAAAGAGAGCTAAAGAGGTGTTGTCGTCGAAAACTGCCGACTATAGACCGCCAGTTTTGGGCACTTGGGTCACTGTTGACAGCAAGCCTTTTGGAATCATCGATGGGTTATCTACCAGAACATTGGTCAATTCCAATAGCAACACGAAGGGCATGGAACCAAGAACAAAAGGTGGCCGGAAGAGCATTGTACCTGCCACTGGCACCGATGATCTGGCACTTGGATTAGACGAGTTGTTGAACATCAGTGAATTGGACGATGACGACGAAAACGACGTGAAGATATGGAGAGATTTCAACAGCCAAAAGAAGCAGGTACCATTGGGTGCGTTCAGGAACAAGTCGGTGTTACAGAACTCTCTGATATACAGCCAATACAACAAGGGAAACAGCGGAGACTTGAGCCATTCGGTGTATCCCAGAAGAAATTCCGTTAGTCGAGGCATAGTCAAGAAACAGGGCAACGGGAGACGAAACTCGTCCACCAAGGGCAAAATTGAAACAGGAATCAGTCTGGCCACGTCGAAGCAAATAAGAAGAAGATCGTCGATAGCAGAGGCCGTGTCCGAAGGGTATAGGCCGACCAAGTCGGGGTTATTTAACGAAAACTCTTTGGCTGATATCGAAGAGGTGTTTGGTGACGACAACGAATTCTTGTCATTAATTAAAGGGTTATGACACTGCGTCAAATACGAGGTGAATATTGCGGAATATTCAGAATGAAATGGAGGTTTTTCTTACGGTAGTTTTTAGTTTGGTTTTATGGCGTGGTGATGTGCTTGCCTATTGTTGTGATTTGAAGGCGATGATGAAACTTTTTTTGGAATGGATGTTGTGACTTACTAGTAGACTTAGACCATATTTACACATCAATGCATTGTTACGAAATATCACACTAGAAACGTCAATTGTAGCTCAAAGTTGGCTTTCACATTGTAGGTTTGTGGGTCGTGGTGAAACCAGGACTATTTATGCTCACAGAAAACAAAATTTTAGAATCTTGAAATCACCACCATCCACCATCGGCACAAATACACAGTTTTTCCCGGGATTTTGCATATCTTGCCGGTTGCAACGACTTATATAGTTTGATTGAGTTTGATTTAGCAGTTTTCTGTGCGTGAAAGTACCGGTTTGTGCTGTTTATAACTACGTGTTGCGAACTTAGACCACCAGTTACGCCATTGTAAATTTCATTAGTAAACTTATTTGATCGTATACTACCACTTTGGTTGATCAGTCTGTATTCACCATGTCAACCCAAAGGAGGTCGCAACGAGCCAACAAAGGTCAACATACAAAAAGAAGTTTTGATGAGATTTATACTGATGAAGGTCGGTCTCACAACAAAGTGGCCAAGATTGATGATGATGGAGACTACGACCAGAAAGTGTCTGTCGAAGACGTAAACGATGAAAACATCAACGATGACGATGACAGTGTCGTGAGGTGCACCCCATGCGGTCTTACCGATGCCAACTACGATGAGGGCACGGATACCGGTGGGACAATGATCCAATGTGACAACTGTAACAGTTGGCTGCATGCGAAGTGCATGGGGTTCAAGACAGACAAGTTGATTCCAGACCAATTTGAGTGTAATATTTGCAATCCTGAAGAGTTTGCTGAAAGAAAAAAATCGAAGAAGATCCAGAAGAAACCAGAAGACCAGACAGACTTTGCTAAATTGAAGGAAAGTCATCGAATAAGCACGGCAAAGGCATTTGCAAACTTTTTCCAAACAAGTTTTCCCGAAGATTACAATTTTCCAAAGAACTATGATAAGGAAACTCTATCTAAAAAATGGGCTCTTGAAATAGAAAGCATAATTCATGACGATTTTCCCAAGGCCAATTATAACAGTGAGAGTAGACGAATTTTGTTTCTTTTGAAGAAACGGTTTATTGGCGATTTGATTGAAGGCAATTTGACGTTTCAAGAGTTGGCCAAAAAGACCCCAGAGGAAATCAATCAAACCATCAAGCAAGTCAAGCAGAAACTCAAGCAGGAGATTAAGAATATTGTATTAGTACAGGCCGACGAACATCAAATCATAAGACGTACTCACAAAGGCGAGGAAGTCAGAGATAGCTACGATGACCAACCGGAGGGGATTGATGAGAGTATCACAACAAAGAGTGTCGATCATCGAAGATTTTCGGAGCAGGAGGAAACAGTTGCTCCTGTCAAGGTGTCTAGTAAACCCATAACACCTACCCAGCGTACATACTTTCATTCTGATGACGAAGATGATGCTGACTTCAACGACCAACAACAAGAAATGAACTTGGACAATCAAGATAACGGAAACGATGCTGAAACAGAATCGAGCGAGCTTGACCATGTTTACGAACCCCCGGATGACGAAGCATTATTGAAATTTACTGGGCAAAGGAAGGCCGAGCCTCTTGGGCCGCAAATTTGGCAAGGAAGAATAACCTTTCCAGACTATGCCACATTCCATGCGACAGGGAAATTCTATTCCAGCACACCAAGCATAGAAGGAGACACTTCTCTTGACACTAGTATACAGATTAGTAAGGAGATTTTGTCGAGAAATTCGTACGACGTTGAGGGTAGATTAGATCGAGAAAAGGCTGACAAGTACTTGAACATAATAATAGCTTCGAGAGATTTGTTTTTGGTACAAATCACCGGTGACGATTCCGATTATCAAAAGTTGTACGACTATTTACTTATCCGAAACAAAGTAGGGGTATTGAGTGGGAAGCCGTACTTTGTCAAAGATGCATATCTTATTCCCGTTGACTTCAGAGATGAAAAACTACCTTTATATCTTGTTAAGCACAAAAAAGATCAACAAATTGGGTTATTTGCATTGTATGTAGTGAAAAAAGATTTCAAACCAACGCCAATTGATAACGATCCATACGAACCAAACGAGGAATCATCGTCTACTCTTAGTGCCATCATGAGCCAGTTAGAGTGATGATTGGCGTGCACAAAATATGACTAACTTGATACCACCTGGGACGTCACAGAAATCGACACAATCGTGTGACATTCCGCTCTTGTATAGTATTAACTTCTTTTTGTAACAATTTTAACGAGATTTTCGTACTTCATTTTTCAATTGATTATTATGTTAATACAATATCGCGAAAGTATCTTTTGTAGAAATAAGGTAAATTGATTCTTTTGTCTATCTCCAAA
Organism: Suzukiozyma manassasensis; assembly: GCA_030569175.1. Taxonomy (NCBI): domain Eukaryota; kingdom Fungi; phylum Ascomycota; class Pichiomycetes; order Serinales; family Debaryomycetaceae; genus Suzukiozyma; species Suzukiozyma manassasensis. The sequence goes on along the minus strand of JAJMKC010000001.1, from coordinate 867,868 downwards.
TAAATGTTGTTCTTCCCATGAACGTCCATGAAACGAGCCCGATTGTCCATGGTGGTGACGAGTCTCTTCTACTTAGGCGGTCTGTTGCTTTAGATGGTTCCGAAGGTGATGGCCATGCCATTGAGGGAAACTCCAGCTTGGTGTTTGGAAACGATCTCGAGACGCAAAAAGACAGTCTGCAACACTCTAGGACTTTACCGTTGGCATATGACGTGTCCAATTCTGAAGAATTGCAAATAAACGACGAGGTTTTAGGTGATACTCAAAAGATTGGTGATGTTGACCACATCAGTATCGCTGATTCTTCCATTATATCTACAGGGTTGGCGCCAGATACGACAGTCGCAAACGAATCGTCGCTGAAATCATCTATTATACACTTCGGTTCACAGCTTTTGTCACAACAATGCCATTCAGTGTCTGATCTTTTCACAGTGACCCAACGAGATACGTCAGTGAAAGGGAACCACACGCTGAATATCGAGAATATGACGAGCCCTACACGACGAAAAGATTATGGAGACCATGCTGAACGATGCCTCAGTACCGAATCAGTTTTGGAAAGTGACCACGATGCTGATGATAAACATCATGATTCAAAGATACCACAAGGTACCCAAGTAATTCAACACATTCAACCACAAGAAGCGGAAAGAATTCAAGACACTTCAAATTTTGGAGGAACTCAACTTTTACAAGACACTCAGATTATACAAGATACCCATGTCATCAACGATACGCAAAAACCACCTAATATTGATACAACAAACGATGCGTCAAAGTACGTTTTCGATGAAACCCAAAAACTCGCAACACCAAACCAGCATAGAATCGATGAAAACTTCCATCTTTACACATCTGTTCTCGAAAAAGACGAGGATGTCAAACTATCTACGTTGAAACATGGTGGAATATCTAGCCCGAACATTGAAATACCCGATACGACGGCCAAACCTATGCTTTCACACACTCAAGTTGTAAATACTCAAGAACTGCCAATCCATGAAGTTTACCTGAAATCCACTTATACTCCAATTGGACATACTACTAGCGAGGTTGAAGAAGTTGAATCTGAAGACGATGATCATGTGTCGTCACAAATTTCCGAAGATAGCTTGATATCTACCAAGTTGAAGCGAAAAACCGATCCCAATTTGCAAGGTAACAAGTACAAGAGGTATCATCGATCGGAACCATTATTATCAATGAATCTCAACAATCAGATTTCTCTCAGTAAAACTCAGGTTTCTTCTAAGACCGAACTTGCCAATCTTCAATCAGACTCGACTTCCACTAAGGAATCTTCAGATATGTTTATGTTTGAAGAAAACGGCTCAAGAAAGAAGGACAATATACCGCCACCCTCTTCACCCGATGTGGTGTATCTTGATGAGAAGATACATACACCCAATCCAGTGAAGTGCAGTGCAAAGTCCACTGAATTATTCAAACCAACTTCACAGATGACTACGAGAAGAAGAAAAAATTTTATTGTTGAGTCACAGGATGATAATTTAGCAATAATCAGTTCAAAGTCGTCGATAAAACGCAAGGAGGTTCTGGATATCTTGTTCGAGTCAGATATTTTATTCAAAGACAGTGTCTGGGTAAGTTATAATCTAAAGATGTATCCAGGCTCGCTAATTGAAGAGGGTCCAGAGTACCTGAATATCATGTTTGACGAGGGCACTTTTTCCATAAAAAACTCGGATATATACCTACTTGATATAAGAGTTGGCGACTCTGTGTGTCTCAAGAGTTCAGCAGCAAAGTACAAAGTCACTGGTCTATCGTTTGCTGAGTCACAAAATCCAATAAAATGTATTCGTGGGTGCAACGTTGTCCACTTACAACGCTTCAATAAAATCAAGGAGTTTTCCGAAATTTCTGCTCCCTTATGCGAATGTTATATGGATATTTCAGATTGGGTGAAGCACCAACAAGATTTCAAGTTAATTTTCGAAGAGCACGATCTTTTGAAGGGCAATTTAGAATCAGTGCTCAGAAAGGGAACACCTTTATCCACAATTAGCGAGAGAAATATTCGAGGCATCCCTTTCACCAGTCCCACGCGAAGCAATATTGTGAAACGACTTCAAGTTGACACTTCAGGTAAAGTGTTTTCCCAGAAGTTGTTTTGTATTACCAGTATTGAAGGTGATAGGAAGGAGCATATTATAAAGCTAATTAAGAACAACGGTGGTACGGTAATCAGCGAGGACTTCCATCTGTTATTTTCATATGGTGATGATAATGAGGTACAGATGAACGTTGATTTGACTGGCTTAACATTCGGAGCTATGATTTCGAATAGCTATTGTCGTAGCGCAAAATACTTACAAGCATTAGCGTTGGGGTGGCCCATTTTGTCCGATTCCTTCATAGTTGACTGTGCTAAGGGATCGACCAATTTCGATGAATGGCCAGTCTATGTGCTACCTGCTGGACAGTCCACGCAATTACAGGCAGTAAAAAGTCTAGATGTGTACAAGTTTAGACGTAACTATGAAAACAAGGTTGAGCTAAAGTACCAAACAGATCTAAACTTCGATTTACTTGAGAAGTATGATATCATCATGTTGAACAGTAAGAAAAATACTGACACACTTGAAACATGCAAGTTTGTGTTTCACTCGTTTGGTGTACGGTCATTGAGGTATAGAACAAGTTATTCCGAAGTTTTGAGCGATGTTAAAAAGTTGTGTAAGAGCTCGGCCAATATTTTAGTGTTTGACGAAAGTGGGACAGTATTGACCAAATCACAAGTTCAACAATCTTCTAATAGAAAAACTAGAAGTCAAGTGGTCACAAATAAAGAGAACCTACATAAGAAGGCACAAGGACGCACGATTGGGGTCATTGACTGGGAATGGGTAGTTCAGTGTGTAATCAGCACTCATATTTGGAGCCCAAAGGTAATTCCCATTCCTGGTTAATTCAGTTCTACTCAAAAACGGTTTATTATCATGATTCATTAAATAATATACACAATATGCAAAAGGGTGTCAGGTAGATGACAACACTCTAGATCTAAGCTAATCTAAGTAATCTTTTGAAAAAGACAGAGACAACAGCCTTGATTAATGGGAACCCATTATCAGATCTGACTGCATCACCATTTTCTTCTAATCTTCTTAACAAGTATTCTTTAGTTTCCAATGGAGGACCCCATGGAACGTATTTGATAACGTTGTCAGCGTTGTAAGATTTGATCAAGTTGTAGGTGATGTTATCAGCCATACCCAATAATTGACCCAACACCACGTTGTTTCTGTTGTTATTTTCAACATTGACTAACTTGGTAGTGGCAAGCTTCAATGAGTCTCCATTGTGAGAAGCAACGACTAAGTGACCAATTGTGGATTCGTTACCCTTGTTGGCCAAGATCGAGTCGATACAGTAGGAGATACCTTGGTTGTAGTTGTTGTCGGTGTCGTTCTTGGTGGCATGAATGACAGCTCTCTTTGGCTCGGAGTGAATGTATGCCCCTCTGACCAATTTCAATCCTAAACGGTATTTACTTGCTTCGGCCAATTTTTGTTCTTCTGTTAATAATGCTGCAGAATCAGCAAGGTACATTTGTAAGGTACCAACGACTGAGACTGGTTTGTCGATAGGGTTGAATTTTTGGTATAATCTTCTCTGCAATTCATAGACACCTGGCTGCAAGTCGTATTTCTCAGCATCAACTACACCGACAACGAAAGGAGCAGTTCTTTCAGGATATTGTTCAGCCAATTTGACGTTTGAGTCGTAAATGGTTTGACAAACCTTTGCAGCTCTTTCAACCAATAATTCAAATTCTTTTGCGTGGGTGGTGTTGTAGAATTGTAAGACATCAGCAGCATTTTTGGCAAAACCAGTTGGTTTCAAAGCAACGTAACCAGGAGGGATGGAGTTAATCGGTTTACCGGAATTTTCAATAACGGACAAAGTGTGAGGAACCAAGATATCAGTGACCGATTTAGCAGTTTCTTCGACAATGTATTGTGGGTCGATGTTATCGTTACCATTGCAAGCTTCAATGGTCAAGGAAATCATCATGTTGTTAATACCACGAGTGGTCAATCTTGCACCGGTTTGTTTGACTTCTTCGATGTTTTCACCACCACAGTAGATCTTGTAGACTAAGGCTTTGATGACGGATAATGGAACATAAGGGAACATCTTGATACAGGCTTGAAGGATAGGTTTGTTCAAGGTTGCAACACCGATACAAAAATACGAAAACAATTCAGAGGTTTTCAAGTCGCTCAAGTATGCTGACGAATTGTCAACTTTCTTTGAGGGAGGAGTGATTTGTTGGTTTAATGATTCTACTCCCATGGTTGACTTTGGTTTGAGAGATTGGTGGAAGGCTCTCAATAAACCAGGTTGACCGATGAATACCTGTGGTTTAATGGAACGAACGACACCATGGCGTAAAGGCACTAACAAAGACATGTTTGATGAGAAAGAATAGGTTTATGCCTCCAAGGATTTGCATTATATTTATACTCTCGTCATCTCATCTGTGTGGATAAGTCTTTATGGAAAAGGTAAATAGTAGCGACATAGATATTGGTGCCGCGGCAAACGAAAGCGACACATGACTTAAGTGTCATGGGGTATACAGAAGCGAGGACTGTAGATAAATTCCGGAAAATGAATTCCTCCCCTATGGCGCTAACGGTCTGCAAGCACCCACGGCTGGATACGCCGCATTACCACATCGCCGAGACACATACACGTTTGTGGTGCCATGGGGGTGATTCATGTCACCAAATGTCCAGTTTTTTTAGTGAATTTTGTTTTGTCACGTCAAGAAATTGCAATTGCTTTTTTTGTTGCTTTTGAGTCAGACAAAAAATCCTATCTCGCTCTTCGCTGCCATATTAGACCGACCAATTTTGGACAGATTTCTGGGGAAACCTGCCATGTAAACCTATGTAACCGTCACACCCCAAATACCAAGATAAGGAAACTGTACAGATAACATGAAACTGATTCAGGCAACAGGTGGCGCATTCATAGCCATAATCAGCGGTTTATCCCCTATCTACCTACATTGCTATCTCCACTTTGTGCCACAATTCACACACATCTCTCCCGTGGGCTATTTTTCCACAGTTGGGGGCTAACATGCAATCTTACAATATATCGGCAATTCTGTACGTTTGTACCGTTGAACGCCTATCGTACATCTTACAGGATTACGACATGTATTACATGTACATTACATGATGCACTCACTATGGGTGAGAATGGAGGCCTGTCAAAAGCGTCGCTTTGTGCTACCCACAAATTGGCAACACTTTTTGTTTACGATTTCACTCTTTTCTTCCAGGTTGAGGTCCAATGCAATGCCCCTAATACAGCAGGTGTAGTATCTACTGCGATGTATGTCAATTGCACTCCTATTTCTTTCTTGCATACACTTACTGCATTAAGTCAATACAAGGCGATGAATATTTGGAATATTTAACACTTTAAGAAATAAAAACATATGGAGTCCTTTCTGGTTGCAATTTGTGAAACACATCAAGTATCAATGTTGGTTGATCTTTATCTCATCCCAAAATCTTCCGGGCTATCTTTCCCTTTTCGTCCTCGATTGAGCTCACTCCATGCAACTATGCATCGTGTTGAAGTGTTGGTATGGTGATGTTGTAAACTATTTGCAAAGCTCTACCAACAGCTTGGTATTGATTCTGAGTGTGCTTTCTCGACAACCAACCGTGTTTCCAAAATGTGAATTTCATGGTCCTACTCTGCAATAACAACTGTGGAAAAATCCTCAGAAAGTAGGTTTCTTTGATCTATTAAATAGAATATCTTTTGGATCAAGAACACCCTACCCAAACAGCTGTTCTCAGCAGTTAACACACATGGTTTCTTCCCTCGACTTCATTGTGTTTCAATTTAAAGAAATTCACGTGACCTTCCATCTCATTGAAAAATTTCCTGAGCTTGAATCAAGTAGCACTAGTGACAACCCCAGCTCCCAAGATGATAACAGCGAAGGTGTTGCGTCGATGTATGTCGCAGAGCGGGAAATTGCGGGAAAAAACTGTTATTCCTGCCGTGATTCTCGATGAATTAAAAGATACCTCCCGGTTGCCTACATCCAACAAGTCAAAGCAAATCTTTTTGAACCACAACCAAACAGCCGACAAGCGATTCAACAAGATTGTGAACGATTTCAAATTGTCAAACAAGTTACAATCGAACTCTTTACCCGTAAATTTGCTTTCTGCCCAAGAAGATCAGGTTCTTGTCATCAACAAGTTCAAGCCTACAGAACCATCCATCTCGCAGAGCAAATATAATCATCTTAAGAAGGATCTAGAGGGCTCGTTTACAAAATCACAGCTTGTATCGTACTTGAAAAAGAACTACCAAGGTCCGGTTGCATTTTCAAAATCGAAAAAATCAAAATTAACAAAGATTATTTTAGACAATGTGTGGGAGCTAACTATCTCTGATGCCATTTCAGTGGATGATATATTGATAACTCGATCGGTAAAACTTTCAAAGTCCGATTTTTTTTTGTTACTTTCCGATCAGGGATCAATTATTCAATACTTGTCCAGAGTAGGGGCTAAGATTTCTTTTGATTCAGAAAAAGGCATTCAGTTTGTTGGTACTGAATCACAAGTCACTACGGCTGAGATCATTCTAAACAATATTCTTTCCTCTTCCAAAAGGGAACGGCTTGATTTATCCACAATTAAGAAGTTATTCTTGGAAAAGTACAATACGTTTTCGTTAGCAGACATTGGTAGAAATACTGAAGTCTACTTTAATCACTTGGAAAAGGATATTTATGAGTTGATCACTTTAAACAAGTTTCAAAATAAACGATCTAAGAGATTGTTGGTGTGGTTACTAAACTATAATCTTCATACAAAAGACACGTTATTCCTTCCGTCATCAGCTGCAAACGGGGTATTGGTTCCTTTTAAGGACGATGTGTCATTACCATGGAACAACCGTCATCACAATTTGTGGAAAATCAAATCAACAGATATTCAGCCCAGCAAGAACGAATTCTTCATAAATGATCTCGAACGATTTTCTGACAAAAACCTCAAGTCGACTGATTTCCAGTACAGGCACATTATCGAGGAAGCCAAAAGCTTACCAACCAAACCGTTGGAGGATGAAAACTGGAAGCTTTTAGAAGATTTGGGATTGATATCAAAAGACAAAGCAGATAAAGAAGATCAAGTTGAAATAATTCAAAAGGATGTTGACCTCATCGAAAACGACCGTGACCTTGTAGATACCAAAACATTAACTGGGTTTTCAGACGAGGAAATCGATAGCATTTATGAGAAGTTGAATGATTTCAAATACCGAAAAGACCTCGATGGTGACAAAGACTACAATTCAATCAATCCTATGATGGTTGTTTCGTTTGGTAACGTTCTTCTAGAGGGTGAAACCCAAGACTCCTCCATCATACCCAAGAGACCTGAAATCAAGCCAACTTCAAAGTTCGAGTTTAACACTAATTTGCCTTTGATTGCTGATAGAATTCTCTCATTGCCATTATCAGAGTTCCCTACCTTGACCGTCAAGGACAAAAATCATTTCATGACTTGCGATCCCCACAACTACCTTGTGCAATTGAAGTTCCTCCCTTCGCCTTATGGCGACGAAAACGTTGGAAACATGAAGTATCCTCCTGTCGAGGTGTGGATGAACTTGAACAAGCATGCGAAACCAGATGTGGAAACCATGAACATCGTCACAGTCGAAGGTGAAAACAATGTGTATGTTCCAATGCCAGATTGCAAGTCTGACATGAAGATTTCTTGTCAATTGACAGGAAATGCTCTCAAAAAGAATGGCGAAAATGCAAGCGACGGCAACGAAAATCACCATGACGACTATTCATCCATTGAAGATGTGCTAAATTCCACATCCGGAAGGTACAGCATGATGGATTCGCAGCCTGGGGTAAAAGAGTTTTTGAAGAAAAGTACCTTGAACTTTGCAGGGGGAGTGACATCGTCAGTTGAGCAATACATGGATTTGGATTTCAACGGCAAGACCGTGAGATATCATTACGTCAGTGTTTCTTTCAGAAGACAATTGGATTTCAATTTCGGAGACAGTATGGTGGAGTTGAACATAGTCGAAGGAGGACAGCTTGGTGGCAGAAGAATAGAGGTTAATTTGGTCAGTGACATGAGTGGAGACACAAGCAAGGAGCAGATGATTAGGTTACTCACCGATGCCAAAAAACTAATTAACGAGTTATGATAGAGGCACATATAATTGTACATAGACAACAGCATATAGAGGGAGACTTCCTACAATCCACGATAGACACCGCAGCACGACAACCACACTACCACAGCAGTACATAAAATCCATCATTTGTGTCCATTTGGGTAGTTGATATAGATTCCAGAAATCTTCATTTAGATTTTAGTAATCTCATCTTTTTCGTGGCCCCGATGGAACAACATGCACCGTGGTATTGTGGTTCTGGCCACATTTCTGGGGATCGTATGAAACACAATGGTCGAATAAGTATGTATTGGTCTATTTTCAAACGATTGCTATTTTCCATGTAGGGGCCATTTCCAACATTGTCTATTTTTCCAAAGACTTGACGTAAGTTTCCAAGTTGGAAATGGACGACTGCAAGCTGACAATATCAGCGACAATGACGTTGTTGGCGTTTTTATATTCGTCCAACAAGTAGTAGTACGACACGAAACTGGTGGTGGTGACCCCAAGCAAGAACCCCACCAATCCACCTCTAATGGATCCCACACGCTTAACGGGTGGACGGGAAACGGCGGCAGCAGGAGCAGTAGCGTACTTCCGGACAGCTGTTCTAAACATGATTCAAATTAGGTACGGTTTGACACGATTGGTTTGTTTGCCAAATTATGTTTTATGGGCATTTTTTCATTTTAGTGCGTATAACAAAGTAGATCTTATAATTGGATCACCAGAGTTGCGCTTGCCAATTGCCATTGCTAGCCAATAAGAGACGTTCTTTGGCCTCAGATTCGGGCCTTATTGGTGTTGCTTTGATTAATTTGCAAGAAAACCCCGAGTTTTAATCTTGTAACCTCGAGAACCTACCATTGTTTCGGTGTTACCTGGTGATTTGCAGGCAAAATGTTTCGTTTAATACGAAATCTTCCTCAAATCCCACCAATTGCTCGTGGAAGACCCATATCTTCCAATGCGAGACATGCTCTGCGTCCAAAACCGTGGGTTCGTCGCACAATATTGGTTGTTGGCCTCGGTGGCGCCATCTATGTGATAGACGATTTGGCGTATTCGTCGCTATTGACAAGGTCAATTAGGGCAATGTCCGTTCTTCTGTGGATTGCGTTTGCGTACTCTCGAAAAGACTGCGATCTTGATGAATTGAACGAAACTGCGTCAGAAGCCTTGTTGAAGTTGCTCTTGACCAACAAGGGCCTCTACATCAAAATTGGCCAGGCTATAGCAAACCAGGGCTCAGTGTTTCCTTTAGCATATCAGAAGCGTTTTGCAAGACTTTACGATGACGCTCCGTTTGAGCTGTGGAACCAGGTAGATAAAACGTTAAAAAAGAACTTGGGTGCAAACTACGAATCGGAGTTGTTCACGTCTATTGACCACAATCCAGTGGCTAGCGCTTCAATTGCCCAAGTTCACAAGGGTGTTCTTAAAAATGGACAGCCAGTAGCGTTGAAAGTCCAACATGGGTATGTAGAAAAACAGGTAATAGTTGATTTATGGGTCTACCGGGTTATTTCTCGACTATACGAACGAGTATTTGATATTCCCATGACGTTCTTTTCGGAATATGTATCGAATGAGCTTAAAACCGAAACCGACTTTGTTAACGAAATGGAAAATGCTTCCAGGCTGGCCCTCAATATTAAGAAAGATCACTCAAAAATCTACATCCCTAAAGTTTATCCCGAACTCACCACAACACAAGTTTTAGTTACGGAATGGATAGACGGTATTTCGCTAAGTGACAAGCAGCTGTTGATTGATTCCGGTTTTGACTTACAGTTGATGATGCAGCAGTACATTGAGTTGTTGGGAAAACAAATCTTCAAGCATGGCTTTGTTCATTCTGACCCTCATCCGGGAAACTTGAAAGCAAGATACGTCAATGGCGACCAACAGCTTGTGTTGTTGGATCATGGACTATATCTATCGTTGAATCCCCAGTTCAGGCAGGAGTACGCTGAGCTCTGGAAGAACATATTTCTGTTGAATACAAAAGGAATTGAATCAATAGGCAACAAATGGGGAATTAATTCGGTCGAGTTGTTTGCCACGGTGATTCTGTTGCGCCCAATTACTTCGAAACAACGAGTCGCTGATGATCGAGATATGAATCGTCTCTTGAAGGACTTCCTTGCCGACGAGTCGAAGTTCCCAAAAGAATTGTTATTCTTGACCAGAGATATGAGAATGATACAGAATTTGAATCAGAGCTTTGGAAGTCCTGTGAACCGAATGAATCTCCTTACCAAGGAGCTGGTTGATGCGTTACTCAATACAAGTCAATCTCGATCCAAGTATTTCGAATTATTCACCGTCAAGATGTCGCTCTTCTTTAGTAACATCATTTTTTATATCATACGAATGCGACAAATTTGGTTTGGAGACAGATATGGGGGCAAAGGAATTGGAATAGAAGACTATCTTGAAGTATACATGAAGAACACCGCCAAGTCAGTTGGAATTGAATGGATTTAAACAGAGGGCTCTTGGGGGATTCCGGGGTGGTGGTGTGACATCCGAGGGTATTTACGGGTCATCGCCATTAGTTCCGACCAGGCCATTTTCGCATTTATCGAAAAACTGAAAAATCAAATGCGATGAGATTGAATAGAACACCAAACAGGATGGAGGGATTAAAAACCACATATATCAACAAGGATATAGAACCATTCTACACTGGTGGGGTTTCTGCCACTATTTCCTATGATGGAAGTATATTGGCGACACCGTTAGAAGATGAAGTCATCATTACAGACCTAGACAGTCAAGATATCATTCATAGAATCGACGGTGATGGGGAGTTGATCACCAATCTCGTCATTACTCCAGATGGAAGCAAGCTTGCTATATTGTCACAATCACAACAATTACGGATATTTGACCTCCAATTGGGCCAAGTAACCAAATCTTTCAAGATGCCATCACCTATTTATATGTCCACTGCAGACTCCACGTCGTCCTTATTTGCATTTGGTGGGTCAGATGGGGTTGTTACTGTGTGGGATGTTGAGGGTGGATACGTCACGCATTCTTTGAAGGGCCATGGAACTACAATTTGTTCGTTGGCATTCCATGGGGAGTTAAACTCTTCTGATTGGAAGTTGGCCACTGGGGATATCATGGGTACGGTGAAAATATGGGACTTGGTGAAACGGAAATGCATACACACTATTGAAGAACACTCCACGGCTGTGAGAGGATTGGGCTTTGATGAAGATGATCAATACTTTATAACTGGTGGAAGAGATCAAGTGGCAGTCGTATACAATTCAGAAACATTCAGACCAATCAACACTTTTCCAGTGAACGAGCAAATCGAAAATGCCGGGTTTGTGTCGTACAAAGACAGACAATATTTCTACACAGCAGGAAGTGAAAACGTTTTCAAGGTTTGGGACATCAAAACTGGATCTCTTATTGCTCAGTCGCCAACTCCATCAAAGACAAATGAAGAATTGATTATTATAGACGTTTTGAAGTTAGACAACGAAAATCTAATATTGGTCGTCAGTGATCAAACCTTGGTCGAAATTGACTTGTCAGGTGAAGACCAGGTGTTACCTATTGTGAATAGAATTGCTGGAAACCATGGTACTGTAGCAGATATAAGATATGTTGGCCCTAACTTTGAATACGTTGCTTTGGCTACAAACTCACCATCGTTAAGAATCATTGATACCAATGAAAAATTCAAGGTGAAATTGTATGATGGCCACACAGATTTATTGAATGCTCTTGATGTATCTAATGATGGAAGATGGATAGCAACAGCTTCTAAAGATAACGAGGCTAGAGTGTGGCGTTGGGACGATGAAGAAGGAGATTTTGTTATCTATGCTGTATTCCAAGGTCATGCGGGTGCAGTTACAGCAATCAGCTTCTCCAAGTCTAATGATAAGCCAAATTTCTTGATAACGGGTTCAAGTGATCTTACAATCAAGAAATGGCTGATACCGTCAAGGGCCGGATCTGTGCTAAAAACTTCGGACTATACTCGTAGAGCACACGAGAAGGAAATAAACTGTATCGATGTGTCACCAAATGATGAATATTTTGCTTCTGCGTCCTATGATAAGTTGGGTAAGGTGTGGAATGTTGAATCGGGTGAGACAATTGGAGTTTTGAAAGGACATAAGCGTGGATTATGGGACATAAATTTCTACAAGTTTGACAAATATATTGCTACTGGTAGTGGTGATAAGACCATCAAAGTGTGGTCATTGAATACATTTGAATGTTTGAAAACATTCGAAGGACATACAAACTCGGTTCAAAGAGTCAAATTTTTCAACAAACAAAATCCACAATTACTTTCTACTGGGGCTGATGGCTTAATTAAATTATGGGATTTCAAGACCGAAGAAAACATCAAAACATTTGACAATCATGATAATAGAATCTGGTCGTTAAATGTGAAAGACGACGATGGAAACTACTTTATTGTTGCTGATGCAGATGGTAAAATCAGCGAATGGAAAGACAACACTGACGAAGAACTCAGATTACGTGAGCAACAAGACAAACAAAAGATTGAACAGGAACAAAACTTAACTAATTTCATAAAAAACAAGGACTGGTCCAATGCGTTCTTGTTAGCATTGACTCTCGACCATTCGATGAGACTATACAATGTCCTTAAGTCGGCTATTGAACTCAATGAAGATGAAGATTCTGCCATTGGGTCGAAACAGTTGGAAGAAACCATTGCTGAGTTGTCGGCTGATCAAATCACTAAATTATTCAAAAAGTTAAGAGATTGGAACACAAACTTCAAGAACTTTGAAATTAGTCAGAAGGTTTTATCAGTAATTTTGTTCAACTTCAGTGAACAAACATTGAACAAAATCCCCGGATTAATGAAAATTGTCGAGTCAATCATTCCGTACAATGAGCGTCATCTTGCACGGATTGATGATTTGATTGAACAAAGTTACATATTAGACTATGCAGTTGAAGAAATGGACAAATTGGTAGTATAACACGTCAGTCTGTCACCTTCACATCAAGCGAAATATACTTTGTTCATACGCATTTCTCTGGTAGCAAAAAGATAGAAGTGTCAAATAGAAAGAAATATTACGTAAACTGACAGTAGAATAAATTTCGCGATTTTGCAGCCAAAAATCATTTTGGGCGGTTAAATTTTGTGGTTACTTTCTAGATTACGCTTTTATTGCTGGCCGGTAGCAAGAATGCATTCTAATCCACTTACTAGTGTTCGTAATACCGGAGTTCCAAATTAAACTGTTCTATACTAATATTGTAGGAATCAGCGCAACAATTAAGGTTGCAATATGTCGCCAAACGAGGAATCCGATTAAATATGTTGTTAGTAGGAGAAAACGGGATTGGAAAGAAAAGCTTTATTAACACCTTATGCCGCCAACAAATATTTTCTCCTGGGTTTGATGATGATGTGGACGACGTAGGTGATGGAAAGTTTGGAATGGAAAACTACGTGGTGGATATGGCTGAACCAGGTGCGATTCCTATAAAGCTTAAGGTAAGTATGACAAAGAACTTTGGGTTCAATATTGAGAATAAGGGAAATAGTCGTGAGGTGTTGAAATACATTGAATCGAAGTATCACGACGTGCTTGAACAAGAACAGCGAATCAAGCGGAATCCACGACTCGAAGATAACCGTATTCATGTTGCACTATATTTTATTCGGGCAGGATGCAGCCGATTGCAAGAATTAGATTTAGAATGCATGAAGGCTATTGGCGATAGAGTCAACCTTATTCCTATTTTTGGAAAGATTGATGCAGTCAATGAAAACGAATTAAGAACAAATAAGGTTTTGATTGAAAATGATTTGCGGATTCATGACATTCATGTTTGGGATTTCTTGCAAAATACTGAACACCGCGATGCAGAAGAAGTTGAATACTTAAATTTTTTGCAAAGAAAAGTTCCATTTGGAATTATCAATAGTAATTTGACTATTCTGGACCATCAATTTCGAAAGAATAATGTTGGGGAAGTTGATGTTGAGGACGAAACGATATGTGACAACAAACTCTTGAAAGCAGTACTACTCGGGTCGCATTTGCAAGAATTCAAGGAAAGCACCGTAACTACAAATTACGAGTCATTTAGAGTTGAACAGCTTGAACACCAACGACATAATTAAATACAACTTACGAGACGTAAGGCTTCAGTAATTCTGTAGATATGCAAGCGTTGTGAGCATAGATATTCCTGTTGAGACAGGAAAATCACAACAGGCGAGAGATAACGAGAATGTTACATAATACTGTAACCAAAGCAACTAAGCACACCCAACAGGGGCCGATCAAAAAGAATAAGCGGAGATGCATGGACTTCCAAGGTTCTTGACAGTACTCCAAATTTTGACCTGAGATACTGATAAATAATTCGTCGTGATGCGTCTAAGCCCTAACAAGCGAAGATGCTCAAATTTTTTGTAAACTAAGCACTACATTAACGACACGACTTGTGATATAATCTTCACAGTCGACTCAGCGATGAAATTTCAAGGACTACCCTTTGCTTGGCGAGAAGATCACCTATCTGCACTGTCCAAAGATTAAGTGACAAGTATCGCATATGCATTAAGACACATGAACAAGATAAACAACAGGCATTTTGACGTGATGATTGCAAATTGGTGTCGATCTTGGAATTGTTACTGCGATTTTGATCACAAATTGAACCTGATTAGTGCTAGAAGGAACATGCGGAAGGTAGAATATGGATATATTGAATATTATGAAAATTATGAAAATCATATTATCTGCCAATAAACGAACCACATGAAACTCGGTTAAAGTAACGATAAGTGGGGGGGCTAATAATATCCCACAGAGTAATAATAAATTGTAATACTGTTAACAGAGAAGTTGTGGAAAGTGTAGGATAAGCCACGAAAACCGCTGGGAGAATGTACCGCAGATAGTAGTCCTGGTAAACTCATATCAAGGTGCTGTCTTTGAGAAAAATACAGAATTTGAAGTGGTTCCTTGAAGGAAAACTTACTCCATTGTGTGAAGGGTTCGCCTCGTGTAAAATAATCGAGAGAGAAGATGATAATGTTGCAGTGACTAAGATGTGTCTAACTACATACGGAAATAAAATAAACCTAAGTACGGTCTAAGGTGTTATGCACAGCTGCGCAGGATACTATTAAGAACAAAAGGTAAAGAAAATATTTTGTTCAAAATATGCTGTAGAGCTACGCCATAATGGAAGAATATTTTTTACCAAAAATACCAGGTACGGAAAGCGTAAAATAGAATAAAATAAATTTCAAAAAATTTATTGTGGTAAAAGTAAATCTTAAAATATTCACATACCATTTGTGCCGTATTTTACGAATATTAGTTGGACCCAAGAATTGCAAATTCCATCAAACACACGTGAATAAAAAAATAACAGTATTTGAGACAGCTGCGTCACAGGATTGGACTTTTTGTGCTATCTTATTTTAAGATCAAAAGCTAGAGCACGCCTCAAACACTACTTGCTGCAAACAAAAACCTTCGATGACTGAGATTTTTACTTGGTTAAAGATCATCACTGTACGTGGGTAAGAACTCACGTACTACGCTTCACACTTGCCACACAAGAGATATGGTGAAAACATAGAAATAATCTCTCTCTCCCTGACCAAGTCCATCTCAAGAACAGCTCCACCACCACTATGTTGGGTCATAGGTATTAGTTTATTTGATGGCTATTGTCGTACCTAATAATATTTTGAAGTTCTTGTACCGTAAAATAATGTACTTCGGTAACACCATATGCCGAAGCCCTGACCGAATTCGTATGAATATTCATGACTTTTTTATTTATGATGTAAGTACAGATTTTAAATTATGCAACCTAACGTATATCTAGTACCTGTTATTAAACCATATTAATTTGGTTTATTACGGGAATTTTTGACTTTTTCTTTCATTCTGGCTTGCAAATCTTTTTTTTTTGTTTTTATTGACGTGAGTTTTTGCAGGGTCATTCTAACTGAACGTTGTCACTATAGCTAGTCTATAATCGATCCGTGTTTGTTACTATTTCTTCATTTCAAGTGTTTAATATTCGTTTTCTGCTACTGGTTAGTAACTTTATCTCCCAAGGCTTTCATTTCCTCCCGTTCTTTGATCGTACATGGTATGCTACTGTTGCCACCAGTGTATGAATTGATGCCTAACCAACACCCCATCACCCAACATTCTCCAACCCATCAGAACATATTGAATCCAAATCGAGAGGCCTATTCGTCGACGTTGTCGTCCCGGTCTCCTGTTACATACCCTTCCCTTACTTCGTCAACAGACTATTTCCTGGCTAAGCGTCCATCTGTTTCCTCATCAGTAAGTATACCCTCCCCTTCCATGCAAAAGCCACCACTAAAGTCGAGTAATTCTGATCCAGGGTCGAGTTCTGGGGTCAAGTTGCCGTCCCTACCATCCTTGATCAATAATCAGTCTCAGGGTTCCTACAGTCATGCCCCCCAAATCCAGCTACCTCCAGTTGGCCAAATACAACAGCTTCCGGCAGCCATGCCGCGTCAGGAAGCCATGCAACAGCCTCCCCAATACGTTTCTCAAAGGCCATATCATCCTCCACACCAGCCGCAGCAAATGATGCCCGTGGCACACATGGTTCCTAGCGACATAGCAAAAACTCATCTACAACAACAGGTGCCTCTCCAACCGCAACAACTACCCCCTCTGCATTTGCCTCGTCCCATGGTAGCCAGTGGCCATCCTTCAGCATTGTATACTCCCTATCCTGGAGGAAGCTTGAAGCCTCCAGAACAACTGCATCCATCACAGCCAGGGTTAATGGTTCAACAACCTACACCTGTTTACTTCTACCAACCAGTATATCCTCCAGCATATGTGTATCCACAATATGGATACCCTCCTACAATAAATTACGGAGATAGCCAAATGTCCGTGGCAAAGAGAAGAATCATCAAGCGGAGAACACGAACCGGTTGTTTAACATGCCGTAAACGTCGCATCAAGTGTGATGAGCGAAAGCCGGGGTGTTTCAATTGCGAACGCTCGAAGAAGGTATGTTTGGGCTACGAAAATCTAGAGAAAGTCTCCAAGAAAAAAGATCGAAGTCTTGATTTGAAAGAGGACGATGAGGGCAGTCACGATGAAGACGAAAAGCCACGCCGGGTGTCGGTGGGGGACGTTATGAACTGATAAGAACTGAACTTTCTTGGCTCATGATAAGATTGTACGAATCACCACAAAATTTGGCGGGAGTCCCAACACCGCAATACAGACATACAATACTTCTTAGTCACGTAATGGAACAAATGATCTGTACTATAATAATAATGTTTCTATGAAGGTGAAATTGTAATGAAACTGTAATGTTACGATTTGTAAACTTAGTAATTGTGAGTACCGTCCCATTCCCACTGGCTGGAAACATCGGGATCCTTACCTGCGTGACGTCGTTAATAGTCCGGTTTATTTTGCTCCTATTGTTTTTAGATAGGGATCCAAAATAGCGTGCCTAAAATATGGGTAATCATTCCATTTACAGTTCCTGCAACCAAGAAAATATTTACAAACTTCTAATTTAACCGAGAAAATCTGGCGAAAAATAATCCTAGTATATCCACCCACATGACTTATGCAAACCGAGAATATTTACTCATCAAAAGGACTTCTAGCATCATTCAAGTAGTTCTGCATGGTCGCAAGGTAAATACGATAATAAAACGGCAAACGTATGACATCGAAGTTGGACCATTCAACACAATGCCGAGACTGCCCGAGATACACAGTTTGCACCCATTCAGAAAAAGTTATTGTTGAACAATACACTATTCGCGTGAGTGATAATTAGTAGCATAACCATGGCTCACAACAGTAAATGTAGATGACGTATATAAAAGTTTCTGCACTGTTAGCCTGTGATTCCAAAAATTTCATCATATTTTTTCTCCACTCATGGAGTTTAGAGTACTTGCCAGAAATTTTAGTCTACTAGTCGTTTTGTTTCCAAAAGTCTTCCATACCTCAAGGAGGATTAGTTGCGACAAGTGGCAGCATCTAAGTTGCCAGAAATGAAATTTTGTTGGCAAAATTACGAGTTCTCATGTGACGGAGCTAAGCTTGCAAGAGATCTGGAGGTAGCTTGTTATCTTAACAATGCTCGGTAGATAATGCGTAAAAAATATTTTTCCTCCTTCGTAATTTATGCGTTAGCATAGCAGGTGGTACCTGGCGAGGTTGTACGTCAATTTCAGCGACTGAAGTACTAATCTGGGAAACCAAGGGCTATGTCTTTTTGGCCATTGCTAAGAAGAGGAGTAGTTGTCCTTACTCTTATGCTATTTTGTCTCCCTGCATATAAAACTTGCGGACTGCCGAACAGATTCCATAGCCATGTTCATGCCTGAAGTTCGTATAAAGCCTTGTTTAAGATCCAACCTGTTGATAAGTTTTCGTTTATTTAATACCACTTCACAAACGTTTCTAACAGTGATAGAAAATGATGAATGCGTTACATGAGCTGTACTTGATTAAATGCTTCTTGTGTTGCTTCCCACCATAATGCAGCCTTCACTGTATCTTCATTAACTATTTTCGTAGTTGTACCGGTTGACCTTTTTTGCATTATCAAAATAATTCAGCCGCCCTTGTGACTAATGTCATCGGGTGTGCATTGGTTTTTTCCTATATGGCCATGGGCCAACCAACACGTGAAGCGGCTTACCACCTAACTCTTCTTATTCGACCCCTGAGACTGTTAAGGGGCTTTCATTTTTGCGGGAATACTGACTCAAACCAATTGATTCTACTTAACCACCTCCGTCATTTGTCCTACTACTTGATTGTCACCAAGTATTGCAGTGATTACAAAATTTTTCACAGGTGGCTCAGCTTCAAGCTTGTTTCCCTTGCCATAATAGGAAGTTTGTGGGGTCAAATTAATTGTACGAGCGATCTACACCGTCATCTACATATCCCAGATTGATAGCGGCAGCCACTACCCAGTGATATCGTTGATATTGTACAATCAACATTTTCATTACTATTGTTTCATTACAATCTTATTGTCAGTTTCATAAAATACAATCGCCACCATCACAGCCCCAGCACAGTGTAGATATGTACCAATCATCGCCAAAATATATGTTTGAGCATCTGACTGCGTCACCTCCAAGCCTGTTTGCAAAGCGTTTTTAAAGTACTATTCGTTATGTTTGACCATATTGATCCCAAATTGGTAGTGTACGTTCGAGCTTTACGCTTTTGTCACCCAATCTCCTAGTAGTCCGTAAAATGCTCTACAGCAGTGTACACTGTCGTGCAACGTAACACATGGTACTTAGAGGAGTCTGCGCCTGGACAGTTATCTCCTCTTGTGGGTCACTCGCATACATGGTGCATTGTGGGGATTAATCATTTTGCACTTTATTGAGTTTACCATCATATGAAACCACCCACTACTCTTATCCGAAGAAAAAATATAATCTGCCGGGGGAAGTCAGATTTACAATGCATTGTATAAGATTTGCGGTTTCAGTAAATAAGCGAGAATTGTACTAGAACAGAAAACAAAGACCCTCCGGTCTACAGAAGATAAAGAAATTTGCAACGTCGGCATGCCTTTGACAAAAACAGTGACATAAATTCCAAAACTCGACGAATTGTAGACACTCCCACTGTCGTCAACTTGATTCTTGCGCCATTTAGTGCACGATACAAAATGGCCAATATTCTAAATTTATTTTGGCATCCCATTTCGACCATCGCATACATTGTCCTGTAGTGAAATTTTAGGAATTTACAGAATTTTATCACTTTTGAACGAAGACAATATTTGTATACACGGACTGGTAGTGTGGCGAGCGGTGCAAGTCGGACTATCAAGGTACTGTTGATCTAAGTTGTAAGGTACTGGCATCAATATGGCAAAGGCAAGAAAGTTGGCAGTTGTCGGTTCCCGTTCTGTGGGCAAGCTGTCGATTACGGTGAGATTTGTTGAAGACCATTTTCTCGAAAGCTACTATCCTACAATCGAAAACCAGTTTTCAAAGGTCATCACCTACCGAAATCAGCAGTACAACATTCAGATTTTGGACACCGCTGGTCAGGACGAATTTTCCATCATGAACGATAAGCATCTCATTGGTATCCACGGATATCTTTTGGTGTACTCGGTTACGTCCCGGCAGTCTTTCGACATGGTCGAGATTATCAGAGACCAGATTTTGAACGCATTGGGTACCGATCAGGTTCCGATGGTTTTGATAGGGAATAAGTCAGATTTGAATTTGCAGAGACAAGTGGAGACGGCTCAAGGAAGACAGCTTGCTGCGTCTTTTGGATGTAAGTTTTTTGAAACCAGTGTCAAGGACAACATCAACGTGTCCAAGCTGTTTGAGCAGTTGATTGACGACATTGAATCTGTCCATTATCCTCAAACCGAAAAACAAGAAAAGTGTATCATTGTGTGAGGAGGTGGATTGGCAACATTCCATGATTAGGATCGGTTTTCATCAATGGCCGTGTCTGTGGAGACAACCGTATGACCTGGTATTGAGATTATGACGAGCCATCTCGAATATCGACGTTGTCCCATGCGAAGCTGAAACGTGAATGTGGCCCTGAACATGGCAGTATTGCTTTCGAAGCCACGAGCTACAATATTATTCTCCGATCGTCACAATGAAGTTACCAATGTGGTGGTTTTGCATCATCTAACGAATTGAAATGGCTGTTTATTTCGCATAGGTTTGTTATTTATTTATTATATATCGTTTAGAGAGTTGAGTTTATAAACTTAGGATTATGGGTCATCATGTTTGAACTGTTGAGGGTCTAGTGTAGGCAAGTTTGTTTGAAGGAATCTGACTACTCAAAATGAACAACTTCAAAAATGAATTGCATCAAGACAACTTTTCATAAAGCTTGTTGCATCGACTCTATGCGGATCAATGCACTATTCAAAAAATTGTACGAGAGTAGTCAATTTGGCAGGTTTTTCTGGCGGTTGAGCCAAAATCACTAGTTGGATCAAATTTACAAGTTAAGCTCAAACCTGGAGAAAGATCAAGACACATTTGACCTTTACCGATTTCCAGTGGCTGCCGACTCCGTCAGAAATGCAAAATGCTTCAGCGAAATGCGAAATGCGAAATGCCTACAACAAACTTCAGAACCTTCCGATTGTTCTACAGAGCCAGTATCTTCGCACCACCGCTGTCCCACCGCTGTGTCGCTCTGGTAGCAATCTTTTTGCACTATTCTGTGGCAGCAACAGAGATCCGTGGACCTGCGCCTACGCCGCGAACAAACATCAAAAGACTCAATATTAATCATCATTTCGGACGACGGTTGTGGGGCAAACGACACCATGAAGCCTGGCCCTGTTTTCTCAGTCGACGGAGTGCCGTATGACTATATTGTTATCATTGATTCCGGGTCCAAAGGGTCTCGAGTTTTCGTGTACAGTTGGTTGAATCCTCAATATGCCTTTGAGAATGGAATAGACGTATCACGGCCATTGTTCAAACTAGTCAAAAAATATGACCATCATGCCCCTGCGGACGAGCTTGATGCAGACGATTTGCAAGATATGCAAGATATGCAACCCAACTATCATCACCCCTACAGCATTGACAACAAGGATGACATTTTCAGCCTCCTAAATAAACGAACAGACCATACACCCAACGACGACACGTCAGAAAACGAAGCAGTAGCAGATCAGGGAACAGATCAGGGAGCAGAGCCTGAAGACGATTCTCTGGAGCAAGACGACAACGTCGCTCAAACCACCGTGAGACTTCCCAAAATATTTCTGAAAAAGAGTTGGCACAAAAAGATCAAACCGGGGATTTCTTCATTCAACGCCAGTCCCCACAAAATTGGAAAACTTCACATCAAACCTCTTCTAAAACTTGCAGCAAGTGTTGTTCCGAAATCGCAGCATTGTCGAACTCCGATTTTCCTACATTCCACTGGAGGTATGAGACTATTAACTCCCACAGAACAGAACGATATATTGGAAAACATATGTAGTTATCTCAGACAAAAGTCAGATTTTTTTCTTCCTGATTGCGATTCTCACGTCAATGTCATTGACGGAGCGGTGGAGGGGCTCTACGGATGGCTTTCGATCAACTACATGAAGAAAAGTTTCGATAATCCAGAAAACCACCAGCATGGGAAAAACCACACAACATACGGACTTTTGGATATGGGGGGTGCGTCGACTCAGGTTGTTTTCCAGCCAAATACCACAGAAATAGCCGAGCATCCCAACAACTTGTTCAAGATCATCCTCCACCACATTCCCACGTTAAACCCCCATCATGATTTCTCCCCACCAGAAAAGGTGAGTTTGGACGTTTATTCCGACTCTTTTCTCGGGTTTGGTATGTACCAGGCACGGAACCGATACTTGACGTCGTTGGTGGATCACCATGGCATGAAAAACAAGTTCCACTCCCCCATTGTGGACCCCTGTTTGCCCAAGGGATTCTCGTTCAAAGCCAAAATCCAGGATTACCTGGCAGCATTTGTCGGCGAGAGCAATTTCCAAGCATGCTTACAGCTGATATTCCCCGTGCTTTCCAACAGCACCCACAACAGTGCCAATGTGCCCCCCACCAGTAATTGCAAGCAGCTTAGTGAAGAAAACGAAGTGAGTTCGTGCTTGCTCAACGACTTGATTCCGGCGTTTGATTTCGACGTGAACCACTTCATTGGCGTCAGTGGATACTGGGACTCGATCCAGAGTCTTATGTCATACGATGAATCAAACAGAAAGAACCCCCACGGCAACGAAAGCAGTACCTACGATTACCACTTGATGTACAAGGAAACCGAGAGATTGTGCAGCCAGTCGTTCAGTCATTTGATGGATTTGAATGTGGGCAAGTCCAAGACAAGCCGAATGGACGAAGAAGACCTTGCTGAATTATGTTTCAAATCGTCATGGATCTTGAACTTTTTGCATATTGGCTTGGGGTTTCCACGATTTGGCATTGACGAGTCCCCCACCAAGACCAACGAATTCATTCCGTTGGAGTTGGTGGAGAAGTTGGGAGGGTCGTCGTTCTCGTGGACTTTGGGAAGAGCATTACTTTATGCCAATGATGAATACGTCCAGGCATTCAACAATTACACCCGATCGATTTCACTGGATGAGAAAGACTTGATCAAACGACCAGGATTCTATCATTCGGCTTCCAAGAGCGTATATCACCTAGGTGGTGAGCAAAATGGAGTCATGGCACGGCTTCCTTTTGTTGCTCCCTCAGAAGACGACAAGTACCCCATGTTTGACTACGAAAGTACCCCTGGCACAGAACATCCAATCCTGAAGTGGGAGATTGAACCGCACCGGTGGATTGGATTGGCAATCATGATGGCTTTGGTTGGGTTTATCTTGTGGCTAATGGTGGGAAGATCCAGACGGTCCATCCTCTTTACTACCACCAAAGAGAGAGCATTATTAGTGTCGCACAATATCTTGAAGAAGTTGGGGTTGAGCCGAGATGTGAGATACGTCGGGATTCCTGGTGGTGACGGTGGCAGTGCCAACGTCGACTTGGAACTCCACGATGTGTCAGGTTCGACAGACCAATTCAAAATAGACAGTGACGACGAAACCGCATAGATCCATTAAGGATAGCGTTGCATTTTATACAAATAACAATACCCGAATCACTCCGTTGATCATAAATTCGTAAACTATGTACATCACTCGTATTTACCAAAGCATAAACTTGCGTTGACACCACCAAACCCAAACGAATTACACAAAGCGTACTTCACGTCGACTTTCCTTGCGGTGTTGGGAACGTAATCAAAAGTGGAAAACTTGGATATGTCGTCGTCTTCGTGACCACCCGGAGCAGTCAAGTTGAGGGTGGGGGGGATAATCGAGTCTTTAATTGCTTGTATTGTGAAGATCGATTCAACAGCCCCTGCTGCTCCTAAAAGATGTCCAATTGATGACTTGGTGGACGAAACGTGGAGTTTTGAGTTTTTGTTGCTGCCAAATAACCGATTTATGGCATTGTTTTCTGCTCTGTCGCCAATGACGGTGGACGTGGCATGAGCATTGATGTAGTCGATGTCTTTGACGTCGACCTTTGCTCTTTGTACTGCCATTTCCATCGACATAAATGCCCCTGAACCGTCCTCCAACGGCGCAGTAATGTGGTTAGCATCTCCTGAGAGACCGTAGCCTAGCACTTCGGCATAGATGTCGTCTTTAGTCAAGTTTCTAGCCAAAGCAGACTCCAATTTCTCGAGGATCAAAATTCCTGTTCCCTCGCTGAGAACAAACCCATTTCTCCTTCCATCAAACGGTCTGGACGCAGCTTCAGGGCAATCATTACTGTCAGTAGTGACAGATCTTGCCCTGGCAAATCCAGAAAGCGCCAATGGATGAATAGAAGATTCGGTACCACCACAAATCATGGCATCAGCATACCCATTTTGGATAAAGTTATAAGCATCACCTATCGAGTGTAGTCCAGTAGCGCAGGCAGTGGATACAGAGTGTAATGGGCCTTGCAAACCATACTTAATTGAGATGTTTCCCGCAGCCATGTTGGTTAACAATTTTGGAATGAAAAGAGGTTGGACTTTTTTGTAGCCTGACTGGTTAAAATTGACCGAATTTTCGTATATATCGTGGAATGATCCAATTCCACTGCCCACGGCCACACCAATCCTTTTTTTGTCTTCTGCTATACCGTCATGTTCCAATAACTTTGCGTCTACAAGTGCCTCTTTAGCAGCTACCAACCCATACTGGGAAAACAAGGCCAACCTTCTGGAGTCTCCTTTGGTAAAATGATCTTCACTGTTCCAACAATTCTCGTCAATTGACCCACTGGGCACCTTCCCAATAACTTTGGACGGAATCTTATCCCAGCCCAGCAGCTCGTAGTCTGGTAATGTGGTGGTAGAAATAAGTCCACTTTTTCCCGCAACCAAACGAGTCCACGACGCACTTGCACCCACGCCTAGCGGCGTGATGAGCCCAATCCCCGTCACCACAACTCGGTTCGACATTGCTTTCCCTCTTCACTCAGTCTTCTCACATACACATTGTGAAGCGAAAAGCGAAAATAAACTTGTGTTGTGAATGGTAGCGCCGTATTTCTGTTTTTGAGTTTTCAAACACGAAACCGATGGTGATTCTTGGAGCTACAAAGGGGGTACGGTACGGCATCAGTGTCTCTGCTGTGCGAGATCCAAGTAGCACTGTAGTCTTTTCTCGTCGCCCACGATAAAATTATGAAAGTTTTCTACCAATGTTTCTGGGAGATCGAGCGCATTTGCGAGATTGATCCAGTTTTCTTGATCAGAAATATTGGGGTCTTTTTCAAATTCTTGTTTGGGTATTGAAGGTTGGTTTTCTTTAAGAAACGATTGTAGTCGTTCTTTCTTTAAGTTTATGTTTGCGTCATAATTGGGAGATTTTTTTCTTGATTTCTCATACGCTGCAAAATCTTGCAAGTATGTCTTAAAGGCCTTGTATATCTCCTCCATTTTTCTGGGTTTCAATTGTACGCTAGCCAATTTCTGGTGGTTCTTTGCATAAAACTCTTCGTAAAAGCTGGTTTTTATTTGTTTCTTGAAGTCTTGCAAAATGAACATATACGATAGACCTGGTGTAGGGAATTTCCTGACGATTTCTTCTTCCAGCTCATTCAGCTCATCCAGTTCAATATTTGCCTCTTGAGGGTCTTGCCCTGAATGTTTAGCGCACCATTCGTTGAATATCTGTTCTCTTTCGGCATCGTTGTCTATTGAGAAATACTCTGGAGATGTGGCCAACTCTGATATCAATTCTTCTTGAACCATGCTCCATGGCTCGTAAATAGAAATCTTTGATTTCAACCGATCCAAGAGGTTGAGGAAATTCAGTTTTTTTGTGTCGTCGGTGTCCAGTTCTAAATCAAGGTCTAGGTAGCTGTCGGCATTGGCCAATGGTTCGAAATTCTCGACATCACTTTCCTCAAGAAGTTCCGAAATCTCGCTTGTATGATCTCTCTGTTCTGTTGAAATAGGTAGCAGTATTGGTTGGCTAACTTCTACATTTTCTTCTTTTTCTTCTTCTTCTTCTTCCTCACTAGACGAGTACCCCAGAACCAATGCCGCTTTTGGTTCGGTTTTCTCGGTGTCGCCAGTCTCGCTCTCCACCGTTTCTCGCAACAATCCTACTTCCCTCAACAAATCGGTAACAACAGCTTGTTTCGTTTTCTCGTCAATACTTTCGTGTTCCACTTCTTCTGTCAGATACCCATCATCATGGCCACTTTCCTGTACAATTTCTTGTACCAATGTTTCTTCGGTAGTTTGGTTTGGTTCAGATAATTTTGTTTCTACAGCAGCCTGGCGGGTGGTTGTGGTGTGCAACTTACCACCGACCCTCACTCCGTTGTTCATCCCACATATTAGCGCGACTTGATTGAAATCAATTGCCAGAACGAATTCTTGTTGGTCAATGTTTGGAAAATGGTGAAACAAATCACCTAGTTGCCAAAACGATAGCTTCTCATTAGAGTTGAAGTAGAAGTGTAAATGTTTTGTGGTGAATATGATATACCACCCGACGTCTTTCTCGTAGGGGATATGATACTGGAACTTGGGTGAACCCAACCTGGTCGGGGTGTCCAGCTTATTCATGGAGGGTTTGATTTCTTTACTATTGTTCGAAAAAACTCGATTTAAATCATCGCGAACTGTATGAAATGGCGATTCAATTTGTTTCCAATTAATTGATTCGATATATTTGAATATTGATATTGGTTCGATTTGAACATTTGAACCTTCGTTCCTGGTTCAGATGCATCGTCTGCTTACTCTATCTATGAAAATGTAAACTCCATCACAGAACTTAATTGGTTACTTCAATAAATTACACTATCACATATGTCTCGGTAAAGCACCGTTTATTCCATATAAACCTCCTCGTTACATTCCATAACTAATAAATAAATAAGAACCCGACAAGCGGGATGGTTCAACCATTTTAATAAATAAACCTGTTTCCAGGACGATATGATCCACCACCATACCGTTTTTTAATAAATATAACAGCCATGTGGTCCATATTAGCACGAAAATCGAGCTATTATTGTTATAGCTGCTACCCGAGGTAATAAATAATTAAATCCACCATTTTGGGGTGAATTCACCCAAATAAATAAATAAATAGAACTTGTGCTACAAATTCTACCCATCTGATGAATCCTAACGATGTAATACATCTCTTTTGACCATTCACGATTCTGATCAATATCCACGGATTTTCCTCGTTAAGTCCTACCAGATGGTGCAGGTGTACCCATGCCGTCCAAACTGTCCATGGCATGAGGAACAGCCTACGGAACTAGCTCACTAGCATGTTTACACTCATTTTCAACTTTCTCGACTCGGGAGTATCATAGGTAGGGGAAGTTTTTGTTTCTAAAGGTAATACTACTTGGTTTGTTACCAAA
This sequence comes from Suzukiozyma manassasensis, assembly GCA_030569175.1. Lineage (NCBI taxonomy): Eukaryota > Fungi > Ascomycota > Pichiomycetes > Serinales > Debaryomycetaceae > Suzukiozyma > Suzukiozyma manassasensis. The sequence continues at coordinate 840,159 of JAJMKC010000001.1, read as the reverse complement.
TTTGCGTCTTGTTGCTTGAAATTCAACGAAGGGTCAGCACGTTTGTATGATTTTCGTATTCTTGACACTGCCAACTCCGACCCCTGGTGCAAGTTTTTTGCATGCCTCAACAACAAGTCTCTTCTCGAAAATGGCCGAGAGCAAATTCCACAGGTGAAAGGCTTCAACTTATTGTGAGTTGACTGAGTGTGTCTTGTCAAATGCTCCTCTCTTGTGAAAGCCCGCTTACATTGTTTACAGTTGTAAATTCTCGGGTTTCCCGCAGCAGTTTTTGTTCCGTAGTTGGTAGTAGGTGACAATGACATCCCAAACACACGAAAAGTTCTTCGAAACTTGTCAATAAAATGAGCCACCTATGCTATGCTACCGTAAATGGTATTTAACTATACACCAACTTACTGAGTTAGTGGTACAACAAAAAGAATTAAGTGATATTCCTTCCGTGGTACAAGAACAGTTTTATAAATATAGGGTAAATTTTTTTAGACAGAGTCTACTATTTATAAAAGTGCGACTGAGTGGGGAAGATTTAAGAATTCCTGTTCAAGAGGGGATTAACTGCAAAAGTACGCAGACATGAAAATCTACAACCATGCCGGTGTAGTTGTCCTATTAATACTACTCCCCACCATGCGGTGGTTGTGTTTTCGTACTGTTGTACTTTGTTAATTGCGTGCTTTAGTCATTCCAGTTTTCTGGGGTTAGCCCCAAATGCGGGTGGGGTAGAATCGGGTCCGAGCCAGTCAATTGCAACATCAATTTCCAGTTCAGTTGCTTGTGTGAGTAAACACTATCGCAGAAAACTTTTGCGTTGGCCTCACCACTAGAATAATGGGGCCGGTGGAGCTCATTTTACCACAGGTTCATCCCTTCTTCTAGTGGAACTGCAATTGTTGACGTTGCCCTGCCTTGGTAGTGCACTAATAAGCCATTGCATGTTAAGTGGAACAATTGTGCCGCATTATTAGTAATAGGAGTGACATAATGGTGTGAATTATTATTAGGTCGTACCTCTGGGGCCCAATCAGGTTTACTGAACGTTATCGATGATACCAACTCCGAGTCTTGGCTTTGTGCAGGACGGTAAATCTTCTGTCAGATTGTACCTTTCATAAAATACCTTAAAGTTGGTATACTGTAGCTCCTCTGGTACTACTGTAAAACAGGATAGCTTGTTCGGATTGCTATTGTGCAACTTATTACTTTTTGATATTGCTTGCAAACAGATGTTTTAGTGACGGCGATCTACTGTCAATATAATACCGTTATTTTTGTCCGAGTACACTGTAACGATCCACCCCACAATTTTTTATGTGTTCCCAACATGGGATATTGACCATTGACGATAATATCGATTACATAAGTTGAAGAACCTGTAACAAGAACAAAGCAACGCCTTCTAGCCTCCCCTCGAGTATGCTTGCCGTGGGGCAACAGATTATAGGTTGCAGGTTTTTTGTGGGGTTGCAGTGTACATTACGAGCTCGGAGGGAGTGAACATAGCCGCATGGATTAAAGGAAAATATTCTGAATGAGATCGGCGTTCCGGGAGGAGCACAAACCGTGTCGGGACCGAAACACAAAATCACCCTCAGAAGTTGACTGAGCTGAACTATGTGTGGTAATGGTTTCGGACTCCATCCTAACACACCATCTGTTCATAAGACCTCGAACGGCTGTATACTTCATTGTTGTTTAGTACCCATCACGTGAAAAATGCTCATGCATCATCTCACCAACATCGTGGTACCGGATAGGGATGCTAATAGTTACTGACTTGACTCCGGGTCTGTGGCTAGTTCGACTTTTCCTGTCAATTCAAGATTCGGACTTCTTTGCAAATCATCTCCTGGAAAAGTATATGAATACGGAAGTTCCAAGCATGCATGGAATTTATTGTGTTGAGAATAATTTTTAAGACCTTAAATTGAAAGCTGCGTCACTTGTACAAGCGTAGTAAGACTCCAAACACATTTCTCTGAAAATTTATTACGAGTAGAACAAGGAATGAGGTTCAACTTCTATCAGGCGAAGTGACTTACAATTTAAACGATGGGCTCGGAAGAAAATAGCTGCTATCAGGATTATTAGGGGTTCTTTGCAATTACGTCACCCATCTCTATTAATTCGAAACCGTCCAGAAATTGTAAGGAAATTCGTTCTACGAGAGAGATTGAAAAATTTAAATGCAGTTTCAGTAGTGATCGTAGGCTACGATACTCCTTGAAGACCTGATAGAAATTCTTTGATTTGATACTTGATTTGTGGTTTAAAGAGCCAGGTATAACATTCTGAGTAGATATTGAGTTATTCTATCAGTGATTTCATTGTAGTCAAAATGATATGCAGACAGTAGTAGTAGCACTGCAGTTCCAAATAATTGTGAGGCTATGTGACTACTTAGCAGCTTCTAAGCACGTTCAGAACAGAAATGGCCATAGGCAACCCATGTGGGAAACACAGAAAATAACGCAATACCAATAGTACTTCACGTCGCAGGCGACGGCACGAACCCACAGCTTTCATGAAAAAATTCCATAATTATTTGAAGTGCATTTCTTTGCAGTATGCATGGTGATAATATTGTTCCTTGGTACAAGTAAGACGGTGCCCACAGGATCCCGTGGTTAAAATTTCCTAGATAATAATTGTAAGACAAGAATGCAATGATACTTCTACTTGTAGAGTAACTTTCGACTGTTAAGCCATCGAAAATAAACTAAAATTCGAAAATTTCAAGTTCCGCGAATCATATTTTTACGTGATTCCCTCCCCAAAGTTTTCCTAAAACAGGAGCAAATTCTGAACATACAGAAAAGATTTACGTGTGCAATCTTTAATTATTGATTTAATCTATCGATATCGAAGTCAAACTGTTGACAAATACTTTACTATTTGTTGTAGAGTATTTTTTTACGTACGGAAACGAACTTAAGCATGTACGCAGCTACATGCGTTTTCTTCTTGTGCTTCATACGTCGATCTGAGCAATCATTAGATTATCTATTTTTTTAAACCAAGGTACATCTGCGTTATCAAAGTTCCTCTCTTCCCTGCATTATCTTTCATGCCAGGCTATTCATAATTCAGATAAGCTACTATTCCTTATGCATTGAGTTTCGCTGCATGATATTTTTACGAGCAAGGATCCCTCAAATATACCTCCATGTCAGAGTTCGTAAATGTATTTTTGCATTCCGCTATCTCCACTAACTTGTTTCAAATCTAGACTAGCTTCGGAAGGGGTCCAAGGGAAAATAATAGATGCATAAAGGACAAAAAATATGCGATTATTTCTACTTGGATATAGCCTGCCAAACCGCAAAAAAATATGTGTTCTACTTGACATGAAATAGCCCCAAGAATATATTATGAAACAGACAAGGAAAATTCGGAAAAGGGCCCTATACCGTAATGTTTTCAAATAATATACAGTTTACGAATAGGTCAATCGGACGAACCAGTTGATTTGTTTGATGAGCATACGGCAGAATCGGTAGGTATATTAAAGCAAAAGAGTGTTTTCAATTTGAGTTGTGAGAAATACGAATATATATATCAAAGAATAGTAGGTTCTTTAACTTATTTCTCTTCCCAACTAAGTTTGTGTGTAGAAAGTTCTATGGTTTATTCACACATGGCAATAAATGCTTCATAGTAGAAAAAACCTAATTGTCGCCTTTCAAGTCTCTTGGACGAAGGTATCCATCAAAATCAAACTATCACCATGGGTATCTGTGTACGTCGAGGGCACACGCGTAACGATTCATGGTGTGAGTTTCAAGAGTTCGTGGGAGCTGGAGCAAAAGCACACGTTTAAGACAATTTGAATTAAATGTAGTTTTTTTGCAACTTCATTAAAATTTGAAAAACTCTGCGTAAGCTAATTGAACCAGTTCTAGTTAAAGAGAAAGGCATTATAGAAATTCACCAAAGTTTACAGCTATAGGTATACCAGGGTATACCAGGCTTTACAAGCCGGGTATGTATCCTCAACGTGCCTCAAGTCTCTTTCTATAACATTCTATATCATAGTCCTCATTTTTCTGTTGCTCGGGATCGAACCGACCACACAGGAAACGGACATCCTAGAAGTGATTCTATTCGAGCCCTTAAACCACAATGTTGCTGTGATTTTAACGCAAACGAGTGTATCCCCAGGAAGCTTTTTCACCAAATAAGCACCGGGTTTGAGAGCCCAAATAGCCCAAAACCCGTCCATGATAGTTGTGTTGAAGTTTATATCTAAAAGTGCGTCCAAAACCTTGTCATTGTTATGTCAGCTTTTGCGACAAAACACAATCGCGCATACAGGCGCCACCGATAAGACTAAAATATAGTCAGATAGTACACTCATGTCTATGAACCACCACCATGTCTGCTCATCACAGTGAAAGCCATGGAAGTGACACATTTCTATCACGGGTGTTTGGGCTTCACTCAATATACAACCAATTGGCTGATAACTATCAATATTACGACCCTGATGCCGATTCCACCGTAGCCCAGCAACTCCAGGTTAATAACCAGACCCAGCAACAATTTCACCACGATTCCATCTTTGCTGGTCCTCTCGTACCGCAACTGTCGGCCGAGAAAGATAAAGATAAGTCTAGTGAGCGATTAAAAAGTGGGTCCAATAGTAATCATTTGCTCGATTCAGAGTCGGACCTGGACTTATCTCTGTCATCTGAAGAGTCTTCAAATCCTATCATAGCCAAGTTAACTGATGCCAATGTCAATAAAGTTAAATCAAACACTATTTTGAACCGGTCCAATAAACAGGAACTTGTGTCCAATTTACACGCGTCCTCATCTCATGATCCTGTTGTACACGAAGCAAAGACTCGGTTCAAATTACCACGACTCTTTCCCAAGTCAAACAAAAATGTCACCAGTGAATTGCCCCTATACAACTCGCAAACAACCTCGTTCAGAAAACCTACACAGCAGTCGTCCCAGTCTCAACCCCAGTCAAATAAACACTTGTACCAAAGAAGTAGAAAGGCTCGACCTAGATTTGTCATTCCTCCAAAAGAAAGAGCTTTGTATCTATGGGCAAATATCACCAACATGGACGAGTTCTTGACAGATTTGTATTACTACTACCGTGGAAAGGGCCTTACAAATATCGTGTTGACAAGAATCGTAGACTTGTTGATTTTGATATTCGTCTTGGGGTTCACGGTGTTTTTGAAATGGGGTATCAACTATGACCTCTTTTTCAAAACTTACAAGCAAAGCAGTCATATTACGTTGCACGATATAATCAAACCTAATTTTTTGTACAATGAGGTTCCCTTCTCAGTGAAACTACTACTATTTGGGTTTGTAAACTACGTCATTTTAAGGTTGGTTCAAGTATACTTCGATTTTACTTACAAATTGAAGGAGATCAAAAATTTCTACAAACAATTGTTGAACATTACCAACGATAATGAACTTTTGACTATCTCGTGGTCAACTATTGTGGAAAGGCTAATGTTGCTAAAAGATTACAATAGTTTGACTAGCGAGACTAACAACAACGAAATGCACATCAACGATTTGAATTCAAAGATTAGATTGAATGCACATGATATTGCCAATCGTATCATGAGAATGGAAAATTATATGATTGCATTAATCAATAAGGATATCTTGAACTTGACCGTCGAGATTCCTGTGGGGAACAAATCAGTTGCTTTGTTGAATAACCGATCAGTTTTAACAAAAACTCTCGAATGGAACTTGAAATTGTGCATCAACAATTTTATTTTCAATCAAGATGGTCATATAAATTCAAAAGTCTTGAAAGAAGTGAACCGTAATCAGTTAGCTGCTGAATTAACCAGCCGATTCAAGATGGCTGCGATCATTAATTTGGTGTTGTGTCCGTTCATTGTGATCTATTTTGTTTTGTTATACTTTTTCCGTTACTTTAACGAATATAAATCGAACCCTTCATCGATTTTAGGATTGAGGCAGTATACTCCGTATGCTGAATGGAAATTGCGGGAATTCAACGAGCTTTCACACTTTTTCATCAGAAGGTTACATCTTTCAATTGGACCAGCAAATACCTACATCAATCAATTTCCTAGGGGCTTCTTGATTGTGAATATGATGACGTTAGTTAATTTTATACTGGGAGCAATTACTGCGATTTTAGTGATTATGGGATTATGGTTCGAAGATGAGGACCATTCTTTTTGGTCCTTTGAAATCACTGAAGGGAAGTCGGCATTATTCTACATTAGTTTGTTTGGGTCAATCTGGGCAGTGAGTGCTGGATCATTAAACATGCCCAGTACTAGCTCTGTATCAGCAGAGAATGCGAATACGAATACGTCTTCATTTGTTTATGATCCCGAAGCAAGCTTGAGGTATGTTTCCCAGTTTACCCACTATTTACCTAGTACATGGAATGGTAGATTGCACAGCATGGAAGTCAAGAATGAGTTTTGCGAACTATACAGTTTGAAGATAATTATTATCATGAACGAGATTTTGAGCTTAATAATGACACCATTCATTCTTTGGCATAGAGTATCGAGAAACTCGGGAACTATAATTGACTTTTTCCGAGAGTATTCGATTCACGTTGACGGCTTAGGATACATTTGCTATTTTTCCATGTTTAACTTCGAAGAAAAGGACAAGAACATGATGTACAACTTGAACAAGAGAAAGAAACACAGCAAGCTGAGCAAAATGAAGAAGAAGGTTTATCTTACTCAAGAAGATGTGGAGTTAAATCCAATAAAGCCTAAAATCAAAATTGTCGATAACGATATTCGACATATCGATAAAATCAACGAAAACCTCATAACTTCCGAGCCAGATGACGATGACGAAGACGATGAAGAAGAAGAAAACGACGAGGAATTCAATACATTATACCATGATGAAAAGATGATCCGGTCCTACATGTATTTCCTCGAAAGTTATGGAAATAAGAATGAATCAAACAGCAAAGCCCTCAAACTTGCCGACAAGAAATTCAAGCCCGTCCGTGCTGCTGACCCAACACCTTCCCTACTTATTCCACCAAACATTGACAACCAGCTTACGGATTCCTACACCATTAATTACAAGTTCGATGAAGATGAAAGCGAGAACGTGGCGGAAATCGGAAAAAAATCGGGGGTTTTTGGCATGTTGAACCAATTCTACAAGCAAGACCCCAATCGATAGCAAGTTGATGGTGATTCGACGGTGAATAGTGAATGCATTATATAGAGTTTAATTCAACCACAAATTTCCTAAAAGTGTAGATGCGGCGTGCGATGAGATGAGGTTTTTTCTATACCAGAAATCTGACCCACAAGAAACATTCTTCTTAACACAGCGATGGCCGGGTCACAATTGAAGCAGTTGAAGGCTGCGTTGAAGGACAAGGGACTCATTGGACAGACCAATGTGAAGAAAAAGAACCGGAAGTCTAAAACTCCGTCGGAAACTAGGCGAGATGACCGAGAACAAGTGATTTCTGACATTCGAAGCAACTTCAACAAGTTTGACCAGCGTATCAACCGATCCAAGCGCGATGTTACCGTCATAAAAGGCGGCAAGTTTGTCACTGTTGGGTCCCAGCAACATAACGATGCCACTCGGTCCAACACCTCGACACAAAAGTCCATGAAGATACAGTACGATTTGGAGAAGAAACAGAAGGGGAAGAATGGGGGTATTTCCGACCGAAGATTCGGGGAATCCAACAAGCACATGAGCGCAGAAGAGAAGATGTTGGAAAGATTCACGCGTGAAAGACAAGCCCTGTCGAAAAAGAAGAATGTATTTTCGTTAGGAAGTGACGACGAATCGGATAATGATGATGGATTTATTTTAACCCACGGGGGAAAAACTCTTGCGATTGACGAAGAAGATGATGCTGAAGTTGACGAGAGCAAGAATGTGCGGTACGTGGACGAGGATCAGGTTGATGATCAACCACCAAGAAAAAAGTCCAAAAAAGATGTCATGAAAGAGATTATTGCCAAGTCCAAGTTTTACAAGCACCAAAGACAAGTTGAACAGCAAAAGACTCAAGAAACAATCATGGATTTGGACGACGAGTTTGCGGACGTGTTGCAAGAGTTCAACGAAATGAAAGCACCAAAACCCCAATTTTCCACCAAATCAAAAGAAGACATCGATTACGACACCAAGGTGAGGGAGTTGACTTACGACAAACGGTCGGTTCCTGCTGACAGAACTAAAACTCAAGAAGAGTTGCAAAAAGAACATGATGATAAATTGAAGAAGTTGGAGGCAGATAGATTGAAAAGAATGGAAGGACTTGAGGCAGAGGATCGTGAAGCAGAAGCTGACGACTTGGACGACGAGTTCTGGGGAGGAAGCGGCGACGAAGCAGACGGATTCACAATCGAGAATTCGGACCAAGAAGAAGAGGATGAAGACCAACACTCTGACAATGAGTCGCCAAATGGATCTGGTGGTAGATCTAAACCAATTAGAAAACCACTTGTGATCATGCCCGGTACTACTGAAGAATTTTTACGACAAATCTCCGATGTTCCTCCAGAGAACCAAGTTGAATACATCAAGAAAATCATTGACCATTACAAACCAAACTTGGCCATGGGCAACAAGGCCAAAATGAATATTTTCGTGAAAATCATTTTTGAATACGTATTACACTTGGCACAAAAACCACAACCAGACCAGCAATTGATTGAGCAGTTGTCGAGTTTAGTCAAAGTATTGGCCGAAAGGTTCAACGAAGATTTGGTCGAGTGCATCAGAAGTGAAATCAATGAAATACAAGCGAGAATCATCAACCAACAATTGTTGAAAAGAGACTGTGTTTTCTTCACCCTAATTGGATACTTATTCTCGACATCTGATCACTATCACTTGGTGGTGACCCCATCGTTGATTTTGATGAATGAAATATTATCGGGATTCATCTATGAAAAGACCACTTCATTAACACAATTGTACCAAGGAGTTTTTATTGTCGATATATTGATGAACTACCAACGATTTTCCAAACGGTATATTCCCGAAGTGGTGACATTTTTGGAAAAAGCCATGGCGATGTTACTTCCAGAGCCAAAATTGATTGACCGTTCGCAATTGTTGTCGATCAAAAACGTCATAGAAACCAATTTAAACCTCTTGAAACAGACAAAATTCAAAAAGTACGACGAACAAACCATCAGCATTAACCTTAGTGAAATATTCACTTCCAAAGACGACGACGACCAGTTGAAATTCAAGGTTATCATCAAAATGGTAGATATAATTGACCGCTTGGTCGGTTTGTGGAAGGATAAGTCAGTATTGATTGAAATTACTCAACCATTTATTGCTCTCTTGAAGCATTTGGTGAAATACTATGGGGCCACATTACCACAAAGTACCAAAATATTAACCAGATTGACCAAATTACAATCAGTGGCAGCCAAAGAAAGAAAGCCATTGGTGTTGCAGACCCACAGAGCAATTGCCATTGCCACCTATGTTCCCAAGTTTGAAGAGAACTTTAACCCAGATAAGAAGTCTTATGACGTTAATGTTGAACGACAAGAGATGAACAAGGTCAAGGCACAATTGAAGAAGGAAAGAAAACAAGCATTGAAGGACATTCGACAAGAAACCCGGTTTGTTGCCAGAGAGCAAATCCAAGAAAAGAAGAAAATGTACGACGAGTACCACAAGAAGATGGCATCGATTGTTAACTCTATTTCTACGATTGAAGGGGCAGAAAAGAACGAATATGAACGGGAAAAGAAGTTGCGTAAGAGCAGAAAGTAAGTTGATTATGCTTTCAATATAAAACACGGCACATAGCATAACATGTATCTTGATAAGTAGACAAGACAGAAGAAACGACAAAAGTCGAAAGTAGAAAGGCGAAGTACAGAATTGAGCAAGTAGAATTGGGCAAGTAGATGTAGACATATGTTAGAAAAGCCAACGTTAACATGAGAAACCCAGAAATAAGAGAATTGGAAAACAAAACCAGAACAAAACAAGATTACGAGAAAAAAAACAAATGTTTGACACATGCAAAGCACCATTTTGGGTTCAGTTGCATCGTGGTACCTATACAATTGTGGCAAACGAATGCAGTGTAATCGGAGATAGCATTTGACATTTCTACCGACTCACTAGTCACTCAACAACATGACCTAACATGTCAGTTTCACAGTACATTCCGCGTCCCACATGTACTGCGGTTCTCAATCGCCGGTTCGCTTGTTCGCTTATTCATTCCAAGATCTCCTGGACGGAAGTGGGTTCGGGATGACGCCAGGGTTCGTAAGGGGCATCGAGTTGCCTCATAGGTAAAAATAGTGACAAAGGGAGACATTTCTAAGGGAGGACCTTGTTACAGAATTTGTAAGCGAGGGTGCAATTGGCGAGAACGGGGTAAAGTGAGGGATGCGACATATGATTGATGTCATCTAGGACGAAATTTAAGCCCATCTGAAGCACTATGACATAATGGCTACAAACCATTTACAACTTTATTCTACAAGTGAATTAATTAAAACAGGTATATATGTAAATTCAAACAATAGAATTAATGGAATGACAATCGCCGTTGACGACAAGTCACGGTAACGGAACGAAAGGATAAAAAAGGAAAGTACAATAGTTGGAAAAATTTCAAATTTTCCGACGGCTGTACGAAATTAAACATTAGGGGATATAATCTTCAGTAAGAAATGAAACCCGGTGGGGCAGGAATCAATGAGGCGGTACTCTTGATGAGACCTAAGCCCCAGACCCAGTAATTAACACAACTTCGCTATACACAATGTAATTTTATTCGCTCGTTGTAACTTATACTTGAGACATTGTAGGAATTCCCACTCTTGGGGTAGAACGTTTGGAAACACCATTAAACAAACCCCCTCTGGTGACAGAAATGAACGAAAAGATGGTGGAAGCAATAAAGATAAAGGTAGCAAAGTAAAAGAAAGCAACCGAAGCTTGAGCTTTTCTGCATCTGCTGGATTCACCTTGGGCAATGGTGTTCTTGTCGAGGTAGGCTTGGTTCTTGCACGAGTGAACTCTGATGTTGGCAGCAATTGCTGTGGCAGCAGCAAAGGTGAAAACAAAGTTCAAAAAGTCAAACAAAGCCAAGATAATTGGCCAGGCGAAAGCAGCAACAAAGTATGCCAACACCCCGTACAAGGAACTGGTCAAAATACCAAATGCAGCAGCGAAAACCCCAAATGAAACTTGAGGATTCGATTGGTACACAGTGGTAGCGGCCAACGACCCCGTCAACCCTAAGGCAACCACCAAAAATACAAAGTTAATGATACGTAAAATCGAGTCTCCAATTGCCAACATTGTCAAGTATTATATGTGAATTGAAACTAGATATAATTTCTCCCTTATGAAAAACAAATTATTCATGTAAAATTTCGTGTAACCAGAATGATAATATATATATGAAATTACTCCGTATAGTATATAACGATTCCATCATATAATAAATCCATTATGTTCCCTGACTATATAGTTAATTTAAAAATACTATCCTAATTTGGCCATGGATTGTTTACTTACGGTATATTCGGACCCAAGTTGCGGTGTGCATGCAGCAACCAGCATGATCATCACCACCATCGGTGTTCCATGTCAGTGGTGGTGGTGGCGGGATTGACGAGTGACACTAGTGTTGTATCGGTCTGCAATACGAGTCCAACTACCTTGTGCAATACAGGTGTTTTGTGACTCAATTGATCACAATTGGTTTGTAAGCAACTCATAAGGTTTCTCGTTCAACGGCTGGATTGCTACATGGGATGACGCAATATTTCCATAGGGAAATGGAACTTTGCTCCGGAACACTTTCCGACCCCGGACGGAAGTAAGTCGATGGACGGTAGCCGTACAATGGCAACCATTAAAGCCTGGAGATCCACGCTAGCAAGCAAAGCTATTTCAGCCGTGGCCAACGCAACCACGTCCATTGAGGCATTTGCTCCCACCGACGGCTTCCTCGTGTTTGTTTTCATCTCGTGTTCTCAGCCTTCAATGCGATGTGGTGTGGTGCCCAAGAAGTAGGGTTATGCAATGTAAAATAGTAGGGTGTTCAGGAGTGCACAGACCCCCCTCGATAAGAACCTCCCACCTCGGAAAATGACTGATTGTGAGTGATTTTCCTTTGCCATTGCTGACCGACCCCACGGCTTGTAGAAGTGGTACTGCGAGTCCTGGGCCGACGGGGTCACTGATGGTGCCACACGGGTTTCCTCCTTGCAGCATTTTGGTCACCGTATGTACCTGACCGAACCATTACTTCCGAGCGCGCCTTGCAATTATTATCAACGATGGTTTTCTTTGTGCGGTCTTCGTGGTGCCATTCGTAAAACAAGCCAGCCCGCAAATGCATCGAACACTTCTGCTTCATGTAGTCAATTGATATAACATGGGTGTTAGCCCCATGCCACTTCTTCCTCCTCCTATTACCAAATGCCATCTCGTCACCCGAGTTTGGTGGTGGTTTTACAGACTGCTGCATTCGTTTGCGTCGGTACAAGTATTTTTTCCCTCTCATCATGCCGCCGAATCCAACTCTCACCTTCACGCATTTAATACTACACCACAACTCTTGCTACATGTTTAAGACATGAATCCGTTACCATTTGCTCTCTTATAAAGGTTTACTACTATCACTGAGATTTGCTTTGTAGAATTGCCGTACTTTGTCGTCGACAGCAATTTGTTCCGGCGTCTGACCATCGTTGTTCTGAATAGTGACGTCTCCTCCATTATCAGCAAGCAAAACCGCAATCTTTGGGTGGCCCTCTGCCAAGGCATAGTGCATGCTCGTCCATCCTTCGTTGTCCTTACTATTGACTCGGATTTTGTGGTCGAGCAACAATTGCACTATCGGCTCCAGTCCGATCGATGCAGCCCTATGTAGACAGATTCTTCCTAAATTGTCCTTGATGGACACTTTTGCTCCATACTCCTCAATCATCGTCTTAACCAAGTCGTAGTGATTTTTCGACACCGCCAACGATAATGGAGTCACCCCTTGATCGGTAGTCAAATTGATGTCGGGTTTTTCCTCCATGCTCATCAATTCTTGAACAATGGTACTGTTGCCAATCGATGCTGCCATGTGTAAAGGCGTCCACCCTGAACTATCTACCATGTCGTCAATATCTATTGGCTTGAGACCGCGTGGCTGAATTATATAATCGACTAATCCTTGGTTGTTCAAACTAACTGCCCAATGCAAAGGGGTCCGCTCATCTTCGTCTTTTACAAATATTACCTTGGGGTTGTCGTCGATCAACTTCCTGGCAAGTAATCCGTTGCCGTCTCTGATCGCTTCGTGAACGCTATACTTGTTTTCTGCCATTGCTAGTAAATGACTTTTTGCTTGTAGTTGCAATTGTTGCACTATATGACAGTTTGTCCTCGTGATATCTTCGTGCTACACAAAATATCTCGTTGTGTTACCTTTTCGTCACGTCGTTCGACCGGCTTAATCCATGTTTGTGGAGTGATGGTGATGACTTGCCTCGGACGAATATGTAACTTCCGGTAGTGTTTCCGAGGAAATAGGCTACACATTACGAGGGTCGCGCTTTGTTTTTCGAGGATGAAATTTCACTCTTCCCAATTGGGGATTCATTTGTTTTGATTTTGATAAAAAACTCGAACCAGTTGTTTTGACATGGAAGAATGTCCATTGGCGACGATGCATCTAATTATTTCAGAGGGTTCTATTTTTTTGTGTAATTTCGTGGTATGCCATGTTTTGATTTGTGCCCAAAATCGTAACTAACTCGTTTCAAATGAAATTTTCATTGTTGAAAGCACTATCTTAGTACTTGGCTTAACTCGGCTGTTTGCAGTTGACATTCTACTTAACCACTCTGCATCTATTCCACCTCTTACCTATTTGGTGGAAAACGCGTTCACTGTTTTTGAATGCGCCGTGCCGTAATTATCTCTAGATTGTTAAGTGAGGGCCCTTACTTGCATCGTTGAAAAACAGTTGTTGCTACCTTTCTCTTATCTTAGGTGATACTACGGTTGAACTTTTACGATAATTCCGCTTTACTCTCATTGTACTCTTCGCCATAGTTCTACATAGTTCCACTTGTAGTCGTAAACAAACAAGATGACATTCATGATGCTAGTAACGAAATTTGCACAACGTTGAGACAATACTTGAACAACATTTGATTCATGACTATGTTGAATCGCCTCACCACGTTTCGACACGGAAATAAAACTTCTCATCTACCACCATTACATGCCATTTAGGTCTACCTAGGAAAGAAATTAACTGTCAAAGGATTACCTATACACGTTTGATTATTTGAATCAAATATCCGTAACAAAGTTATGTTGTTGACCTCGAGTCATTCGACTCACTATCGGAATCGAAATCTGGAGGTTGATGCAATATTGGTGCCAAAGTAACACCAGTATCAATATTAAGATTGTTAAGTTCTGATGCATGAAATGAACATTCTGCTTTGCTGTACTCGTTCCTACCTCCACTGTGCGTTTCGTTGTGATGCAGTGTAACATCCTTCAAACTGTTCAAATATTTTTGATAATCCTCAGATCCGTGCTCGGGGGTTTGGTGGCTGAACTGACTGTAATCTGGAGATGCCATAGAAATATCAGTGATCGATGGTGATAGCACATTGTTGTAGGGCACGATTGTGATATCGTGGTTATGGATATCTCCAGGTACCTGATCTGGAGAATCTTGTGACAACGATGAGTGGTAATTGGACATTTCCTTAGAGTGGTCCAACGAATTGCTGTGGTCGTCTTCATGATTCTTCTCATTGAAAGATGAGTCTGATACTGGAGAATTATCATAATTTTTGTAATCAATCTTGGTTGACTTGAATTTGCTAGAGCTTCTAGCTCCGTTACAATGCAAATACATGTAATCGACTTCCTCCAATTTCAATCCTTTTGTTTCATAAACTGTGAAATAGACAAATATCGTTCCCAACGTATTAAGGCCACCCCATATGAAAAAAATCTTTGTCCCTAATGATGCGGTATGATTCCCCGTATCAATGAGATATGGAGTGATATATGCAAAAATGAAATTCATAATCCAGTTTGTTGCAGTTGTTATGGACATTGCCTTTTGTCTAATACTTATACCATAAATATCCGACGCTAATGCCCAGGCACATCCACCCCATGAACTTGCAAAAAATGCAATGAAAACACACGAAAAGGAAATACAAATCGTCGAGGAAATGTAGCTTGATGAAACACACACTCCAACAATTGCAATGATGAAATTACTTGTTGACATGCCAAGTCCTCCACCAATTAACAATTTTCGTCGACCAATGGTATCAATTAAGATGATTCCCGGAATTGTAAACACAGTGTTTACACAATACGTCACAAAACTCATCATATAGTAGTTGGAAACCCCAGCAGATGCGAAGAAATTTGTCCCATAATAGAAGATGAAATTGATCCCAGAACATTGCTGAAATGCTTGAACCCCTATTCCTGTAATCATACGCAAGACTTGCTTATGTCTACCGCCTCCATTTCTGAAACAATCAAGTATGGTGGTCTTACCGAAAGACAATTCGTAATCGTAGTTGGCTTTTATTTCAACCAACTCCTCAATCAAATCTGGATCACTGGTTGGCAAACGCCTTAGTTTTGATAGACTCTGCAACGCTTTTTCAATATTATTCTTTTGCACGTAATATCTTGGAGACTCGGGCAAAAAGAACATACCTAAGGATAAGGCAGTGGCCCATAAAAATTGTAATCCAATCGGCACTCTGTAACTTACGGAATTTGGGACTTTTCTTGTACCTTGGCAGATCGCACTTGCTATCATAAGACCCCAGGTGATTGCCCATTGATAAGTAAACACAACAGATCCTCTAACCCATTTCGGACTAGCCTCGGCTTGATACAATGGTACAACCGCAGAAAGCATACCGATACCCACCCCGGAAACGGCTCTACCCACGCATAAAAGAGCGACCGTGGAACTGGCCGTTTGTAGAATATTTCCTATATTGAAAATGATTGCTGCTGACAAAATGATGGAGAACTTTCTACCAAAGTTGTCTGAAAGCAACGGTGCAATAATAGCTCCTGAAAGTGTCCCCAAACTCAAAATTGCTGTTATTAACGCTCTTTCATGGGTACTGAAGCTCATATGATTGCCAGGAAATTTTGACATCACATATTGCATTTCCATAATATCGTTAATTAATCCAGTATCATAGCCGTAAAGGAACCCACCAATAGCTGCGACTAAACCCACAATAATAGCCGAATTTGACGACAGCTTCTGTCGCATTTTCCTCCAATACTCCTCTTCTATAGAGTTGTCATATAGTAGTTGTTCTAGTATGTGCCACATTGCATAAACTCAAAGAAAAAGTAAACCACAATGAATGAATATACGAAGAAATAATGGCAAACGATACGACAAACGAATTTGTAGATGTTCGCCTATCCGACTCGAGAAATGCTGTTAAGCTTAAATTTGCCGATGGGGGATAAAGAAGTCAAATAAAACGTGATGAAACCAATATCACCAAGAAACAACACCCAAGTACAAACGGAACACACTTCTAGTGATATGCTGCTGAATGCAATGAAGATCGATAGGATGGAGATGTCAAACGGGAAAATCGAGCTAGATCGAAAACGTCTTTTTAGTGGCTTTTGACTTAAATTTAGGAGAAGATAATGCTAATATAGCCGTGATAGATGAAAACCACACTATCTCTGGTCGAGGTTGGTCTCGATGTAAAATGACACTTTGAGTGGATCTGTTTTAAAAACTTCTGGTACCACTACGTGACTGGAACAAGCTTTCCAAAATGCCCAAAATAAACAAGCAACAAGTACAACCGGGCAACGGCAGACGTTTATGCGACGACAACACCCCAAACGGACCAAGGTTCCTTTTGTAGCACAAACTTTCAACAATTAAACGACAGAGGTTATCACTGATGGAAAAGACCAAAACTGGGAATAATACAATGTACCCTAAGTATGGTATGAATGTCAACAGCAAGAAACAACAAAACGTCTCTTTCACGTTGATGATGGGTGGAGCTTGTCTGTTTCGAAATATCGTAAGTGTCACGATGTAGATTTTCTGATGTATGGGGAACAATGTCCTATGAAGGATTTCCTTAAATTCACTTACGATGCGCGCGGCCATTTGGGCCAACCTCCTCACCGATTCTACGGTATGTGGTAGACGGTCGTAGGTCAACAGCGGACAGACGGGTTGTGCCTATTCCTTTACTTCCTTCCATTCCGTCCAGGCACGAAGGTTTCGTTAGCCAGAATGGCGGGAAAGGCGATGGCGATGTCGATGGCGATGACAAGAAGACGCATGTAGATGTAGATGTAACCGCAACTGTACTTATTGTATATATGTGGCACAAGTCGGTCTAGTGCAGACTCGAAACGATGTAACACATGATGAGATGAAATCGATGAGCATGAAAAAAAACGGCACTGCCGACGAGTCGATCGATTTCGATGGATCGTAGTAGTAAACCTACAGAACCCACCGAGCAGCCTCAATCTTGGTGGGGAGACAGTGATGTAGCGACACCTGGAAGTTGGGAGTCTCGAGTGACATGTAGATTGCAACTATTAGAAATATAGCCGCCAGAACCATACAAAATCACCACGCGAAGCAAGAAACGATAGCAAAAGAAAACAACTAGATAAGATGCTAGACTGCTTAACGTCGATAGGATCACATGTGATTGGATTCTTTGTAATTTATGTGTCGTAAAAACGGTGTAGTGTTCTTCTTGAGAGCGGTTGCAAAATGACAAAATGCAGCTAAAGTACACACCAGCACCAGTAGAGCCGGTCTTGACCTAAGACAAAAACATCGCCTCTCTGCTTAGCTACGCCATTTTTTGTCACTGGGGATTCGTGTACTTATCTGAGCAATGACTATTGATTATATTCAGTATGTTGGGGCCCATGGCCTGTGGCCGGTTTGGTAAATTGTGGGGGCTATAAATCTCACATTGCGTAGAAAAATGTAGTAAAAAAAACCTTGTCATTTAAACCGTTTGCATTATGAAATCAAATACGGCCATCTCTGAGCACGTCAGAGTGTCAAATGACAGCAATCGTGAGCTAGTTGATATTACACCCATTGTAGACACAAAATACCGCCAGGTTGTCCCAGCGGGAAAATCGGGTTCACCTGGCGGTCTTGTGCTATTAGTATCTAATTGGTACCTCAGCGTGAAAGATTTCAACGGGGGATTGTTTTCGGTGATGATGTACTACGTGAACCATATTTTGTTGTTGTTTATATTTTTGAGCATTTCAATGTTTAATCAAGGGGTTAATTGGTACCACTACACCATGATTAAGTACTATACATTAGTGTACTACCCTAACAAATCTCCCCAAGTGATACGCGAGGATGTTAACAAGTTGGTGAGGATTCCAAAACGGGTGAGTTGCATATTGGATTTGAAGCACACAGACGACGAGAATGGAGGCGTCGAAGGGCTAATCAATAATATTGGAGAACTAACTGCTTGGTCAATCAGTGCGGGAATTCCTGAGTTGACAATCTACGAATACAACGGGGTGTTGATAAACGACTATCAAGCATACTTACCGCAACTAATCAAGCATTTGAACAAGAGCTTGGCCAATTACTTTGGATCGGAATCGGTGCCATTATTTTCCATCAGGATTCCCCACAAGAATCTAATTATTTACTCACACGGAGATTCTGCGTCGAGTACACCTCATTTGCAAATTTCTCTATTGAGCAGAACCGATGGGAAACCAACGATTGTGGAGTTAACGAGGACAATGAGCGAGCTAGCAATAAATAAAGAGTTATCCATCAAGGATATTTCGATTGAATTGATTGACGAAGAGTTGATTGAATTGGTGGGTCCGGAACCAGACTTGTTAATCAACTTTGGGCCAAACTTGGACTTGCAAGAATATCCTCCATGGCATATAAGGTTAACGGAAATTTTTTGGGAGCCCGATAACAACGATGTCAACTATGCGATATTCTTGCGGGCATTGAGAAAGTACTCCAACTGCAAAATGAATGTTGGTAAGTGAATTTGCAGAGAATATGTGTTTTGTTATATGAGCTGAAGTACAACACGAAAGGAATCGAATCGGAAACGAACAAATCGAAAAAAATTGGATCCTAATAGATCGAATAAAAGAAGTTAAATTCAAATCGAAAAGCTATCAAATCGAAAAGCTATCAAATCGAAAATTAAGTCCAAATTTAACACAGTTGGTGCCTGGGTCAATATACAAAAGTCATATTTGTGTGTTTGTGGGATTATTTATTGCATCAAAAGTCGAGTTTCCTATATTGTCATCCCAAAACCTGTAGAAATGCGATTATTACAGTAGACAAACAATACAACCCAGTAAACGGTATGCAAGTCTTCAGATCCCATCACCAAATTGGGTGAACCGTTGTGGTAGTGCCAGTCAGGCATTCGATCCAGGAACAATTTCGGAATTCACTCACATGATTGTTACGCGCTCCCACGGCTTTGTTTGAAACATGACGGAAAAACCCCCCCATTTTTGAGTAAGCATTCTAACTTTTAGCGCGCTTTGTAGCCCAACCCGAGATCTGATAACAAGTTTCCTCTAACACGCTATCTCCACATGTGGGTAATTCTGGCACCAATTGGGCTGGCAACGGTGGTGATGGGAGGAATATGTCGCGGAGCGGTGAAGAATGTCGCGCGTACCAAACAATGTCGCGACGGCAATTGAAGTGGGCGCGTGCGACATTTCAGTGATTTTGGTTTGTTGTTCAGATTGAAGAAAATTTTATTTATTTGTCGAAAGTTGATCTTAAATAGAATCACTGTATTGATTTAATATTATAGATATTTGGAGCAAGTATGGGGTTATCGTTTTCCAAGTTATTTTCCAATCTCTTTGGTAACAAAGAAATGAGAATTTTGATGGTGGGTTTAGATGCTGCCGGGAAAACCACCATTTTGTATAAATTGAAGTTGGGGGAAATCGTCACCACCATTCCTACCATTGGGTTCAACGTTGAAACCGTCGAATACAAGAATATCAGTTTCACCGTTTGGGATGTCGGTGGACAAGATAAAATCAGACCATTGTGGAGATACTACTTCCAAAACACCCAAGGGATTATATTCGTAGTTGATTCCAACGATAGAGATAGAATTGCCGAAGCAAGAGAAGAATTGCAACAAATGTTGAACGAAGACGAATTGAGGGATGCATTATTGTTGGTGTTTGCCAATAAACAAGATTTACCAAATGCCATGAATGCAGCAGAAATCACGGAAAAGTTGGGATTACACTCCATCAGACAAAGACCTTGGTACATCCAAGCTACTTGTGCCACCACCGGTGATGGTTTGTACGAAGGTTTGGAATGGTTATCGACTAACTTGAAAAACGCCAATTAATTCTAATGGTACTTAAAGCGGAGTTGTCATTGAATTTGTCTTCTTCGATGTCGAATTTGCCACGTTGATGTTGTAGTAGATCGAAATCAAATGTTTACCAGGATAACTATCGAATCCTTTTTCATTCAAAAGTCGCTCCTGCTTTTATTTATGTTTTACAATGAATATGATAATAAATATTCATATTTGATTTAGCTAAATTAAACATATATATTTTTTCTGTTCATTGTTCATTTCTGTTCATTTCTTACAGAATATAATTATTTAGATTAATTGATCAATTTTGTGAAGTGAGATATATTGTTTTCGACAAAGTATTAAACATGTAATACCTAAAATAAGTGGCAGTTTTTTATGATATTTGACGCAATTTAGCACTCTAGTGATCGGGAACATAGCTCAGGGTCTTTTGGGTACCACAAGGTTAAATGAGTGGCCGAAATCGGAGAATCATAATTTAGTGCCTGTGGGCAAATAAATCAGCAGACGAGACAGAAGACAAAACATGAAAGATTGAACTTGGAGAAAAAGAGTTGGAAAAATCTTAAATATATCAAATCATAAAAGCCGACAGGAAGTAATGGATTCAGTAGTTGTTTACTGGTTACCTATCAGTTGTTTATCTTACCATCTAATCAAACCAGTACATCAATGGTCAATTGATGTACGAAAGAGTTACTATGTTTTTTATTGTTTATTTCGGACTAGGATTGAGACTGCAAGACGTATTTATTCATACTGATAGAAACACCATGTCAGTTTTATGTCAACTTTCGGAGAAGAACCCACGATTGTGGATGAGAATGACACAGCACCAGAAAGGAAATTCAACAATTAAACAGAAAATTTATCATTTACACAACGAGAACGTCCATCTGAACCCATGCTGGAGTTACTATCCACCGTAATAGCACTATATTTTGTGGAATTAGACATAGTAGATTAAAAAGCACTTTGAAAGTCGACTTCATACACGTCTATGGTACAATGTTGAGCAACCCATCTTCCTTTCAAACACAGAATCTTGGGAGTATTTCAAACTCGCCTGAAATGAGATTTACTCAAGCAATCAGTTCGGAGTCCTCAACAAATGCCTTGATTTATCCACGTGGAAAATCAACTTTTCAAGCCAGTCTAAGGTAAAAATAATCAACAACATATACGAAATGCCTCTTTAGATAGCAAAATTGTTTCAAATGCCCAATGCTCACACCCAAACTTGATCTCCTTTTGAGAGTCTCCATTTTTGGGGCCCGATAATTATGCTACATAGAATGGCTGCAAAATTCCACTTCTCTGCATGGAGGTACAGGAGCTTATCTACCATACATTCACGAGAAGCAAATACGAAACGCAAAAGACATGAATGATTTGGATGATAAAGACATCCATGGACATTGGACTTGATCACAAACGTTCAATTCGATTCGTATTTGATCTCAATACTTTGGTTTGTTGATAAATCCTACAAAACATATCTGATGCCAAACGAAATCTATCAATCAATTTTCCACATATTGAAGATCGGTTCGCTGCGAGTAGTGTCTTCTTTAACGTAATAAGTGAAATGTGACAAAGCTAGTAGTTTTGCAATGAAGCATCCTTTGGACACTTTTGAACTGACAAACCTGCATCTGTCTTTCCAATGATTTGGTACGTCTTAAGCTTGAAAGTATGTTCAAGTCTTTCAAAAATTGAGTGTATCGCACCTGCAATTCTGTCAACATTTCACGTTGACCTCTATTAGCATCGGATATCCTCCCACATTGATAACCCCTATACTCTGTCCCTCCATATATGGGGAGTAATATCATTGCAAATGTGCACCACCAACATAGGGCTACAACCCTAAAATAAAACCAAGCAACTTATTTGCAGGACTATAGCACGTGACCATTTTACAAATTTTCATTCTATGGTGGTGAAGTAGTTGTGAAAATTTTCTAATATTAATATTTCAAATTGTTAATACTAATAGTTCACAAGTAAAAATGGTATGTTAAATTAGCGGAAATGACAGGAGACAAACGTATGAGACGGTTAGTGTGAGTAGGTCGAAGACGCTTTTGTTGTGTACCGATAGCACCCCATGAGTGTCGTGAAATCCGTCATCAAGAATATTCAATATACCCATAAATCAAACGAACAATGTTTTCCAGATCCAACAACGAATAGATTAGATTCAACAATAAGTGCCATCGAGAATTTTCCGCCAAACGATCTTTAATCTCAAGTTTCAAGAGTCCAATTAAACTTTCAACAATTTGTAGTTAGACACTTTTCAAATACCCTTTACATTGTCGACCTGTCAGTCAATATCCTTCGTGCTCGCTTACTAACAAATTTAGGCCGGTGTTAAAGCTTTCGAATTACGTACCAAATCTAAGGAACAATTACAATCACAATTAGTTGAATTAAAGCAAGAATTAGCTAACTTGAAGGTCCAAAAGATCCAAAAAGCTTCCTTGCCAAGAATCCACACCGTTAGAAAGAACATTGCCAGAGTTTTAACTGTTATCAACTTGAACCAAAGAGACAATGTTAGAGCTTTCTACCAAGGTAAGAAATACCAACCAAAAGACTTAAGAGCTAAGAAGACCAGAGCTATCAGAAGAAGATTATCCAAATTCGAACAATCTCAAGAAACCGACAAAGCTAGAAAACAAAGAATTGCTTTCCCACAAAGAAAGTTTGCTATTAAAGCTTAAGTGAGTTTTTAGTATTCTCATGTTTGTATAATTAATCCGACGCTTTAATATTTGAAGTTGAACAAGCCTATTTGGTAGATATTGTAGTAACTGACGTAACTTCGTCAACCTAAGTATACCTGTCAAATTATTTCTATAGTTCTTGCATATCAGGATGAAATATCGTAGATGTGAACAGTTCGTGACACCATAATAATGCAAACGACTACAAAACGTTTTATAAAATGCCATACAATAGCTTGATTTGGTTAGATAGATATCGAAATATAATACCTCTAAGCGTCAATCATCATAACGTCTTCTTCCACACTACCAACTTCTATCGCTTTCCTTAGTTTTTCATTTTTAAAGTTCTTGATTTTCGCCATCATGTCCACATCATCAACCACGTCTTCCAATTTTAATGGCATTCTGTTGAATGGATCAGTAGAATCACTTAATAAATGCGCCTTAATTGTTGCCCTATCAATTGTAATCTTGGACGTGGGCAAAATCACAGGGTCTTGCATCAACGTAAACATCAACGGATCTAAGAACTCATCGGGAATTTCACCTAGTTCCATTTCTTCATCTTCGTCAGCTTGTCTTTGTGATTCAGCTTTGTTAGCAAAATCAGCTAATTTATCGACCGATCTCGCATCCACAAAATTCCTTGATAAGATTTCTTCGGCCTTTTTGAAGTATTTTCTATCGAATGATCTACCATCTCGGGAAACAGCAACAACAAACTCAGATTGCAATGATAAGTTTATATAAATGCCACATAATGATTTCAAGGTTTCTTTCGGATTAAATCCATATTTCTCTGGATCCTCAACCTTCAAGTTGGAGCACTTTGGACCCACCATTACCGATAAGTTATAGTCTAACATACTTGCAAGTCTGTCAACAATTTCTGGCAAAACAAAAGCACGAGGCACTTCCTTCGTGAACAAACTGAACAACACCATAGTTTTATTTGACAATTGCAAATACGATTTTGCTTTCCGCTCAGAGGACTCCAAATTGCCAGCCAACTCTTCATCTGTGCCAAAATCATCATTATTTGGCGGATTTCCTAGACGTCTTGACTTAATTTCTTTTTGATTATCATGTATTTGATTTAGTTCAGAGAATGTCTCATCCAATAAGTAGGTTGTGTCGTTCAACATTCTTGCAATGAACCTGATAAAGAACTCAACGTTATTTCTGGAGTAACTCTCCAACTGTTTCCTGTATTCCGCACCTTTCCACAACTCTTCTAATATATTGGAGATATAGAATCTTGTGTTGAATTTGTCGTAGAATTGTGAGGAAGCCCCAGTTTTTTCGACCATGACATAAAAGTCTAGCAAAGAATACAACAAATTATCCCGCACCAATGGATTTCCATTAAAAACTTCCACAAAGAATCCAGGGGTTCCATTATTCATTGGTAAGCTACCAATGAACAAGATTTCCACCAAACTGGCTTTCATATGAGGATTTCCAAGTAACTCGGGACATCTCAACATGATTATCGCGAATTCCACGAAAATAGGTAACTTTTGTCCATTCCCAACAAACGGGCACCCTGAGAAGTTAGTAGAGAACTTGCAATAATTAATGATTCCCTCCAACATGTATTCTGGATAAAATTTCCATGGAATTGGTGTTTTGGTTTTTAAAAATTCATGATCGTCAAGCTCCGAAACCTTACTGATTTCGAAAATCGGAATCTTGATCTTTTCATTAGGATGAGGATTAACGGCTTTAACGAAAAAGCTGCAAGCCCCGATAATAAAGTCAAAAATCTCGTTTTGTAATGGTCTATAACTGAAAAGTGCCAGGATGACCCGTGAAACTGAGTGCATTCTATTCAAATTCTTTTGAAGTGGTTGCAACTGTCTTCTATAGATTGCCATCGCAGCTGGATTCAACCCTGGAGGAACTCTATTTTGCTCAAGCATTTCCACTCTTTCGGTGAGCTGCTTTAATTGTTGTTTAATTCTGTCGTAGTGAAGAAAAACCCCACCCATACCATAATGTAAGTAGGTCAAACTCAAGAAGAAACAATCTGAGATGAAGTTGGCAGGGATGTCTGAAGCTGGTGTCTTTTCATAGTAGTCGTCTGCTTCTTTGATTGTCGAGTTCATTCTCGACTCATCCAGGATGTCAATGGTCCTGGGTTTAGACCAAAACTCCAAATCAATCTTGTCAATTTTAGAAAATAACGGATAATCTAGAAATGGTAAACTTAGTCTGAGCAAGATGACAGATACATTGAAGGTGATGGAATCACTTGGTAAGGTACTCAAATCAGCATGACTTCCTCTTCTTAAATGCGACTGGTTGATCAATTCAGCTAGCCAAGTCATTATATCTTGTCTAGTTTCTGAAGAACCTCTTATCAATCTATCCACAATAAAAAATAGTCTATCAATCAACACCTTGTATTCTTGGTTCAAAGACTGGCTGGTATTACTAACCTGCGCTTCCGAGAGACCTCTTGAATTTTCCGTGAAGTAATACACCGCATCGTCTTCTGCTAACGGACTTAGTCTCAACAACGGGCCCAACAAAGTTTTGTGTTCGAAATCCAAACCCGCTTGGCGTGAAGGAGGTTGAAATCCATCCACTTTGGAAAACACTGCTGCCACTGGCTTAATGCTCACCAAAGTCTCAAATATTGACACATAGTTGGTGTAATTACGATCTTTGAGCGATAACCCATGGAGCTCGTACGACAAAGTTGGTAACAATAAATTCAACAAGTCCAACAATCCCTCTTGCTCAATTGCTGCATGAACAATATCTACCAAGAACGAAGACAACGAGGAGAATTTGCGAATAAACACATCAATTGACTTTTTCAAATCATTCCTCATAAACATGTCGGGGACCTGAAAACAGATAAACCCATAAGAAGCCGACAATTTGATGATTTTCTTCAAAATTGGCAATTTCGCTTTTGGTTCGGGTTTTCTCTTTTCGTTGTAGGCATTGTGATAGATGGAATAAAGATACTCTAACGGGGTTGAGTATGCAGATGGAATACCTTTATCGGTGAGAATCTCCATGAAAATGGACTCGAGATGATCTTCGTTGAGCAAAGATTCTGTCGATGTCAAATCATCACTAAGCGAAGTGAGAACCACCAACGTGTTTGATTTGTCGTTACAATCAAGGGTTGCGTGAAACAACTGCTCAAGCATAAGGTTCATCCAGTCACCGACCACTTCCTCCAGCAGCCTTTGCACCACTGCAGCTGGTTTTGGTGGTGGCGTCGTCGCCACCACTGGACCTTCAGGAACATTGCCTTGATTCTCCACTGCAGACGAGGCACTCTGACCAAGATCGACTTCCAGGTCCTTTGTGGAAACAACCGGCTGCGACAGAGCTGCCGATTCATCACCACCAACACTATTTATTGGGGTGGCCACAGCACCCAATCGTGCAAGTCTCTTAGCACGAATCTAACGTTAGTAAATAACCCCGATCACGGTAAACACAAAAACATCTCTCGTAACTTCACTACATACATCGTCCGAACTCATTGTCTACGTCAAAATACCCAATCAGCACAATAAAACTGGCACAACAGCAAACCCGCCAGGTTAATTTGTTGCAACTTTCTCACTTAGAAATTGGTGCCAAATCACCTGCATCAAATCTCAAATCCCAAACGAATTTTCCACAAATCTCCAGTTAACGAAAACGCACTCTAATCAGATTCCTGCCAACGTCGAAATTTTACTATATGGGGCACGCGGTTTGATTGTGCTGGTTTGTTGAATATCGGTGAAAGTTGGGTAAAATGTCAGTAGAGGTTCCGGGACCCATTCAAACTGCGCTTCTGAAGCCCCAAGAACGACGGTACTTGTTTTATCTTGAGAATGAGCTTATCGAGTATGCGAAGGGGAGAGATTTGAATCGTGATTTGCCTGGTTCAGGTAGCCAGGGTGATTATGTGATCAAAGCGCATCATTTGAAAAACAGTTATTATCGACTTTTGAGTCATCAATTGTGCCATTACTACCATTTGTCGCATACGAATAACCAGTTCAACGAGATCGTGGTATCGGCAATTGGCGGTGTAGACTACCGTGAGTTGCTCGAAACAAAGGTTCGAAGACTATCTACAATGACCATGCTGGCGAATAGGGACAATTTGGTTGGGAAAACTGCTGTGAAGCCCGCCCCCAAGATTGTTATAAAAAAGGACTCGCCGCAGAACCAACCAAAAAGTGGCATATCGACAATTAATGGTCATTCACCAGGATCGCGCACCGAAGATGTGTCGAAAATTGAGACGGATAGAGCGTCAAAAGAAGCGTTATACTTGAAAGTGCGACAGGAAATATTCGATGCTAGCCATGAAAATGACGACGACAAAAGCACAGACTCGGAACATGCGTATGATTTCAGCGACGACAGCAACGACGCCGAAAACGACAACGACTACGAAAACAATGGCTTCACCGGCGCCGATCTGGGTCGACATCATGGCCGTGGTGGCTACGACCCGTTCTACTCCACGACACTAGCATATCCTCCCATGGGGATACCGATGCCGGTCTCGTACTCACCAAGTGCAAGTGCAACTCATGGGTCGTCGCAATACCCACCAAACTTAACCCCGAGACCACAGTACTCGTCGAACCACCTGCACCAGTACCATCATACCCCACATAACGTTCCGTTTAATGGTCAGTTTCCACCCTATTATTATCCTCCAGTAATGCAACCGAACGGCTGGTTCCCACCGCCATACGACAAGGAGACAGCAAGACGATTGTTGAACAATCCCTACATCATAATACCAGAGAACAGAGCCGTATACAAAAAGACCTCTACGACAAAGAAATCGCAGACACCAGCATCTCACTCAAATGGACATCGCACTCAAGGAAGTCAAACAAACAACCAAGAAGCCTGCACCACCGATGCAATCTCCATAGTAGATCAATTGCCCGATGCGAATCAGCAGTCATAAGTACATAGCATAAGATAAGGCATGGAAAATAGAGAGCTAATGAAAAATATTCATAAAGATGAGAATTATAGAAAATACACTCATTGCACGAATGGTGAAAATCGTAAAGCCACAAACTCAAATACCAAGTATAGTAAAAATGACCACGAAACACCAATTCATGCTTCAAACCAGAATTTAGCCTCCGTCAGACACGCATTTTTTGCATTTTTGACAGATGTTCAAAAGCCGTGAATTATTTTCAAGTCGTGTCGATCCCCTGGGCTAATTTATTGCGTGAATGAAATATTTTGATTTGATTCGCTTTTGATTTAATCTGCCAACAACACAAAATATCGATCATGAGTCAACAGGATGATGATTTGGTTCCAGAATCTGTAGAAGGATACAACGTGGGTGAGAAAAAAACCATTGAGGAATATGCCAAGTTGGATGCTGAGGATGAAAGTTTGGCCAAGTGGAAAGCCAGTTTGGGGTTGGCCGACGCTGGATCAGCATACCCGGTGAAACCAGGCGACAGCCGCAAAGTTGTTGTTGTAGAAATAGGGTTGGAATTTCCAGATCAGCCCCAATTGTCGCCAATCAGAGTGAATTTGGAGGATGCTCAAGGTAACACCGTGGACAAGGAAATCAAGTTCAACATCAAAGAAAAGTCAGTTTATCAGTTGTATGTCAAGTTCAGAGTCCAGCACGAAATCATTACTGGGTTGAAGTACTTGCATTCGGTGAAAAAAACTGGTATCAGAGTCGATAAGCTCGAGGAACCTTTGGGTTCGTATGCCCCAAACACCACCGACAAACCATTCTATGAAAGGAAGTTCCCTGAAGTCGAAGCTCCATCAGGTATGTTAGCTAGGGGTAACTATTCGGCAATCACAAAATTCGTCGATGACGACAAAACTGTTCATTTGACGTTTCCCTGGAGTTTCGCTATTACTAAATAGATCGAGTAGTGAGTTAATAAACACACGTCGTGATACCGAAGACGTCAACGCGTGTTTGCTGTTGCTGTATAGATTCGATGCTTGAACTGTCTGCAACGTATTAATATTGGGATATGTATGGAGCGATGACGCAAACGCATCTTATGTATAGATTCTATAGTAAGTGTATGGAGACTAATGCAAAAATTAAATAATTGTTTCTGGAGCACAACATTCACCTCAATGACGAGCAATTGCACCTGCTGGATCCACAGGTAAAGAATTATGGGCCACTTTGACTTCTTCAACTTAGAACAAAAATCGGAAAACCGAATTTTAACGTAAACTTTTGTGAAGAGTCTACCCTGGCCCAGTCGTCAGAAAGTTACCTGTCGCGACCAATATGGCCACGATAAGTAGGACTGAGCAACATAGTAGGAGACCATGCATTTCCGACACCATGCAAAATTTGGTTTGATTTGACGCAGTAGAATAGTAGGAGACCTTGCATCAAGTCACTCTTCTCGCAAGAATAATTACCAATCCTTGGAATTATTTGCGATTCGGGATGTATGCTGGCGCCCTTTTGATGGGCACATATGGAGTAGCAGCATAGCTGCCAGGAACATACGGTGGAGCTTTTTTGATTGCGACTGACAGAACTTCTTTGTTCAATGTGTGCAATGGAGCTCTGCTGATATGACTGTTATTGTGAACACTAAGTGGAGCTCTGCTGCTGAGACTTGGTGGTGGTTGTTTTGAAGTACTTTGTTTTGTAGTAGCGTGTTTCGTAAGCATACTAATCACTGAAGCATAAGTATTCCCGCTTTTTGATTTGCTAACTTCTGTATCAGGATTCGTGCTTCCAACAGTTGCAGGGGGCTTGGTCAGAACCATCTTACTAGATGGATACCTTCTCATTTCCAACATCTTTGATACTGTTTGAGATTGGTTACTTGACGGTCCCAACAATTCCAGAATTGACCCTATTTTCCGCCTTTTAATTGATTTTGATTCGGTAATATTGGTTTGTGTTGGCACAGGAGTGATTTCAAGTAAAGGAGGAACATTAGTTTCACTAAATCCCATCTCAGTTAACATACTAGAGTAAACATTTTCCTTGGTGGTAGCTTCTTGATCTCTCGTAACTCTTGGCTTCGTGAGACCAACAGATGGAAATTTTCGTTGTCTTCCTAATTCCTGCTTTGCGCTAGTAAAACCCATTGGGGTAGACTTTGTGAGATCAACTCCATTAAACTGCGATCCTGAATAGTCTTCGCCAATGATCGGAAATTCTTCACCTTTAATGAAGCTCCACAAACGATCTTCATAGAGTCTTCTGAAATACAAAAGATTGAACACTCTGTAATCAGGCCTCAAACCCTCCTTACTGAAAAGTCCATACAATCGCAGTAACATGTCTGTGCTTTTGAACGCTTCCTGTTGCTCGCAAACATACTTTTTACAAGTCAAATTCTGCAAGAATCGTGATACATCCGTTAATGGTGGACGTCCCCATTTCCCCTCCGTTTCAGTGTACGAGGATAAATACAAAAGTATTTTTGGACGCGTGGTTGCCACATAGAGACATCTTCTTTCTTCGTCTATTGATTCCTCATCTTGGTCACCTTGTGCAAATGCTGAAGGTAATAATCCTTCGCTTAGACCCGGAACAAAAACAACGGGCCATTCCAAACCTTTTGAGCCATGAATTGTCGAAATTGATACTCTCCCTTTTGACTTGTCGTTGGAATCACTGGCATTTACTTGAGCCTGTGTTTCGTATAGTCCAATCGACTGAACAAATTTCGTCAAGAGGTTCCTATCGTCTTTCAAAATCTCATCAGATGAAGCTCCTATGTAACTTGACAACTCATCGTCTTTCGGTGTGAACTCGCAAAGTTGATTTTGGACTTCGACGATGTTAAGTTTTTGTTCCTCCTGATTGAACAATTCTCGTTTCAAACCAGAACTAGTGTAGATGAAATCGAAAATCTTCAATAGTTCCTCCTTATTTGGTTCAGGAGAAGATTCAAGATTATTCATCATGGCTCTAGCTTTTTCAATGAAATCCAAATATAGTCTCAAATTGGATAAGCATTTCGAACTCAATTTTGACGAGGATTGTCCTTGAGCCAATTTTTTCAATGTATCAAATGCTGATATTTGTTTTGCACCATTTTCCTCAAACATGCTATTCAAGGTCTCTATTGTTTTGTCACCAAATCCACGTTTAGGATATTTGAGAGTTCTCAAATATGCAATTCTATCGGTACTAGAAGCAACTACACGTAAGTAATCCAAAATACCCACGACTTCCTGTCTGTCCCAAAATGCTTTCCCACGGATCATGGAATATGGAATGCGTCTTCGACTGAATTCGTTTTCTATAACCCTAGTTTGATTTGCTGATCTTACAATTATTGAAATATCGCCATATTTGATGGGGGATTTGGGAAGTGCTAGCAAATGCTCAATCTGGTAAACAATCCACCTAGCCTCTTGCTCGGCAGAATTCAATTGTTTGTACGTCGGCTTGAACGATGTTTCGTACATCGAAACAAGGTTCTTTTGTGTTCTTGTACTTTGCTGTCTCATGATTGCTTCCGAGAACTTGAGAATATCATTAGTCGAACGATAGTTGTTTGTTAACTGAATTTCTTCACAACCGAAGCCCAGCTTTCTCATGTAGTAATCCTTCATTTTCATGAAATTCTTTGATTGGGCATTACGGAATGCGTAAATGCTTTGATCAGGGTCTCCTACTATGGTGATATTATCTTGGAGAGATGGATCTGTAGCATGGCCCCGAGCAAACTGGTACATTAGCTGTAGTTGTACCTCGTTGGTATCCTGAAATTCATCGACAAGCACATGCTCCACAAAATTCAACACCGGATGTGCTGAAATCAACTTATTGCAGTATAGCAAACAATCATCAAAATCCAAAACCTTCTCGTCAGCCAACTTCTGTTGATATTTGGTGTAGATTAAAGCAAGAAATCGATTGCATACTCCATTATAGTATTGCTCTGGGACAATGTTTTTAGACTTCAACTTGGAAATGTGGGCTTTCAATCGCTTGTAGTCAAACCCACCGGATTTGTCGTGCTTGCTACCTTTGAACACCGCTTGTTCCTGTTGGTTTGACGAAATAACCAAATCATTACTATTAAGACTTTCAAGTACCTCCTTGAGCAATTGATTACTGTCACGCTCATCAGCAATACTGTAATCCTGGAGCCCAATTTTCGACCCATAAATCTTAACAATCCTGAAACAAATACTGTGAAAGGTACCAATTAATAACTTGTCCAAGTTGATATGTTGATCATGTAGCAAGCTGGTGAGTCGCTCCGTCATTTCATTAGCTGCCTTTTTCGTGAATGTAGTAACAATAATTCTATGTGGTTGTATACCATGTTTGATTATAAGATATGCTACTCTCGACACCAATACCTTCGTTTTCCCTGTTCCTGGTCCGGCAATGATTTGCAACCGTCCCGAAGGAGGTGCTGTGACAGCTTTTTTTTGGTTAAAGTTTAATCCATCTAGAATCCTCGCTATTGCGACCCCGTTTGCCTCTTCGGTGCTCATCACCGGCCAGTACAACTTACTTTTGTCACTACTGTATCAAAGTGTCAATAGAGGTAAACGCGTAGCGTGGAATCAAGTTCTAATAATGCGCGTGAACTCATCCAAAAAATTCGCCGTATCGACCTATGTCTCGCGACCACCGCACGGTAGCTGCCACGACTGCCGGCGGGAGCCTGGCGCAGACCCATGGTGGTAAATTAAAGCAACACATCTTCACCACTACTACTGCTGGTAAATCGTTCTCGGCGCCAGAAACGAAACAATCACCGGTTAAAACGCCC
The DNA here is from genome assembly GCA_030569175.1 of Suzukiozyma manassasensis. Lineage (NCBI taxonomy): Eukaryota > Fungi > Ascomycota > Pichiomycetes > Serinales > Debaryomycetaceae > Suzukiozyma > Suzukiozyma manassasensis. Next base: position 807,261 of record JAJMKC010000001.1, on the reverse strand, counting down.
CCCACACAAAGTGACACACAGAGACAATGCGAATATGACCTGGTACCAATATTTTCTAGTTTGGTGGCTTTCCGTCACCTTTGTCTACGGTTCAACATCATGGAGCTTAGGAACTCAAGTTCAGATTGCCCAAAGAGCCGAGAGAGACGTCGGTTTCCCCGTCCCTATCAACAACATCACGACATACGGCGTCAACCTAAACACTCAAGTGTTTGATATGCTAGGCTACAACTCTGCTGCGATGAACAGTGTCCATTCGTTGCTTGATGGAGGAGTCGAGTTGTTGACACTAGACGTCTACTGGAACGAGTACACCGGTAAATGGCAGCTTTGTCCCAGTCCAATCCCCAGCAACCAGACGTATGATTTAGCCAGCAATGTTACGTTGACGTGGAACGGCAAGACGTCGATTTGTGAGCCGGGTCTTACCATCCAAAGCTTTACAGACGTCATTTATAATTACATTCTTCACACCAACACGATCATGGCTATCAACGTGCTCCAAGTTCTATTGAACTTGAAATCAATACCTTATAAAAATGGCAATTCAACGACGCCATCGTCCATATACAACTATCCCACTTCATCGCAGTATTTGAGTTTGGGAAATTCAAGCTTAGCAGCATCCTTAAGTGGATTGTCGGAATACATATTCACCCCGACAAGCTTGATGAAATATTCCCAAGCTCAACGACTGGAAGAGTCTGTAGATCAGTCGGCAAACCCATACAACGCTACCGCAAAGTTACCCTCATCACAAACACTTTTATTAAATTACGTCGATAGAATACTTTTCAACGTTGTCAACAATGACTTGATCAACTCGACAAAGACGTACAACATCACAAACACGGATAAGGAAACGATATTCTTCCCTGGGGGAAATATCACCACAACACAAGTACCGACCTCTCATGACCTATATTCCAGCTGTGTGAATGCGGTCAATGGAACCGTGGTGGACTCGCAGATCAACAGCCTAGAAAGGACAGACTATCAGTTTGTTTACGACTCCAACAGTTTACCGTTTGATAACACCACCCTCAAGACTTACATGCGATGTGGGATTTCTCCTATTTTAACGTCCAACATCACTATGACGACAGAACCTCAAGAGTCCACGATACTTGACAAAATTGACAGTTTTATTTCCGTAGCATCATGGATGTGGGGAGACAATCAACCGGACTTGAAACAAACAGCACCTAGCCTGGACAATCTCACTGCACTCCATGCAATAAACACCACGTTCGAAGTACCATCGTCGAAGAATTCTTCATTTGGTTATAATTGTGTTGCCCTTTATGAAGACGGATTTCGCGTGGAAAACTGCTACAAGGAGTTCCCTCTTGCCTGTTTGAAAATGAACACAACCTCGTCATGGACAATCCGCAACACCAAAAGGCCATATTTTGGCAGCATAGAAGACGATGCATGTCCCGATGGACACGTTTTTGCAGTGCCGCGACTGGCCATTGATGTATTGGAGTTGATTTATGCCATGGGTGCGTCGCACATTGATTTCCCAGTGTGGGTTGATTTGAATGATATTACCGTTACAAACTGTTTTGTTAGTGGTGGACCATACGCTCAGTGTCCCTACAGAAGGATGGTTTCTCGAACAAAAATGGTGCGAATGATTGCACCGAGCTTTTCGGTGGCAGCTGCCATAGTTATATTGGTGTTGCTTGAGAAATTTCTTCGAATCAACCCAATTCAAACAAATAGAAAAACCTACTGGAAACGAGTGATTAATGAATATAACGAGAAATACGACTACGAGGGTGTTCCATCGTGAACTAGCACAGAATGAAGAGGCATATTTTCATTCAGGGGACGAAGTATATGGGTCAAGGATGGACAGACGGACCAATGACATTAGAGGACACGCATTTTAGCAAAGTAGTGATCAACCCATTCTACTTCGATGATATAGCTTTGCAGATTACGTAGAGCCTGGGAATCTTCAACAAGCAGAGAATGGTAGACCTGCAATAGCATTCATGGAAAAAAATCAATAAACCAGTCATAATAGAATAGTAACCTTATTGTAACTTAGCACTCATGGAGGCAGCACCAGAGTATCAGAACAACTTGATGGCAAACAGACAATCAATCTGATCGTATTAAGACACCCCCGTTAGCTTCCAGTTTGTGACATATTTCTGTAACCAAAATCAAAATTCGCTGATGGTAGTTGTCTTTGAGTTTGACTTCTTTTTCTAAAGAGTTTCGCAAAATTTTGCAGCCAAAATCATTAATTTTGCAACCAAAATGGAAGAGAGAATTTTAAATTCGAGTTTATTCTGAATTCAGGAGAACACCAAATGAAATAAAACAACATAAAAGGTTAAGTAGAACGCGTGAAACTTGCCAATAGTATAAATAGCCAACACGGAGACAATCCTCTTTTCATACATCTTTGGGGTTGCGAAGCATACAAGTAACCCATTGGCCGCAGTTGTTACAATTTGAGGACACTTCACAATGACGAAACTTTCAAAATGATTTCACTTATACTAAGTGGTAGTTTGAAGAATGTTTGTGACAGCTCCACAAACTTTGATTTCACCAATCTTTCCTTCCCATCCAAGTCGCCGCCACGGCAACACGTTTCCATGGTTAACTTCCCAATTCACAAAATTGTAGTCAAATCAACAACCTCAAAAAATTCATCTTCCACTGGACTTTGCACGTAGAATTACGTACGCTTAATGCTATGAATTTGATCACATCCCAGAACTCCAATGCCGTTTACTTCAAAACCACTTTTCACGACATAAATAACAGCACTTTTTTTATACTTTTGGAAAAAGTACCCACCTGTGCCATCAAAACCAACACACGATTCCGCCCCTCACGTCACCGTCTCCTTCATTCCACAGCCATACGGAACCAGCTTCCCCCAATATCGATGGATGAAATCGGTAGAGGACGTGTCTCGACGAATTTTCTTTTTACAATGGCAAATTAATCTACCACTATGCCAGTAAAATCTTTCTTCATCAAACACACAGAGAATGAGTGATCAGAATTGGAGAAACTTGCAAGAGGAGTTGAGACGCAGAGCTTCTGCCGCTGCTCGTAGTACCAGTGGTGGAAACCGTGGACCAAGATCGCCATTTGGCATTTTTGCTGGTCTTGGGGGAATTTTATTATTGGGAGGTGTATCGCTTTTTGCCCAGAATGCGTTGTTTAACGTTGATGGTGGTCAGCGTGCCATTGTTTACTCGAGACTTAACGGAGTCCAACAGCAGATTTACCCTGAAGGTACTCATTTCATTGTCCCTTGGTTCCAAAGACCAGTGGTGTTCGATGTTAGAGCCAAACCAAGAAACATTGCATCGTTGACGGGTACTAAGGACTTACAAATGGTGAACATCACTTGTAGAGTTCTTTTCAAGCCAGATGTGACCCAATTGCCTAATATCTACAGAACTTTGGGGGTTGACTACGAGGAAAAAGTGTTGCCTTCGATTGTAAATGAGGTGTTGAAATCTGTGGTTGCTCAATTCAATGCGTCACAGTTGATCACCCAGAGAGAAAAGGTTTCTCGTTTGATTAAAGAAAACTTGGTTCGTAGAGCTTCCAAGTTTGATATTCAATTGGATGATGTGTCGTTGACTGTCATGACGTTTTCTCCAGAATTTAGTGCTGCTGTTGAAGGTAAGCAAATTGCCCAACAAGATGCGCAAAGAGCTGCGTTTGTTGTCGACAAGGCGGTACAAGAAAAACAACAGTTGGTTGTGAAGGCTGCTGGTGAAGCCAAGTCCGCCGAGTTGATTGGGGAAGCGATCAAAAAGTCAAAGGATTATGTTGAATTGAAGAGATTGGACACCGCAAGAGAGATCGCCTCCATCTTGGCGAGATCTCCAAACAAAATTGTGTTGGATAATGACACCTTGTTGTTGAACACCATCACCGATAGCCGTAAATGATCAAGTACATGTAAATAGTTATGAACCAATATATGGATGATAGGAATGAATTGGAGGTTACAAGTAGCACAAGGAGCACAAAGGCTCTACTTATTGTACAAATACATTCTCACGCTATTTAAGAAACAAATGAAACACATCCTAAAAGATAGAATTAACAATGTCTGACCCAATAGTGGCGCCCGCACCGAAGATGGCGGCGTTCCCTAACTTGCTTCCAAACTTCTTAAATGCTTGCGATCCATGGTGCTGTTGTTGCTGTTGTTGCTCTGGTGGTGGTTGTTCCTGTTGCTGTGGAGGATAATAATTCGTGGAAGGTGGTGGGTACTGGGAGTAGCCACTGTACGAATTCTGTTGCTGCATGGGTGGAGGGCCATAGTTGGGCTGACCATATTGAGATTGACCGTACGGTTGTTGGTTATAATTTGGTGGTGGTAAAGAGTAGTCCAGTCTTTGGTGACTTGGAACTTGCACTAATTTTTCACCATGGTCCTTAGAAGAACGGAATTCTTCCTCGGAGATGGACTCACAATAGTTGGAGGGGAAAACTCCTGACTTGCCATGCAAGTTTCCTTTCCACCAATCTTCTGATAAATGTTCTGTGATCTCGAGTTTGTCTCCCTTTCGTAACTGCAAATCGCCTGGTTCTTCAGATTTGTAGTCATAAATGGCTCTACAGTACCCGAGTGGCGAAGAAGGAATAGTTGAAGCTGGTCTCTTCTGCTCGTGTTCTGGAGGAGGATGTGATGGTGCTGAGATGGAACTAGAGGCCAAACTGTCTGCGAGTTTGTCGGTGCTTGAATTTTGGGCTTTGCCTTCAAGTTTATCCACACCCCATGGTGCCAGATCTTTTTGGTATTTTGCTGGAATTGCCGACATCAACTTTTGGTATAATTCATCGGTAATAACATCCGAGTCCTTTAAGAACTCTAACTCTGTTCTTACTGTAGTCAACGACCGGTTAATCAATGGTATAGACATCTTGTCAACTATAGCTGGTAGATGAAAATCACATTGCAAACCCATGATTTGAACACTGCCCAGGATATTTCATCTGCACATAAACAAGGGAATGAAATGCAGGAGATGTACTATATGCCGTCGGGTTGCAAACGGCTGCAAATTCAGGTTTATTTATAGCCGGGGTAGTGGAATAGCCGGGGTAGTGGAATAGCCGTGGGACCAAGGGTGTCATGGGAGCAAGGTGATTTGGCGGATTGACAATCATAGGAGTAAAGAGAGTTGCACCAATAGTTTGTGGCGATGATGGTTGTGATGACTGGATTTGTTCAAACTATTACATCTCTTTCGCACAAATTGCAACTACTTGCAAATTTTCTAGATTTTCACATTGAAGAGTAAATAAGATGTAACTTGGGTGCTGTTCCAAATTTGGTCTTGCCCGAACTACCTAAATCACTGCTTAATCAATGTACATCTCGTTTATTACTAAAAACTATCTTAGTGGGACTTGCTTGTGATGAACTCCCTCAGATTGCTCGATGAGGCTACTTCCATAAGTCCCCATGGCATGCACTTCGGGAGCTGACACTATTGGCACCGTTTCGTTCCACAACTTATATATCCGAATGGTGCAATCGTTAGTGGCCACTGCGAGGGATGTGCTCGTCGGACTTAAAACTGAACTGAGAATCCGCAAGCCGTACGTGCCAACAACCTCGAGACGAGGCTTCATCTCGGGATAGGCGTATACAATAAGGATTTTGGTATGATTTCCGAATCCAAACGTGGCTGCGATCTCCTTCAGAAACTTTGACCACGACACTGACGTCACCTGTGCGTTAGTGTAAAATTTATTCAACAAGGTTCCTGTCTTCGTGTGCCAGAATCGCATATTTCGATCCTTACTTCCACCTCCCGTTGCTAGCAACGACTTAGACCAGGGACAATATGCCAAAGCCTTGACAGCAGCATCGTGTTTTAGTCTGAATTGAAACTTGACATCAAGCAAATCTGTAATATTCCATACTGTGCAACAGTTGTCATTACCACCAACTGCAATCTCTGTTTCGTCGATATTGATAGCTATTCCTAGGCTAAATTAGTACTCAAGATCAACTGGAGGGTAAAATATAACATACCACAAATCTGTTGGTGATGACACTTGAACCGATTAATTAAGGTGAAACCCGAATTTTGAATAACGAGTACATAGATATCACCATTTTCATCGCCCAAAAGAAGCCTTTCTTCATCCGCAAACCATGTGATACTGTAAATGCACTTTTTGTGTAGTTTCAATTTTGACATGAACTGTCGAGTTTTCTGGTGTAAAAGAATAACACTACCATTACAAGTCCCGACAACCAAATAGGGATTTTTGGGCGAAAACGATATGCAAGTTATGATTTCACGGTTGGCGGCATCAAACCTTGAAATCTCGCTATCAACTCCCCAGAGATAAGTGTGAGGTCCCAACCCAATTGCAATCTTATTATTCATAGGAGACCAGGAAATTAAGTTCGAATAAAAATCATTTCTAAGTCCAGGAGCCAGCAAAATACTACTTGCATGGCCCTTTTTAATCTCAGCTGGTTGTGATGAGCATTTATCCTTGAAGTTTGCGTATGCAAAGGCAACATCTTTGGCAGTTAAATTTGAGGTAAGAGGAGCAGCAATATCAAGGTAAGCTGGCTTTCGTTTTTTGACCGTTGATTGATACTTTACAACGTGAGATGATTGATCCATGTCAAGTGCTGCTGCTAGTTGTTTGTCTTGTAGCTCAAATTTCTTGTTGTGCAAACTTGTGTTTTTGTTTTCGCCATTGTTCCATTCAATAAATAGCAAATCCTCTCTCAATGAGATACCAGGAGGATGCACAAATGGGTCAATAATGTAGGTATTATTGCTACGATACGTATGAAACGAAACAGATACCGGAATGTATCGGTCTCCTCTATTGTGCGCTAAGTTTTCATCATGTCTCTCTCTCAATAGCATCGTTTGTGTTTGTGGTTTTTCAAGGTTCATTCAATGGTGTAACCAACACCAACAAAACGATTGCAAATTTCGCCCGAAAGGGTGGATTGATAACCAATAGCAGCAAGAATTGTTAGCAGATATAAGTCTATTCAAAAACAGTAAGATTTGATGTGAGCAAAAAAAGCAACTTTTTGCAATCGATTCGTTTTTTGCAACCATTATTTTGGTTTTTAGGTGCGAAAATCATGTTCAAATTGCAGGCAAATATATTTCGAGTGTTTTCTCCAGCAAAGCTTCATGCCACTAATAGTATTGAGCAAGCGAAGGTTCTTTTTGGGCCAATGGGTTGGTATTGGCGGATACTTGCTATTTGTAATACTTTGTTGGTACACTTTCCGTGAAGTGAGACAATTGGTGCCATTTCCATTCATAGATGAGATTTTCCATGTTCGTCAATGTCAAGTCTACTGCAACTATGATTTCTTTCAATGGGATAACAAGATCACGACCCCACCAGGATTGTACTTCATTGGATTTTTGTATTCAAAAGTGCTTCTGGTCTTCTCATGGCTGAGAGATTTATGCCAAAATATTGATGTTTTGAGATCAGTCAATTTGGTTGGCGGGTTGGTTGTTTTCCCCTTCATTCTTGCGTTATTCAAGCGCTTCAATAGCACTCAGTTCTTCACAGTAAACATAATTGCCCAGCCTTTGCTTTTCACCTACTATTTCTTGTTTTATACCGACATATGGTCAACCATTCTTATTATTTGGTCATTGGGCTTGATCTTAATTAAGCCATTAACTACAAGAAGGTGTTGTTTCAGTGCGATGGTAGGGTTTACAAGTTTATGGTTTAGGCAAACTAATATTGTATGGCTTGCGTTTGTTGCTTCTATGGCGATTGATCGCAGTATTGTTATTCAAAGAGGTGATACAATTTCGCCTTTGGAAAGAGTTGAATTGTTTGTTAAACAATTAATCAAAGACTATTCCAAGGTAGTGCCATTTGCTGTCAATTTTGTCTTGTTCTTAGCATTTTTGAAGATAAATGGCGGGATTACTCTAGGTGACAACGAAAATCACGAAATATCAATTCATCTAGTGCAGATTTTCTATTGTTTCACATTCATTGTCATGTTCACTTGGCCCGTATGGTTTCAACTAAACACGTTAATTCAATATGGTCACTTTTTGTTTGGAAATTTTGGAGTGAATTTAGCGCTTAATTCGGTTTCGTTTGTCGCTATCAAGTATATTATCGACAACTACACCATCGTGCATCCGTTCTTGTTGGCTGACAATAGGCACTTTACATTTTACATTTACAGGAAGATAATAGCTCATAGGCATAGCCAGTTTATTGCTATTCCACTATACCACTTTTCGACTTGGGCTATCGTATCTACATTAGCTAAATCGAAACGATTAGCTTTATCTCCCATCACAATCTCAACATTTATCGGTGCTACTTGTCTAACATTGATCCCTTCACCATTGTTTGAACCACGATATTACATTGTGCCACTAATAATTTTCAGATTATTTACCAAACCGGCTAACAAGGTTCGTTCAGTATTCGAGTTTGTTTGGTTGAATCTAATCAACATTGCTACGATGTTAGTTTTCATGAAGTACAAAATTGTCTGGGAAAGTGAAGGGAAATCAATCCAAAGAATCGTTTGGTAGCCAGGTACGGGGACGCCACTGGCTGTATTTTATTATCGTATAAAGTTGGTCATATTCACACATTGTTCAATTTTAAATATCAATCTCGTGTAGCCCCTCACGGCTCGCAGTTTGTTGTGTCAAAGTTGAATCACCCTTAGATGTTGTATCTTTATCAGCCTTCGATGTATTGTCTACTTCAACCTTAGTTGGCAACGTTGAAGTAGACGGTATTATCGAAGGTAATGATGTGGTGGAGCTTGCTGCGGAGTTCGATGTATCTAGCGGATCTTGGGTGACTATATCAGCAAGATTGCTGTTGATGAATTTATCTATAGATTGATGCTTATAGGTGAGCAAAGTTTTGTCTTTGGATGTTATCTCTGCTAATAATTTTTTATTCTCCAAGCTAATTTCCGCATTATCTTTTTCTAAATCGGTGATCCAACTCTGAATAGATCTTTGCTTCAAGACTTGTAAATAGGGCATTTCCAAACCGGAATCTTTATCCACAAAGACCAACTGGCCCTCGTTACCAATAAATAAATCTCCATCCCCATTTTTTTTCGATGTTTTCAAGTCCCAATTTCCCATTTCTAGATCATTGGCAAATAACAAAAGAAAGTCACCAAAATTTTCAGCAACTTTGTATTTCACATCGAATTCTCTCCCGAACAAAATAACTTGACCCCAAGTTCCACTTGGTGGAGGAGAAAGATCAATCCCGATACAGTTTCCCACTTCATCCGTGACAATTGGAATCCACATAGGATGAGCGTAGGTGTTCAATACTTGATTTGGTGGAATAGATGATTGAGACGACAACTTTAATGTTGACGTAGATGAACTAGCAGGACCCATCATCGGCGACGCGGGACTGAAGGGCGATACATTTGACTTTTTGATTTGATTGGGGTTGTTATGGGTTGATTCTAGTCGAGGAAGAACCACGCTATTTTTGGAATGCTGTTGGTTCAACACATCAGCCACCTTCCTCCAATGTTCCGTCAATATCAATATCTCGTCCAATGGCATCAACTTGAGACCAAAGAGTAATCCGTTGATCCCTACATCATTACCAAAATTACCTTGACCGTCAGTCAACTGGAAAAATTCCACCACACAAACTGGCAATTTGATGTTCAAATCCTTTTGGAAGTCTCGCAAGTCGTTATACGTACATTTAGATAGAAGGGTTGACGCCAAATCGGGGCTATATTTATCAAGCCAGTTTTTTATATGTCTCCAAGCAAGACGCATTTCATGGACACCAGACAAACTATTGAAGGCCAATGGGTCGGTCCCGGCCGAGTCTATTCCATCCATATCGGAATCGGGACCGATTAAACCAGTTGTGGAGAGATTGTGATGTCCATATATTTGGTCTTCGGGTTTGTTTACTCTATTAAACGACTTCCGGTAATCCCATTCCGAGTACTTGTCGTTTGTGCTGATAAGATAGACCCATTCCAGGATCTTCTGGGACAACTTCATCACGACAGGTGGGAGTAAGCTGTATTTTCACGTAGAAGTGAATGGTCGTGACCGTTGTGGAGTTGATATAAAAAACAAATAAAAGCGGCTAAAATTATTGTTTCAACTTCGCAATTTACGCGTAGTCACATCGGTAATATACCGCTTTGAAAGCCGTCGCTAGAGCCAGGTTGATTTACGAACTCTTACACATATGGATTACGTTATGTCGTTGATCTAGTGCGTGGCTACAGCGTGGTGTAGTTGTTTCACGGTTGATTCGACTCAAGTACCAAGTCTTCGGTATACCAAAAAAATGTGGTACAGTAAAGACAACTACATAAAATGCCTTCCATTTTACGAGCTCGAACATGTCACAATACACAAAAACGCAGGCCATGCTTGAAACTAGAGTGCTGGTGATGTAGGTGTTATACACATATTCCCCGGGCATGAAGTGCTAATTCTATCAAGAAGTAAAAACACGATAAACCGGGACATTTCTCTGGGAAAACTACAAAACAAAACGGTACCTAAAAACAAAACACAAGCAACTAATTCTATCGCCAATAATTGACCAAAGAAAACCTTCGATCCACTAAAGTATTAGTCTGAGATGGTCGCTGAAATTTGTTTATTCTCACGATGAACTGCTCAGAACGAGCACTCCAAAATGAAAACCAGGACCGAACGGGTCCGGTCCTAACAACAAATCCAACTAGGTAATTTTGATTTTATGTCATGATCCGTGGTAATCAAATTGAAGAAGATAAAATTTATCACGAGAGTTGGGAATATTCGCTAATAAATACGAGTCCGGGTAACTGCATCACCGAGTGGTTACCACGAGCCCTGGTGGTAGGCTGCTGTCAATTGCTAGCGATTCGTCCTGGTACGGAGATAGGATCACCCCAACTACCAAGCATTACTACAATAGGTTGAAACATATTCTACAAGATGTAATGAATTTTTTATAATACATATACAAAGTATAAACAAATAACAATGTACGAATTTTTATTTATTTATGTGTGTAAAGATTTATAGAAATTATAATTAATACTCCCCAAAATATAAATAAATTTATTATGTTATATTTTTTTATTATTAAGAATGACAAATACAGATATTAATCATAATTACCAGTTAGAAGCAGCGGCGTTTTCAGCAGCTGGGGTAGCACCAGAGTCAGCCCAGTCAACTTCTTCAGTTTCACCGGTCCATTCAGTTTCAGCTTCAGCGGTTTGAGCTTGTTCAGTTTGTTCAGCTTCAGCTTGTTCTTCTTGAGCGTTTTGTTCAATTTCTTCTGGGTCTCTGTAGAAATATAAATCTGGCATGACAGACCATTCGGTGGTTCTGTCTGGGATGATGCCTCTTAATCTTAAAACTTCCCTAGCAATTAACCACCAGATCAAACCAATAGAGTGTTTACCTCTGTTATTACATGGGATAGCAACATCAACGTATTCAGATGGAGAGTCCATATCGGTTAAAGCAATAACTGGAATGTTGACGTAAGAAGATTCTTTGATAGCTTGAGCATCAGTTCTTGGATCAGTGACAACAACTAATCTTGGTTCTTTGAAAGATCTGGTGATGTAATTGGTGAAGTTACCTGGGGTGAATCTACCAGCAATAGCAGTAGCACCAGTGTGAGCAGCGAATTTCAACACAGCTCTTTGACCAAAAGTTCTGGACGAACATACAGCAACATCGGAAGCGTTTGGAACAGCAGCAATGATTCTAGCAGCTAAAACAATCTTTTCCCAAGTCTTACCAATGTTGATGACGTTAACACCATCTGGTCTGGTTTTGTAAACGTAAGGTTTGTTGTGGACCTAGTAAATGTTAGTATTCTACTATAATTGAAATTTGGGAAAGTCCATCAAAATGCCATGAACAAAGGAAAAACCATTACATCCTTCGAAAATAGTTGGAAGCCATTATGATAACTTGTAGTTATTTTTGGATCATTGACACAATGGACTCATGACATATTGATAAATTTTCGACCGAATAGAATTAATGACATACTTGAACGTTCTTAGTACCTAAGTGGACGTTGGCAGCTAATAACAATTTAGCGTCTTCTGGAGTTAAGTCAAATGAAGCTGGTAAGGACATCTTTACTTGTTAAGAATATAACTTCAAAAATTATTCAAACTAGTTTTAAAAGGATGAAAATTTTTATGAAAATTGTTAGTAGTGGAAAATTCTCCCTGCAAGACTCCACTGGCTACTACCATTGAAAAAAAAATTAACTATCAATCACGTGAAACGAATAAACCTGCAGATACCATTTTATCTTATTCTACACATGACACGTGTAAGAGTGCTTGGGCAGGGTTTACGCCCTAACACATGTTTGTCGAATAATAAAGCTTTGATTTGTGTGCCACAGGCTTGAGTTTGCATAGACATAGGATGTGACGGAGTTGATGATGCGTGCCCGTAACCAGGAGCTCAGAACACAGCTACAAGCTCGCCATTCTAATTTCAAAAATAGGAGATAGAGATAGATTACGCCGCCTTGTTTTTACTTTGGCTCAATTCTATTGTGTAATTGCACCAATGAGTTACCTTGCAAAGATCTTGAATCTTCCTTCTTGGTGCATAGTGAGGAGATAGTGTAGAGACAAGTAATGATCCGTACAAGCAAGTACAAGCACGTATGAGCATGTACAAACATGTACATACATCTGGAATTCAAGTGGAGGTTCAGTGTAACCTGGTACTGTTGGTTGCATCTATAGGCTCAGTGGAATTTGGCGAAGTTCAAACGGAGCACTTTACTGTGCATCAAGTGTCGACCGTTTCAACCTGAAACATTGTAGGCTTGGGAATATTTTGGTTTCCCATATATGTATTTGGTATTGACATGGCGAAGATGTGGTACTTGATGAGCCAACAAAATCGTGAGTGCTACAAAGGATGCAATACTGCTGGCAATGTCTATTTTCGGAATTACCCATTGGATGCAAAATTTCGATCCTGGAATTTGCAGCAGTAACAAGACTAGGAATTGATCTACAACAGCATCAGTTCTGTTGACAAGTGCTACTTGTATCTTCAGTACCACCTGTTGCGATTGTCGGGGTTGTTAGTTAGTGATCCATTCGCGGAGAAGGTGCATGATCGTTGAAGGAAATAATATATGTAAATTCTCTAACCTCAACAAAGCATCTTTGTCAATTGAGATCCACAACCCAAGCTGACAACTGCAACAACTGAATACTACTTTTGACAACTTCGCCCTTCATATGGTGTGCCGGTGCTATGCTATCTCTCCCACCTCCATGAGCTATGTAGTAAATACCCACTAACGCTTATGCATGGTTCTATCAACGAACCGGCAATGGCTACGACTTGCACCGTTTGGGAATGAATCTATCTGAATTCGTACCGAACAATAGCCAGGAAACAGTTTGCAAAGCATTGTTAATGCATACGTTAAAGAAGAATACAGGAAAACGCATCTACTTTGAGACAACCAAATGTATATGCAAGATATTATGAACTTGACTCATGTGTGGTGATGAGCTTAGGTAGAAAACTCCTCAAATCCTATTGCTGGCTAAGACATACCACCTGAAACGGCGTTATTTATTTAAAACGTCACCATTTTCCACATTGCACATTTCGTATAGTTTCTCGTTGTTTTTACCACCTAACTTAAGTCATTCCTTATTAACTAAAGGTAAGTACGGATTTTCCTCAGTGCAGCAGTACCAACATACCACTTCCCCACGTACCAGTCATTTGGTGTATCCCGCACCATTTTCTTCCTCCTTGAACATGGCCCCTTGAACTATTTGTTTTCGTTTCATTCTTCACTCCGGTTCGTAACAACAACCTGCACATAACGAAGAAAAAATTATCCCTTTTGTTTATTTGCTGTTTCAGAATTCGCGACGGTTCGCGAATTCCCCTATTGTTACACAAAACACGAAATTTTTGTTTATATCAGGGCCAACCAAGAGGGCTGATGCGGTGGGATCGTCCCAGGGTGCAATTTCATGTAGTGCGAAAATGGATTCATATGTTTATTACTTCTTTTTTTCTTGCTGGCCAACGTACTAACTTTTAGTCTTTCATTAATGAAACTATTACCTTCCTTATTAGCACTCGCTGCTTTGTCGGTCGCTGCCCCAATTGCAGCTGACCCCGATTGTCCTACCGTCAAGAGACATGCTCACCACAAGCATAAAAGGGAAGTCGTTTACGACTACGCCTATGTTACTGTGACAGTCAATGGTGATGGTCAACCAATCTCGGCCACTAAGACCGCTCAACAAACTATTGAAACCGAAGGTGTTGTTTCTCAACCTACTCAACCAACTACCACTGAGCCAACTACCACTCAACAACCATCCAGCCAACCAACCACCACTCAACCAACTACTACCCAACAACCAACCACTTCATCGACTCCTACCACCTCCACCTCCTCGACTGCTGCTCCTGCTGCAAGCTCGCAAGCTTCTTCGGGATCAGGGTCGTCTGGTGGAATTAATGGTGACTTGGGTGCTTACCAAAACCCAACCGAAGCCTTCCAAGATGACACCATTCCATGTTCTCAATTCCCATCTGGACAAGGGGTTATTGCCTTGGACCATTTAGGATTTGGCGGTTTCTCTGGTATTGAAAACTCTGATGGGTCTACCGGTGGTAACTGTAGAGAAGGTTCATACTGTTCTTATGCTTGTCAACCTGGTATGTCCAAGACTCAATGGCCAGCTTCTCAACCATCCAACGGTGTTTCTATTGGTGGTTTGTTGTGTGTTAACGGTAAGTTGAGAAGATCCAATCAAGACCAAGAATACTTGTGTGAATGGGGTGTTCAAAAGGCTGTTGTCAACTCCGAACTTTCTAGCTCTGTTGCTATCTGTAGAACTGACTATCCAGGTACCGAAAACATGGTTATTCCAACCGTTGTGGATGCTGGTCAATCGAACATCTTGACCACTGTTGACCAAGATACTTACTACCAATGGCAAGGAAAACCAACCTCTGCCCAATACTATGTCAACAACGCTGGTGTTGATTACACCGATGGTTGTGTCTGGGGTACTGCCGGTTCCGGTATCGGTAACTGGGCTCCCTTGAACTTTGGTGCTGGTTATGCCAATGGTATTGCTTACTTATCATTGATTCCAAACCCAAACAACTTGGACTCGTTAAACTTCAGAGTTAAGATTGTTGCTGAAGGTTCAGCAAGTGTTTCTGGGTCTTGTTCTTACGACAACGGTGTTTACTACTCCAACGGTAACTCAGGTTCCGATGGGTGTACCGTTGGTGTAACTAGTGGTCAAGCTGCCTTTGTTTTATACTAGATTGACCCATAATACCCAAATTTTATGTGAGATTTGTCTTCAAAACAACGTGTTTGTGTGTTTTCAGTAAATTTCCACTACAATGTTGACTATTTGGTTATTAGATATTGATTATGCTTCTATAATACGTTGAATAAAAACTCAAAATAATTGGTGTAGAAATGTGAAGACAAAAATGACCCGGAAAGAGGTTTATTTCTCAATGGCTGCAAAATTGTTAAATTCATACGTGAGAGTAAAAGTAAAACCAAACCTTGTATTAATTAAAAGTGTTTTCAAAGTACATAACTCAATTTTTATAGTATCCAGTAGCGTATGAAAATTGATGACGAATTGAACAATGAGCGTGGCAGAGCTAAATTAAGCAAGCAAAGCCCAGAACTTTTCCCACAATGTAGTTGGCTCAGGTTCATCTTCATCAAATTCATCAACACTTCTGACCCCTGTTTCGACATCGCATTCATCCAAAGAAAGGAAAAGAGTTGTGAAAGCCTTTTTATTGAAACCATTGTAAATGAAATGGAATCCAATCCAACATACAGCAAACAACATTACTGACACATAGTTGGCAAAAAAAGTCGAAACGTCAAAATGAATGAACACGGTAAAACCTTGAATGAAAATAATAATGACAATCAAAACACATGCATAATAGGCACTGTAAGGCATCAAAGTTGCTTTGAAAGGTAAGCTTTCTCTGCTAATGTTTCTATGCCTCAAGATAGCCATGAATCTGATATGCGAAAAACTGATCCATCCCCAGGTAATCAACCCGGCAGTACCAGCAATACTCAACAACCAGTTGAAAGCGTTGTTACCACTTTCAGACACCGCTAAGAATCCTAATGCCCCAAAAGCAGCAGTGAATATCACAGCAACATATGGAACACCACCTTTGCTAGTTTTCAAAAACCATTTTGGAGCAACTTTGGATTCAGCCAATGCATACAAAATTCTCGAACCGATATAAACGTTCGAGTTACCAGCAGAAATGATAGTAGTCAAAATGACAGCATTGAAAATATCTGGTAACACCTTGGTACCAGAGATTTTCATGGCAATGATGAATGGTGATGATGAGGTATAGTTGGAGGTGCTTGAGTCGGTGACATTTGGACCTAATCTAGGATCGTTGTATGGAACCAATAAACCAAGGAAAAACATACAAAGAACATAGAACACCAAGATTCTGAACAAAACTTTTCTGATGGCACTTGGTAAAGTCTTTCTTGGGTTTCTTGATTCACCAGCAGCGATACCAACGGTTTCGGTACCTTGGAATGTGAATGCAGCAGAAATCAACGATTGCATCCACCCTAAAAACCTGGCGGTGCTTTTATTATGAACTAAATTGGCAGGGCCCCAAGCACCAGGGTTTCTCCAATATCTGAAGCCAATTGGACCAGTCTTACCGGTACCGCAAACGGTACAAAGAGCGTATAAAAGCCACCCAACAATGGCGACGACTTTGATGGTAGCAACCACGAATTCAATTTCACCATAGAATTTGACGGGGAAAAGATTGATAACTAAAAGGATGACAAAGAAAATGGCAATCCAGGCTGCCAAAGGAACTCTATCAGTCCACACTTGAATGACTTGGCCAACAACTGACAATTCTAAGGCGTACGTGATTGCCCACGAAAACCAATAGTTCCAACCATTGGCAGCCCCAGCAGCAGGAGAACACCATTTGGCGACGAATTGAGTGAACGAACCAGTGATGGGCATATAAGTGGCCATCTCCCCTAACGATTGAGTCACGGAGTATGCTAAGGATGTCATGAAGAAAAAAGAAATAAGGGATGATGCTGGACCGGCATTTGCCAATGTGTTACCGGTAGAAATGAAAAGACCAGTTCCGATGGTACCACCGATGGCAATCATGGATATTTGTCTTGGTTTCAATGATCTTTTGACTTCATTTCTTTCCAATTCCGAATTATCGTCGTCAGAAGGGTATTCAGACGTTTTTTTGTCTTCATTTATGATGAACAATGACTGGTGTGAAGTCACCGGATGTACGTTGTGGACGTCAGTCGTCGTCACTGAAGTGTCGCCGATGTGTTTTTCTTGATCGTACATGCTATATCAGGAATTAACTAAAATGATTGCAAAAAAAATCTTGCTGACCCAGATGTCGCTCGATTTAAATAATCTCAAGAAATAAATTCTTTTGACAGCGTCTAATGATTACAATAGACAAAAGAAAAAAATCCCTCTAAGATAAGCTAAATGCAACTACGATATGCATTAAAAATATTGCGTCGGAGTCTTGAAGATCCATTCATAATGCCTAACGAACCACCAAACTTCATCTACCGCGTACAGGAGAGGCAAAATATCGCGAGGCATCTCTATAATCGAAGGCATTGTATGCCGCAGAGCCAAAACGGCAAGTGCCGAACAAGGATTTCGATTCAAGACTTCATTCTGTAAATGGGTAGTGAAACCGGCGGGGTTGTTGATAACGATAAGGAGGAGTATTTCGACCCGCTATTTACACGAATATTGCTGGGTACATACCTATATTTGTATTGAATTGAGTGTGGTAGTGGGCATCTAACGGCACTGACTAAAAGTGCCTTGAAAAATTTTTTTGCCGAAGCCCTTTTGCAGCCATTGAAAAAAATATCCCAGTGAGTACCTCATCACACCTAAGCATAAATGCTTGGGAATAGAGGGTAGTAGAGGCGATGGCTCAAGTGTACGGCTAGTCAACGCAACTTCCGCCTTCACCGCCTCAATTACTAGAAAATATCTTAAACAATTGTAGCACATGTCATCTCCAAAGGAAAATCTTTGTAGAAAGGTTTCCTTGCAGTACTTGAGGAGGCTTTCTAGTTCGCCTAAAAAAAAGGAACGTACTGCGCTTCAAAGTGAAGAAAAGACAAATGTAGCACGGGACCATGGAGGGTGGCCACAGTAGTGAGAGAGTAGGTGATCACTGCGGAAATGGTATGGGTCTGGATCATATAAGGTGTTAATTCTCTAGTTATTTATTGTTCTGGTTCGGATTCGTCTCTATTAGCTGGACGAGGCCGTAATTGAGTGATGTCATCACCCAATTACTACCATTAGCACAATAAAAAGTTGTCTGTTGCGAGTAGAGTGTTGACATGGGATCACAAAACCAGGGGATATATCGATATCAGCGTGGGGTACGCATCTGATAAGGCTGTTGCATTGATATTTAGGATAGGAAACCCTTAGCTATCACCAGGTTAATTTGCCTAGTTGTGTCGCGGTGAAGTTCCATTTTCGGAAATCGTAGTTGGGAATTTGGTCGCACTCGTCGCGATGCATTGCTATTTCTGGACCTCAAGATCCGATTTGGATATGCTTTGACTTGCTGTGGGATGATAATCTCTTCAATAATACCCATGTAGACATTGTGGGGTGCATTTGGCTATATCTGACGAGTTCCCCGACACAAATGCCAGAGCTATGATTTGCTCCGTCCAGCGGAGATGTCCGAACATAGAAATGAGACGCTTCTTTAATCATGAGTTTGCAGCCATTATGGGAGTGTCATAGTGCCTAAGATATCGGGAATTATGTGCTATACCTCCGTGGCGCCGTCATACTACATCGAATGATACTGGTCTCATGTTTCAGTTGACGCTGTCACTTTGGCCATGTCGTTGTTTCCTTCGCCAGTTGATTGCATTCGATCTGGATCTTTGATATCATGGACGCACCTGTGTTGATGCCCTCAATAATCACCAGATGTGCTCAAGGGAGCCAGCAAGACGGGTCAGTTCCCATAATGCTACTTTGCTCAGTGAAGCCTGGCACCCACTCCGTTTCCAGAATTCGACATTTCACTACGCTACAGGTCTAGGTCTAAAATCACACTCCCTGATGTCCACTAATTCAATGCCTAGAACATACAAGATACTATCTGAAACCTCGAAAAACCTGCTGGGATTTCAGCCCCCAGCTGGCGATGCAACTCGCTTCTACAGAATCTACACACCACATCGCTTCGTAAGACCACTCAGTTCACGAGTGAGTAACTTCACCCACACGAAAGTATACACATTTCACAAGACCCATTCCCTCAAATCCACACAGAAAGAATTTTGACCGTACCTTACTATTACTTCATCAAACAGATTTTCATGAGACAGGAAACTATCATTCCTTCGAAACCCTTCGCCCTTCGTGCTTCGTGGTCTACAATGGCTTGAAATCACAATTCTCTTTTTTCTAAGCTGAGTGCAGAAGTTACAAGAGGCTGACTCCAGGTTTAGGTAAAACAAACATATGCAATTGCATCTGAGCTGCAAACTGAGCACATGAATATGGGCTCAATACCATTTGCGCCATTTCCACATTTAGTGGTGTTGTACTTGTAGTCTGTATTTTACCCTAGTGAAACCATACAACAAGTCAGAAATTTTTTTCTTTCGCGTATAGTTTTTGTTATGAAATTTACTTCCACAAGAAACTACCCATCACTAGTTTGATACTATGAGTTCCTCTGACGACGACGAAATTGCCCTTGGAAAGTTGCCGAGAGAGAATAAACGTAATGGCGTATCTCGAGTCATCGATTCCGATGAAGACATTCCTTTGTCTCAATTGAAAGACGAGTCACCAAAGAAGCGCAAGTTGAATGGTGCCGCCAGCACAACAAACGGAAATGGTGTTTCCAAGAAACCCAAGACGGAAAAGAAAGATTCCAAGGAGAGAAAACTGCCCAAAGTAGCATCCAAACTGAAAAAGTCCACTACCACGAAGAAGTCTTCGGACAAACTCACAAAACCTAAAAAGGAACCAATATCACCCAAGAAGACGCCAGCGAAGAAAGCAGTGCTGAAACAAGTGAAGGACGAAACACCTGCTGATTCAGGAAAAGACCAGACACCCGAGGACGAAGACAATGCATTCAAATGGTGGGAAGCTGGAGATATGGATGGAGAACAGAAATGGGAAACATTAGAGCATAACGGGGTGATATTTCCTCCCGAATACGAACCATTGCCATCTCACATTAAATTTATCTACGATGGGAAGCCAACTTCGTTGCCTAAGGAAGCAGAAGAGGTTGCAGGTTTTTTTGCAGCAATGATCGAAACAGATCATGCAAAAAACCCAGTTTTCCAAAAGAATTTTTTCAATGATTTCAAGCAAGTCTTGAAAGAATGCGATCACCACATGGCAGATGTCATTGAATTCGAAAATTGTGATTTCTCAAAAATGGCAGCATATTTCGAACAACAACGAGAAGAGAAGAAGCAGTTGTCGAGGGACGAAAAGAAACAAATCAAGTTGGAGAAGGAAAAACTAGAAGAGCCTTACAAGTTTTGTATGTTGAATGGTCGGAAAGAAGCAGTGGGGAATTTTCGAATCGAACCTCCAGGGTTGTTTAGAGGTCGTGGTGCCCATCCAAAGACTGGTAAGTTGAAGAGAAGAGTCTACCCAGAGCAAGTCACCCTCAATTTGGGAGTTGGAGCTAAAATACCTGAACCACCAGCTGGTCATAATTGGCAAGAAGTTGTCCACAACCAAGAAGTAACGTGGCTAGCTATGTGGAAAGAAAACATTGCTGATTCTACAAAATACGTCAGATTCGCCAATAATTCGTCAATCAAAGGTCAATCTGATTTCAAGAAATTTGAAACCGCCAGAAACTTGAAACATCATATCAAGGATATTAGGGCCGATTACACAAAGATGCTCAAGTCAGATTTGATGCAACAGCGCCAAATGGCCACGGCCACTTATCTCATTGATATATTTGCATTGCGGGCGGGTGGTGAAAAATCCGAAGACGAGGCCGACACCGTGGGGTGTTGTTCCTTAAGATACGAGCACGTCACTCTTGAACCTCCAAATAAAGTCATATTTGACTTTTTGGGTAAGGATTCCATCAGATTTTTCCAGGAAGTTGAAGTCGATAAACAAGTGTTTAAGAATTTGATGATTTTCAAAAAAGGTCCCAAGACAATTGGGGATGACTTGTTCGACAGAATAAATCCAGGTATTTTGAACAAACATTTACAGAATTATATGAAGGGTTTAACTGCAAAGGTGTTCCGTACATACAACGCATCCAAGACAATGCAAGATCAATTAGATTTAATTGAAAATGAAGGAACTGTTGCCGAAAAAGTTATGAAGTTTAATGCTGCCAACAGAACGGTCGCCATTTTATGTAACCATCAGCGTACGGTAGCAAAATCGCATGGAGATTCAGTGCAAAGAATTAGCGATAAGATTAAAGAATTCATGTGGCAAAAGATCAGATTGAAAAAGATGATACTACAACTTGAACCTGGACTACTCAAAAAGGATAAAAAGTACTTTTCCGAAATCAACGACTTGATAAAGGAAGATGAAGAACATATTCATCATGCTATTATTGAGAGGCAACGAGACCAAGTATTCAAAAAGTTGAAGCGGGATAACGAAAAGTTGAAACTTGAAAACAAGCCAGAGTTAGGGGAAGACGACATCAAGGATAAGTTAGAGAAAATCGACCAGTTGAAAGAAGAATACGCTAAGGAATTGAAGACGGGGAAAATTGAAATAAAAAAGTCGGTCACGGTTGAAAAGTTGAAACAACAGATCGAGACAATAGAAAACAGGATTGTCACCACTGAGATCCAATTGAAGGATAAAGAAGATAATTCTGAAGTGTCTTTGGGAACTTCCAAGATGAACTATATTGATCCAAGACTAACGGTGATGTTTTCCAAGAAGTTCAATGTTCCCATCGAAAAGTTGTTCACAAAGACTTTACGAGATAAGTTTACATGGGCCATAGAATCTGTTGATGAAAACTGGAGATTCTGAGTAAATAGTACAAAGAATTAGCAAACAACAACGAGAATCTTGTAGCGTGTCACGCATTCAACTATAGCAGGCTCCAGACCAATTGAAACTCAACTATATAATCCACTACAACTAACTGTAACAACGTGGTTTACATAGATAAGCACGGAGATTGCAACATTTAGTGGTGCATGAAGAAAGCATCGAAGGTTGGAATGCGACACGCTACATGGAGACTAATTTAACCTACTGTGCTTTACCAAATTAGTACACACAAACGTCATCGTCTAGCAACAAAGCCGCGCGCAGTGGAATACGAATTATCGTTAATTTCGGCCATTTGAACGTCGACAAGTTATAGAATTGTCGCATCGCATTCCACTTTCGAAACATCCCTTTGGTACGCACCAACTTTGCGACTAGAGATAGGAAATTCAACAAAATAGACCTTGGAACGACAACAACTATCAATCTTAGTTGGAGAGATTAGATGCGAGACGTGGGGTGTCGTGTGGGACGAAATAAATGTTCTTCGAACGATTTATTTCAGTTGCGCAGACGTGTTTAACGCGTCGTTAATTTTTTCTATGTAGATAGTGCGTTTTACGAGGGTTATATGACAGGATTTTTCTCGATTTCGTAAACAAAGCCTGAACCTTACATGAGACCATCAAATAATATGGCTTAATGTGTGGCAGGATGGATTTGTAGGAGGCCATATATAATGAAAACGGATGTAGCAAGAAACTTTTCTTTGTCGATTTCACGTTGTTTTCTTCATGCTGATCACAACAACTTTGACTACTGCCACAGTAGGAGGTAGTGATGTTACTGCAGAACGCGCAGTGCCAACATCAACTCGTCATCAGCACCATCGTCATCGTCGTGCAGACGCGATGGTAAAGCGAGATACCACAACAGTACCATCATTGCCTACGTTGTCGCAAGCCCTTCCCCAATCATCTTCGTCTCCTTCTCCTTCGATATCATTGACTATCCCTGCTGGGAATGTCGCTTCAAACAACTATGTGAAAAACCCATACATCTCCGTGCCAGATTTGCCGTCTGGACTTGTTTTCATTATCACCGGTAGCATCTTAGGATGTATATTGATAGGATGCTTAGGATATCGAATCATAACATACATCATTCACAACGTCAAGGCAAAACAAGAGAAAGAGGTTTATTACCACAACTTCAACAATCATGTACTTTGGAGTGATAGCTCGACGATGGACTTCACCAGCGCGTCTTCCATCAATTTGGAAAAGATTCACTCCAGTAATTCTTCTTTATTCAAATTATCCAATAATTCCTACGACGCGTCTACGTTGACCGATACCACGCCCGGAAGATCGTATCGCGACACTGTCGTAGGAAAGGGTGACAATAAGTCCAGAAGGGGATCGATGTTCATTTCCCCGGTGTTGGACGTGATGGCCATGAAAAACACCAGCGAACTTACGTTGCCATTGTACCACAAGCCCATGCTTACAGGCTCAACTTGCTCGCTACATACCCTACAAAATGACCTAACCACTAGTGAATTTGATACGCATCAGAATACCCCCAGTGTAACCCTAGCAAGCGTCGACATCAAGAAATCGCCCCAATTGAACAATCTATCGCATATAAAGGATTCTTCGGCACCGTCGCGACCTCCTTCGCAGTACTTGCAAGACTTACTTGATGATGAATAGACCCCTTATAGACTACAACAAATGCATATGCACACGCATCACACACTCGTACAATGCTATCACTAAACTAGACTACTCTCCTGCCTGATATGGCACGACAGCTACCACAACCGCTACTACGTGCATACCACTGAATGTCACCACCAGCACTCTGCAAAACCAGCGCAGTCGCACCAGCACTGTTATCTCCTTCTACACCTTATCTGGGACTCGGGAAACTTCCCCATATTCGTCACTATTGATTACATAAGCGGTCAACCCGATAACAAAACAATCACCCACAGTCAGGGGTCAATTCAATTTCAAACGAAAGCTTTTGGACACCAGAGTGCAGCAGCTATGGTTGGTTACAGCAGAAGCTTCTGAAGATGCTAGCGACAAGATTGCCCCAGGTCGGCTTGCATGGAAATGCACAATTGATTGCTTTGCACAAAGTTCCCTCGGCAGTCGGATGAAAGTATCATGCGCATTGGGTAACCACACTAACTATGGAGCCAATGAATGATACATGGACACTGTCAGATAAAGGCGATAGTAGTTCATATAGTGAAAGTATATATAGGATCGAATTCATCCAGCACACCTTAATTGGAACCTTCCTTTTCCCAAACAATTGTACAAGATATAATACCATGTTACGGAGAGGGTTAGTTAAGAGCTATGTTTTGTCTAGTAGACGCATTGTGTCAGGGAGATGTTTTTCAGGGTCAGCAATTGTATGGGCCAAAGGGGATGCGTCCACCATTGACTCGTACCAATTACCATCACAAACGTCGATCAACGAATGGGAGTTTAGATATGACTATATTCCCAAAGTAGCCCAACCAAAAGTGCCCCCTGTGAGTCAAGATGCTATAAAACAAGATGTGGCACATGAAAAGGCCAAAAGAATAGAATTGGAGACGTTTGCTAAGGAAGCTAACGAATCGATTAAGGTCGAAGCCTCAACTGCCACCGTGGTGGCTGGTGGTGAGGAAGTGTTGGATGAGCCTGAAACCGTGCCTGACGTTAAGGGGTCGGTGCATCTTACGTCAAATTTCGCTGACCCTTCCATTATCACCAATGCTGCGCCAAAAAAGAAGTATTCGGGGTCGGAAAAGTATGTTCAATCTTCGTTGAATCCTAACGTCAATGATGCTGAGGTTGTCAACTTAGGTGAAACCTCGGTGGATCATAAAGTTGGAGTGGTTGAAAAACAAACCAGAGTCGAAGACGACTTGGATGCTGATAACTTACAAGAAATGCAAAACATCTACGATAGGGGTGAAAAGATCCACAATGACAAAAAGTCTACGAGCTATGTGGTTCCTTTGGCTTTGCTCGGATTGGGTGGAGTAGGTATTTATACCTACACGAAGAAATGATGACACATTCCCAAAATAAGGTTCATTGATCGAGTGGGGGTCCACGGGTCTTTTGTTTTGTTTACGACTTTTTAATGTCCTATAGAAATACATTTATTACTACTTACGCAGGTAGGACGTTTTGTTTGGCACCACCAACCAAGTTTGGCACCATTTGCGAATACGTGCAAATCGTGTAGTACCCCCACGTTTCCTTTTGGCAGTTCTTGTAGGCACATCCTATTTGGGTGGTAGATTTCCAAATCATGGCGGTGAAATGGTTACTGCGATTGGGTGGCCCAGTTGTAATCGTGTATTTCTGAATACCACGCATCAACAGCATCGGCTCCAGTATGGAGATTGGTACCTGCAATCAAGTTCTCACCGTACGGTCCACCACTATGCTTCAATACACCAGAACAGTCGTATTTGTCGGCATAGGCTTGGGCATAGTAGTATAGAGTGGAGTTCCATGACAAATTTCCAGAATGATGGATATATCGTTTCGCATTGTGAGCATCCAATATTGCTCGGGAATACTGCTCATCGGCACCGGTATTTGCGATTTGATCGTAGATACTTGTTTCCCGGGACGATATAGAAGAAAAAGAAGAAAAAGAAGAAGTTGACTTGGTATCACTTGATGAACTTGACTCCAAATTCGGTGTCGGGTCAAAGTTTGACATTTTGTTTGATTGCATAACCATAGTAGACGATTTCTCTGCCTTAATTAGGGAACTCGTACCACTCAAACTCAATTCCGGCTCAATCACCACGACTTGTTGCACAACCACGCTTGTTACCGGAGGTGAGCTTGTGATTGAAGCCGCAATCTGTTCGACAACCACAATTTCGGTGAAAACATAATACACAATGTTTGCACAAACGAGTGCTGTTATAGTAAATGTAAAAAACCAAGACATGACAGTTTGAAAGGAACGATTAAGACTTACTAGTTCAAAGCACTTGATCTTGGTGTTTTGAAACATATATGTGAAAAGTAGTCTATGTCTTGGGATCGACCAAAATAGGCAATTTGCAACCATGTACAATGTGCGTTTTGAGTTCGTTTCAATTTTTTTGCGAAGTATCGAGAAAATTGCAAGACTTGTCTATATGATCGGTCCAATCATTGACTACTCTAGCTACGGCTAAATTCTGTGTTTCATGTTTTATAGGTTCCCTTCGCGTACTTTGCTTAGGTCATTTGCATCGTCCAAGATAGGCCCAAGATTGACCAATTTTTGCAAGAGTACGAGCAGGAAAAGTATGCTTGCGTCGCCAATGCAAAGCTTGTCAAAACGGATTTGCTCCTGCTCAGCAGAAACCTGTGATGCAGATAAACAAAATCTAACAATTTTCCTTCTTTGTACGCTAAACCCTAAATATCTACAAAATCAAATCTAACAAAGTTGTTATCAATTGTCTATTTACATACGATTATGGATAATATTAAATGAATCATGCGAATCGCTCTATTAGATACGTTATATTTAGTATTGTTTTGAAGCTTCTTGACAGGCCTTTAATTGTTGCAAGTAGTAGTCGCAAATTTGCATGTTACCGCTGTTGTCTTCCAAACATCTGGTGAAGTTTCTGGCATCAGCATCACATTGAGCTGGTTGTTGACGAACAGTCAGGTCTTGATAGGCTGCAACTTGTTGCTCAGCAGGAGCAGCTGGGGCGGATGACCCACCAAAGATACTGGAGATACCAGCACCCAAAGTGTGTCCAATGGTAGAACCAACGGCTACACCAGCAGCAGTGGAGGCCATTTGACCAAATAACCCTGGACTACTGCTTTGTTGTTGTTGAGGGTGGGCAGCAGGGTATGCTTGTGGTGGCGGAGCATGATGTTGTGGAGCAGCAGCAGTGTGTGCTGATCTAGTTTGTGTTCTTGGAGCTGGTGCGGATCTTCTTTGTCTAGGCATTTTTACTTATTTGCTTGGTAGCGTATTAAACCGTGGGTATTTAAAACTGTAATATATATATACTGAAAATTTGTGGCAAAACGCAGCACATTTCCAAATTGGGGGGTCGTGCGGGCGAACACCCGTGCCGCAAAATTATACTAAAGATTTTCCTATTCTACGTGGTTCCAAATGCACCTATTTTGTCCCGGCGGCCGGCAGAACTCGCGGGCTAGAGTCGAAGTAGTCATTCAGTGCAGCCACGGGGCTAGCGGCGGTGGCGGGATTAATGTTGACGTCCCGGAAAGCACGTTGACATTCGGAAATCGGCTCCGTTAGCGCGAGCCCCACCGTCCCTTTCATGTCAATACAACCCACCAGACCTGCACCTGGGGTAGATCATTGATCAATCAACAACTCCGCAAATGTAATAGCCACAACACAGTAGTGTTTGCAGATGTATATGTGAAACTGGGAACTGAGAGAAAAATTGGTGCTGCGAGAGGAAATTTGATGATGGTATCGGATGACGGGTGGCGTAGATATAGAGCAAGAGAAACTAAAATGCGTTGAACCAGTTGAGTTACTGAATTATGCAACAGTGTTTCATACGTGTTTCAAGTGTAGAGAGATTAAATGTAGCAACACGATAATCGTAGCAAATATGTCTCAAAATGTGTACAAAAATAGGTATAAAAATAAGGATGTGGTTGTTAAAAATTGCCGCGTTAACTTCCAGAGACGTATTACCACATTTAGAGAAGTTCTGGAATTAATTTTTTTATCGTGGACTTAAGTGTCCTTAGTTTGTTATCTATACGCGAGCGGTTTACGGGAAATTTTTGAGTATATATTTCAGGCGCTTTTCCCCAATTACTGATTTAGAATATATAGTTGCCATGGACTTTGAAGAGCAATTGCAAAGAGCAGAAAAGTTATCCGCCCCTTCGTTGGTGGGATCGTCATTGAGGTCAGCCGACGATTCACCCCACAACAACTATATCCACCCAGAGAAATCCCACAACAAGAACAAATCTAAGTTGAAGAACAAACACAATCTCACCACAACGTTGGATGACTTGATCAATGAGGGTGCATTGATTGGGTCAGAAGAAGATTTTGATAAGTTTTTGGATGATTCTGGCCACGTCAAGCTGGGCGCCATTTTCACTCCTGACGAAAATGAATCAAAAACCCTAGGTGCTCCGGAAGAATCGTCTCTGGTCAAGTCATTGAAGTCGGAGACAGTTGCACAAGCTGCTCCTAAAGTCGAACTGGAGAGCTCCACCTCCGATTCTGTCCTGGCTTTCGAAACCCCGGCCACCTACCCACCAAAACCACCTACTAGTGAGCTTTATTCTACACCAAATCTTTCAGAGTATCAATTAGATAACCAAATCAAAGATACTTCCGATTTGGTTGCATCAGTAAAGTCTATTGACCCTCAAAAGTTGCCCAAATCGTCACCATACAAAGGTTTAGAAAACGCTAAAGTCAACAAGAAACCTCTTAGATCAAAGCAGATCGACGCTCCAGAGATCAATATTCATGGCCAGGAATCGATCAGATCACCTCTTCCTAAAGATCGTGGTTTACACTCGCCCTACTTTCATACAGATGACTCTCGTCATGGTAGATCAAGATCGATTTCAACTGATCGCCACGATCGGGAGAGATCTTTGTCGACAACCGCAAGACCTCATTTAGCAAGAGGTGATAGCTATAAAAATATTCATGACGAGGAACCTTCAAAATATGAGTTGCCTGCGGATTTGCAAGAAACCGTGGATGAATCTGATGAACGTCAATCTAGACACGGTAAACGAACCATGAGTGAAAAAATCGAAAATTTGGAAAAGCAGCAACAAAGAATTAGAGAATTCCATGCTGAAGGGGACAGGAGAGATCCAAGTTTGGTTACCACTGGTGACTATACTAACTTCAATGTTGACTTACCTGAATCAGAAGATTTCTCCAAGGGTGACACCTCTAGGTTGTACGCACAGAGATCTATAAGCTCGACTAATTATTTGAGAACTATTTCAAGATCAAGATCAAGAGTCAAGTCTCACCAAGAACTCGATGAAAAGAACGATGCTGATCCCGTCGAGTTGGTTAGAGAAGGTGCATTTGTGAGTGATGACCCGTACTCAACCATTGAACGCCTTGATACTATGGTTGAAGAGGTGCTTCATGTCAAGGACAAAGGTCAGCAGTTAAAAAGTAAGTCCAAATTGTCTGATGACGGAAAAAGCCTGACTTTAGAATCAAAACCTGGTTCGAACGAACCAACACGAAGTGTTGAAGGAAAACAAGTTTATAATAAAGAAATTGAACAAAAGGAAGAAGGAACTAAGAATACGAATAAAAGTGAATCAGTTCTGAAACAATCAGAAGACATCGAAACTCCTGTGATATCGCAAAATGTCCATGAGGTAGATCCTGAAAATATAAAAAACAACTCTATAGAAGCCTCCGCTCAAAATAATTCCAAATCCGCAAATATTGATACATTTGTTGAAGAAAAGAAACATGAAGGTTCAGCCGACGATGGCAAATTCGAAACTTCCAATTCTGATAACATTACAGCAAGTGAGCCAAAGTCTTCGGAGCTTGAGCAGGACGAAGGAAAAGTTTCTAAATTAAAGATGACGGATGTAGCCGAGGAGGAATCCAAACCTGAAAAGAAAACGATTTCAGATGAAGTGGCCACAGATGTGAAGAATCGCAAAGAACCTGCGGTGGAGAACTCGTCCATTAGCGAAAAGGACCTGTCTACTTTAATGGACGAATTAATGGAACAGTTGAATGCTGAATCCGGATCTACATTTGACGATGATGCGGACTTAGCGCACGACACGATTTCTACTAGAGAAGAGGAGAAAATCAGCCTGAATGACGTAGAATCGGATAAAAGTGCAGAAACTGTGCATGCACCTTTAGATTCAGACGTCGAGCCAGAAGATGTGAGTAAAAACATAGACAAGCTGGAAATTCAAAAGAATGATGTTTCAAATCCCATTTATGATTCGTTAGATGCTGGTTTTGTTGGTGTTGGCATTGCTGGCATTGCTGGCGTTGCTTCAACAGTAATTAACAATATCGACAAGTCTAACGGTGCCGATAATGAAGGTGTTGTATCAAAGTCTGATACGTCAACCGATGAGAAAGAGATTGTTTATGATGGTAACAAGGAGGAATCTTCTGAAATTCCCAAAGCTGCAACTGAAACAAAAATAGGTACCGACGACCCTATTAGTAAAATCTCTGACAATGAAAAGGCACTGGAAGAAGAACATACAGCAACTGACAATTCAGCTCGGGGTGAGGTGGAAAAGGATATGAAAGATAGCGGAAAGGAATCAGTAACGGTTGATGATGAAGAACATTCGACTGCTGATGTCGCAAATACCACCGTTACGGATAGTAAAGACGAAACGGAAATGCCAAGCAAGAGTGCAGTACTGGATAGTAAGACAAAGGAAGTTTCTGAAGAAGCCATCGATTCTACTTCAGATGTTGATGCCCATACTGCAAAGACCATCAGCGAGGTTACTTCCAAGCCTAGTGCTGAATTAGAGTCAAATTCAAAACCTATTAAAGAAGAAGTAATATCCAAGACCGAGAAAGCGACTGAACCCGAAAAGACTTCTACTGCTGAGGAGAAAGATGATGATTTCGATGTAGACAACTTGGATATTTCTCCTGAAGAAATACGTAAACATTTGGAGTCACTTCCAGTTTACATTTATACGTCCTTGGCAGGAGGTATGCAAGTAATACAGAGAACAAACCGATTGACGACCATTCTCAATGCCAATGGAATCAAATATGAATGTCGTGATTTGGGGACAGATGAAGAAGCTAAAAAGATTTGGAAAAGACAAGCTACTGGTAAAACTTTGCCTGGAGTGGTCAGAGGCGATGATGTCATCGGAAACTGGAAAGAGATTGACGATGCCAATGAAGAATTTAGATTACAGGAGTTGCTCTACGAAACATTCTGATACGCCTTTTGAGTTATAGTGCTTATATATTTTGATATAAAGTGATTGATTTTCATATTTTTACCAATCCATGATGAATTGTGCAGTTTCAATCTTGCCCTCATCATTTTGGTTGTGCATCGCAACATTTATATTTATACAAGAAGTTAGCTATTTATCGGTGTTCAATGATTGTGACAGCTCGCAGCAGCTCACTCAAGGTCCCGGAACGGTATTTAGGCTCAATCTCGTTTAGGAATTGCAGACGGTGGTCTCATTCGGTTGTTCCCGCCATTACCACTTCTCCAGGATATGGCCGTAATAGTGGCGTGAGTTTATTTGGCGGGTCCACTCTAATTTACAACCAGCAACGTAGAAATGATATCGACATTCAAAAGCAAGAGCAAAGGGCCAATCTTGGTAAAATGGTTGAGCAATTGAAGGTACTTTTGCCGGAAATCTTAAACAAGTCATTGCCCAAAGAAATCATATCTAAAGATATCATTTTGAGGATTTGTCCAAGTCATTTTGACCATTACAACGCGTACGTTCCCGCACTACAAGGTCAAGTATCATATTACGCTACATGTAAGACGATTCAAATGATTTTAACTTCGGTTGTGTTGAGTCCCCACATCAAATTGCACATACAATCCATTCGTGTATCCAATGAAAATGATGTGCAAACAATATACCCTGGATCGACCAAAATTTCGGTCCGATGGACAACCTGTCCTGAGAGTTGCCGACATCTTGTCACCGATTCAAACGGATTTATTTCTACATCTCACGCAAGACTAGGATCACACAAATGGACCAAATTAGATCCAAATGATTTGATTCATAGCCAAGATTCTAGTAGTCTAACGAAGACTTTTACAACTTTGGGTCAATTGACTTCAACATTGATTGGTTTAACGAAAGAGAGTAAAAAGTTTGAACGAATTATATCTGGGATTTTCATTTTCGAATTAAACGATCAAAATGATAAAATTAATGTCCATACCATCGAGGACATTGATATTATCGAAAAAACTCAACTTGAAAACGTTGGGAACGGGTTAAGAATATGCTAGTCATTGTTCTTTTATATCTATTAATGTCTTAGGGTGGTGGAGGTTGCTTGTACATAATGCGTTCAATTCGTATCAACATATATACAATTATATAGCTTGTAATAAATTTTTATGACGTAGTATCATCCAATTCGTTACTCTCAATATATAGAAGATTCAATTGCTCTAGTAGATAGTCCACTCGCTCGGTTGAAGAGAGTTCCTTACCCACCTTTTCTGTAACCAAATCCCAGAATTCATCGGAGCGTGAAACCAATTTGCGACCCCGAAAACTCTGTGTCAACATCAAGTGATTATTCATTAAAATTTGTTGTCTCATAAGAGAGTTAGTTTCCTGTACTCCTCGGTACATGAAAATTTGCAACCCCAATAATGGCATTAAAATTAATCCCATGAAGAAAATAACAATTGTCAAGTTCTTGGATGGCAATGAGTAGCCACCAGACACTGCTTTGCCCTCTTCGACAATTGCTTCTATCACAGGCTCCTGAGCTGTCACAATCTCAACAGGAGTCGTAGTTTTTACCAAAGTTGGGCCATCGATGTAGTATGTTTGTTTCTTGATTTCCTCGTTTAACGAAACAATCAAATCGTCAGCGGTTTCCTTTTGTCCTGAAAGTGACTGCTTTTCAATGACTGCTTTTATCCATGATCTTCCAACCCAATCTATATAGAACGATAATTTCAACCTCGTGGAGTTATCTTCAGCCCATGTGAAAGTGTATCTTGTCTTGACGGAAAACGAGTTTCCCAGTGGAACGTCTGGGGTCACTGTGGTTGTCAAAACAGTGATGTAATCGGCAAAATTCAAATGTTCAATAATTTCGCTTACTTCACATTTTGTGGATTTGGGTCCAATGGAATATCCTAATGCCCTTCTATAAGTGTATGTTCTTTCCAACTTTGTTGGATCATCCTCCATCGGATGGAATATATCAAATTCGGAGATCTCGCTTCCATCATGATCTTGAAGAAAATTCCGACTGAAGGATGTATTAGTACTGCCAAAAAGCAAGTCATACACAACACCCATTGGTGCATCGAATGTTTCATCAAAAAGTTCAATTTCATTGCTAGCAGGTATAACCCTACCTTCAACAGATGTTGCGGCATGGAAATCTGGACCCATATTTTTGTAATTACTTTCTTCTTTAAATCGTAAAACTTTTGTGGTGACGATTTGCTCTTTTTGCTCGGGAGGTGACTTGTTATCCAAAGCATCAGATTTTTCGTCCAAGCTTGAATCGTCGCCATCAATTGACATTATATACGATTCGATTTTTGGAGTTGAAACACCTTCGAGGTCGTCAGTCGTATCGGCATTATCATCCAACCCATCGTCATCCTCGGACGTGTATCCAGTAGCCTCTTTCCAAACAAATTTAATAAAGTCGAATGTGGCATCCCTAGACACAAAGCTGGCAAAGTAGTATCTTGAGTCTTTGGTTTCAATCATCATTCCATTGGGAAATAATCCAGCAGTGGACTTCTTCTCGAAACGTACTATGTCAGTCATGGGGATCGCAAAACTAGTGACCCACCCCAATAAATTCGAATTGAAACACACATAATGTTCACTGATATAAATCCGACCTTGTAACAATATTTCTTTACTTAAAGCACAAGAAAAGTCGTCGAGGAATCGATCGGTCAAGTCCAAAGTTCGAAATAACTGATGAAAGTCGATATTTCGTTTCATCACAGCGTATCTGTAAGGGGAATCCTTGAAGAACTCATCGGTATACAACTTTGCATCGTACCCTCTTTGTTCGGTGGGGGAGGATACTTCGGGAAAACTGCCGCCGCTGCTGGTACGCTTGGACTTTCTAAATGAAATGATTTTCGGTGATGCCTCCTGTCTGCCCTTCAAGCTATTTGTTCGTGGGAGAGCAGATGGGGTCGATGGTTGAAGTTGAGTTTGGGACCCATTAGCAGCTTCACTGTCGCCAGCACGATCTTTCAACGTTGTCAAGTTCCTTGAACTAGCGGCTCTGCCGTTCTCTTCTGAAGATATGATGGAATTGGCATCCTCTCGTGTTGTTAGCGGGTCAGCTGGAGTGGATTTGGGTAGCAACTGAGATTGCACCGATAATGACGAAACCGAAGAAGATTTCACCATTGACTGAATCTTGGAGCGTCTAAATGTCAACTCAGAAGAGTCGCCCGAAACTGTTGATTCAATATCGGCGAGATTCCTCCCATCATTCTCGTCATTGCTTCCTCCCAGGGCTGCCTGGGTAGCCTCGGCCTTTATGGTTCCAGGATTCTTGCCAGCAAATATTATTCCTTCCGATAGCCCAAGCAAGTCAGTAGAGGCGGGATACGAGTACGACCAAGCGTCGTCGTCATCATCCATTGGGTCGCCATTCATGTTGCTCGATCAATTTTCGTTAGGAACTAGCCGTTGCCGCATGTTGCGATTTTGTATGGTGGGATACGTTGTATGTACGTAATGTATATAGATTGAATATACATCACACGCCGCAATAGTGAAGATGAAAAATATATCAATACCCCAAAAACTGAGCCCACCACCACCAGGCTTGACCATCAAATGCGGCATTGAATACTAACTACGCTCACTTTAACAATAACGTAACATTTGCTTAGAAATATACAAGATTTTATTTTCTGGATAACATAAAATTGAAAATAACCCAAAAGAAATTAAATGATTCACCCCAAGGATATAGTATAGTACAAATTATTCAATAAACATTGTTCAGTGATGGCTTAAACCGATTCTAAAACAACATCTTTGAAACCGGCAGAGACTTTCTTACCTTTTTCTTCGGTAGAACCTTCACCGTGTAAGGCTAATAACGAACCCAAGTCGAATTTTGGTTGTTTTAATAACTTGACTTTTCTAATGTGAACGTTTTGCAATGGGAAGATGGTTTGGGTGGATTTTTCAATTTCTCTACCAATGACTTCTGGAATCAATTTGGAGGTCAATTGAGCCAAAGTGACGTTGGAAACTTCTCTTTGCATGATTTCAATCATCTTCTTTCTAACTTCTCTTAATTTGGAGGATTGAGCGTAGGTGGTCTTCTTGATTTGGTTGGCTTGTCTCTTGGTGAAGGCAATGGCGAAAACTCTCAAGACGTAGTCGTCAGCGGTTTTGACGGTGACATTGGCTTCAACCAATGATTGCCATTTTCTGACTAAAGATCTCAATTTGTCAGAAGTGAAGTCCAAACCGTGGAAGTTGGTCAATAAATTCTTACCTTGGACTTCATCGACTCTCAACTTGACTTTTCTGAAAGAGTGGTCTTCGGTACCTTGCAAGTCAGCCAAACAGACTTCGAAAACTCTACCTTTCAATCCATCAGCGGCGTTCTTTAAACCTGTAGATCTGTTGATCAAGGTTTTACCAACGGCTCTGTTTTCAAAAGTAGATGGAGCTTTGATATCGAACCAGTCCTTTCTGGTGAATGGGTCAACAACCTTCTTCTTCAATCCTTTCTTTCCCTTGGACAATCTCTTATTCTTTCCTACAGCCATGACGTATCGTGCTAAACAAACAAATGTAATTTTTCATTACTTGAATTATTTGTGAAAATTTTTTTACCTAGGTAATTTCCGAGGGTGAAAAATGTGATTTACACCTTGAACTAGACCGAGACCGGGTCGGTTTGTTTTTTAGCTTTGAGCTACTTTTAGTCACGTGCATTTTAGGGCTGTCGCCATAATGTTTTAAAACGATTTGGCAAGTGGGTGAATCGAGCTTGTGATGGGTAGAGAATTTGCAACAAAGTGATCTAATTGGGTCGAGGCGTGCTGAAGATGATGGTTTGTGGAATTGTGAGTTTTGACTTCAAAAAAAAAAATCTCACGTCGCCAGACATCGTTGACCCATCATCTCCTTACAATTAAACTTGGCAACAAATTAATAGATAATAGAACATGTTTATTCAACAAACATTAGATCTAAATGCAAGATATACACAATTTTTGATAACCAAATTTTTGAAAAATATAAATTAAAGAATTGAAATCATTAAGTCATTCTGAATTGACCATTATGAGGATTAAATTTTTAAAAGCTTTGACGGATCAAATTATTGGTTTTCTGGTCTCAATTTTCTGACTTCTTTACCAACTTGCCAGATTTCCATAGATCTGATGGTTTGTAATTCCTTTTCCAATTTTTCTCTGTAATCTGGTTGAGAGTTGAAGTCCAAGGATCTCTTAGTTTCGGAACCGTTCTTAACAGATTCGTACAAGTCTTCAAACACTGGTTTCAAAGCGTCCTTGAATCTTGGGTACCAGTCCAAAGCACCTCTTCTGGCAGTGGTGGAACAAGCGTCGTACATGTAGTCCATACCGTATTTACCAATCAATGGGTATAAGGATTGGGTAGCTTCTTCAACAGTTTCATTGAAAGCTTCAGATGGGGTGTGGCCGTTTTCTCTCAAGACTTCGTATTGAGCTAAGAACATACCGTGGATACCACCCATCAAACAACCTCTTTCACCGTACAAGTCAGAGTTGACTTCTCTTTCGAAAGTGGTCTTGTAAATGTACCCGGAACCAATAGCGACAGCTAAGGCAATGGCCTTTTCTTCGGCTTTACCGGTAACATCGTTCCAAACAGCGTAAGAAGAGTTGATACCTCTACCTTCCTTGAATAAGGATCTGACAGTTCTACCAGAACCCTTAGGAGCAGCCAAAATGACGTCAACGTTTTCTGGAGTAACAACCTTGGTCAAGTCTTTGAAAACTGGAGAGAACCCGTGGGAGAAGTACAAGGTCTTACCTTCAGTAATCAAAGGTTTGATGTCTGGCCAAGTTTCCGATTGAGCAGCATCGGATAACAAGTTCATGACGATGGTACCTTTGTTGATGGCTTCATGGACATCAAACAAGTTTTCACCTGGGACCCAACCGTCTTCAATGGCAGCTTTCCAGGAAGCACCGTTCTTTCTAACACCGATGATGACGTTTAAACCGTTGTCTCTCAAGTTTAAACCTTGACCGTAACCTTGGGAACCGTAACCAATAAGAGCCAAGGTGTCGTTCTTGAAGTAGTCCAACAATTTTTCCTTTGGCCAGTCACTTCTTTCGTGAACGACTTCTTCCATACCACCGAAGTTGATGGTCTTTAAACCTCTGATAGCAGAAACATTGACGGATCTGGCAACGTTGGTCTTGGAAGCAGTAGCAAGACCAGTTAAGGTTCTTCTACAGGAAATTTGAGTAGCTTGTTTGGCGGCAGCTTTGGCCATTCTAACAGAAGATGATCTAAAAGACATGTTGAATAGATTTCGTTAATTGATTGATAAAGAAGAAGAAGTTTTTTTTTCGCTCACGGATTGATCCTCCTTTATATATTTGTCTTGTCCAATTCTTGACTCATCCGTTGAAATTTTTCACTCCGGCATCGGCCCTAATGACGGCATTTTTTTATTAGCGGTTACGGTGTCACATTGATCGATACTGAATGTCCACGTACGTGGGGGAAGCCGGTGGTCCAGCCATACGCATGGCCGTCAATAGAAGTGAGAGAAACGGCTTTTCGCTGTAAATGTCGAGGACAACTATGTAGTTTCATGCACTGCAATTGATTCAAATTTCGTAGGTGGTGGCACAGCAATCGAATTCATCATCAATGAGCACTCTGTTGATCGGTAGTATACACAATCATCTGTAGGCTAGTTTTACATCTCGTTAGATCAATTTCTGTAGATCATCAAAAGTGGTCAATTTAGATTAAAGGCTACAAAGCCAGAAAATCTACTAAGTTTTTGACTGATATTCGATATAAGCCTTGAATCACGTATGTTGAGAATGTAGCCAAGATGCGTCATATTGACCGCATTCGCTTTGCCAACCAAAATAAGCTTTGATACTTCATACCGGGAAGTACTGTAGCAAGGTTGGAATACTGTACATTCGATTCTCCTTCCGAGAGCGACAACTGTTGCAAGTGATGCTGAAGGGTTTTGGGTCTACAATAGGATTCTTGTTGAATACGTAGGTGCTTTCTGTGATTTTCAACTAAACCAAGTATCTTGCTGAAAAGTAACTTGGAGCCAGATTGTAAACCATAACTTTTCCCAAAACGACGAGAAGTAAGCGAATTCGTTGTTAGGGATATGAAACGTAGAATGTTGCGTTCTACTTCAAATTTACTGATTTCATTGATGGAAAACCTATGAAGAAACGATTGCCGTACTTCATCGTAGGCTTGCCGCTTATTTTATTATCAGCGACCTGTTTCTTAACATAACCTATAGTGTCTATTTTGTAACTGTCTGTCGTCCAAATGCAACTCCGGTGTCAGGACCTGTACCGGCACTTTTTCAAATCCTCTGATCTACCATATCAAGGCATCAATTTGCCGTGACATCTGGTACATGGACTTATTCATTTCAATTCCTGGTACCACATCCAATCCTCAAGTCCTCTCCTTTTGCTTCGTTCAAATTTATACGTGATTTCGCCCCGAAATTCGAAGAGTGTAAGAAGAACTAATAGGAAACCACCCAACTGTGATACTTAGTTTTGTAGATATATAATCGGTCTTCCTTGCACATCCTTTCAGTTGCATTGCGGTAATTCAGTAATGTGCTCCACTTCATCAAAATTTTGATGAAATCTCAAAATTAATTGAAAATTTTACATCATAATAAAATGTTCGTTATTCATGCGGTTATTCACATTAAATCTTAATTAGATTCGTAAGGTTAGTTTTCTTCTGAAATTATCTTTCTATCTAAAACTGATTCTATGGCTTCTATAGTTGGAAAATTCTATTTCCGTATTGTTGCTCTCATTCAACTAACCATCATTTCCTAAACATCACACATTATCCCTATTCGTAAATCATTCGTAAATCGTAAACTTTGCATTGCTCGTCAATCTCAGTCAGCCCAACTGACAATCTTAAAATCTTCATTGAAATCGAATACTGGTTTTTTGTTCGATTCAGTTTGAAGATTTTTCCACATAAGATCAATTTGTCGGTGAAATTCATCAGTATTTTCATCAAAATCTAACCAATCTGATTTGATTGATGAGTTGATTAAAGATGGTACGGTAGAGTATTCCTCAAAATTGTTGGAAACACTCTCCTTGGTAATGGAAAAATCGCCTCTTTGAAATTGTTGCTCGAAAACATCTTGAGTTTCTAAAACATCATCACTACCTTCTAGCTCATCATCAACGGTGAAATTGTCAATTAAGACAATATTTTCCAAAAACTTTGACAAACTCCTCGACATGATTTTCTCGTTAGCAGTTACTTCGTCATCTTCATCATTTCCAACCTTCAACAAATTCATGAAGCATGAGTATGTTTTCAAATTCATGATTGGATAAATATCCAACAAGATATCCGGTTGATTGATGAATTGTCTAAAGTTGAAATCTTCCAACAAATTTTCTCCTTTGAATGGGGCATTTCCATAAATTGCTGTCAAAATAGTGATACCAAATGACCAATAATCTGAGTACAAACAGTCATATTTCTCCTTGTACTCGTCATGACACTCGGGAGCCAAATACTTTTCCGTTCCAACATTGAACTCACGAGAATATCTTTGTGTTGTTGCCAATCCCCAATCGCATAACTTGAAGTCACCGTTCTCATCGATCAAAATGTTTTCTGGTTTCAAATCGCGATGATAAATTCCATTTTTATGGCAGAAGCTAACTGCATCATACATCTGGATGGTCAATTTATGGATTTCCTGAGTCGTCATATCACGCTCATGAATCAAATCGTATACATCACCTCCGGAGCAGTATTCCAACACCAACACAAGGCAATCATCGGTTTTGATTGAGTCAATAAGATTGCAGATATTGTGGTGATGCGACAACTTCTTCAATATCGACAACTCATTTTCAGCAATGGAAATAGTTGATTTCCCGTTAGGCAAGATCTTCAGACGAATCAACTTAACTGAAACAAATCCACCAGTAGTTAGATCACGAGCCATCGAGACCGATCCAAACGATCCCGATTGTAGAAACTTGATAAATTGGTATTTTCCACGCATAATACCACCGGCTTCAAAACTCTCAATATCAGGCGAAGCCCGCAGCACAGATGGTACAGTTCCCTTGATAACTTTACAACTTGTCATTATGAAAAACCCAAATACCGAAAAATTATTTACAAACTTTACCCAAGTACGAAAATCAAAAACAAAAAGAACACCCTTGGGTACGTAAGCCCAAGCGGATAAACACACAGCAAGTAGTGCTAACGATAAATATTAGCCAGGACCGTTAATGAAACGAAGAATTTCTGATAAAGTGTAGATCGAGATTTTCAAAGATCCCGCTGAGAGAAATAATTCCCTATATATAAATAGTGTGGGGGGTAACCCCTTTTGCAAGGCATTTCCTGTATGATATCTATCTGAGAACGGTTTATGACGCATAGTGAGTAATTTATCGTGCGACTTGAACCAAATAATAGGGGTTGTTGAGAAAGAACCCCAAAAGGGGGATAGAGTGCAGAGTGTCGGTACTTGAGGAAGAATTGTAGAGTCTGTCTGTTCTTCCTGAGTTTTAGTCCCAATTCTAGCTGTAGCGACATCCACACTGTGGCGCCCATTGCTGGCACCCTTATCTTGAAGATGCGTGTGGAATCCGATGGAATATGCAACTTCCCGATCCGGTCAAGCGATTTGTTGAGTATGCGCTTGATCATAGAATGTAGTAGACTTCCAATTACGGAAGTTAGGGTACATTTGCCTTGCGATGTTACTAATCAAGATTAATGCTTCGAAAAGTTACCACGGACTTGAAGTTGCGTGGCGGAGATGATGGTCAATGCCACCAAGGGCAGTATATTGACCCTCAATCATTTGTGATACATAATTACGATACATCAATTGTATCACTTGAATTGCATGCGTTGCGCATACTTAAACCTTCAGGTGGTCTAAATTTATATCTTGAACTGTGCTGCTACAAAAATGTGCTTCATACATGCATTAATAATCTTGCAAATTCAGGCTACACATTATCATATATTAATTATTTCTTTGCCAACAACTCATCAATCTTCTCCGAGATGGAAAGAGGTTTGGTCAAAGACGAATATCTTTCAACAACATTACCATGTTGGTCAATCAAGAACTTTTCAAAATTCCATTTGATTCTGTTCAATCCCAATAATCCCGACTTTTGGGATTTCAAGAATTGATACACTGGGTCAGCTTTGTCACCATTTACATCAATCTTGCCTAAGACAGGGAATGTGACGCCGTAGTTTAACGTACAAAATGATTGGATTTCTTCAGCCGAGCCTGGTTCTTGACCCCCAAATTGATTACATGGGAACCCCAAAATTTGTACTGGCTTTCCCTCGTACTTTTTGTTCAATTTCTCCAACTCCTTGTATTGTGGAGTGAAACCACATTTAGAAGCAACGTTGACAATCAACACTACTTTGCCCTCCAATTGTTTGAAGGAAAACTCTTCACCTTTGTTATCTTTTGGTGCTAACTCGTAAAACGACATTCTTCGACTACTGGCAATAAGTCTACGTAGAAAAATTGTAGATTTCGATCATATATAGTTATCTACTGCACCACTATGATGGCAAAAATAGTAATTTTCGTACTGTGTGAGGCTGAGATAATATGCAGTATCATCTTATGAAAGCGACTACTACTCCCTTCAACGTTTAGTGCTCCAACCAGCTCATATGTCTTCTTTTCATCAGCACTGAGATGTATACTACATTCCTCACTGTTTCGGCATCAAAGTGGCTCCGTGCTTAGCTCATGTTACTTGTGCGCTTGATTGCTTGAAGATTATTTTTGTGCCGTGGGAGATTAGCGGAATATGAACGGGATTATAATCGTCAGGTACATAAGGAGAATCGTGCAATCCGTCACTTGAAAAAATAAAAATGTTCGACAACTGCAGGACTCGAACCTGCGCGGGCATAGCCCAAAAGATTTCAAGTCTTTCTCCTTAACCGCTCGGACAAGTTGCCTAATTTTGATACCCGGATGCAATAATTTGAGATCATATTGACGGCTCATATTCATTCCAAAATTGCCCCAAAATGACTATTGAGCCTGAGCTTGGGGTTTAAACCACATGCTCAAAGGGTGTCAACAAAAATAGTACTGGAAAAAAGAACAGCACGAACCTATTCAAGTATTTTATTAAATCGAATTATTTCACTCAGACATTTGGGAATATTGCATTATTTACAATAAATGGGAGGAAGAGACGACTGCGATTGGAGCAGTAGATAGGAGTATATGGTTATAACTAAACAATAGCATTGCTTAACACACATTTTTGCTTTTTATTGGAATTATTTCTGATTCATGAGGCCTGCCCCGTTGTAGATTTTCCCCAGCAGTTCAAACTAAGGGACTTAAATAGCAAACAGTGGCCACAAATTAGAAGAGATTTAATCAGAGCAATTCCACCCTAACATAATCTACTGTTTTTCAATTTATTCTCCCTTTCAACTTAACAAGAGGAAGATTGGGAAAACTTTGAGCACAAAATGTAATAACTGCATTCAGCATGACAACGATAGCTGACTATTCAACCAGTACAATCGATGGCAACAGGTTTTATAGCATTCGAGGGGATTTGCTGTTTTCAGATACTGTTTCAACATTCAAATGAGTTAAAGTTGTAGATTCCTTCAAGCAGTTTATCAACTTAATAATCAAACAAAGGCTACAAACACCTATATACACATGTACCTCTATTCACCTATTTACAAGTCTTGGTGTCATACGAATTCAACAACATGATAGTTCTGTTTTCCTGATCTTACAAGTAAGAGTTTTCCATCAATCAAATGCGAGTCCTTATCAAACAACACTACATCTTCTGGATCTTCAAATTGCTCCCTTTCCAAACCAAAATAAATACCTCCAGATTTGATCAAGTTTTTGGTTTCCCTCTTGGACTTACCCAAGATAATGGCCAACAAAGTTGACATCTTCAAATCGTCAACGTTTTCAATCTCGCTCAATTTGATGGTTTGCAAAATACCTGATCTCGATAACTTAGAAATAAGTTTGTCTGCACTGATTTCATCATTGAAGGGTTGGTCAGGGGTAGGAAACAAGAATCCTGTGGTGTATGCCATTTCTTCTCCAACACCCACTCCGTGTATCAAGTCAACCACTTCTCTTGCTAACACCCGTTGAGCTACTCTCAACCCTGGGTCAGCTTCGTGTTTTGCCAAAATCTCTTGCTCTATGGTGGTAATTGGTAACAAGGAAAACACTTTCAATAATTTTCCAACAATCTCATCGGGAGTATTAATAAAGTACTGGTACAATTGGAAGGGAGTGGTTAGTTTTCCGTCAATGAAAACGGCATTTCCTGCCGATTTTCCAAACTTTTCTCCCGTTGGAGTCGTCAACAATGGCACTGTCATCCCGTAAGCACTACCTTCCTTCTTATATACTTTTTGCAATCTGGAAATCAAGTCGATCCCCGCGGTAATGTTCCCCCATTGATCATTTCCACCCAATTGTAAATTGACCAGCTTCTCTGAGAATAAGTGCCAAAAGTCATATGCTTGTAGCACTTGGTATGTAAACTCGTTGAATCCCAAACCCAGTTGCGATTCCAACCTTGATTGGATTGAGTCTCTGCCCAACATAGCAGAGACTCTGATATAACGCCCATACTTGGCCAAAAAGTCCAACATACCAATAGATTCCCACCAGGTGGCATTATTGACGGTTTCAACCACCCCAATCTGTCTTATTGGGTAGTTTCTTGACTTGGCATATTCGATACCGTTTGTGAGAAAGGTTGAGATCTGATTTTGAATGTTGGCAACGTTGCTCAACC
Organism: Suzukiozyma manassasensis; assembly: GCA_030569175.1. NCBI lineage: Eukaryota > Fungi > Ascomycota > Pichiomycetes > Serinales > Debaryomycetaceae > Suzukiozyma > Suzukiozyma manassasensis. Next base: position 763,306 of record JAJMKC010000001.1, on the reverse strand, counting down.
GTTCATTGTTCACCAATTGAGACCGCTCGGTAGTGCGTCCACTGGGGTCTCCCACAGCACCGGTGGCTCCACCAACAAGACCAACTACGTCGTGGCCCCTAAGAGTAAAGTGAAGCAACACCATTAGCGGCAACAAGTTCCCCAAATGCAACGACGATGCTGTGGGATCGGCACCACAGTACAACTTGAATTTGTGGGTAGATTGAGGAAGTGTGAGATCAAAAAGATCATCACTAGTAATGGATTCAACCAAGAACCGAGCTTGTAAATGCCCCACCAACGATCCGGAGAAGTCGTCTTTGAAATTGTCGGGGTGAACTAGCTGATTCACTGGAGGTATAATCGTAACGGTATCCATCGATTTGTCGATGCCCAGTGAATTGAGTCGGGAAACCACAAAGGCACCCCTTCTGGCACTATTGATACGTCCAGACCGGGCGAAGTTAACCACAACCAGGCCAAATATCGTCATTTGTGTCGTGTAGCTAAACGTTATTCACGCTAGATAAATATTTCGAATAGGCGATTTTACTGTATAGTGGAAATCTCATCCCAGGATTTTTCCCATTATAAACGCTAAAACTACTTTTTCCACATATCATCACTATTTGGCAAGGAAAGCATGCCTACACTGCCACCAGCAGCTACTGCCGTGAGCTCTGGACAGCACCTTGCGAAGAAACGGAAGAGAAAGAGATCTGGTGCTAACAAATCGGCCCCAGTCACCACTCCCTCGCAGCCAACCCAACAACGTCGTGGTGATTTCCAAGTTACCAGATCAAATAAGAAGACGACGTTTGATGATGACGACCCAGCATTGTCACAAGATACTTCTTCTTTAAAGTCAGCATTGCAATACGTCACCCTGGACTTAGTCCAACCTGTCGTACTTTCCATATCCAACACTTATGAAGATCCTACCTTACAAATAGAAAAGGATACAAATTTAGTCTCAAGTAAAGACAAGACAAAATTGAAAGACCAAGAAAGAACAGATGCAGTGAAAAACACAAAGATACAGTCAAAGTCCCCCAGGAGTACTGAGAAATCTCAAAATCGAAACGAAGCAAGGGGCCCCAGGACATCGAGAAAAGTGGTATTTTATGATCGAGACGAAATTGACGATGAAGACGACGACGAGTTTGTAAGAAATTCGTTTCACAAACCAACGGAGTCGTTGAGATCAAGCATGGAACAACGAGCTCGCGATTTGCTCGAGGTTAGAAAAACTCTACCTATTTACCAGCACAAGGACGTAATTGAAGAGTACGTTAGTCAAAATCAAGTCACGGTCATTATTGGGGAGACTGGTTCGGGTAAATCCACGCAGATTCCTCAATTCTTGATGAAATCCAACAAAAAGCAGATTGCAGTTACCCAACCTCGTAGAGTGGCAGCTGCATCGTTAGCAGCAAGAGTAAGTGAGGAATACGGATGCCAAATTGGCCAGGACGTTGGGTACCAAGTGAGATTTTCCAACTTCACATCCAACAGGACGAAACTCAAGTATTTAACTGATGGTATGCTCTTAAGAGAAATCATGCTTGACAGAAAATTATCCAAATACTCCACAATTATTATTGATGAAGCTCATGAAAGAACGATTTTGACAGATTTGATTTTGGGTTTTTTGAAAAGCTTGATAGTTTCGAAGCAAAGACAAGACTTGAAGTTGATAATTATGTCTGCTACATTGAATGCTGAGTTGTTCAGTAAATTCTTCAACGATGCCCCAATTCTCTTTGTTGAAGGGAAAATGTACCCTGTCTCTCGACACTATTTGTCAGAACCTACGGAAGATGTGGTTGATACCATGATAAGAGCAGTTGTTCAGATCAACATGTCGGAATTGGAAGGTGACATTCTTTGCTTTTTGCCAGGGCAGGAAGAAATTGACAATTGTGTTACGATATTGCAACAACTATCACCAGAGTTGCCGAAAGAGGCACCAATAATTGTTCCATTACCACTCTATGCCGCTTTATCACCATCTCAACAAGCCAAGATTTTTGAAAAGTTGGAGAAGAGACGAAGAAAAGTGATCTTAGCTACCAATATTGCAGAAACTTCGATTACTGTCAGTGGAGTTAAGTACGTTGTTGACTCAGGATTGAGAAAAGTCAAGGTTTGGAAGCATCAGTTGGGGTTGTCGACATTACTCACGACCCCAATATCCCAAGCATCAGCCAAGCAACGTGCTGGGAGAGCTGGAAGAGAAAGCGCTGGGAAAGTTTTTAGATTGTACCTGGAAGATGTGTTTACGAAAAAATTACCAAAACAACAAGAGTCCGAAATCACAAGAAACGATATCATATATCCGATTTTAACATTGAAAAAGGTTGGAGTCGATGATTTGCTCAACTGGACATGGTTAGAACATCCTGGCCAGGACGCAATTTTGAGTGCGTTGAATACCTTGTACTCTTTAGGAGCGTTGAACGATAACGGAGAGATTACCCCATTAGGATACAAGATGGCCATATTGCCATTGGCTCCTCAACTTGCTGTTGTTTTGATAACGGCATTGGAGTATGGAGTGTTGGCAACTGTCATTGACATAGTTGCATGTCTTTCAGTTGACAACTTGATCCTCAATGTCAATGGCGGAAATGGCGAGTTGAGAGATGAAGTCAATATCAAAAGAAGACAGTTCAGTCCACTTGGAGCCAAGCATGGGGACTTGATTACGTTAAAAGAGTATTTCGACTACTTTAACGAGTTATTAAGACGAGGAAATATTGATGAACTAAAACTGTGGTGTAAGGAGATGTTTTTCAGTTACAAAGGGTTCAAGAATGTTTTGAGAGTCAAAGCACAATTGAAAGAATACATGGAAGCAGCAATCAAGCAGGATGACTCATTATCGTCAGAGGAAAGGAATAAACAGCTTAGAGTATTCAGATCACAATTACAATTACATCATTCCATTGTCGACGACGATTTTAGTGATGATGATGGCATGGGGGTTGATCATTCCTTGGATATTCCCTCGATTTTGAAATCGTTCTTGAAAGGCTACATCACAAACACCGCGGTAGGAATGCCAGATCGATCATACAGAACATTCAACACCGGACAACTTATTAGTATTCACCCGTCATCAACTTTGTTTGGAAAATCAAATTTGGATGCTATCATGTACATTGAATATGTATACACGACAAAAGCTTACGGTAGAAATTGCTGTGCCATCGAATTGAGTTGGTTACAGGAGGTTGCACCGCAGATACTCGGGTCCACAAAAGTTAGTGCAAATAGCTAACATTTCATAGAATTGCACCACGCATATAAATCATTTAGATCTATTAATACAAGTTATACAACTGTTTTTTTTCTTGATGTTGAGTACAAGCAAAACTCAAGCGTGAGGAGTGTTCAACACAGTGTCTACGGCTTCGATGACGGTGTTGAAGACTGCCTTATTTGCTGCAATAACCCCTTTAGACTGTAAAAGTCTTCCCTTGCCGAAATCCAATTCATTACCATTGATGTCACCAACAACACCACCACTCTCAGTAACCAACACATTACCGGCTGCATGGTCCCAAATCTTTTCACGGTATGTGTCGCTGATTGGCAACCTCAAGTAGATATCTGCCTGGCCCTTAGCCAATACGCAATATTTGACTTGAGAATCCAAATTTATTGTCTGTTTGGAAACGGTATCGGGGTTGAAACCGCATTTTTGTTTGATTCTCGACTGAGTTGAGTGAGAAGAATGTCCCTTTTCCACTCCTTCCACAACAATCAACTCATCAGGCGACGATCTTTGTTTCATTTTGATTCGTTCCTGGTTCTCAAGAGGTACAAAATCGTGATTTTGGAACAATGGTGAGTAGTAAGACCCTACACCTACAATTGCCGAGTACAACCCTCCTACTTCACCCGAAGTCGAGTCGTTTAACTCAATGATTTCCGGCAAATTTGGACATCCAATAACCCCAAGGACAACCTTTCCATTTTCAATCAATGCCAAACAAACCGCAAACTGGTCGCCTCTGAGGAACCCCTTGGTACCGTCAATAGGGTCTAATGCCCAAAATCTACCATGTGAGCCACCTTTGGAGTTCCCCAAATCGATACTCTTCCACACACTATCTATGTCAGACAAGGAACCTAATTTCTTGGTAGCCAAGAATGTGTCATTTTGTGCGTCGGCAATAATCTCCAAGATCTTGTCATTTAAAGTCCCTCCACTGGCTTTATCGGTCTTAAGATCGGTAGAATCTTCTTCTCCCACAATCTCGTCGTGGGGGAAATTCAACTTGATAGCATGGTTGATGAGGGCCTGAGAAGCATAGTCACCAATTGTCACGGGAGACTTATCGTCTTTGATCTGAGTTCCGGAAGTTCGGGTCTTAGCAATGGAATCGCTCAACTTCTTCGTCAAGATTGACGCTCTTTTCACCGCCAATGTAGCAATTTCAAGCTCTTGAGCATACGGATAAGTAGGCGGGACTGATGTCATGGTACGGATAAATGATGAATTTGATTTCAGGAAAATGCCCAAAACTAATCTTACTCGCGGCAGGAACAGCAATATGATAGATACTATTAGTACAATCCACACGACAATTGATCTGGTTATGCGTTTCATGGTGTCGAAAGGTACTTTACATGGGGAGAGTGAATATGGTGTTAGATCACATGACTTTTTTTGCAACCATTTTCCTGACGCAAACGACAGGGTGGAAGAAAAGACATAAAAACATCCGACTGGGCTGTTTAAGTGGATGGAGACGGTAGAGGAGATGAATTTGTGATACATGTGTAACAAGAAATGAAGGAAGAATCTCCATTTCTTGCTAAAATTTTTGTGTTACGTTAGCACGTGGTGCTAGGGACACATACATTTCAGCCATGGGAGATCAAACTTGGATAATTAAGTTGAGACTCTCGTGACGTAAACAGCACACTACGCCAGTTTCATTGATCTATTCATCTTGGAACCTAGCGTGGTGTGGGGAGATTTGATTGTGCTACTAGTAATTTGGGAAACGATTGACCACGAGAGAAAACTCCAGGCCACAAAAAAGAGCACAGGCTCAATCCACCAATCAACTTCTACAGATAACCACGCTTACTTTCATTCCCCTTTTTCCACAACCAAATTGTCCGTCGTATTCAACAGTACCTTTTCCTTCACCAAAGATCACGGTAGCGCGGCATTTTTCCCTAACATGTCCCCCTTTAAACCTTAATTCCACTCTCAGAGTGTGCGATGAAACGGCATGGACAAGGGAATACTCACGATAGCGATACTTTCGCTCATATGTGCGGTAGTACAGGTGCTACCGATAATCTCGGTGCCGCTTACGAGTCCGTCACGTAACTTGTACTTGAGCAAGTTCAACCAGTATGCCTTTGGGGTATTTGGAGTGTGTGATCTAACTAGTGGCCACTGTTCTCATCCTCGAGTAGGCTATCCTTCTAAAGATAACGTATTCTACGACACGGCGACTCCTTCCGATATGGGAGATGACGGTATCGAACTCCCGTCGCAAGCCACTTACACTATTTCCAAGTTATTGGTGGTCCATGCCATATCGTTTGGCATTGTGGGATTGCAATTTTTTTTGGCGATATTCGTGCTATCAATGGAATGGTTGACAAAGCGAAAGAATGATCTAGGCAACGAGGATGTCAAACCAATGCTTAGCGATACAAAAAAATCTCGAAAATTGGAGCTAAAGCATGAAGGAGAAACTAGAGATTTATCACCATACTTAGATTGCATGCTATTTTTGAGTTTGACGGCATTTTTATCGACATTATTGGCATTTTTGGCTGATATTTTGCTATTCATCAACAATTTGACGTGGCTAGGGTGGATTCAACTACTTCCACTAATGGTGCTCACGTTTATCACCACGACAATATGCTTCATCAAACGAGGGATATCTACACGAAGGTACCTCGAAGACGTCAATACATACGAGAACGACGACATGAAGATGAAGAAAAACTCTGTGATTAATCGGTTGCATGACGATGGTAGTGATGATGGGTTTTTTGTCTACACAAAAGGATTTTTTAGCACCACTGGGAATAACGAAACTCAAGATTTCGACAACGGCTGGGTGCACTATAATTACCACCACAACGAGGAGGCATCTATTGATAGCCACGAGAATATCCCTCTTGAAATAATTCATAGGGGCAGTAACGACGAGGGAGAGGATGTTTATTCGGCCTATGATCCAACTGACCAGCAGTCGTTTATCAGGCCAAGGAGTTGATTTGCATTTTTACACGGTTTATTGATTTATTTGGGGAGAGGAACAGGTTTTACAAACGTACACTTAAATTACGGGAAATTTACAAAGTACGTTTAAAACGTCACGTAAATTATGGGCATTTTCAAATTACATTCAAAACGATACTTTAGTTAGGGTAATTTATTAATTACATTCAAAATGTATACTTTAATCAAAGATTTTACTATTTACACTCTATACCACTCATTACTTATTCAATTGGCACAACACCTCTATATTGCTTGTGTTTCCAACTTCCAAGTACAATTCACCTAAGAGCTGAATTGTTTTTGCGTTAAGTTTGACATCTTTGCTCGTCACTATTCGGTTCACCAATTGAGTGATTTGTAATTGTTTTTCGAGATTTGAATAGGCCGACTCCTTTTGTATTAGGGATAACTTTTCAAAAAGCACGGTTTGGAATTGGATGAATAACTTACTTTCTTTATCATTAGCTTCAATTAAATTCAAAATTTGCCTGAAATGTGTAATATCTTTGATTGATTTTAACAACAACGAAAACGATATTGGACTTAATTGTCTGTGGAAAAATACTGACTTCAAGTTGGCCAAATCCTGAATCATTTTGGTTTGATTAGTCTCGTGCTTTTCATACCCGAGTAAAAACGCATCGAAAGTTTCAACTGAAGGTGCAGTTGAGCGTTGTATCACCAATATTTCCAAAGTTTGTTTAGCCAATTCAATATTTCTCGACAACGTCAACAAGAATGCCAATTTATCCAAAGCTATACTGTCTAATTGAGTAATCACATTTGGATTGATGGCCGGACTGACAATAAAAGTTTCAAACGAAGTCAACTTGCTTGTTGAAGTGTTCAACGACGATTCATACAAGTTGTTGATTAAGGTGATAAGAAGCAGTTTCAATGAATGTGGCGAGAAATAATGAATATTGTCGAGAACCAAGTTCATCAACTCACCAAAATAGTGGGGGTTCTTGTTTATCAAGTCTGAGTTTACAAGATACAATGCAAGATTATCTACCGTAATGACCTCGGCCAACTCTACTGGAGTCAACTTACCTTCTTGAAGTGCAACACTATTCTTGAAAGCACTAGAATGTTGGAAAATATGCATAAGTACTCCCGTGTATGTAGAAAGTTGGGGGAACTTGTTTTGAATTAATTCCTCAATATGCCTGTTTTCAAACGATATTTGGGGAGTTTGCTGTAAATCTCCTAGCGTCTTGATCTGTTTATTGAAAAAATTAATCCAAACACAAGTCATGTTGGCAAAGAGGGTTTTTATAGGAAGTTCTTCTCCGGTATCCTTCATGACAAAACGATGATTCTCATCGCCTAAAATCGTACAGTTTTCTGATAACACGGATACTAGCACGTCATTTGGCGTTGGGCGAGATACTAGGTCTGCGATATCTTCGGGATTAGGGACGTATTTGTAGAGTTTTTCCGACTTGTCAAATATTGGTTTCATCGGTATAGCACTATCATTTTCTTCATTTGTCAACTTCTCACCTTCAAACAAAGTTTGATCGTTGGAAATAAACAGAAGCGGAAGACTCAGATTCCAACGCTTTCCAATCGTCACACCACATCTCAACCTAGGCGTTCTCCTAATCATTTCACGGGTGATTTATAGGCGGCTTGAGTTAGTCTGAAAAATTTCTATTTTTCTCCAAGAAGCGGTACTATCGCGCGTGGTAGAAAAGTACCTCGGCTGGTAGTACCAATACCACCAGGATCGTGGTGACACGCCACCACAACCCGATCCTTTCTGCTCCAAATCGTAGACTTCTCGATCGAATACAAAACTTAGATCTTGCTTAATATTTTACCATGCATCCCTGGAATTTGAAAACATGCCTAAATTTTGTCACATACAGACGCCGATAATAACTCATTTGGCTATCTAAAGTAGATGTGGAATCTTTGAAAACGAGGCAGTAAAGCACATAAATAGCCATAATATTCATCGAACCAATTTAATACGATTCTATTTAAAACTTTTTGCAGCATAAACTGCAGTGTGGTGCAATACCATTTCGAATGTTGCTTCTCACTACCCCCAAAGATGTGATTTTACGAGTAGACTTTTGCTCTTCCAGCTTTTGCGTGATTGGTGATAATGAAAAAATACTTACAAACTACTATGCTTTGTGGACACCCCAAACTTTTCAATCTTTTGTTTGGTTTTCTTCAGAATATTCGAAAATTTTGAAGCTATTCTCCTTATAGAGACATATCATTACATGGTCGAGTACATATTTCCGAATGGTCCAATGCTTTAATACAAGTTCCACATCTCTCATAATGCTCTTCGAATGCATATCTCGAGCATGAACATAATTATGGCCACCGGACAACAAATACAATAGCGGTTGTTTTCATTTGGTCCAAGTTTTAGCAGTAAACTCTCTATAAACTTCACTACACCAGATGCTAAGCAAAAATGATGATGCTGATGTTGAATGTCAAAAAATTGAGAAATGATTTTGCACTCAGAAATGTTCATTCAGTAGAATTGTAGGTTAAACATCTAAATGCTCATTGCATCCTAAATTTGTTGTGGCTATGAATTTTGTACTAAAGCGCATCACCTTCCTGTTTTGCTCAATGACTTAACGATAATTTTTGTCCCTAGCTTCCCTTCATTTTGGTGAAACGAGAATTTGTTCATTGATATTTTTTATGCAAAAATTATACGAATTTTATTATCTCTGCATGCGTGTACAGTATTTTCTGGTCGTCATTACTATTGTGGAAACCCTAATTAGCCTGTTCAATACTTGCGTTTGGAAATATTGAATAACAACGAGTGAAAAAAACACATGCAATACAATGTTTTCGATCATTATACTTCAATCATTCGAAGAATATGTATACACTTTGCCTTGCGCTTGAATAATGAGAATGCAACTATTCGGGTGCCGTTGCAATGATGGGTTGAGCTTTAGCACGTAAGTTAACTCGTTTCCTGATTTAAGACTTTCTTTTCTTCAATATAGAGAGTTGATAATTCGATTAGAAATTCTATGAGCCTGTCTCAATAAGTTCAGCTGAAGAGTATTCTCAGAAACTACTTCAAAATCGCTGAGGACAACTCAAGATATAATGATTTGAACGTTGACAGACAATGTTCAAGAATAGTTTATGTCAGAGTCATTAAGCGAATTCGAAAAATTTGACGTCCTTGATTGTTAAAAATGTTCTTTTGATCCTTTCTATAGGTTATGCAAAAAAATGTTCAACCTTGATAGTTTTAACCTGCAAGTATTTTCGCAAAATAATTCTCCTCATAGCTTTTTTTTTAAAAAAAAAGGTTGCAAAGAAAATTGCTCCAAATTAGAAACTTGGCTCAAGTTTCAGTTAACTGTAAGCCATATTTGATTTTGCGATCCTGTCGAATACGTAATGCTTCCCTGATTTGATATTTTTGACTTTTAAAAATAAAAATGCGAGCAATCAGCAATTTTTTAGTTTGAAAAAAAAAAAACGCACTGCTAAGGTTAATGCATAAAAGTACCTTAATAGTTTAAGAGTACTATTTTTCAAAAGGCTATAAAAATTGATGGATTGTCCTTCAAAAATTTATTTCCAACTACAATAAAGAATTGTTCAAGACTATATCATGTCAACTGATATCGATCCCAGTAAAGTCTTATTATTGTCTGACGACGTAAGTGATGCCTGGAAGGTTTGTGTCCTTGATGGGGTCTATTACGGAGAAAGTGAATACAATGGTTCATTAGGGGCCCGTATATCAGCTGTATTCGTTATCTTCTTTGTTTCGACATTTTTCACCTTATTTCCGTTAGCTGTGCAAAGAATTCCAGCACTTAAAGTTCCATGGTATGTTTATGCTTTTGCCAGATATTTTGGTACTGGTGTTATTGTGGCTACTGCGTTCATCCATTTGATGGACCCTGCCTATTCTGAAATTGGTGGGAATTCATGTGTTGGTATGACAGGTAACTGGTCTATTTATTCTTGGTGTCCTGCCATTATGTTGGCTGCTGCTATTTTTATTTTTCTCGTTGATGTGATTTCTGGCGTTTACGTTGAAAGAAAGTTTAATGTGCGTCATTCCCACGATGATAATGTTGAAGACCTCATAGTCAGAAAGAAAGTCGAAGCTCCTGCTCCTGTTCAATACGAAAGTGGTAAATTGGAAGGTCTGCTGCTTGACAAATACCATGTTGATGAGACTTCACGTTCCATAAGTGAGAGCGAGATAACCGCTGAATTTGATTCTCAATTCGGTGCTTTTTTGGTTCTTGAATTTGGTGTCATTTTTCATTCTGTTATGATTGGTTTAAACCTTGGCTCTACTGGTGACGAGTTTAAGGTTTTATATATTGTTTTAGTATTTCATCAAACATTCGAAGGGTTAGGAATTGGTGCCAGACTTTCAGCTATCCCATTTCCTGAGGACAAACCAAAATGGATACCATGGGTATGTTGTATCGCTTATGGTTTGGTTACACCGATATCTACTGCCATTGGATTAGGGGTTAGACATACTTACATGTCAAATTCCTTCAACGCAAACATTGTCCTGGGTGTTTTAGATGCTATTTCTGCAGGTGTTTTGATTTATACTGGTATGGTTGAGTTACTCGCTCGGGATTTTATTTTCAGTCATGATAGATCAGATGATTTGCTCAAATTGACTTTAAAGATCGTATTTACCTTGTTCGGGATTGGTATTATGGCTTTGCTTGGTAAATGGGCATAAATATTTGGACAAATATAATTAATTACATGCAAAATACGCATAATAGAACCTAAGCCAATTCATAAGGTTAAAATTTACATGTAACACTGTATCGGTCAATAATAGAGCCACGGTATTGTTAATGACTTAAAGACGGTTTTAGATCGGCGAAAACCAGTGGTTGCAAACAACTTAGCCGATGGATCTTTTGGCCTGCATTTAGATTGGATACAGATTATCGAATGCATTGAAAAGCATTTGTCAAAAAATATTGAGTACTTTTTTAAGAGATTCATTCGGCGATAGATACCAACTTTGCATAATACCCTACAGCTCGCATAACAAATACGTTCCATTTCGATCCATTTTGAACTCTTAATCTGCTGATTTAAATCTTGTCATACTGTACGTAGCTGAAGCTCTCCATTACATGGCCCGAATATCGCCCCGCTTATCGATGACTAAATTCAGTACTAAACAGCATGCAATTTTGTCAACATTTACAGCTACCGAACTTGATACTGCAACATAAAGTTGCTGAACTGAATTAACTTTCAGTTTTGGTTGTTACGAATATTAATGAAGCTCATTCAATATTGTATTTCCAATACTAGGTCTGAATTGTTTTTCGATTTGGGTCTATGTGGGTCTACCCCGTTACCACTGTGTGCCTAGATGCAAAATAGGTTGCATCTTAATTCTGTAAGTACATTCAACATTTGAATTTATCTTTTGGATCAACTGTTAACGTTGGGGGGTTTTATAAATCGCGTGATGACTTGCCCTTTTGGGTAGCTCTGTAAATAAGACTTACCATCGTGGAGAAGCCACCCACAGGGAAGAGAATTTCATAAACCCTTAACAAATATACTCTTTATATAGCTTCAAAGTTAATTCATAGCCACCATAAATGTAAGTCCTATTCGATATAATCCTTCTACACTCAGCCACTAAAAACCATAAAACAGGTCTCACAATAATTTGATCCCTAATTCCAGATGGCAATGATGGTAGCGCCGCTAAATAAATATTGATGATCATCTCACTGTCACAAATAGTGAAGAAAATAGGAACACACAAGTGTAACAAATGGGGATGGACAGGATGGGAGACATAGTATATTCAATATGGTTCCTAACAACTATTGTTTGTGGTATTTGTTTAGCACTACCGACTGGATTCCGCAGTCAAAGCTTCTTGAATTTGCAGCCATTTTTGCACCCCGTAAACACAATAGACAGCATGATTTATGATAACTTATTTACATACTCACATTTGATTGATATAAGTTATTGCATCACTGAAGTTTCTGGAATTCAAGAGCCTTTCCAATGCAATTTGGATTGCAACGATTTTCCCGATTTCAAATTGATCAAACAGTGGTGTTCCTTAAATAACAATTGCGGCTACATTGCTACAACAAAATCAAATGTGTTTCATTACAGCGACTCGCCTACCAAGAAGACAATTGTAGTAGCTCTTAGAGGAACAAATTCGATGAAAGATTCTTATGCAGACATGAGAGTTGACACCATTTCGTTCACCAATTCCGGCGTATTTTTGCCAAAATGTTCAAATTGTGAAGTTCATAGGGGATTCTACGATTATTACCAGGATGCGCTAAACAAAATTGGCCCTATCATTCTCGCAGAATTAGACCTGGCCAATGACGATTACGAAATGGTAATACTTGGTCACTCATTAGGGGGAAATACTGCTCTTTTACTTGGCTTACACTTTTTGGATTTGGGGTACGACAAGTTGTCAGTAGTTACAATGGGCCAGCCAAAATTAGGAAATCGACACTTCGTGGATTGGGTGGATCAAGTTATGGGAAGCCAAAACAAATTAGTCCACAATACTTTCGAAAGAAAGTACATCAGAATAGTTCACAAGAATGATATAGTAACGACTGTACCCAATGTGCGTGGGACGTACCACCAGTTTAACAACCAAATTTATTTGAACACATCCTCAAGAAATACATTTCCTTTGCAAGAAGAAGTGTTGGATTGTGAGACCAACGATAATCCCAATTGCATTTCAGGAGACTTTAATAACTTTTCCTTTTGGGAGTATCTTACAAGGAACTATCTAGATATTCATCTCCATTATTTCAGAAAACTTGGTTTTTGCAATTACCGCCTGTTTATACCACCAACATATCATTTCTCCAGAAAGTGATTATGCATTAGAACAAATCATCCTCTACTGAATCCGAATTTAGGTCCGGCATCATCATCATCGTCGTCGTCATAATCTTCACCATCATCGAATGGAGGGATACTTTGATATCCGTACCTATTTGATTCAGACGCAGACGGCTCTTTTTTATTAGCTTGTTTTTCAAAAGCTTGTCGGGAATCAGTGAAAATGGAAGCAGGAACATCTTCTGTGTCACTTTCACCAACAAACAAGCCGTTACCCATCACCGACACTTCGTTCATCAAACCATTAAAGTTCTTTTCCAATTGTATTTCCGTTGTTGTTGCTGGATTAAACGTTTCACTCGGCTCATTCAATTGAAAAATTTGACCCGATGCTACGGCTTCCAAAGGTATATATGTACGCAGACTTTTATCATGGACTCTTTTCTTGAACTTCTTAAAGTTTTTTCTACCTTTGTACATGTCATTATCAACATCACTAGAGCTTTTGTTGTATTTCCTCATCGGTATATCGACCATTTCCACAATGGCCAAATTCGATAGGTCCTTCAAAATAGCTTCGTTTCCATTGTCTTCAATACCAAGGTCTTTGTTTATTTCGCTTGAAGCAATTTCTTTTGCCTTTTTCACTGCACTTGTGAGAGATAATTTGACCGTAGGCATAAACTTTTGAATTTTTTTGGGTTGATCACTAGCTGAAATATTTCTTTTCGAACCTATCTCTGTAAAGAATGATGACAGTTCATTATCGCGTATCTCTTCAGTTTGACTTTTATCTGGTGGTTGTTCGAGTACTTCTTCAATACTGGGGCTGCCTTCCTTGTCATTGATTGCTTGCTTAGCTACATGGGCTGGTGCAGGTACAATGGTTTCTTTCGACAGGGAGATAATACCAGAATCTGAAACTACTGAGTTTTGTAACTGCAGTTTATCATTACTTGGTGAGGAACTATGTATTTCCTCTACTGTTGTCGCTGGTGGCGTAGGGGTTAGTTCAAAAAAGTGCATCTTGCTGACTTTTTCATATTTGACTCGTTTTCTAGGTCTAGTTTCTGGAATCAGGTGAGTCGATTCATCAAGACGATGCTTGAGGCTATTGTTGAAGAAACTCAAGCCTTGTAAGGACACATCGACTAGACACTTTTCAACAACTTTTCTATCAGTCAAAGCACAATCATGCTTAGTTAAAATAGCTTGTATCTGTGCATTGATGTCGACGCTGTACGACACTGCCGATTTCGGATTGTATTGTAGAACCAAACATTTGTCGTCATTGGCTAGTCGTAAAAACTTCTCGAGTTGTAGTTTCCCATCTTTGAAATAATCTACTGCTTTAAGTAGAACTATCGATGCCCCCAAAAGCTTGAGTAAAGTTTCGAGAAAATCGTCGCCATCATTAAATGAAAATACAGTAACTTTCTGAAATAAGTCTGTTCTTTTTGGATTTGGAATAGCTAGGGATTTCCACCTTTCCGGACAATATCGAGAGTAATCTATGTCGAAAAACCACTGACAAACGTCCTTATTTCGATAGGCCAACTTGAACCAACCGTGGTTCAAGATGGGAATGCCCACTGCCAGGGCCAATTTCACCGTGTCATCATCTTGAATATTGCCCTCAGGAATTCTATTTAAGGTATAACAAAGCGTGGGAGAGTCTTGGATCAGCGTAGACACGCGCAAGTCACGACCTTCATGATGTAGTTTACGTAAATCGTTTAGCAACGATGAGGTTGGATTGGTATTGCTTGGGAGCACATTGAATGGTACCCATTCGATAGTGACGATTATGCGCGCTGAATCTTCTTTGCTTGATTTGAATTCTATGGTGATTTCGTTCGCTGTCGTGTAGTCGTAAGATTTTGGTGATTCCTTTCTTGCTAGTTTATAAACTTCACCATTAATTGTGGATCTGGCACGCGATAGAACATTGATTGATATTGGCGTTTTATAGCTGGGGTCAAACAACTGCTTGGAACTGACGCCTTCAACGACGATTTCGAGCTGTCGACGAGAAACTAGCGTGCTATCAACTTGAAAATCACACCCATCTTCTCTGCCTATAGTATAAGTTTTATCAAACAGCAACGATTGAAGGGCTACTAGTTAGTAATGAATCACATCAATTTATTACAAAACATACCTGAGTTGTAACGCACAATCCACATGAAGCATTACACCGACCAGTATGACTGTGAGTGTGAGCGTTATAACGATCTTTGTGATAAAATTGTGGAAAAAGCGAAATACACTTAATACCATTATTTTTGTTAGTGCGCTACATATGTGAAATCTACTATACAAAAATATATTAATGCAACAACTCTATATTTTGATTAGTTACTAGTGTGGTCATGGTAGGCACACTGCAAATGTACTCAAACACGTTTTTTAATTGGCTTAGTAACTTTTCCCTTGAGGTTCTGTTTCTTGTGGAGTTTTTTCCCAATGACTTTTTGAACTTCCTTCTCGTCAGCCAATTGTAACAAGCTCTTTTCGAAGCTGGACAACTTGACAACCGGCTCGCCTTCTTCTTTGGCATTTGTTTCCTCTTTGGCAACGTCGTTGGTGTCAAATAATTCCTTGGTGTAAAATAATGGTAATGATGGAGACGACGTGGTTTTGACCATGATACTTTTGACTGATGATGCGTTGAAGCCAGCAACAACTGCTTGCAAGTTCTGTACCAATTGTTCTTGGGTGTATTGTGATGAAATGTTACCGATCTCGACGGTGATGGTACTACCCATTGGCGGTAAGTAGTATGTTGAATTAAGGCATTTCTGTAATTGGTTCTTCACCGTCACAAGAGATAGCTTCTTGGTATCGGTACTGTTCGTGACCCTGATTGGCAATGGGATCTTGTTGTTACCACTCTCGTAAAAGATCTTCCCCAACAAAGTGGGCATCAAGTTCATCAATGCATCATCAATGATAAACAAGTCGTATTGAGAATATAATTGACGACGCTTTTCAAAGTTCTTGTAATCAGTTTTCAACAACTTCAAGGGAATGATTTGACTGATTGTTGGCAAGTTTTCGTGCTCGAGGGCTTCAATTTGCTCCGTTGTGGATATCAATTGATCTCTGATTATTAAGCATGTCTTCAAGGATTCTTGGTTATGTATAGGCGACGATAACTGAATCAACTTTGGTTTGAATTCAGGCTTGTCAGAGAAGTACTTCTTATTGTTGATTTGTACGTACAACTTTCTGTCTTCTTCATCGTCTTCCTCGTCGAATAATTGTGCTTTGTCGCTAGCTTTTTTGGCAGATTCTCTGTCCAAGAATGAAGCCAATTCAGTAATGGCCTTGAACGCAAGCTTGTCAGAAACTACAGATTTAGATTCTTCAACAGCAGGCTTTTCTTCAACCTCCTTGACAATCTTACTGGACTTGACTGGCTTGGTGGTCTTGGTCTTCTTCACACTTGGAGATGCTGGTTGCTCATCCTTCAGCATGCTGACCTTCTTCGATTTAACACCGACAGACTTGGAAACTTTAGGAGAATCCGTCTTTGAAGATCTTGTTCTGGCCATGCTTAGCTAAGTTTGTCGTACTGGTGGAAACCAAATTGTAAAAGATCTGGGTTTTTTGCGATGGAGCGATGAGATGAAAAATTACGCTTCCTGCAGATTGTTTGAGACTACCTTTGATTGCAAATTCAACCAAAATGCCTTGAGAATACCACCGAATAGAGTGGAAGTAAGCTATGCTGAGTGTTAGTTCTTTTTAAGGCACTGAGACAGTTACATCAACCCTTTTTCAGGGAGACCATCGAGCAAAACCATCGATTTTCGATCTACCTGTTATCCTCTTTCTGAGATGTCATGCCATCCCCGATGAGGCGAGTCCCACACACCCAATGAACCCATTGAGCCCACCTCACTTTGACTGTGCACTGGTCATCAACAGCACTAACTAACACTCACTGGGTATAAAAAATGGACGTAGGGGGCTTTGAATGGTAGCGCCAACATACCCCAAGAGAATGAAAGCGATCAACAAGACTATGAGACCACCAGCATCTTTCTTCCAACATAGCATTGTCATATTTCCAGAGCATGAAACAATCATAGAATTGATTTTTTGGGTGTTTCTGAGTCAGATTTTCACAAAAATCTTCATCTTTGCAAATTCTACTAATATTCATCAACCGAGGGAAAGGCAGTCTTGGGAAGCGGTTTATGCTGCTTATTCTGATTCTGAAACGAATCCGCACTGGACGGGTCAATGACAATCGCCGGAACGCCTTCATCCAATCCTTCGAAAAGAACTTCTGGTTTGAGTTTCAAATCGACATGCACTTCATCTTCACACAGTTGTACGTCTTCATTCTGAAACCTTCGTACTAAAGAACTGTCAATCCCACCAAGCTTCTCCCAAAGCAAACGCGAGATATCTTGCATCATCGGTCCATTGTGAGGTCCTTCTTCGACCTTGTCCCAATGGTCCCATCCTGGAGGTGGTGAGAGTGGCGGTGATATTAAGAACCGTTTACTGTCAGCATCCAGCGGTAGCTGTAAGTAGTCTATCGTCCTATTTTCACCAGAAATATCTATCAATGACGACAGCTCGTCAAAGTTGATAGAAATCGAGTTCATGGTGGTTTTCCCAAATTCATTATCTCGTATACTATAAGTAACTTTTATGTCATGCCATTTGTACGATCGTTGTAGCAGCCCCATTACCTCGGTAGCAGCAGCAGATGACTCACAAACTAGAATTATCCGACCAAACTTCGTTAACGATGTCAATTCAATGCAATACTCGTGCTGTTGCACTAGGTCCATGATCAACGCATGTGGATCTTGCAATATGTCATCAGGAACATTGGTCAAGATCAAGCTGTTTGTTGCCGGTCTTGCACTAGTCATCTGTGTTTGCGGTAACTCTTGGTGCGATGTTAGCAGCTTTCGGGACAGTTGTGGCAACAGTGGTTCGTATTGTTGCAATTTTGTAGCACAATAGAAATTACTGTGCGATTAGTATGAGAGCTACCATAAAATTACAAATTGACCTTCACGTTTGCACCACTTAAGTTGTAAATAACTTACATCAAGTGGTCACTCTTGTGGTTGCTAATGTTATGGAGGTGTGATCGTTTCTCTATTAAAGAATCTAAAAAAAATGCCAGGGTAGTCTATCTAAGATTCATCATTTTTTTCAATGGCTTGGTTTTGTCATTGGATATGAGATCAAACTCGTCATTGGGATCGTTATTGTGTCTATCGTTGCTGTTTCTTCCTCTAGGTTTGTACAAATCAAAAAGTGACCAGAACTTGAGATTCTCGTCTCCGGCAATTGTTGCTAGTGTCAAGTTATCTGGACTTAAACACCCATTTAATAGTCTCGAATCATGGGCACGAACAATCTCTCCCGTCTTTTGTAACGTAGGATAGTTAAATAATGAAATGTTGTTGGAGGGAAAGCCATGGGTAGCAACTATCTCGAGTCCCGTACCGTTGGCATATCCCCAGTTTAGCGAACTGATTTGAGAATCTGTCTCTATGGTATTTACACGGGCCCCCGTAGAAGTGTTCCAGAAATGAATAGTTTTGTCTGACGAACCACCTCCAGTTGCAAGCAAGTTGGATTGCTGTGGACACCACGATAATGCTTTAATTGCTGCCTTATGGTTGGTTTTCATGTATAACGGTTGACCATTGTTATTAGAATGTAGTTGTCGAACATCCCAAATGCAAACCAAATTATCATTCCCACCGGTGGCCAATTGCTGTCCATCGGGTTTGTACTCAATTCCACAAATCTCTGCCGTGTGAACATTAATCTGTTTACTAACAATATGCTGAGCAACTCTGACATCAGAGTGGTACAAATTCCCCAATCTCGACCCAGAAGTCAAAATATGCTGGCTCCAGGCTTGTGATGCTATTCTTGTTTGATGATTTTCACAGTTCAATGTTCGCAACTTTGCGTTGGTTTCAATGTCCCAGATTTCTACTAACCCATCCTCTTTCCCAATCGAGATGTATGAACCGTCGTCAGACCACCGCAACGACGTAACGAGAGTTTTATTGGGTAATTCGCATAACAATCCCACTGACCCCGTAGATGCATTCCACACATAGACGGCATCTTCTAGTCCAATGGCCAAAAGATTCGTCGAAGACCATGCGAGTAAATTGAGGTAGAAATCGTCAACCAAACCGGGTGCATCCAACACTCGTTCGGGTGCTGTAGGGATCTTATTGGCTCTAGCAGATGCAATGGCAGGTGCCAACGATTTCTGCGATTTTCTCGAGGTATAGTTATTGAACAAGTTTACTGGTTTACTCCTTTCTGGAGGAAATGGTTGATAAAGTAAAACTCTCGAGTTCACTTGTAAACCACACGCCTCAGCGACGTGATGTTGGTACAATTTGGATGTTTGTACTTGAATGTGGGTCTGTGGAGATGCGTTGGGAAGGGGGTTTGCCGTAGTGGAATGAAGTTTGTTGGACGCCGAGTTATGACTAGAAGGAATGAATCGATCAGACGATGTAGTGGCCAGTTGCTGCTGGTTATCAGATGAGCTGAATGAGCCTCCTTGACTGATAAGCGAGTTTGTACGTCTTAATTTATGCTTGGGTGAAGATGATAGTCTCGAATAGGTAATGGACGATTTGGATCGATAAGTAGGTGGTGGCTTCAACAATGGGGGACGTTCCAAGGTCGGCCTGGTAACAGCAGGTGCAGTGGTGGCACCAGTCGTGGTAATGGTCAAAGCAGCACTCGAGGTGGCATTGGATTCCGTAGGAGGGATATAGATCGTCTTGGACAGAACATTAGGACTCATATTGTGCAAGTAAAGCCGTTTGGGAGGCGAGCTCATAAACCTGTCGGGCGAGTGAATGAATGATCGCTTGCGAGTATTGGGGCATTTGGCAACGTCAACAACCAGCTGTTTGGCCATGGGAGTGGTTCGAGTTGGGGACTCAAGAAAGACTGACATTGGGATGGTTGAGCAAGGTAAGATGGTGACACAAGAACTAGCGGTAGAAGAAGGTGAACGAGATCTGGCGGTAGTAGGGATAAACGGGGGCACTTAGCGGCTATGGTTTGCAAGCCAGAAGAAGAGTGGGGATGTCTTCCAAAACTGCAATGTCCACAGCTTTTCCTATTGTGGTCGCAGATCAAGAACGATTTTGCAATTTGATTTATTTTACCGCTAGTTGGTAAATGGGATATGTTTACAATGCGGCCCGATTAGGAACTGTAATTGCTTATGTAATTGGAAAATGACGACGACAAAACGGGAAAAAATGCCACTCAGGTTCTGTGCAGGTTAGAGCAACGATTGAGGAAGTAAGAAAGGTTGGAAATCAGGCAACAGTGAAGTGGGTCGGCCAGTGCTTTGATGTGTCGAGAAAACCACTGGTCAGTGGAATAGGGGCATTTGTTTTTGCAATGTTCTTTGCTGACGTCTGTCAAGTGACTAAACCACTAAACTATCATCTAATGGTTTACATAGCATGCTGATGTTTACGCACAGAGTCGCGGTGACCTTGGTCCACTTGTACACACCGTCGCTTTTCCTCGCCACCACAGACTCCTGAGATTTGGGTCGCTGGGTCGCTCGTGCTGCGTTGTTTACCGCTAGCAACTTTTCGATCTGTTGCAACACCACGATTTCGCAGCACTTATCAAAAGAAGTCACCTCAAAAGCCACCCCAGTTATTCTCCACCAAAATGGGCCAGCAACCATCGGCGCCCAAGATCACCAGCCAAGATAGGGCGATATTCCAGCTAAAGCAGCAGCGAGACAAACTCAAACAGTACCAGAAGAAATTACTCGTGATTTCCGATAAACAGCATGATTTGGCCAAACAAGCTGTCAAGGAAAACAAGCCAGATAAGGCGAAATTCTACCTAAAGTTGAAGAAACAACAGCAGTCGACCATCGAGAAAACGTACCAGCAGTTGGACAATTTGGAATCGTTGATCGGAACCATTGAATTCAAGCTTATAGAGAAGGATGTTGTGTATGGGTTGCAGCAAGGGAATGATGCTTTGAAACGGTTGAATCTGGAGATTAGCGTGGAGAAAGTTGACAAGCTCCTTGACGACATACAAGATGAGTCGATCAAAGTTAATGAAGTATCGGATATGTTAGGATCATTGACGAATGCCGAGGAATCGGAGGTGGAAGAGGAATTCTTGAGAGTTCAGAGAGAAGTGACGGGAAGTGCCGAAACCGACAAGCAAAACGACCAGATCGACTTGCCTCAAGCTCCATCCACCGTGCCGCTACCGGAAGTGCCAAAATCAGAACTTTCGGCTGCAGCAGAAGATGAACAGGAACAGCCTGTGGCTCAGTCCCAAGCCGCCACTAAAGAACCAATCGCAAAGTGATGCTTTTTCCGGAACTTTTTTGACATAATTTTCGTCGTATTAGTACCGTCAAAATGCCCTACTTCTACTCTTTCATCCACTGGTATTCTCATTTAAATTTTGCATCGCACTAGCCAGAGAAGGTTGCGTCCTGGATCAACGTGCCATGGCTACTATATATACTGTCAATAATTACAAATAGAGCATGTAAACATCCCGCTAAGGCAACCATGCTTTTTTTCGGTTTTGTGTCGTAATCGTCATTTCAAGCATCCAACCACCCCAAGAACTCTGGCGTAAAATAACTAATGATCAACGTTGCACCAGCACGTAAGAGTCCCTGGTGCGACTCAAACGCCATTTGCTTCAAATCCACGATTCCCTTCTCGGCAGCAGCATGCAACATGGCATACTCCCCCGACACATGGTAGGCACAAATGGGGTAATCTTGACACAACTTAGCAGCATCGGCAATAATGTCGAGATAAAACGTCGATGGCTTGACAATGATGGCGTCAGCACCTTCTTCCATATCTCTCTTCAATGCACGTCTCGCTAATCCAGCACTACCAGGAGGTAGTTGGTAGCACTTACGATCTCCACTAGAAGGAGAAGAACAAGCAGCGTCCCTGAACGGACCATAGAGACCCCCGGCGAATTTGGCCGAGTACGACATCAACATGCATTTATGTTGTAATTCTGCCCGAATCAACCCGGTCTTTATGTCCTTAATTCTGCCATCAACCATGTCTGATGGGGCTACACAGTTGGCCCCTGCCTTGGCGTAGTTCACCGCCACAGCAGCAAGTCTCAACGACGACTTTTCCCGGTTGAGACTTCCGTCGTCGTACAAAACTCCACAGTGGCCATGCGAAGTGTACTCACAGAGACACACATCGCACATGATGTAGAGGTCAGGGAAATGCTCTCTTAATAGCTTGATTGATTCAATAACTGGTCCTTCGGGATCGTCTGCTGCCGTGCCCTGCTCGTCCTTCACACCTTCCTTTAATGGAACCCCGAACAAAATCACTGCTCTCAACCCCTTATCGACCAATGTCTTGACGTAAGGGACTAGTTTGTTAATACCCCATCGTTTGATGTTGGGCAACGATTCAATGACGGTTTCGTCGTCTGGACTGTCAGAAACAAACAACGGGAAAATGAACATGTTTTTAGTCAACTGTTTTTGTTGCCATTCTCGAGATAATGGGTGGTTGTAGCCACCTTGCAAAATGGATCCAATCGAGGTGCCAGTATGGTCGAGGTATTGGGCCAGGTGAACCATTTTGAACGGGCTTTTCTGTGAGGTTTGTAAGCTATGAACGTGAACGTCTTTTCAGCAAAATGAATCGCTGATATCGCGGGTAAATTGCTCGAAAAAGACTGGTGCTGGGAAGAGGTTTGTAATAGCGGGAAAGAAATTGCAAATCGTAGGAGGCCAGTGTGGTAGCGCGGAAAATTTACGAGATGGTGGGGGTTCGAGGCTCTCTCCACGTTTTGGTTTAATGCTACCACGGCAAAGGCAGTCCGAGTGAGAGAACTAAAGGCTAGGGGTGGTTGCAGTGGTAAATATAATTAATTTTATCGAACTTATTATTCAAAATTTGTATAGTTTATGAATAACGTAAATTAGTAAGCAGTGATGAGAAGGGGTTATATCGTCTTTACTTGAATATGATAAAATCAGACAAGGAAAACCGATTAAAGCAAAATAATAACTAGGAAAATTAGTTTAAATAGTCTCTGGTAAATCAGTAGCAGTGGTTCCATCCAAGTCTTCTCATTAACCATAAGTGTAGGGCTGTACCCAGATTAGATAGTGATGATGATGGAGTGAAGGTGAGGGATACAACGTGCATGTGGGAACGTAGGTGAGACCTCAGGCGTCCTTCTTTTCTACCTCCTTCTTCTCCACTTCCTTCTTCTTATAGACGATCGATTGCCCCACGACAACCCCCGACAAGGCGAGCGACGTGGTATAGCCAGCTAATAACACGAGGTCGCTGCCAATAGGATGGTTCTTTCTCTTCTTCTGTTTCAAGGTCTGGATAGAAGTAAACACACGAATGGCACCCCCGATGACATTGGCTCTAATGGTGATGTCGGACAAATGAGACGTCGATTGCAATCTACTATTATTTTGGATTTGGGGGATTTTCGACAAGATCGATAACGGGATGTTCAACACCTGTAATAATGCCACCAAGTTGGCTGGGGCAAGTTTAGTGAAAAAAACCGCCGTGGCCACAATGACGGCAATTGGTTGCGACAACTGGTGGGCAACGGCAGCCAATTTTTGGTGAAGAGGGAGCTTGTCCAACTTGTCGACATTTTCAAGACGGTAGTAATTGACCAACAAGATGATGGCGACGTTTTGCAACGAGAGGAGCAACGACTCGCCGTAGTTGACAAACGGAATGTTGTTCTGCCTGTTGAACACCACCAGGATCAATTGGTTGAAAGTATCGAGCGACAACGATTGCAAGCTCAAGCCGCCAGCCACTGCCTTTCTTCGGGCGATGACCTCAGGACGAACAATCTTCAATATTTGTGGGACTTTGATGCACGAGCTTCCAGCAACCAACAACCCGCCGAGAGCAAACGCAAGTATCCGGGCCAATCCAATGGCTTTCAACTGGCGGAATGCCATTTTCAAAATCAATGTTTTCGACACATCGGGATCAAACAAGAGCTTGACGATTTGCAAAATTGGTGGTGACATGGCGGACAAATTGGCAACAAATATGTATCCGAGCTTGAATAGACGATCTATGGTGGAAAGAAAAATTAAAGTTGAACGTAAGCAAAGATCAAGCGTACAATCAGCAACAAATCACGGTATCCATCAAGAGTGCACAACACGAACTAAATACTACGCGAGATAAAGTATCATATGCAAATAGCAAAATCAACCCCACCACACAGTATCTCACCAACACGAGTTGGGAGTGTGGCATTTGTTTGGCGCACCAATGTTGACGTTATATATATATAGAGAGAGCGATAGATGAAATTGCGGTCTAGGAATACGGCCACAAGAGTACGGAAGGTTGATTAATGGACGATGGATAAGTGGATAAAGATGTGGGAGATGAGACCGAGGTGTTTCCCAAAAATGCCCAACAGAAGAACTGGGTTTTGTAAATACGCACCAGAGCAATGTTTCTGCACGACGGCAAGATTCAGTAGACTGGAGTGGACACAGTGTATCAGTGTACTCTGTGGCATTCGTGCTACCAAGGAAATAGTAGCTATGAAGCACGTACCCTGAAACCACGGGATTTCAGCTAGCACAGACATTGATGTCGCAAGAGTAGCACCAGTACCAGCGTATTGTCGACTCTCTGGTCAGTTCAACTATTTAAATCAACTCTTTGTATTTATCTCATTCCCTTTGTCCATCTCTTTTGTGAATGTCTCTTACATTGTAACTGAATACCACTTACATTGTAAACACTTCGGCCGTCTCCACGCTAAAAGTAGTAAAGTGGAGCTGGTTTCTGTTCCCGTGCGACACACAACGTAATACTCATGAGGTAGAGTGTCTCTTAGATAGAACACTTCATCAAGTTCTGAGGTGCCTTTCCAATGTGCACGGAAACTGCCGTTGCGACCCATGTTGAACACGGGAATTTCCGTTGCATCAATGGCTGCAAAAAATCATCCTGCTACTACCCAACTTATCAACAACTACAGTAAAATCATCACCTTTCAATCTATTTTGCTATACAACAACCGCAGAACAACAGCCACGCGACTATCTTCCTCTCTTATTAATTGGTCTTTTTATTACTCACATCTTCCTCTCCTATTTATTGAGTGCTGACAACTTGTTCATTAATTTCTGTTCGTTATTCTCAATGTATTTCAAGTTTGCCAAATGCAAGTTCAACAATTGAACAATCTCCTCAATCGAGTTGTCATCCTTGGATTCACCCGATTGATTGCCAAACTCCTTGATCAACGACTTGTTGAAAACATCACTGATCGAGTTGATTTCGTTGATCAACGTCGTCAAATTATCTCCCAAGTTATCCAATCTCTCATCCAATAATTCTGCATTATGATACGCCCGTTCTCGTAACTTATCAGTGACACTTATGGTATTGGTATTGGCATTATTGTCCCCGCTATTTTCTTGTGAGTTCAACTCGATATTGTTCAATAATATATCGGCTTGTTGTTCATAATTGTCCAAGATCTTTTCTAGTTCATCTTGTTGTTTTTCAACAAATAATAACTGTTCATCAATCTTGCTTTCAATTGCCTCGGCCTCAATCGTGTCTTGGTTTAACGCAACGATTTCGTCTCCACTGCTGATCAATTTGTTGTCCCATTGTTTCACTTTGCCCGTATAGTTCTCAAACACTTTTGAAGTACTGGTTAATTGTTTAGACCATTTGTTGATCAAGTCATCTATCGTCTTGTTATCAATTGAAACCGCAACTGGCTCAATTTTTGTCGGTTTGAGTGTAGGGGCAGTCGTACTTATTGTCGACGATGGGTCAAGGGTTGTGCCCAATGTGCTACTTGACTTGTCTTCTTTTTCGTCGTCTTTTTTAGCTCCAAAAGAGAATGCCCCAGCTGGCTTAGTGTCATCCTTCTTTTCATCGTCCTTCTTAGCACCAAAAGAAAAACCACCGGCTGGCTTAGTGGCATCCTTCGTTTCTTCATCTTTCTTCACACCAAAAGAAAAACCACCGGCTGGCTTAGTGTCATCTTTGTTAGTGTCGTCTTTCTTTGCGCCGAACGAAAATCCACCAGTAGGTTTATCTTCTTTCTTTGCATCATCTGTTTTAGCCCCAAAAGAAAAACCTCCAGTAGGTTTATCTTCCTTCTTTTCCTCATCTTTCTTAGCCCCAAATGAGAATCCCCCTGTGGTTGAAGATGCGGTTGTTGAATCGCTTTTAGCCCCAAAAAGACCTCCAGTTGAACCACTTGTCCCTCCAAGAGAAAATGGTTTCGATTCATCCTTCTTCTCTGTTGGTTTTGTACCGAACGAAAACCCACTTCCAGAAGTAGCAGGTTTCGATCCAAACAACCCTCCGGCCGACTTATCGTCTTTCTTTTCTTGTGACCCAAACAAACTTCCTGATGGTTTATCGTTTTTCTTTTCTTCAGGTTTAGAACCGAATAAGCTAGTGGCAGGTTTATCACTGGTCTCTGATGGTGAGGGTTTGGATCCAAACAACCCTCCCGATGGCTTGTCTTCTGTTTTTTGTTCAGGTTTAGCACCAAATGAAAATGTGGTGGCTGGCTTGGCAGGGTCAGATCCTGTTGGTTTGGCTCCGAAAGAGAACGTGGTTGCAGGTTTATCGGTAGTAGATGATTCACCCAGTTTTGCTGCCAGGAATAAACTCGTAGTCGAGTTGTTCTCAGATGGTTTAGCTCCAAATAAACTCGTAGTTGGCTTTGAGTCGCCTGGTTTTGCTCCAAAAATACTAGGAGTACCAGTTTCTGCTGGCTTCGATGTCCCAAACAATGACGACGATGACGTGGTTGCTTCTGCCGGTTTGTCAGCACCAAATGTAATTGCAGACAGAGTAGTTTCTGCTGGTTTAGACGATCCAAATGAAAATGGTGTGGCTGGTTTGCTGGTATCTGCTGGCTTAGAAGCACCGAAAGAGAACCCGGACGTAGCAGAACTTGGTTTTGGAGCGCTGCTACCTAGTGAAAACGCACCACCAGAGCCAGAGCCAGAACCAGATTCAGCGGGTTTGGCGGCTCCAAATGAAAATGACAGTGTTGGCTTATTATCACTAGTTTGAGACCCAAATAAGCTTCCCAAAGGTTTTGAAGATCCAAACGGAGTGGCAGAGGAAGCGTCGCCAGCAGGTTTTGCTCCAAACGAGAAAGGCGATGCTGTTGCTGCAGCCGATGTGGAGGGGTTTTGATTTTGCAAATTTGCCCCAAACCCAGAAAATACTGATGTTGTGGTGGAGGCAGCGTTGGCAGAACCAAAGGGGGAACCGGACGATTGCGAAGTGGAAGCACCACCAAACGAAAATGCCGGTGCTGGTTTCAGCTCATCGGTCTTTGTAGCACCAAATGCCACTGACGAAGCAGGTTTTGAGGCGTTAGCACCGAAGGCATTACCACCGGCATTATTGGCCGTATTTCCACCAAAACTAAAGCTCATGACACCGTGATTTTTGAAATTCCTAACAATTCTTACAGAGTCTGAACCGTACAGTCAATACGTGTGTCGAGATGACTAGTCAATTAAGTTTGGGTAGGGGAGTAGCTGTGTTGTGTTTGTAACGATGATTTGAAAGGTGAATTTTTCTGAGTCTGCGCTAAAACGATTTTGTGTAATTTGACCAATGGGGTTTTCTAAGGTGGACTTTTTGGGTGGAAATTGACGACGTGGGGTGGAGCAAGCAAGGATGAAGTTCGAAATCAGTAGGTGGAGTTGCTTGAAGTTTGTTCAATGATTGGTGCAATTGTTGCTTACTTGACTTCCAAACATTAGAAGAAAACTACAGAATAGAGTACTGTTTGCACCTAACAGCTGCAAAACAAGCATACATGGGTGTAAGCTTGTGCCTTTGTGTGGTGTATTTGTATACTTGTATATTTGTATATCTGTATATTTGTATATTTATATTTGGTCAACTGTCGTGGTACGCTTACTTTTGACCTTGGGCAGCAACGGCAGCAGCACCGGCAGCAGCAGCTTCTGGGTCCAAGTAGTAGGCTGGTTTGGTTGGCTTCAACGATTCGTCCAATTCGTACACCAATGGAATACCAGTTGGGATGTTTAAGCCAGCAATGTCAGCATCAGAAATTCCGTCCAAGTGCTTGACTAATGCTCTCAACGAGTTACCGTGGGCAGCAACTAAAACGGTCTTTCCTTGCAACAAGTCGCTGGAAATTTCGTCTTGCCAGTATGGCAACAATCTGTCAATAACCAACTTCAATGACTCGGTTTTTGGGATGACTTCAGGATCAATGTCCTTGTATCTAACATCACCGCTCTGGGAAAATTCCGACGATGGGTCAATTTCTGGTGGTGGAATATCAAATGATCTTCTGTAGGTTTGGAACAATTCCTTACCGAATTTTTCCAAGGCAACTGCCTTGTCCTTACCTTGCAAGTCACCATAGTGTCTTTCGTTCAATCTCCACGATCTCTTGACTGGCACGTACAATTGATCAGCAGTGTCCAAGGCCAAGTTGGCAGTTTGGATAGCTCTGGACAACTTGGAGGTGTGCAAAATATCAACTTGAATACCAGCTTCCTTGATCAATTCACCAGCTCTACCGGCTTCCTTTGCACCAGTGGCAGATAACTTGACGTCCACCCATCCGGTGAACAAGTTTTTCTCGTTCCATTCGGATTGACCGTGTCTTAACAAAACTAATTTAGGCATATTGTGATTGAAGTATCAAGTTTGAACAAGAAGAAGCGAAACAATTGTTTGCACAACATTTTGAAAAACATTTGTGTTGCCCACCTGGACCACCTTCGGCCATTCGGACGGGAACTTTCCAATGCACGTGAACTGCCGTGGTGGGACGGGCGACGGGCGACAGCCTTGACAGTCCGGGAAATGGTGTCCGGGGAACTAGTACCACGGAACACGGTAACGGCCGGGGCCGCACCACTCACCCACCGCCCACCATGACCACAACGGTACACCCTTTGTAACGTTTGCTCTTGCTCTTCAGGCAACAGGGTACATCGAATTGTGTGAATAGAAGCTTCTGGCTGCAAACGATGTGATGATTGAGGACTGATTGGCTCTTTGTGAATCCACAATTACCCCCAAATAGTGCACCGGCGTATTAGGATTGACGGTACAGCCACAGAATAGCCGTTCCCCAGATTGCAAATGTGGCAATTAATCTGTGGGAGAGTATACACATTGCACACTTATACTCGTTCTACCTTGAAGCTCGTGTTGTCGTAAAGACACGGCCAGGGCATATTGAATTAGCACAAAATAGCTAAAAAAGGGAATTAAATTAATATTAGAAAACTATTCTCAATTGCTGCAAATAAATACCAAAGTAAAAAATTTAGAAAACCAAATTGCACCAATTAAGTCGTGGTGCTAGCCTCAAGGTCAACGCGATACAAATGATTTCTTCTTGCATCTTGCATATCACTGGCTTAATTTTGGTTGCAAATTCGTATGCCCAACTCCTCTTACTCAATACAGCAACTGCCACTCTAATTTCGTTCAACGAAGATGCTACTTTGCGAGCAAAAGACTACTCAGTACTCCTACAATGCCAGGTCACTAGGGAGTCCAGGACGTGAAAAAAGAGTCCTCAGTCTCAAGAAACTCACTGAAATGTAATACCACGAAAGCATTAAAGCAGTCCAATGCTCGAGCTGCTGGAGGTGTTTGGATACCCTACACTACATGTTTGAATAACTGCATCCTTTATTCAGTTTAATCTACTTAGATACTACCTTCTTTATCCAAATAATGTTAATTAGATACTTCTCGCATTTTTCAGTTTATGCTACCGTTTAAGTTCAACACAGTGTCGGTGATCTTCTGGTGGTCAGCCGGGTTCGGCGCTGACTCATAGATGGTTATTACCGGGTCCTTGTTCAACTCAGTAAACTCCCCTCGAAGATCCAAATAATGCAAGTGGGTCTCGTCTTCGTCCCCATAAATATCCTCAATAAATAGTGTCAATTGATACACTCCAGTAAAGATGTGGCGAGGAAGATAATGCTCGACAAACTCCCCGTCATTCTCTAATATATCGGGCATTGACTCGTCGTCGTTGTACATCACGCCTACGTGAGGATGCTCAATCTGAAACGTGGGTTTTTTGTCGTTGACATTGTCAAAGTCAATTGTGGTGTCGTTTTTATACAATTTAATAGTCCGGGGACAGTAAGTATCACCGTTAGAACGAAGGATCAAACTAAACAATTTCACCGATGAGTTGGTGAAGGGAATGTTGATTATAAGTTGGGCATCGCAGTCCGATTTGATCACCGGCTTCAATTGATACTTTGTGGTTTCGGTTTTGAATAATCGCTTTAGTTCGTCTCCAGGGTTGGCAATATTTAACCCCGTAATTTTACTGCCATCGATTTTCGACAGTAAAGATTGTGACGAAAACGTCGCAGTGGGAGCAATGTGATTGTGGTCATGGTCATGGTCGCCATGTTCCCCATGGCCGTGGTCGTGGCCGTGATGCTGGTCTTCGCAAGACATGCTTATTGTGACTTGTGGTGAATCTTTTCCTGTGCGACTTGTAGTGGTGAAAAATTTATAGGGCTATTGCGAAGTGGTACTCGCTTGAAGTGGTGCTACATTTGCTACCATACTGTTGTCTCTGTGGTATCACTTGTTATTGGTATTTTGTGGTGTTGCTGGCAAAATTGCAAATCTGTTTATTTCATGGTCTATGCTGTTTACTCGCTAGGTATAACGATGCATAGAATAAATCCATTTATCCCCAAATGTAGCCATCAAGACCAATTGCATGTAGTAGCGTGATCTGCATTGCAATGCTGTTCTTTTTTTCTACATCTTTGTTCTACTTCTCTGCTCTATTTCTCTATTTGTCTATTTCTCTATTTGTCTATTTCTCTATTTCTTTGCTCTATCACTACGTCTGCCCTGAATCCCCTTCTATTACAATTGTAAAAATACACTAGAGTATAGACACAAAACCATGACAGCAATCCCCCATACTGCTAATCCCAAACTGGCATACTTGAAAGTGATTTCCAACACGCTGGGATCATGAGATTCCGTCCCAATCAATTTCCACCCAAATAAACCAGGCAAAATAAACGAGATCGCAGTCGACCCAGTAGCACCAACTATCGCTAAAACCAACGCAAACGATTTGATGCTAATTGCTAACGTATAAATCGCAATCAACAACACGACAGTAATGACGTTGAACACTTTGTCTGACAAGGGCACAACATTGGCGGTGCTGCCAACAGGCTGGTTTTCTTGTTGTTGTGAGTACTCGAGTAACGACGTGTACTCGTCAGCAGCCTCTTTCTGTTCTTCCCCACTGAGAGAGTGGTAAATGTTGTTGACTGAAATCCTTGCTGGGTGGAACATCAATGGGAACGAGAACGTCACCACAAGAATAATACAATATCTTGCCAACGTGGTGGTGAAGCTTGCAGGGTACATCAAGATGACATTTCCACTGACCACGTCCCCAAATGTCAAGTACCCGGTCAAACCCACAACGACAAAAAACGTGGTGGAAAGCAAAATGGCGAAATTGATCAATTTGGCCAAGCTCGTCAACGACTTATCTTTGGCTTCGTTGATGATGGAAAACATGTTTTGCTGGCCAGTGTAGGCGAAAACCACAATGGAAAACGTAGAAAATACCCCAGTAACCGATGAAGGAAGCAAATCAACGTGTCCTTCCAAAGGAATATCACCTATAAAGTAATGAGCAATGATCAATATTGACAAGTAAAAGATGGCGACCAACCCCAAAATACTCGAATACTTCAACGAGTCCAAATTCCGCAAAAACGACAAAGGAACAACAATGAGGGCAGACACACAAATCCACATCGTTCTCAAGTCCTCAATTCCCTTGATGTTTATGAGGGTGGGCATCAAATCACCCACCAAGACTAAGTAACTCAAGGCGCACCCGGTACATTGAATAGCAATAGCAAAGTCAAACAACACGGACAATTTGGGATAGGTGATGGAACAAACGTTAAAGAAGGTGGCATGGCCGCGAGGTACGTATTGCGAGACATACGCCTGTAAGAACAACCCATACCCACTGGTGATGGCAGCGAGCAAGATAAGTAATACCCCCAAAACGATCCCGTCGGTGGAGTACGCCAAGGGAATGGAAAGCAAGCCCGATCCGAGGATGGTTTTCACCAATGATATCGACGACGACAACGTCGTAGCTCCCTGTTCTGGAAAAGATGGCATGGCGAGATAAATTGATCAAGTGCGAGTTGGCATGATGTGATTTTGTAAGAGTCATGTCGTCGCTACCATACAAGGCAGTGAAAGCCACAGCATGAATTTGGAGATTGTGACACTATGGCACAAGGCGGTAGCAGTGATGACGGTTTGAGGACTAGGGACGATGTGGAAGGTGGGGCAGGGAGAATTGATGTTTTAGATTAGTAACTTGGGTTTTGGTAGAACAATACAGGATAGAGGGGCAGGGTGGTGAGTGAAGTGACAACAATAAACTGGTCATACAACAAATAAAGTAGACAGAAAGGTGGTGTAGGTGGTGCAGTGCAGCCATGAATTGTTCCTTATAGTCATCACAAGTGTCAGCAAGGACATTATCGTCTTGTATTGGCAAGATAGGTGGTAACTTTTGCTCATTTCCAGGAACGAGATGGAACTGTGTGTATGATAGGTAGAAATGCAGAGTAGAACATTGCTATCGTAAAGACCACTCTAGGAATTGAGAAACGCATAGTAGCAATCGTACTATATATTGCAGGGAACAATTTTGATCAATTGACGAAAACGATTTTGATTTCAAATCAAACGAATAAAGATGCCGCAGAATCTTGCATATGCACAAAACTGCAACTTTATGCGCGGTTGCAGCCAAATCGATACCTGAACTGCGTAACAACCACATTATTCCCACTTACAGCTTGGTGACACACTGGATCACAGCAAAAAGATTATTGCATACTCAACAAACATATTTGATAATACTTGATCTTGCAGCTTTTGTGCAAGAGTTTTTCAAGCTCGTGTTTGACCGGCTCAAACGGCATGAGCATAAAGAAACTACCTATGAATCTGAAGTATATCAATTAAATATGGCGAGTTCACAGCTTTCACATAGGTTTTTTGTGAAATTTTTACACAAGTGTTTTCATTGAAAAAGTATATCAATGATGATGAATGCAGATGAATTGCTTTCATCACTCCAGTGATTGTGGATCTGCCACATGGTTGAAATACTTGATTATTACACCGAAAACAACTTTACGTACATATAGCCAAGAACCTCCATATAAAGAGATTGTGTAGACAATCTTTGCAATCGAAGGCTGACAGGGGCTCCCTTGCTTTGAATCTTTTAGACTAAGAATGGGGACAGTACATGAACTAATATATTGTAGATTTCAATGACACGCACCCTTCTTACCATTCCCGATACTACAGAATGAGAAGTGAGTGACATTCATGGTTTGAAGCTCAAAAAACTGAGATTTGTATGGTAGTTTCTAGGAAAGTGTGGGTGTAATAATCCGGCCTCTCCATGTCAATAGCAGCACAAACTATTTTAAATTTTCCACTTGATTGAAGATCTCTCACCATTTAGGCGATGATACGAGCCATTGAGCTTTATCATCAGACTCAGAACTAATTCAGATGAACAGTATTATACTTCTTGGATTTTGAGAAATCCAACTAGCTGATTCAAATTCATGGGAAGTTTGATAATTGATTGTAAACTGATGTGAAACAAGTTAATTTTTTCAAGCTCTTAAAGTCGCTTGTAAGAATGGATCCTGATTACAGAATTGCAATAATTCTGGCGGAACAGAAAAACTTGTACCAGAAATTTCAAATAAGGTGAATATTTGATTCTATCTGGAGAATTTGGCCTCCATCTATTTCTTTGTAAGAAAGGTTGGTATCTTGTAGTAGCGAAACAAGGCAGTCGCCGAACTAGTTTACCCCAAGTACGCCTCTTGTCAATAAGTTCTGTTAAATTCCAGATGCGAGTGTTATATTGAGAGCCTTCGTTTGAAAGTTGGTGTAAAACCCTTGTATAGAATGGAAATTCTGATTCGAGTTTTGAAAATTTGGAATACTAGATTCTACAAATGCTTTCACATTGAAATGCGATCAACAGCGTTGAAAGCTCTATGTCCAAGGACTTAAAGGGAGCTGGAATTGCAACTTTGGTGGCTCCTAACTGAATTCGCAGGTCGAATATTTTGAATATTTTTTATATTTTTTGGCGTTGGGTATACTGTTGCCTCTTCGAGTACCATTGCTTGGGAAGTGATAACGTGCGAGAAAATTTTAGTCTGGACGAGGAGGGGGATAACAAATCTTCATAACAAGTAACTAGACTAGCTCAATGATATATTGATAAAATTGAAGCTTATTGAATGATAAATTCCTAAATTTAACAAAGCAAACTCGGTTCTATGTCGCTTAATGTATCCTCTTCTCGAAGACGAATGATGTATCGAAAATAATTGGTAAACCCAACAATAGTTTCCAATGGAGTATAGAAAAGTATTT
This sequence comes from Suzukiozyma manassasensis, assembly GCA_030569175.1. NCBI lineage: Eukaryota > Fungi > Ascomycota > Pichiomycetes > Serinales > Debaryomycetaceae > Suzukiozyma > Suzukiozyma manassasensis. The sequence goes on along the minus strand of JAJMKC010000001.1, from coordinate 728,638 downwards.
ATAATATCTAGACCCCAACTCAACAGTCGTAGGCATCTACTAAGATATGATAATTGAATATGTATGGAGGTTACAATCGAGAACAGTTGTATGTCACGGAATACGTTTATGTATCTAATATTTGAATCGTGTAAAGATTGGAACAGTCGTAGCAAAAGATAATACAAGCTACTTAGGAATGTCATTGTATAAAATTTGCGTTTCATCTCGCTCAAATTATAGCTGATCAACTAAAAATTGTATATTTCATTTTTGGTTGCAAACGGTTGCAAACTTAGAAAATTATTTCAAGCGCACTTTCCGGACACTTAAACCATGAAAATAAATCACAGGCCTCGATAAATATTTGCAATCGCTAACACTGACATTTACGATGACTTCTTCACGTCTATAGAAGCACCTAGTAGTGGCCCAATCATAATGGTCAAGTTAATTTCATTCAAAAACCATTTGACTTGCAGGATGTTTTAGTATAACTAGCATGCAAGTGATAAAAACACGATTACACTCAAGATTTTTTTGTGGGTGTTGGTACTCTTCTGGACCAATGTCTAGCTTGTATTCAAAAATGCATTGACTCAACGATCAATACTTCGATCTGAATACAAGACTTTCACAAATTTATTTTGCGTTAATATTCATGTGCTTTTCAAAGCATCGGTTCAGTGACGAGATATACCTCACTTCGAACGTAGGTAAGATAGGCAAAAATCACATCAGGCAGAAATTTATTGCTCGAAGTAACGAATAACGCAAAGGGCGGATTTCCCATTTCTAACCCTCGTCTGAAAGGCGGAGACTTGCATAACGCTTATTATTCTGAACATGGTATTCCAGAATTATACTACAATGAGTGATACAGTGTAGGTACAAGGAGCCTGATATATCGTAGGCAAAGAAAAACAAATTTACACGATGGTAGTATAGTTTCCCCAGTCGGACGGTGCCATAGTGGTAGTGCCAGATATTAAATCTCCTGAGATAAAAGCCACTTTCTATTACGCTGTACCTGCGAAATACGCTCCCTAAAAGCTATCCAGTACGATAAACTAGCGGAATCAAGTTGCCGTTTGAAAAAGTGGTGCATCGAAATGTGCAAGTGGAAACAAACATGAAGTGGTGCCATATAATGAAAACATGCAATATAATCGTTCTGCAGTGCAATCAAAATAAGGATTCACTTACAAAATAATTCGTCGCACATTTTTCACAAATATTGACACCACGATGACTTAATTCACAGCAGCGAGGGAACAAACAAGTTGTGATGAAGATACTTGGAAGTATTGGCTCTAGGATCCTCCACCTCCGGTACCGGAATTCTACACCTACAACAGTATGCAAGCCGGGTTATTTTATCACTCTACGTCATGGTGAGTACCAACTACCTCAATGTGAAAGGGACCTACGTCATCGGATGAAAACTGTCAAACTTGACGTTTACCACCTTGTAGCACGAATGCAACTATCAGAGTATATGGAAGTGGGTGGTACTGCAGATTCAATGCAGTATGTTGCAGTGAAAACCTGAACCTCGCCGTTTGTTCCTTCGATTCTCATTTCTCCGATTTTTCCTAATATAGGCCTCACATATTCGTGTCCTATACATTAAATTTTCCATTGGTAAATTGTTTTTATTACTATATTGTTTATTTTGGATACATTCGTTGTGTAACATTCACAAGTCCAATATCATTGTTGCTCCCAGTCTTGTGTACCGATACTATCACAAATATCGTTACTTTGTTTACCCAGTTCTTGCGGCATTATTTCAATAAACCTGCTCCATACTAATATTACTTTGGGAGGTATCTAAGTCCATTTGAAACTTCGTTTTGGTCAGAATTTTATCTTGTCATTGCTTTTGCTGAGATCTGTTTATTCCAACACTTGAATTATGTCATCTGACGGCGAATTTACAAGAGTACAGATTTTTGGTACGGTGTTTGAGATTACTAATCGGTACACCGACTTGAACCCGGTGGGCATGGGAGCGTTCGGGCTCGTTTGCTCTGCCGTGGACAAGTTGACAAACCAGAACGTGGCGGTAAAGAAGATCATGAAGCCATTTTCCACTTCGGTTTTGGCCAAAAGAACGTACAGAGAGTTGAAGTTATTGAAGCACTTGCGCCACGAGAACTTGATTACTCTCGACGACATTTTCTTGTCACCGTTGGAAGACATCTACTTTGTTACAGAATTACAAGGCACGGATTTGCACCGGTTGTTGACGTCGAGACCGTTGGAAAAACAATTCATCCAGTATTTCACCTACCAAATTTTGAGAGGGTTGAAGTACGTTCATTCGGCGGGGGTTATCCATAGAGATCTAAAACCATCAAATATTTTGATCAATGAAAACTGTGACTTGAAAATCTGCGATTTTGGGCTTGCCAGAATTCAGGATCCCCAAATGACAGGGTACGTCTCAACTAGATACTATAGAGCTCCTGAAATCATGTTGACATGGCAAAAGTATGACACAGAAGTCGATTTGTGGTCAGTAGGATGTATTCTTGCCGAAATGATCGAAGGAAAACCTTTGTTTCCCGGTAAAGACCACGTTCATCAATTTTCAATCATCACTGAATTATTGGGATCACCACCACCGGATGTTATCGACACAATCTGCTCTGAAAACACCTTGAGATTTGTCCAGTCGTTGCCACATAGAAACGCAATTCCGTTTAGCGAACGATTTGCCCAATGTACCCATGTGGAACCCGAGGCTATTGACTTGTTAGCGAAGATGTTGGTATTTGACCCTAAGAAGAGAATCAGTGCTGCTGACTCGTTAAAACACCCATACATGGAACCATATCACGACCCTACCGACGAGCCCATTTGCGGGACCAAGTTTGACTGGAGTTTCAATGACGCAGACTTGCCATTGGATACGTGGAGAGTGATGATGTACACCGAGATTTTGGACTTCCACCAAATTTCGGGTATCAACGGTAACAACGTCGATGCCAATCAATTGCAGCAGATTCAGCAACAGGGGATTCAAAACACCCAGAAAGTCTCCGAGTAAGCTGCGAATTAATTGGAAATACAGCCACCGGAAAAAACCCGGTGACAACTAATGAACCTCGTCATAATCATATCACAACGACACTCATGTGCAAGTACGCAACATCGACACTGACGATCTTCACGCTGGTATTTGCGCAGTTTAGGCCGATATTTGTATCGTATTGGGGCTATAGCGATACCAAATTCCAGTTGATTTTGTCATATGTTCTGTATAGCACCGATTTAATGGTAATATACAATAGATTCTATCACTAAGTGTAGCAATTAGAGCAAGCCGTAGAAATAACGACAATTTTGTCCTATGAAAGAAACAAGTCTTTTTCTCATAGTATGTAAATAAATACTCCAGAACGGTTTTTTTCACAAGTTGAAAATTACCTTTTTCTCCAGAAAATCCAATACATGGAATGAGCGTATCCCTGGAGGATCCGTCTAGTGCCTCGACATACGAGAAGAAAGTCACCGACTCGTTGACGATACGATTGAAATTTCGCGAACCCAAACCCAATGCTGCCTGCGTTACCATCCTCTTCATCAACACCAGCAAATCAAATGTGACCGTAAACCCCACAACTGAAGACACAAACTCCAATTGGCTCAGCTCGATGTTTGGAGGGCGTAGATCGCTTGAAGCCAATGAGGATAACGGGTTGCTACCATCAAACGATATCACTTTGTTTCTTGGTTCTATACAATTGTTGGGGTATGTGGTCTTGAACTACCAATTTGATTTGGAGTCGGGTCTGAGCCCGCTAGAGCTAGGTGGGTCCGCTACAGAGCACGAAAAATGGTGGAAAAACTCTGAGTACATCAATCAGTACTCGAAGTACGCTAGCGGACACGAGCTTGACGACGATGCCATCGCCTCGTTGCATACAAAATCACCGTATATCAGTAACTCATTGAAGAAACCTGGGGAAATAGGCGGAAAATTAGCAGGTGTAGATGACCTTGTATTGGGCCAAAACAATCGCACCATCATTGAGGCCCGGAAATTGCCTTTTTTACACGATTTGATTTTCCCTTTCAATACCATGGACTGTCCACTTTCACCTGAAGCCCGGTCAAAATTGCCATTGAGCGAATTCACCAGCAAGATAGCTCCGTTTTACACCACCCCTCAATCCCTACTTTTTTCTAACGTCATTATCCCTAGTGGTTCCTCCAAATCATTCAATATTAATTTCCCTGTTCTGGGGGATCTTCCTCCGTCGTACAACGATAAACTGCCAGGACCAACATGCGACAATGGTCTTGTAAGCATACGGTACAGTCTAAACGTCACAGTTCGTGAAGGAAAGAAAATGGTACCGACTACGGTGTACTTCCCATTAGAAATTAGGGCCGATAGGTTTGGAAATGATCCTCGATGGTTACAAAAGGAGTTCTTTCAGGACGTGCAATGTTTGATTGATAAGAGTTGGACAATTACAACCGAAGAGAGTGGAGGTACCGTAGCAAATAGAACCCGCAGCACCCAAAGTGGGACCATTACTTCGCGAGAGGTATTTCTTCAAGATTTGGACAGTTTGATAAACACAAACTTGTACCACATGCCAAACTCTACAATACATGGAAGAAAAAAAAGTGCTGCCAGCGTGCACGAAGACACTCCACCGGGGTACATCCCACAGCTTCCTCCGCATCTCAAGACATCGTATCAGTTACGAGTCAATGCAGCAAAACTATGCAATATCAGCTTATCTAGACCATTCTACCATAGAGGAGAAGATATCAACTTTTTGATCAATATGGCCCCTCATGAAGAGAACAAAGTGAAGATTGTGGGGTACACCGCGCACCTTGAAGCGCAAGAGAAGTTTCATCTCCAGGACTCCAACCCCTACGTTCATACCTACCGAGTTACTGGGAGCTTGAAGACTAATACCTTCAGTCCATCGTTAATGAGTAACATAAGCTCGACAAAGACTACGGTGAACGGCAACATTAATATTCCACGGTTTATTACTCAGCAATTCCAGTCAAAAACGTTGATGAATTTGACGTATTACTTGGTGTTCAAATTTAATTTGGTTGAATTCAACAAGACTCATGAAGAGAACGGCACAACGAACAATACTACCAACATTACCGAAAGTACAGTAGACGAATTGGATCTCGTGAAACTCAAGCAGTACCGGTTCCAGAACGAAGGGTCCGAACTCAAATTTCGGTTAAAAATTGTGGTGTTGCTGTAGTTGATTTGGTTACTACTTTGTAGAGATGGGTGTACATAGAAAATGAAAAGTTCCGAAAATTTTATAGAACAGTAACCTATTTTGTTAGCAACCAATGTCGCCATTCAAATTGGATTTGGAAACCCCAAGTGACATGGAGGATACAGAACAACAACAACAATGTCATACCCAAGATGTCATGTTATCGTCGAGTGATGAAGAGGACGATGGATTTCTTTCCCGATCCATCAATAGTTCTGCGCACTATTCCACGGCTGAAGAACAGTTTATGAAAGACCAAGAATTGAAGCTCCAAGCATTCGAGGCATTGCATTTAAACGACCACAAGCCCGGGCTTTCTAGTCCCACTTTCTCCATCAAGAGAAGACAATCTTTTATAGACTTTCCTGATAATCATTTCTCACCCAAGATAAGACATCACACTGGAATCCGCCACGATGGCGTCGGAGTAACCGATTTGACCGTTTTGCCCGAAGAATTTGCCTCTGATGAGTTGATTGAGTTGTACAAAAACGTGTCCTACTGTCTTGAAGCCAGACACAAGTACTTGAAATTGTCGCACCAATTCGATGAGATGGCAAACCCAAAGAACAAACCCACGTGGAAAGTTTATCCAGCACCACCAAAACCAACTTACAAGTCAAAGAACAGATTCAATCAGGTAGCATCCGAGGTTGACGATGAAGAAGAAGAATTTGATTTCGACAAATGTACTATTCCACCTCCTCATACTGAATATTCGTTCAAGCTCAACAACGAAGGGGTGTATGAAGTTTTCAAAAACGATGATGAAAATCCAATTGTCAACATTCCTACCCTCAGAGAATACTACCACGACGTGAACAAGATTGCGAGAATTTCGTCTGACGGTCCTACCAAGTCGTTTGCATTCAAAAGATTACAGTATTTGGAAGCAAGATGGAACTTGTATTATTTGCTTAATGGGTTTGAAGAAACCAAACAATCCAAAGCCAATCCACATCGTGATTTTTACAACGTCCGTAAGGTCGATACTCACATTCATCACTCAGCATGTATGAACCAAAAGCACTTGTTGAGATTTATCAAGTACAAACTCAAGACTTCGCCCGATGAGAAAGTCATCTTTAGAGATGGCAAGGTTTTGACATTGGATGAAGTGTTCAAATCGCTTAATTTGTCGGGATATGATTTGTCAATCGATACCTTGGATATGCATGCTCATACCGATACTTTCCACAGATTCGATAAATTTAATTTGAAATATAATCCTATCGGAGAATCAAGATTGAGAGAGATCTTCTTGAAGACCGATAACTTCATTCAAGGTAGGTATTTGGCAGAATTGAGTAAACAAGTGTTTGATGATTTGGAAAGCTCAAAGTACCAAATGACCGAGTTGAGGATCTCAATTTATGGTAGATCATACGACGAATGGGACAAGTTGGCTGCTTGGGTTGTAGACAACAAATTGTTCAGTCACAACGTTAGATGGTTAATTCAAGTCCCTCGGTTGTACGATTTGTACAAAAAGAACGGAAACGTCGAACACTTTGGAACAATCTTACAAAACTTGTTCCAACCGATATTTGAAGTTTCAGTGAATCCTCAAAGTCACCCTAAATTGCATGTTTTCTTACAAAGAGTCATTGGGTTTGATTCCGTCGACGATGAGTCCAAACCCGACAAGATCTTATCACGCATCTTCCCCCCAGCACCACAATGGGAGGAACCTTCCAATCCACCATATTCTTATTACTTGTATTATTTATTCACCAACTTGATTTCGTTGAATAATTTGAGAGCAACCCTTGGCTACAACACGTTTTTATTGCGGCCACATTGTGGTGAGGCTGGTGACCCTGAGCATTTGATCAGTGCATTTTTGACTTCGCATTCCATCTCCCATGGTATCCTCTTGAGAAAGATTCCCTTCATGCAATATTTGTACTATTTGGATCAAATTGGGTTGGCAATGTCCCCACTTTCGAACAATGCGTTGTTCCTTACGTACGACAAGAATCCGTTCCACAATTTTTTCCAAAAGGGATTGAATGTGTCGTTATCTACCGATGATCCATTGCAATTCTCGTATACCAAAGAGCCATTGATCGAGGAATATAGTGTTGCTGCCCAAATTTACAAGTTATCTGGTGTGGATATGTGTGAGTTGGCATACAACTCGGTGAAACAATCTGGATGGGAAGCATCAATTAAGAGTCATTGGCTAGGTAAGAAGTACATGCTCGGAGGAATTGCTGGAAACAACATTGAGAAAACCAATGTTCCCATGATCAGAGCTGGGTACAGAGAGGAAACCTTACAAAAGGAGTTGGGTCTTGTCAAGCACTACAGCCGGTTGTCGAAAGCACCAGCAACCAGTTGAGAAATGTCATTCATCAAAATCTCATGGTTAGTAAAGCATTAGTTTTGTATGTAGACGTAGAATGGAATGATAGCAATAATGGCATGTAGTGTAGTTGCAGTCAAAAGTGCGATTTCACAATGTAATGTGAGGTAGATGAGTTGAAAGCGATAGGCGGATTGCACGCGCTACTCACTCCCCCTCCGACTGTAACTATGTCCCATTCATTGTCGATTGGGAGTGGCTGCTAAATGCTAATGCACTGCTGCAGGATGTCGCATAAATTTGCAACCATATTCACTATGCGGTTACAAGTCAATAATTGAAATTCTTATAACATTCTTTTCCCACTCTTTCCCGCTGAGTGTGAAATGTCTAGTATTAACACAGTAAACATTGCTGATGTCGAGTGCCACAAAGTGTCACTCCCTGCGGTGATGACAATTGCCGGTTCCGATAGTTCTGGTGGTGCTGGTATTGAGGCTGACTTGAAAACGTTCTCTGCGCATGGAGTCTATGGGTTGACATGTATCACTGCTTTGACGGCACAGAACACCAAGGGAGTTGATTCCATCCAGTTTACTACGTCGGACCACATCAGAAACATTCTCAAGATGAACTGTGATGATCTTGTATTGGGATACCCACAGAAGTCGGTACCACTTAAAATCGTCAAGACAGGGATGTTGACTTCACCAGCGTTAAAAGTAATTCCTGAGTTTCTTCCATTATTTGTGGAAAACGGAATCAGATTGGTTGTCGACCCTGTTATGATCTCAACGTCCGGATCCAAATTGATGGATGAAGAGTCCATGAAATTGTGTCTTGACTCAATGATCAAATCCGCGTACTTGGTCACTCCGAACTACCACGAGGCGTTAGAACTTTTCAACTTGTCCACTGGAGCAAAGTTGGAGAGCGAAATTGTCTCAGTGGACGATTTGGTGCTGTTTGTTATTAAATTGCAGAATCAATTGCAATGTGACAACATATTGGTGAAAGGGGGCCATATTCCATTCGATAAGGACGGTAATGTTGCCACAGGCGGAAATCATACCACGATTGTTGATGTTTTGTACGAATCAAGCACCAAAAAAGTGACATTATTCCAGTCAAGGTTCATTGTGTCAGATGACACCCACGGGACCGGGTGCACCTTAGCATCTGCAATCTCGGCTAATTTAGCAAAAGGGGCTGAATTGACAAGAGCAATTCTGGCGTCAATTGACTACGTTCACAGGGCTATGCAATCGCTAACAAAGTTGGGCCATGGTAACGGTCCACTCAATCACAATGTTGAAGTGTATGATCTTGACCTTGACTCTACTGTATCTAATACTACGTATTACGAGTACTTTAAATTTCATCCACAAGTCAGTGACCATTGGTACATGTATACTAATCACAAGTTTGTCAAGAAATTGGCTACCAATGATCTACCATTTGAGCAATTTCTCTATTTCTTGAAACAAGATTATTACTACTTGGTAAACTACGCCTATGTTCATGAAATTGCTGCAAAATTGGCTCCCACTGAAGAATTGAAACAAGCTCAACTTAAGATCGTGGCCGATACCAACGCAGAATTGCACAATCACAGAACCAAACTTAGTACCCAGTACCAAATTGATTACGACTCCAAAGACCTCGATAGCCAGCTCAATCCTGGGCCAGCATGTTTAGCTTATTGTGAATACTTGCTCTATATCTCTAAGACCGAGGATTTTGTTGGAATCAAAGTGGCTGTTGCTCCTTGTCTACACGGATACAGAGAAGCGGGAAGTTTTGGACAGCAACTTCGAAAAAACTACAATACTCAGGAATTGGGTAAATTGAGCAGTGTTAGTGAGTCCAACATATACAGTACCTGGTTACAAGAGTACTCCAGCGATTGGTATGAGAATGCTCACCAAGCTGGAATTAACACATTGCAGACACTCATGGGAAAGGAGCCGATTACTCAAGCGCGGTTGCACCAATTGACAGAAATCTTCAGCAAAGTCACACAACTTGAGGTTGCATTTTGGGACGAAGTTTTGGCAGCATAACTTTGTGAAGAGTATTGAAAGATGAGGTGTGGTCATACTGGTATTTTACTATGGAACAATCAAACGGATAGAAAAAGTATAGATGTAACAGTTACATATTATAGAGTGATAAGAAGATAAAATCAGTAGAAAAATGCAATATGGCAAAAAAATACCAAAAACAACCGAAACCACAGTACTGTATTGTTGCACAAAATGTTTCCAAGTAGAATAGCAAAGGGTAGAAGTTGGAATCTGGAAGCTGCCATAACGCACATTTTCACTTATATGAAAAAAACTGCACTTTTCTGAGACTATAAACTAATAAGTAGCACTACAAATGAGGTTGATCGACTTTGCATAGTATGAGTTTCTGGATCTTTGACTGATTACAAAGTTTGTTTCCTATCGATCGAACTATTTTGGAAATTGAAAAACCAAAATTGCAAGAGATCAAAAGAAAAGGTGCAAATAGTGTTGCAGACTATGCCACAATACGGGAGACACACCAAGCGAACTTTTTTGCTTTACAGTCTCCTGTAACTTTAAAGACCGAGAGATACCAAGTACAGGAGAATTTCACCAGAGTCCAAACAAGTACAATTTACGACCAGATTACCACCAGTTCATGTTTGCCCACTCAACTCACAAAAAGAGAAATAAGACACATAAATACCGAATTCACTCTACAGATAAAACCCACGATACACTCACACAGTGTGAAGCCCACTTCAAGCGAAAATCTTTCCAAATACCAGTATAAAAAACGTAATGTTTCGCACCAGCTCCATAAAAGATCACTAACTTCAAACCTCTACCACCATAGGTCTCTGACGTAGCTAGGTTTAAGTTAGCTTGCCTTAAGCCCCAAAACGTCCATACAGTGCAACTCATGGTATTTTAGCCACAAAAACGAATTGGGTAATCAGTGCGACATTAGATGATTTTGTGTCACTTATCTCCAGCACGTCCAACTGCGGAATTTCAATACGTCTAGAAATAACCATTTTCTTGCTCCAAGAGTATCTCATGTATAATCCGTACCAACAACAGAACATGGGGTTCAATCCCCAGCAGACTGGGTATGGTGGCGGCTACGCTTCCCAGCAGCAGTTTGCATCGTCGCAACCGGTGCAACAGCCGCCTCAATCACAGTTTGGCGGAGGGTACCCAGGACAATTGAACACCCAGGCAACAGGATTCTATCCCCAAGTGCAGCAAATGCCTCAGTACCAGCAACAGCCATTGTATCCGTCGTCGAATTTCCAATCCACGGCAATTCAACCTCAACAAACTGGGTATGTCCAGACGCAGCCTACCGGGTTTCAAATGGCAGGGCAATCACAACCAGTGTCGGTTGTGGAAAATGTCGATTTGAAGATTCCATCGATCAGACTTTCTTTCATCACGGCTGAAGATCAAAAGAAGTTTGAGCATCTTTTCAGAACTGCGGTTCCCAAGGGAGATTCCACCATCAGTGGTGAATCTGCCAGTAATATTTTGTTGAGATCAGGGTTGCAACCGGTAACTTTAGCAGAGATTTGGTCTCTTTCGGATTTTAACAAGTCTGGGTCGCTTCTTTTCCCAGAATTTGCCTTGGCGTTGCACTTGTGTAGTGTAGCCAAACGAGGCGATTCGATTCCAGCCCAGTTGCCCGAGAAATGGCTGAATGAAGTCAAGAGCTTTATCGATGCCATCAGTTTCTCCGTTCCGGAAGATCCTACCAAGATTTTGGCCAATACCCCGTTTGCTAGTTTTGCTCCTGCCAAACAAGAAGATGACTGGATGCTGGCAAACCCAAACAATGGTTTTGGTCAACAATATCAAAACACATTCCAGCCGAATCAAACAGGGTTCTACCCGGGATTGGCTAGCCAGAGAACTGGTGGCCAACCTCCCCTGACTAGCTTTGGTGCCATTGCTGCTCAAAGAACAGGAGGACAGGTCCCACAATCGGGTTTTGCGTCATCATTGACTGCTCAAAGAACTGGTGGTGGAACTTTGATTCCCTTGCAGGCACAACAAACGGCAGGATTGATCCCTGATCAAAGCAGCAAACCTTTATTTCCCCAAGGCATTCAGCCCCAAACAACAGGGTACACACAACAACCACTCACACAACAATTGACTGGCTACCAAAATCAAATTCCAACACAAAGAACAGGTGGAGGATTACAACAACAGTTGACAGGGTACCAAAACCAAATTCCTACTCAGAGAACAGGAGGGGGATTACAACAGCAACTCACTGGGTACCAGAACCAGATTCCCATGCAAAGAACTGGGGGACCAATTCAACCTCAAATGACTGGATTGCAACCACAACCTACGGGTAGACCTGGTGAATGGGGGTTTGTTTCAATGCCAACCGGTGGTATTCCAGGTTTGAATGTAATGCAACAACATTTCTTGCCCAATGTTTCTATGCCCACAAACAACTTGCACAATGCCATGGGTGGATCACAAAGCTCCAACGTCACTGGAGCAATCACCAAACAAGAAAAACTGATTTATGATGGTATTTTTGCTGCATGGGATTCCAAAAGAAGAGGCTACATAGAAGGTAACGTGGCTTTAGATATTTTCAACAAATCTGGTTTGAGTAGACCAGATTTGGAAAGTATTTGGAACTTGGCAGATACAAGCGATAGGGGAAAATTGAATAAGGATGAATTTGCAGTAGCCATGCATCTTGTCTATAGGAGACTCAATGGTTATGAACTTCCACTTAGATTACCACCAGAGTTAATTCCTCCATCAAACAAGTACATTCAGGATTCGGTTGATTCTTTGAAGAATTCGTTGAGGGCAGCTAAAACTGGAGCTCAAACCTCGACTGCAAAACAAACGAAACAAGATGGAAGAAGATTCAAAAACGATGATAACGACATTGGATACGTTTCTAACGCCCGTCATAGATCTCGTGATGAATCCAACACAAAGGATGGAATCGCTTCTACCAACCTGAAGGCGTCTTTGCAAGATTTGAAGAAATCTATCCACGAAAAGAAGATTTTGTTGGAGGCACTTGATGCTGAGGACTTGGAATTGACCAACGAACGCAAGAGAACGGAAACGAGAAATCATGACGAAATTGGGCTTTTAAAGCAAAAGATCACGACCCTCCAAAACATGTTGAATCAATCCACCTCTAGCAGTGAGTCAATCGTCGATAAAAAGACTCTCTTGGAAAAGTTGAACAATTTCACTCGGGATAGAGTTCCCGTGTTGATCTCCAACATCCATAGAGTCAATCAAGAAATTGCTAGAAGTAAGATTGAATTGGCAAAATTAAAATTGCACAAGCAAAATCCTGCTTGGAAACCTGGTCATAATGAATCGGAAATTGTAGGAACTGGACCACATGGTGAGGTGACGGAATCCGACAGGAAGAAATACAGATCCAAGCAATTGTTGAGACAACGTATGGACGCTTTGACAGGAAAACAGAGTGAATCATCAAACAGTGATTTGGACTACAAATTGAAGCAAGAACTTGACAATGTTTCTCGTGAAAGTGATTCAAATTCAGCAATGATAGGTGATATTGAGACAAGTATCAAGGAATTAGAAGACGGTTGTGCTGTGCATTTGCAGATCTCTTCTAAGGAAGAAGTAGATATCAACAAGTGGGAAAAGGGTGAGAATGTTTCTCCTGATGTTGCAAACTTTATCAGGGACTTACAAGCATTAAATGCTAACGAGAGTGTTTCGTTGCCAAGTGTGGCCACTGTGAACACACCATCCACAGTCCCTGCATCAACGACACTGGCACCAAACAAAGGTTATCAAACTCCAGAGGAACGGTCCGCTTATATCAAGGCTCAGGCTGAGAAGAGAATGAATGAAAGACTTGCAAAATTGGGAATTTCTAGAACTAAAGCCACCGGCAATGACCCTAGTCCCAAAACCGATTCCGTAGCAACATTTGAAAAGAATGTGGAGAACAGTCAACCTGTAGCACCTTCACCTTCGATTCCTGATGCTTTTCGGTCCCAAGAGCCATCCAATGTTCAATCGAGTGAAAAACCAAAAGTTCAAGTCCCACCACCAGTGCTGAGCCAACAAGATGGTTCGTCCTCAGACGAAGAAGATCCAGAATATGAAGCATTATTGAAAAAGAAACAAGAAATGGAGGCGAGGGACAGAGAACGTAAACTTAAAAAGCAACAGCAACGGGAAGAAAGATTGGCAAAATTGAAACGTGAAATGGGTGAGATGGAAATGAATGCAGATGATAGCGACGAAGATGAAGTTCCTGTTGCCCCTGTAGTGACCAACAGCAATAACAAACCACAAGTCGTTTCTCCTCCTTTGAATGAAAACTCTAGTAATAGTATCAATCCGATTCGAGAAGTGAAGAACGTCTCATCTGAAAGCTATGCACCAAAGGTTGAATCAGCCCCAGTTGCTGGAATAGCAGAACAACCACAGCCTAAAAGCTATAATCCATTTGCTAGGGGCCAAAATATGCCTGCTCCACAAAACAACACTCCAAATCAATTTTTCAAGGCAGCATCAAATGAGTCAATTGTGGATCCTAAAAAGGCTGCTGCTCAACGTGCTTCTCAAAGAGGATTATCTGTTGACAATGAGTGGAGTGACGACGAAGACAACTCAAGCGACGACGATATTCCCAATCGTGCTGGAGCATCACAATTGGCAAGCTTACTCTTTGGTGGTATGTCACAACCACCTGTGAGATCCACTGATAATACTCCCAAGAAGGAACTTTCTGAAGACGAGATTTTGGAAAGCTTCAACACTAAAGTTGAAGAAGCACCTAGCATGAATGGTGAGACTGCTAATGAGGTTCACGGGGACGTACATGATGTTCAAGATAACGAATCAGCTCTGTCAAATGATGAATGGTCAACTCCTCCACCATCAATTGTCCCTTCGGAGGCACTTGATGAATTTGTGCAGACCTCTCCAGTTGATTCCTTTCCTCCACCTCCACCTCTTGAATCTATTCCTCCACCTCCACCTGTCGAATCTATTCCACCACCACCCCCATTAGATTCTATTCCACCACCACCACCCCCTCCAGCTGGTTTTGCACCACCACCCCCATTAGACTCTATTCCACCACCACCACCACCTCCGGCAGGTTTTGTACCACCACCTCCACCACCACCAGTGATTTCCGCAGGTGAAGGTGCCAGCGAAGCTAGTTCGAGCGCCCCTCCAAATATATCTGCTTTGTTAGGTCAAATTACTGGTGGAACTACATTGAGAAAAGTTGACAAGTCCGAACAAAGAATTGCTGATGGGGCAACTGTTGGTCGAGTATTATGATAAACTATCTTCACTACGATTCATAAAAATGTAAGATTCGTTGTATACTCATCTCTTTGTACTAAAAATATACATCCATTATGTACATCCAATATTTACAATAATTTGGTCACTCAACTGATGACTCAGTTGGCTTAGCCTGGTCGCCTTCAACATGATTTGGCTCAACAATTATTTCTTTCCCTTTTCCATTCACATGAACTGTTTCACCCTCTCTTACTTGGCCTTTTATCAAAAGCATTGCCAAGGGGTTTAAAACTTTCTTTTGAAGGACTCTGTTAAGTGGTCTTGCACCATATACTGGGTCATAGCCCAAATCACAAAGCGCTGATTTAGCTTCATCAGATAACGATAAAGTAATCCTTTTTTCTGTAAGTCTATCCTGGAATTCTCTCAATCTTATTTCCAAAATATTTTTCAAGGAGCTCTTTGACAATCTGTTGAAAATCAATACTTCATCCAAACGGTTAATAAATTCTGGCGGATAGTAATGTCTCAACTGTTCCTTCACTAGGGTTTTCGTGTTGTCACTTATATGACCATCGTCAGAAGTTTCCTTATCTCCAAGTAAAATTTCCTGCCCGATATTGGAAGTCATGACAATTATAGTATTCTTGAAGTCAATGTGCTTTCCGTGCGAATCCGTTAAGGTACCCTCATCTAAAACTTGCAACAAAAGCTTGGAAACGTCTTGATGGGCTTTTTCAAACTCGTCGAACAACAACACTGAATATGGTTTTCTCCTCACTGCTTCAGTTAATTCACCACTTTCTTCATAACCAACGTATCCTGGCGGTGATCCAATCAATCTTGAAATTGAATGCTTCTCTTGAAACTCCGACATATCGAATCTGATAACGGAGTTCTTATCATTAAATAAGAATTCTGCCAATGCCTTAGTCAACTCGGTCTTACCAGTACCTGTTGGACCCAAAAACATGAATGATGCAATTGGTCTGTTTTCACTAGTTAACCCAGCTCTTTGTAATCTCACGGCATCGGCAATCGCGTGGATAGCTTCGTCTTGACCAACAACCTTTTGTTTCAATATTATTTCTGTATCCAATAACTTGTCCTTTTCACCCTTCAATAAGTTCGACACGGGGACACCAGTCATTTTAGAAATGACATTCGCAATATCATCTGAGCCAACTGAATCATGCAACAAGTTCGTCAGTGGCTTATCCATCTTAGTCAATTCCTTAACCTTTTCTTCAAGACCAGGTATCACCGAGTATTGCAATTCGGAAGCTCTGGCGTAATTACCTTCTCTTCTAGATTCTTCCAAGTCAAATTTCGCTTGTTCCAATGCTTCTTTGGCAGTCTTGATTTCATTGATCAGACTCTTTTCCGATTCCCATTGTTCAGTAAGGGTGTTTAAGTCGGCAGTCTTGACCTTCAAGTCATCTTCAAGTTTCTTCTTTCTGTCGATCGATAACAGATCCTCTTCTTTTCTTAACGATTCGAGCTCAATTTGGATGGTCATGATATCACGATCCAATTGAGCAATTGAGTCTGGTTTAGATTCGTGTTGTAACCGCAATGTAGAACATGCTTCATCAACCAAATCAATAGCTTTATCTGGTAAAAATCTATCGGTGATGTAACGATTCGAATAAAGTGCTGCCGCGACCAAAGCCCCATCGGTAATACGAACCCCATGGTGAACTTCGTATTTTTCTTTCAATCCTCTCAAAATAGAAATCGAGTCTTGAACCGTAGGCTCGTTGACAATTACTGGACAAAATCTTCTTGCTAATGCTGCATCCTTCTCCACGTATTTCCTATACTCATCAAGAGTGGTAGCACCGCAAAGAGAAAGCTTGCCTCTTGCAAGAGCAGGTTTCAACAAATTGGACGCATCGATCGATCCTTCTGCTTTACCCAAACCCATGAGCAAATGTAACTCGTCCACGAATAGAATGACTTTGCCCTCCTTTTCTTCTACTTCTTTCAAAATCGCCTTCAACTTGCTCTCGAAATCACCCCGATACTTGGCCCCAGAAATAATACCAGCCAAATCCAACGTGATAATCTGTTTGTTCTTCATTGATTCAGGCACTTCTTCTTTCAAGATTCGCTGAGCTAATCCCTCCATGATTGCAGTCTTTCCTGTACCAGCATTACCTATCAATACAGGGTTATTTTTCGTTCTTCGCGACAAGATCTGAATAGTCCGTCTAATCTCTTCATCTCGTCCAATCACTGGATCTAGCTTACCATCCTTGGCCATTTGTGTCAAGTCTGTTCCGAACTTTTCGAGTGCAGGTCGGTTATCTGCTTCATCTTTATTCATTTGCATCTGCAAGAATTTTGGTGCGGAAGAATGCAATTGTCTCATGGATACAACATTCATTGTCATTGGCGATGGTGGCACCCATCCCTTCACTAGTACGCTGGTGGTGACTTTGGATAACCTCAAGGGGCGAGCCATCGTCGCTACCCGCCCAACCGATCTACCACAAAATCTACGGGATAGCATTGAGTAGAAACAATAATTGGCTTATTCGTCCAATTGATCGAATGACACCCTTTTAAATACCCTAGCTTAAAGTGTTCTGATCACTCCATTTTTCTGTCGGTGCTACCAGAAGGTTCTCGAATAACCGTCTCCGTACCGGACGGAGCTACCATGCAGTTTCTTCTCTTAATGACATAAGATATCACTTAGAGACACCGTTTTAACACTGCTAGTGTTTGGAGCCGTCCCAGTAGTCGTCTATGTTGAATCCTGGATGGACGTGGAACGGTGGTGGGTCGTCTGATTCATTTTGCGGGCTGGAGGACGATTCCACTGGAGCAGCATTGCTGCCTGAGCAAGGCTGATCTGAGTGATGAGTGAGATTGTCATGATTGGCGTAATTGTCTTGCTCGTCTTCATCTTCTTCATCTTCTTCATCTTCGTCGTTCCAGTCGTAATCTATGTACTCTTCGTCGTAGCTTTCTCCCAATGTATTGGTATCAACTACCTGCACTCCATGATGGTGGTTAGCCGGTATTGGTGTAGTTGCAGCCACGTCAGCGTCCTGTGGATCCGTGGGACCAATGTGAGGCAAAGAAGGGGATTCAGCTGCAATGATATTTGTGTTTTCGTGAATTTCTGCTGACGATATTTGTTCCAAATTGAGCGACAGGCTCGGATACTTGGTGGTAATTGTAGACATGGCCAACGTTTGCACTGCCGACTCGTCCTTGAGGACCACGGGCCCTCGCTTGAAGAGATTTCGCATCATGTTGAAGATGTTGGCTCCTTCCTCGTAGATTGCGTAGGTTCTTGTAGGCTTGGACTTGCTGTCGAACGAGGTGACATCATCGGCACTGATTCTTCTTCCTAGGATACCCACCAACTCAAACCGTTTCTCCAACACGGCAATGTTGCAGATCCATTCCCACACCGTGGTCAAGATGACAATGTCAAAGAAATAGGGAATTAATCGTAACCAAGTGTTGATCTGCCATTTTGAGCGGAATAGTGCTAGAGACACCAAGTTGAAGGCGATAAGGATGGTGAAAATCACCCAGTTGAACACAGCCAACGGAAGCAAACGACGTGAGTAGCTCACCTTGCGAGGGTTTTTTTCTATTACTGTGTAATAAAATAACGACAACGCAAACCCCCCAATCATCACTAGCACTATAATGACATTGGCAATTCGCCAGGTGCCGGCAGAACTCTGGATTTGGAAGTGCAAATACACATCCTTGGTTTCATATTTGATCTCGTAGACAATCATTACCACCGTTTTGGCAACAATGAGGATTGTACCCACGATGAAAACGGGCCATTTTAGTCGTTGTCTTGTGACGAAAAGGACAATCTGAAGCCATGCCATCTGGATGAAAGGCTGTGATATGATGGCTGTGACTCGATAAGTATTGTCAGTGTAAATGAAAGATTGGAGCGACACAAGCTCGAGCTGGTCGTGGTAGTATTGGTACGACGATATCTCCGTTAGCCTCGTCATCAAGATTGTAGACACGATGGAAAACGAGATGGTAGCAATGTGAGTCAAGATCGGTTTGCGTTTCTGCTTGGGCGATAGATATAGTAATAACGTTAACATCCAACTGGATATGCACACTCCACTAACGGTGAATAATAGTGCTACGAATGTGTCGCCGTTTCCTGACTGGTAATATACTGAGGACTCGGGTTCCACCGCGATTTGCGACGTCAGATTGATATCGAATGAAGACAAGTAATGCTCTAGTAGCGCGGTTGAGCAGTTGGTGATGTAGTATGCGGGAAGAAATGACGACAGATTGCCATAATTCGTGTGGTTCAAAAAGTCTTGGAACACAATAGTGCCTGAAGTTAGGGCGTAGACCGAACAATTTATCGGTAGGGTTTGACCCATTACCTGAATCCCCCGACGGCGCATGAACGTGCTCATTATCGCGCCATCAAGAATCAGTACAATAGCCCTACGATACGATGCAATCAAGTAGGATAAAGTAGTATCAACATACTACTAATATATTTATATGAAGAGCTAAGCTTAGCACTGCGGGGTGCACGCGAGGCTGTGATGGAGTGATGGAGGAGCGTCGTGGTAAGCTAGCGAGAGTGTGGCGCCACTGGTGCAGTCGCTCGCAATATAATTAAGGTGTAAAATTGACACATACAGGGAAAAACCGAATGTTGTTGCATTTTGAATTTATCACTGCTTTGAGATATTCCCGTAAAATAGTTCGCTATTTTGGGCTTTAGTGTTGTTACGGCACTCATGCATCTTTGATCTTCCAAGAACTCTCTCGCTACTACCGTCTCCGTATTTCACGCTGGGGCTGCGGTGCACGGCTGCTTGGATTACAAGCGACAGTCGCACTAAGTTTACCTTTTGTACTACGCAGGTATTTTCGTTCCAAAAATTTATACCAGATCAACACCGTTCTCTTCACCATGTCTACGCCCAACTACGCCTCAGTGGCGCAAAACGGCTCTGCGAATGTGGACGAGTCCCATTTGGCAGAAAACTTACAAAACCTTAACCTTGCCCCCGAGCAAAAATCAAAAAAAAAAAGAGCGGCTAGAGCATTTCACACCGACTTCAATCATGGTACGGTTCCGTCGTACCAATCTCCACCTCCAGTCCACTCTCCGACATTCCACGCACCTAATACATACCACACGGCTACGCCGCTCGAACCAGCTTCGCCATACCAATCTTCTACTCCACTTCAGCCGTCTACTCCATTTGCGGCACCAAATGGACAATTTCCATCTGGGGGCCAAAACCACAGTGCCTTCGGTACTACGGCGCAGAACCAGTTTGCAAATCAACTGGTTCAAGCTGACATGTCGCATGTGTCGCAAGTTTCCCACGATTTGTCCATTCCTGAGTTTAGAGTGTTGAATCAACAAGAGTACTCCACGCCAATTGACGAGAAAAACACCTTCCGGTCGTTCTTGACATTCAACAACGTGAAGCCACCAGACGCTTCTTGTCAATTCCATGCTGTGGACCAAGGTACGGCGTCGTCAAAGTACATTCGATCCACAATGTACCATATTCCAGAAAACGAACAATTGAGAGCCGCATCGGGATTGCCAGTTTCCGTGACAATACGTCCATTTGCCCCGGTGTTGGCTAGTGAAGAACCGATTCCTGTGGTGGACATGAGACGCGACGAATATCCATCTGATGATCCTTTGGATAACGGCCCAATAAGATGTCGTCGTTGTCTTGCGTACGTTAATCCCATGATGCAATTTACTCAGCTCGGTAAATTCGTGTGTAACATTTGTCAATTTCCCAACAACATTGTTCCCAGTGACTATAGTGCCATGCTCGATAACCACGGCCAGAGAATTGACAAGTATGTTAGACCGGAATTGCACAAGGGAGTATACGATTTCATTGTACCCAAAGGATATAACTTTGGTGGTCCAAACCGCGAACCGAATGTTATGCACCACGTATTTTTGATAGATATCACTGAGCAGAGTATCAAACAGAACTTGCCTGTTGTGGTCGCAGATGCTATCAGAGCAACATTATTCAATGACGAGCAAGAATTCAACGAGGACTTTGAAAATACCGAAGTCAAAAAGAAGCAAAAGTTTGCTATTATTGCATTTGATAAAAGAATACATTTCTACAACCTTCTGTCGGAGTTGGAAGCTACCCAAATTTCGATAAATGCTGACTTGGAAGATCCATTTGTACCATACGCCGAAGGTTTGTTTGTTGAGGCAGATGAAAGCCGAAACATCATTGAAGATGCTTTGAATCATTTAGAGCTGTTGACTATGGATGACCATCTTCCCGACTCTGAACCAGCATTTTCTGCCGCATGTAGAGCAGCCATGATGTGTTTGGAGGAAGTGGGCGGTGGTAAAATCACTTCCATCTTGTCTACTTTACCGTCTTGGGGACCAGGGGGGTTGAAATATAAAGACAATAAAGCCGTTGGTAGAACTCTTACGCCAGAAGCAGAACAAAGAATCTTTGTTAGCGATAATGAGTACTACAAATTACTTGCAAAAGATTTTATTGCCAACAATGTTGGCATCGATGTGCACGTTGTTTCACCTACTTCTGTTGATCTCTCAAACATTGGATGGTTGTCGTCCATCAGTGGAGGTACGATAACTCGTTTCCCTAATTTCAACTTTGAGCGAGATGGAAGAGCATTAACTGCAAAAATAGTCACTTCAATTTCAAAAGCAAGAGGGTATCAAAGTCAGTTGAAACTTCGTTGTTCTGACGGTTTGCTGGTCTCTCAATATTTTGGTGCCTACGTTCCTAACGGTGAGAACATTACTGGAGTCAATATTGATCCCAAAATACCAATTCTCGATGAGGATCAAACTATCACTGCATTATTAGAGTATGATGGAAAATTAAGCACAAAGTTAGATTGTCATTTTCAGGCAGCATTATTATATACTGATACGGAAGGAGTCAGAAAAGTTAGAGTTATTAATTTGGTTTTGGCAGTTTGTGAGAGATTGGAAGATGTTTTCAGTTTTGCCGATGAAAATGCTATTGTCACGACAATTGTAAGGGATTGCTTGTCGTTTGTTGGAAAGCAACCATTGACCGAGTTGCGGGAATCTATGAACAAGAAATTGGTGCAAGTTTTCACTCAGTATAGAGCCATGAGCGAGTATGGCCACAATAGGAATAGAACATTGACAAATAGTTTATTGTTCCCTGACTCGCTAAAGCATTTACCTCAATACTTGTTGTCATTTATCAAGACTAAGGCTATTAGAAGTTCAACCAGTTTGACGGCAGATGCTAGATTAGAAGATTTGTACCAGATGCTTCATATGCCAATTGAAAGGTTAATGTACCATTTATACCCAGCATTAGTTGAATTGCACTCGTTGACTGAAACAGATTGTATATTTGACGAAGTACACGGGTTCATGAACGTTCCAAAATATATGGAATTATCTGCCAAATATCTTCAATCAAGTGTCTATGTTCTTTGCAATGGGTTGAAGGTGTATGTTTGGGTCGATCCAAATACCAATGTGCTACTTTTGAAGGATTTATTTGGAAGCAACGTTGAATCGGTGAACGACATTGATGTATTTTCTGATGAACTTCCCGACCTTAATACAGAAATCTCACAACAGACTAGAAACTTGATCAAATTTTTCCACATAATGTTTATTGGGAGCCCTAACCTACAATCTAGTGGGGTTCAAATAGTCAGGCCAGGTGATGTTGCTGAGATAGAATTCAAAGAACAATTGATGGAAGACAGTTTGCATGGTACAGTACAAGCGAGCAGCGGACCAAGTTATCCTGAGTACCTTTCCAACTTACACAAGGCTATCAGAAATCAACTAGACAATGATAAATCTTCGAACAAAGTCAAGCAATCAGTTAGTTCGGTTGAACATCACTCTGACACTTTAGCTCAAAGATTAATTCACTTTTGAATATCTATGTACATAAATCAGTAATATTAAGATGACGACAAGTTTTTGAACGAATCCTGTAGAATTTCAACAACTTCCCTATTCCTGGATGTCTTCAGAGCATACTCAATTGAACGCATGAAGTTAGCAATCTTCAACTTTTTCAACTGATTCGTATTCAAAGCACAGTACACAAGGCTCGTCACAATGTACGAAACTCTTACAAGAATCTCATTGTTGTCCACTTGGTCTTTCATGATACCTGAGAGCTTGTCAAGGAGTTTCTCTCTGATAGAACCATTTGTCACAAGCACTTGGGAAATCATCTCGAATTCCGACGTGGCATTAGCAAGTAAACCTGTCAAAACAACTTGGAATTCTTCATCGCTTGTATCGAGTAGACTTACGAGCAATTGTAATCTTTTCAAGTTCAGTATGGTTTCTGGGGTATTATCTATGTTGAAGAATTTCACAAGCATGGTGGGCTCAGCAATCAAATTGGAAATTAATTCCCAACTGGCTTTCTGAATATGTGGATGATCTGAATCTATTATGAAATTGTCGAGATATGCATCAAATACCTTCCCAATGATAAATCGTTTCAAATCTCGGTTGTTCACCGAGGAAATGTTCGTCAATGCCAATAACGATTCAAACTTGTCTATATTTGTGACTTGGTCAAACAAGTAGCTTTCCTCTTGTTTGCGTTGGTTTGCCGTGTAATTTGAAATTTTAGGTCCCAATAATTCAACTAAGAATGGAACTGCTGAACTGACATCATACTCATTGAATGCTACAGCTGGATTTATGGCGTAACTGATTCTTGCAAGAGCTCTCATGGCCAACAATCGTGTTTCTGTCTCACCTTTTGGTGTTGTAATTCCAGTCTTTTTATCAACTGTAGAATGTTTTATCAAGTAGTGAAGTAAAAGTTTCAATGAACCCTGTTTCACCAACTCTATCTTGGTTTGTTTCTTTTGGTTCATGGAGATCAGGTATATTATGTTGATTAGCATTCCTATCAAGTTACCTCCTGAGTCCTCAGTAATCTTGAGCTTTGAAGCAGAAGCTACGATCTTATGATTGGTCAACAAAGATTCATTGAAAAGCAAGATTTGGTCTTTTGATTCTTTAGTGTTTTCGGACAAGTTTGGGGTGGCCATATTCTTTAGGTAAGCCCTTGTTTGTTTTTCCTGGGTATCGCTTGCGTCAGGTATTTTAGTGAGGTTATTCATAATTGCTAGGATCCCATAATTGATCGTCGATGGGGTGTCTTGTTTCAAGAGTCCAATTAGAAGGTCTAGTACTGACTCGTTCATTCGGATGGATTTCTTGACACTCGTTTTCATGGAAAGATATGCTAATCCTTCAACACAATACTCTAGTTGTTGACTGTTGTTTGGTTGCTTGTGTTTTTGGATATGGTCGAGTAATATTGAGGTCAAATGGTCGATTGTCAATTCCTTTTCAACTTTGGCAAATTGCCATAACTTCACAATTGTCAAAGTTGATAGTAATTTAATTTGATCATCATCGTTTCTCGTTGCTATTTTGAGTATTTGAAAGTAATTGTCGTTGGTATGTTTGCGACACTCATCGTTGATACAAGAGCTGTCGAACAAGCCTAATGTTTCAGTAATCAACGCCTTGTTTTTCAAGATGTCATCTGGAGTCTTTATTTTGGCAATTTGGTGATCTATAAGCGTTTTTGAATGCTTTATGTACGTTGTAGTTACGACTTCTGGAATCAATGGCATGAAAAGCTCAAGAACTTTTATGAAATTGAAATACTGCGACGGAGAAAGCGGCAGAGTTTCGGTATAGATTACCTCAAAATAGTCTTCAATAGCCTCACATGCTGAAACTTTGTCGTATTTCAAGAAATTAACGGCAATCAAAAGGACCACAGATGAGGTTTCTTTGATATCACCCAAGTATGGATTCAAGAACGGCAAAATGCAATGAAGATGCTGACAATTAAACACCTGGAACGAAGTTTGAATTCTCAAGTAAGCGTTCAAGTAGAACTTTGCATTTTCCAATGGCAGAGGTGTCGACATGGCCGATTTCAAATTGACCTTAATCACGTCCAATACGTGCCGAATTAGCTCGGTGTCGCTTGAATTTTTCAGCAAAACGTTCAATAAAACCTGGCAATTGTCATCTTTAGCAGTACGAAGCTTCTTTAGAAAGACATCCGGGTCATTTACCACAATTTCGTATAACAGATCAACCTGGAGCCCTTTCAGGAGTTTAAGTAAGCGATCAAGTCCATTACCTTTTGCAAAATTCTCGGGGTTTTTCATGAAATCCGCAATAGTATCACTTCCAGCACACTTCTTGTTTAACTCTAGCGTTTCTAGGTGGCGGGAAAGGTTTTCTTGACTCATGGTCAAATATGAGGTTGAAAACAAAGAGTAATTTTCGAGTGAGAAATAAAGAACTACTAGTAATACAAACAGAGACTTTACCTACGCGACAAATTTAATCGACAATCATGGATACGTCCACGGTATTGGAGAAATACACACAAGACTTATCGAACCTCCCGTTGGAAGTGAAGCATTTGCTTGAAGAAATCAAGAATAAGGATGCTCAACTTATGGAGGCAAGAAAGCGATATCAAACAAAAGACAACCAGATTCACAAGTTCATTCGCAGCAACGGTACTCTTACTAAGCATCCCAAAGAACAGCAACTTGGGCACAAGATCGAAGAAGAAATGGTCGTGGTTCGCCGTCTACAGAAGGACAAGATTTTACTAGCCAACACGGCATTATTTTTGATATCAAAACACTTGTTCAATTTCGAAACTGACATTGCCAGACTAGAGAGAGACGAATTATTGCCTAAAGTCGAGGGAGATGTGGATGTGAAATACGACCGTTCCAGTGTTTTTGGCAATTTGAGTGATAATCTCAGTGGCAGTGAAACACCACGAAATGCCACCCCGAGCGACGGCAGCAGTCGCAGGCTACAAAAACGTAAACAGAGTATACATGTGCGTAATGGTGGTCCATTGAGTCGTCCGATAAAGCGAATGAAATCAGAGGAGTTGGATGATGGATTGAAAAGCTCCAGCATTGGCCCTACGGGATCGTTGGCATTCACGGCGGAAATAGACGGTATAGATGGACCGACCAGTAATGGTAATGGTGAAGATGCTGATAATAATTTGTACTGCTTCTGTCAACGAGTATCTTTTGGTGAAATGATTGGGTGCGACAATGAGGACTGTAAAAATGAGTGGTTTCACTGGAGCTGTGTGGGTATTACGAGTCCGCCAAAGGATGATGAAGTGTGGTACTGTCCTGATTGTGCACCCAAGATGGAAAAACGAAAGAAAAAGAGAAAGCTTTAGGGTGTTACTATGAGGTAAGACAAGTTGAGAAATGGGGGATGTCATATTGTTGGACTTTTGCAATGTAGTGAGGATGTTGCGTTTCAGATAATTAATATGGATTGATTTGGGGATGCTTTTGATGTGATAGCGGATTGAAGCAATGTTATTACATGGGAATGGTGTAATGGATCTTCGTATCAGTACACTGATTTGCACAGTTCCACGAGATGTGAATTTATGCAAAGCTTTCTTTGGGTTGGACTTTCGGAGAACACACTTTGAGCTTTACGAAGTTCCAATGTATCATAGTGTAACTTTATGACGAAAGAAGGAGAAATCACGAGTTAACTATAGCAAAATGGTATCACGATGAATTACCTGGAAGGAGAGCTTTATCTCACACTATCAACTTGCAAAGAAGGCTGCAGGTTGTTTTTTTTTTTTTGGTCTACTAAATGGGCTAGATAATGATTTTGGAATTAATGTTTTCAAGGAAGCAAGAAATTGAAGTTTTCTTTAACAGGCGGTGATTTCGAAGGTAAACATTTTATGTTCGAGGGGCTGTCGTAGAATGTTTGAAAAAGCATCTTGGAGGAATTGGGGAACGCACCCGAAATTGCAAACCATCGTCTAGCTAATCAGGTTGTGGGACCACATGATATCAAAGGTCCATGTGCATCAACTAATTGAAATGAAAACTCAAATTGAAAAACCTGACAGTACACAGTTCAATGCAACTGATCATTAACGGTGCAAAATCACCCTCGATGCTTTTCTATCAGTGCAAATTGTAAGGTATGAGAGACTAGATTTTTGTGAGTTTTCGATTACCTAAGTGCAAATTTACATAGCAAATACGACAATGCACAAATCACAACGACTACAATACGACACTGAAATGTGTTTTCACAGTAACTAACAAGACCAAGTCGAAGAGATCGAGGCATCCAAATAAGATACTATTTGATCGATCGCCTAAGTATGTTTATAGGCTACAAAATCGCCTCGGAGTATAACGGTAGCACACAAAATATGACATTTATCAAAAAGGAACCAGTAGATGTTTCAACACTGAGACTTCATTCTAGATGATTAATGTTTCCATTTAGACTGGAACATGGTATATCAAACCAAGTTCATGTATCTAAGCTGCCATCATATGTTAATGTTGATCAAGTAGAGTAGCGGAGAGTTTGTTTTGAGAAAATGAACACTCAGCATCGAAGTTACCTACTTACGCTCTTAATCTAAACACTACACCCTAATTGATCTTCTACACCCTAATTGATCTTTACTCTCCGTTGATTTGGTCCCGATTACAAGTGTAGATTCTCCATACTCTACGACATTCTCATCTCATCTGATCCACGAACCTGTTTCTGGCTATCACAACACCCTGGCAGTGCTCATCACAGCCATGGCGACGATATCGAGGCGTAAAATTAATCGCATTCCCACTCGCATTCTCACCCCCTGAGGTGATTTTGTTACCTCGCTACTGTATGTTGTTTGTCTATTGTCGTTCAGTGCTTGTTTGTTGCTTTTCCGTGGTTTGTTGACTTGAACTCATCGTTCACATACACTACTATTATTGTGAGGAATATTTCTTTATTTACTGTTTGATCTGTGTTGCGAAACGCGTTTCGTAGTGCTTTTCTTTGCTATTCTGGTTCATTCTGATGTATTTGAACATGAGACCCGGTTCGTTAATCGCATTTGTTTGTTTGCATGTATTGGTTGCAGCGGTGCCAGTACCTGCTGATCCAGCACCAGCCGCTGCTGCTGCTACTGCCGCAACCACTCCTGCTGCTGCTGCTGCTGCTGCTGCTGCTGTTGCCACAACCCCAACGACTACTCCTGGTGTTGCTGCTGCTGCTGCTACTACTACTCCTACCACAACTCCAGCTGGAGCTGTCGCGGCGGCGGCTGCCACCACTCCTACAACTGCTGCCACTACTACAACTCCCGTTGCCGGTGTAGCAGCAGCTGCCACAACTACTACACCCACAACCCCGGCTGCTGCTGCTGCCACTACTCCAACTACCCCTGGTGTAGCTGCTGCAACGACTACTCCAAAAACTCCTGGTGTAGCCGCCGCCACAACTACTCCACCCACAACCCCTGGCGTAGCCGCTGCAACCACTGGCGTAACCACTGGCGTAACCACTGGAGTGACCCCCGCTGCAGCTGCTGGTGCAACCACTGGTGTCACCACAGTAGTGACTCCCGCTGCCGCTGCTGGTGCTGCAACCACCGGTACCGCTACAACTACTGGCGCCGCTAATGCCTTGCCCGTCTCAAATACAAATCAGGCTGAAAACCCTAACAGATCCATCCCCGCCGCCGGAGGTCTCGCCGACGACCCTACTACTGACTCGCTTACATTCATCACCACAAGATCAGTGAGATCAGGGGCCACAGACGATTCGGCACAACCAACAGAATCATCACAACCATCCTCCACATCAAAGAACTCCGGTACCAAACCAGCATCTCTAAGCTACTCCACCATGGTATTTGTCCTACTTGCCTCTACGGGATTATTACATTTGTGATTCGACTGCACCACGCTATTAGATTACTTCATAGACCCACATACATGGAAATCCCAAGATGTTATCTTCACCTGAAGAAATGTAGAGAAAAACAAGAGTGCAAAGCACGGATTTACTCAGAGCAAAGAATCGGTATTGAAAACAATCAAACCGTACAAATTGAAAATTCACTTTCTTTTCACAAAATAGTCTCCATAATTTATCAAACTTCTGTTAGTAAATTTTCTGTGCGCAATTCATCATAAGATTTCCTCACCACCTACCGATGACACCAGCGAGAATCCCGTTGCTACGCTCCTCCGCTCGTGTGTGCCACCTCTGGCTGACCCGAGTTGGTCTCCGTGTTGGGTTCCAAGTACGGTTTAATTCCACCACAAACCCATTTCTATACTCCACCACCTACAAAGACTTGAACAAAAGAGCCCAGGCGGTATTTTCTAATCCAGACACCGCCACCACCACTACCACTACTGAAAGTGTCGACTTGGCGACCCAAGTCGTCCAAGTGTTATCTGCGTGTGGCAAGATCCACGCTCTGTCGTACCCCGTGTCCGATATCGACAAGGACTCCAAGCCAGTCAAGGAGACGATGGAGATCATAGACATTGCATTTTCTAACCCGTCAGTGCAATTCAGCGACGACTTGTTGCGTCGGTTGTTCTTATTGGGACTTCCTTCATCAGTTTCGTTGTACTTGATCAATACTTTTTACACCAAAAACCCCGATGCCGTTATTCCCAAAGAAACATCACTTATTGCGTTACGAACTTCGCTCTGGAACGCCGATTTCCAAAACTCCATCAAGATCTCTGACGTCACCGTGGGCCATCCAAACTATATTGCCAAACAGAACCAGCTTTTGCGGTCTGGTGCGGCCAAGTTGTTCACCACTTCTGTTGTGGTTACTTTGTTCACGAAATTTGGGGTGCAACAAGCGATAGACATGGGATTTATCACATCCACATGGAAGCATTTGGCGTCGATCAACTCGATGATCTTGACGTATATCATCAACTCGAGTTTTTTCGTCACCATTGTGCGGTTTGGCCGTCAATTAATCAGCTCTGGGGGGGACTATTTGACGTGGCAGAAGGGGACTTTTTACACACACTGGTTCAGACATGCCGACGAAATGCTTTTTTGCTCCAAGATCGTCGAGGCCGACCGGAACTTGAATTTGGGCGAATCAAACCCTCAAATCATCGACGAGTTGTGTAGAACTAACGACGATATTTTCACCCAGCACACATTACGGCCGGGGTACACTAGAGACGGAGAAAAGATCAGATTGTTGCAGGAAAAGGACAACTTGGAGGACTTGAAGCTCCAGGCGTATTGGATGAGTGGAGGTGATGGGTTTGAGTGGGTGGAACCAGACCAGGACCCAGCAGAAATTCTTTGGCATCGTCATTTAAACCAGTTTAATAGTCCAGCGGTGAATGGAAGTACTGGCACCAAGAGCTTGAAGTGGGCCGACGAGTTGATTGTCAAGGAATAGCCACTTAGAAGGGTATTGACTTGAAAAATGTACATAGCGATTCACGGTTTTCTTCCTAGATTCTGTGTAGATTGTGTAAATTGGGTAGACTATGTCGATGTGGAGACTATGTAGACTATATGCTGGGTATGTACAGTTTCAACGCTACCGTTAACGTTGATGCGGAGGATGTGCCTGTGGCTGTGAGTCTAGGTGGTCTTGACTATCGTCGTGTATATCTTGGCCATCTTGGCTATCAGTTTCGTCTTGAGTGTCTTGAACGTCTTCGTCGTTGGTCCATCTCCATCGAGGAATGAGCCGGATATCGTAGTCGGTTTCGAGCTTAAGCTCGTCCCACGGGTCGAAACTCGACCATGCGGTGTCAAATTGGTCGTCTGTGTCGATAGAAAACTTGTCCAATTGCACGGGGGATTTTTGGTATTGGGGATTTACAAATGGCGACCTTCCCTCGGCGATGAGAGCAAGTCTTTGTTTGGCATTGTCCTCGGTGACGTCGTGAAGGTCATGTTGGAGAAGATCAGAATATCTCTGGGCATTGGACAGGTGGATTTTGCCGTATATTTCGGTATATTTCTGGTCTCGGTTAAGTTTGGCAAGGATTTTCGAATGAAATGGGTTGAAATCAGCAACATTCTTGTTTTGTTCGACCTGATCCTCGAGGTTTTTCACGTAATTTATCACTTTATCTGACCAAGTGTTGAAATCCAATGGCTTGTAATAATTGTAAGCCCCAAACCAAGATGAGGGCCGTTCTCCATTCTTAATGGCAAGACTACGGTAGTACCTTGCCTCGTCAAACCAAGGGTCGTACGTCAAACAGAACCGTCCTACTTCCAACCCACAGCCAAACACTGCAACAGAAGCAAAGGTAAAGGGGATTATTGCTTTCAAAACACTTCCTTTTCTCGGTATCATGGTGCCAGGTAATGGCAATGGTTTGTACATTCTTCTCGCAAGACGGAACCCCCACAAGCCGAGGGCAAATTGAAGGCCCGTCATTCCGTAAAGTGCTGGTAAATTGTCGGGACTGGGGGTCAATGGGCCCCAAAATAGTCCCACACTAGGATTCATGGGTATGGAAATAACGATTATGGTAGACGAATTGGAGGACCCACCTTTGGCTGAGCCGGAGGCGCCAGACGTCCCACCGTCGTGGCCCAGATCGTCTCGTTTGGGCGGAGGAATGTATACTCCCATTGTATTGCAAATATATCAAGTAGGCTAACTAACACCAAAGAATGGGTTTTGGTGGGGATTTTTCGTTAGTGATTCATCATGCTACCGGGAAAGTTTGCCGCGCCTGGTCTGGTCACACCGCCACCACCGTACTACCCTCACCGTTATCGCGCGCACCGCACCCGCTTCACCGCAAGACCACTGGGAGTGTCGCATTGCACCATAGTTCTAGCGTTACCTACGTGAACACAACGATACGCTGAATCAGAATTACTCAAAGGTAGGCCCCATCGGATACAATTTTTCTACCGCGCAACTCCCTGTGATTACTTCGAGTTCTGGTGAAATTTTACATTTTTTTCGTGATAGCCAATCCTTCTCCAGGTTTTTCACATTTTACATTTACTTGGAAAGTTAGTAGTATGCCTCGTTCTTTGGGTGTTGTATGGTTTGGATAGTTTAGATGAGTTTTGTTCGCATGTTTTCTGCTTTTCACTGGCTCTGATCGTTCCATTCTCCTTCTGCATCGTGCTACATCCTGTCACTAATACATGTATGCATATATAATTATATTAATATAATTTTATAATTTGTAAGTCGGGTATCTATACCCAGATAAATGACAAGGTGACGAAATAAACTTCTATGGATTCAATATCAGTTAGAGATAAATGTCATTTAATGTTCTTCGGTGTATAATTCTTCTTTTAAGTCGATTCCTAACTCCTTTCTGATGTCTTTTAATTCTTCCAAGTAGGCTTCGTATTGGGACTTGTTTTCAACCTTGTGTTTTAAAGCTTCAAATGTTCTAACGGCAGTTGGGTAGTCGTTGACTCTTCTACATGCTTGCAAAGCCTTTTCAATGACAGCTGGAGCTGGTACCAAATCGTAAGAGAAACAGTTGTTCAAGATTCTTTGCACTTCGAATAAATCGTAGGCGTTTTCAAACTCTTGTTCGTATCTAGAAAGTTAGTATTGTGTGCAAATTAAACCCAACCGTGGCGCATCCATCAAAAATGTCCATTCACCGT
This sequence comes from Suzukiozyma manassasensis, assembly GCA_030569175.1. NCBI lineage: Eukaryota > Fungi > Ascomycota > Pichiomycetes > Serinales > Debaryomycetaceae > Suzukiozyma > Suzukiozyma manassasensis. The sequence continues at coordinate 696,253 of JAJMKC010000001.1, read as the reverse complement.
TCACTGTTCGTTCCCCATTAGGTATGGAGGCATGCCCACACCGCCTTAGACTCTGCCTGGATGGACGTAGTAGTAACGCGTGATTGTCTCGACTCAAAACGTCCACCTAACTACACTTGATTCCACGCCATCAGTGCTCCGACAAGGTCTCACCACCATCAATGGTGGTACTGTGATAAAATGGGCATTGTTTCCTCTTTGTGTTTTGAAATGGTGACAAGTCCCCCTCACTCTTTTATGGAAGAAATAATGGAAACAGAAACTGAAACAAAACAAAAACGGAATTGACGTGGTTACAAACACAAAACATTCTGAAACAACTCTCCTTAATCTCGTCGTCCCATAAATCTATACATACCTGGCAGTAAATTCTTCAAAGGTTTCTTCCTTGTGGTCAGAGTACTTTCTGACAGACATGATGGAAGAAGTCATCATGGCAGGAGCTCTTCTTGGAACTTGAGCAATGACTCTAGATCTTAAGCCAGAACGAATAACCGAGGAAATCATCACGATATGCAATCAACGTATTATACTAATTGTAGTTGGTTCAAAAAAAACCAAATCCCAATAAAATTTGAAAATTTTCCCGCTACCAGACGGTTCTCACAAAGTGGTAAAATCGTACGATACACTACAATTTTTGGGGGTTTTGCCAGAGAAAACGGACAATTTTACATTTTGTTGTCGGCAAGCGTACAATTCTACATGTCGTTTACGAAGGTGGTTGGTTTCCATGTTCGTTACTCCAATTTTTAGGTGGGTTTCGTTGGATTGTCGTGCTATTTCACCTTGTGCTTCGCTTATATAGCCAATAAAATCGCATCAATTAAATGGGAAAGAGGCACGTGTCTCGTCACGTGATAATCTTAAAATCATTGTCTCTTTCTAGCATAAAAGACGATAGCATGCCACCAGCTGAGTGATGACAATGATGTTTGGGGTTTCAAGAAGGAACATATCGGAGAGGGACGAAGTGGTTCTGCAGGGTTAAGAAATAGGAAACAGAATCTTGCGGCGGTCTGTGTCGTTATCTGTCTAAGGTGCAGTTCCATCTCATGAATCAAACCATTTGTTGCTTTGCCTCACACTGTACAGTTTTTTTGTTGGTAGTCGATCCAGTTGGGACATGGCAGCTCCCCCGCCACGTCCCCCATTTGCTTGCATCCTTGATAGTTTGTTACTCGGCTAGTTATGGGTAGCTTATAGAGTTTAAATAGAAAACATGCTATATGCCGAACCGCGTTGACGGCTAAGGTTTATAAAGTCGCTGCAACTTAAAGCTCCAAACCGCACCAGATAACAGCAGATTCACTATTATCGTAGCGCCATCCACCAAGCCGTATCAGCGCTTCCTCTATCTTTTGGGCTAGAAGTGTCCGGACGTCAAAGTTGAATGGTAGCCGAACAAGTTTTCGACTATTTACGGCGCTACCATGTGACTCCCACTACTGGGTCTCTGTCAACAGAATAGAATTGGGCAAGTATTTCAACTTTTCTCTCTCTCTATAGAGCTCTTCTCCACAATAGTGGTGAGTCTGCCCGGCTCAGTTTTCCAAAGTTGTCCACCTTGCTTTCCTTTTCTCTGACTCCCACTATTTCGTTTTGTGGTGAACATCACCTTTGTGTAACATTTTTCCACTTGCGGGTAACTCGTCATGGGGTACAGTAAACAACTGCTTTGTCATCCATTACATAAAAGATGATCAGTTGCAAATTACCATGAACAGTAACTACAGCCACTTCGAGGCGGGCAACGGTGCCGATGAAAAGTTCGACCCGACATTCACAAGACATCACAACAACGATGGGGGGGACGACTTTTCTGCGGTCAATGACGTGAGTGTAAACAGCAACAGTGTCACTGGAGTAGAGGGCATTGTAGGAATGGGGTCTGCATCATCGGGCAATGGAGGCAATGGCGATACTCAGCACTCTGATGATTTGCGACAGGCGGCTGTGGCTGCTGCTCGACTTGGAGAAGTTCAGCAAGTACAATCGCAACAGCATCCACTACAACAAGTACATCACAACTATCAAATACATCAGCCCGCAGACGACAACGATAAAAAAGGGGAAGCTTCACGGGATTCTCGGCCATATCATAGACCGGTATCCACTACTAAAAGAGCAGCACAAAATAGAAATGCTCAACGAGCATTTCGACAAAGGAAGGAAAAATATATCAAGGATTTGGAAACCAAGGCCGCGGAAATGGATCATTTAAAACAAACAATCGAGGAATTGCGAGCAGAAAATTTGCAATTGAGAGACTACACATTAGCCTTGCAATCTCGAGTCATTGAGTTATCGCCAGCAGCGAGCCAAACAATGGCTAGCACTGTTAATGTAAGTGCTCAAGACGCTACTATTCCTCCTCCACCAGTAGCAATTTTTGCCAACCAGAACCCCAATAAACAATTTCAGCAGGACAAGTAGTGGGTGAATTTTCGTATTTAATTTTGTTTAGTATTAGTATTTTATTTCGTATAGTGTGTATGTCAGGAAAGAAAAGAGTGGTGTGTTTGGGCGATGCGGCTTATCAGGTCGTAGTCTTAATCCTGGGTAGATTGTGTGTGTAGATATTGTGAAAACGTGTATTGTATGAGTGTAGACATTGCTTCAATTTGAACCCCAGGTGTACCCATGAAATCCGTGATGTATATGAATTGTGTAAGTTTTCCGAATTTATGATTTGTCGTTTTTTTCAATTTTATGCTTTAATTTTCAAAAAATGAAGATTTCTTGAACTGTGCTAGTGAACACATACTTTTAAACGGTTCAACGCTAACATCTGACTCTGAGGAACTCGTAACACAGCTTAGAAACTTACTTTATGAAGAAAAAGTGCTAGGTAGTTCACTTTCTTCGTTTATACACCTTTCTCGAGAATATATCAATTTTTCATCCATCTCCATCAATAATGGCTCGGTCAAACTGAAAAAAACAGCGAAAGTACAATAAAACTACCTAAAACACCTTAAACGCTTGAAACATATTCTTTCCATCCAGGAAGCACACGAAAATGGGGCCGTAGTAAAGAATTTGCAGCCATTTTATTTACTCAACTTTAGCCATCGCACACAAATATTTTTCGCAAATATCGAATTTTCACCTCCCAATTAATCAACCCAACTCTTCATCTCAAAATGAGTGACTTCCTTGCCACCTTCGATAGATTGTCGATCCACGATGTCTCGTCCGTGGATGAATCCAAATTCTCTCCTTTGGACAATGAGAAATCTGCATTAGCTGCACAATTCACCACCCTTAGTTCCAGATTTGGGTCTGAAGAACAAACCATCATCGATTTAAACGACAACTTAAGAAGCAAAACTTTTGTTACTGGCTCCACCATTGCCAAGGTTGACTTTGTTGTTTTTGCTGCAATCTTCAATATTGCCTCGAAATGGACCTCAGCTGACGACTTAGCCAAATTCAGACACATTATTAGATGGATCGATTTGCTTCAAAATAAATACGTCAAAGTAGACAAACTTTTACCAGTGGACCACTCTGTGCAATTACCAAGAGAAATCAAAGAGAAGAAGAAGCCTGCTGCTGGTGGTGAAGCCAAAGATGTTCCTAAAGATAGTGGGAAGAAGGCCGACAAACAGGCACCAGCTGGTGGTGCTGGTGGTGCGCCTTCTGAAGAAGAAAAGAAAGCCAAGGCAGAAGCTGCCAAGGCCAAGAAGGCTGCTAGAGCCAAGGCCAAGGCCGAAGCCAACGCCAAAAACCAACCTGCCGTGGTACCACCAAACCCTGGCATGGTTGATTTCAGAGTCGGGTACATTGAAAAAGCCATCAAGCACCCCGATGCCGACTCGTTGTACGTTTCTACTATCCAGATGGGAGACGAGGAAGGTCCTAGAACCGTTTGTTCTGGGTTGGTTAAACATTTCACCTTGGAAGAAATGCAACAAAGATACGTCGTGGTTATTGCCAACTTGAAGCCCGTGACCATGAGAGGAATCAAGTCGAGTGCCATGGTGTTATGTGCTGCCAACGAAGACAAAGTTGAGTTCGTCAATCCTCCACCAAACTCCCAGCCTGGTGACAAGTTATTCTTCGAGGGCCACAATGCCGTACCAGAAAAACAATTGAACCCAAAGAAGAAGATCTTTGAGGCCGTGCAACCAAAGTTTTCCACCAACGACAAATTCGAAGTCACTTATACTGAAGATGGCCAACCACCAAAGAAGTTGGGTAACGAGAAGGGAGAATTATGTCACAATTCCACAATAGTAAATGCCGAAGTTCGTTAATCACTGTTAACCACCACCCCCACTGGCTCTTTGTCTACACGATGGACGTGGTTTCTGGTGCGAAATGAGTCATTTTCGTGGTAAAAGTCGTCGCCATTTGCTTACCATGGCATCTTGCCGGTATATAGAAATTAGGCTCAAAATGACTATTAGCCTCAATAAATATATATATGTATAAATCTATAATTGCCATATTGTAGTAACACCCACAAATGATAGTAAAGAACAAGGTAAAGTTGAAGGATAAGAACGTGGCTCTCACGGTGGTTCCCCAGGACAGCGAAGACTTGTGGTACTTGTACAACTTGTTGAGTGTTGGCGACACAGTGGTAGTCGTCACCACGAGAAACGTCAAGAAGGGCAACCAGGGCCAAATCCAAAAGGGCAAGAGCAAGATGGAGAAGGTGACGGTGAAGTTGAAGCTAGTTTTGGAGCACATTGACTATATTGGTAGTGAAAACGACATGAGGCTAGCGGGCAAGTCTACTGAGGCTAATGAGTATGTGCCGTTGAACAGCTACCACACGGCGGAGGTGGAATTGAACAAGGATTTTACCATCTTGAAAGAAAGCTGGGACGAGTACGACATGACGATTTTGGATGAGTTGTGTTCGATCGACAAAAAAGCCGACATTGGTGCTGTGGTGCTTCAGGAAGGTGTGGCCCATATCTGCTACGTTACTGACACCATGACGAGTTTACAGGCCAAGGTGGAGAAGGCAATTCCTCGTAAGAACCCCGACTACGGTACTAAGGACCTTGATAAGGCCATGAACACGTTTCTTACCATGACGGCAGAGACGATGCTTAGGCACTTTGATGTCAATCGATTGAAGGTGATTTTGCTAGTATCTCCTGGGTTTGTGGCCAAATCGTTGTACGACAAGATTCTAGCCATTGCGAGAGAGGGCCAGAACACGTCTAAGGACCGAAAATACTCTGATGTGTTGAAAAATAAGTCCAAGTTTGTGATAGCACATTCGTCTACAGGGTATTTACAAGGATTGGAAGAAGCGTTACTGGATCCTGAAACGAAGAATCGGTTGAGCGAGACAAAATTTGCCGAGGAGTCGTACAAATTAGTGGAGTTTCAGACTGCTCTCAACGATGATGATGGCAGAGCGTGGTACGGAGTGGAAGAAGTTACCAAGGCATTGGACTTGGACGCAGTGCGGTTTTTGATGGTGTCGGACGTGCTATTCAAGAGTGACGATGTGGAAGAACGCAGACGGTACATTGAGTTGACGGAGCGGGCCAAAAGGTTGGGGTGTGCCGTGTATATATACTCGAGTTTACATGAGTCTGGGGTGCAGTTGAACCAGTTGACGGGGGTAGCGGCGTTGCTCAAGTACCCGATTCCTGATCTTGACGAAGATGACGAGGAGGTGTAGTGTATTGTCAACTGGGAAATAAAAACATGGCATACCATGAGAATATATGGTACTATGATAAGATATTTGATACCAAAATACTATAATGAGAATACCAAAGCCATGGCTAGTATGATTAGTACTGTGATGCAAATAATTTGGTACTAGAAAGAGTATTTTCGGGACCAAATCAGTTTATTCAGTTATAGTAGACATATTTAGTTCCAGCATATTTAATACCATAATGCAAAATGATACAGCTCTAAGTGCAGAAGTAATTGCCGTACTGCTGAATTCGTATCATAATCAGTATATTCCATTAAAGTAATACAGTCATAATCGATACAGTTTGTATTCGTATATTTAATACTAAACCTAGTGCTGAATTCGACAAATTTAACAAATCATTTCCGAGATATTCAATACTGTACTAGGTCGATTTGGTACTGTGATCGTTATCTATAACACACAGTAATGAATGCCATTACTAATATCCTACAACAGCGAATTTTCCATGATAAGATATTTATTACTATTTTCCAAATTAAGATATTTAGTTTAGTACAATTGTTAGGTATTTAGTACAATAAGACAATTTGCTCACAACTAAAATGAGTGTTTAGCACTATTGGTATGTCTTTTTGATACGATAGTAAACTCTATTTACGATAAATTATCACATTTGGTACTATAATACAGAATCTTTGGTGCCATTAAACAAATATGTTCGTACCACAATACAACATATTGTCTCCCCAGCTACCACGACTCACATTCTCTACCAATATTTACAGCAACTCATCACTACGCCCTCATCTTGGCCACAGTAGGTCTCGAAATCCCCAATTTTTCCAAATACCACACATCACCTCCCCGTGTATATCGCAACATATCCTGGGTCAAACCGAGACTTAGCCCCAAAACTCCCCCCTTGATAGTGTAGTTTGTGAGCTGGACTCGCGTCATCCGGTGGTAGAAACCATACAACCCAGAATACACCACGGCCGATGCCATGGTGTTGAACATATCTATTGTTCCTCCTCTTACGTATGTGTCTAGTACCCACTCCAACCCAAAGAATCCTCCTACAGCTCCTGCGTACTTGGCCCCTGTCCTCACCCCGGCCTTACACCCGTTTATGATCATGACGTAGTTCTTCTTCTTGTGATAAAAGTACCATCCCCCGACGGTTTTCGGCAATCGATGGCCATTCTCAGTCAAGTACCTTAGAGATGATGATTTAACTCCTTGATATAGTCCTGATCCTCCTCCTACTATTCCTGCCGTCATCGCAAATGCCTCCAACCGGTCGCGTGGGTATAGATGGAACCTTTCGTTTCTTCTGGGGTCTTCGCCGGTTCCATTTGGTGGTGTTGGTTCGACCATGTTTGTTCTTTGGTGGTGTAAGAAGATGGCAATTTTTTGTGATCGCGAAAATTCCCATACTGTAGCCACACAGTAGCGAACGTACCACCATCTCCATCACCAACTTGTAGCCTCCACCACCACATGAATATTACCACTTTACCACTTGTGATCTCCACCATCGTGTAGTAAAACCCCCGTTATGGTGGAATATTTTCAGGAATCAATGCGATGTCTACAATTTGACTGCAACCGTACCCATTTCTACCACAGTCACATACTTCAGATATCCCAGTGTATACTAACGCTAACCAATACAAACACACGTCTACGTCCACGAAACAATCTACTGGTCCAAGATGGACTTGACAAACTCGACATAATCAACGTTCCCGTCAGAAGTCACATTGACACCCTTCAATAATTCGTCAACCTCGGAATCAGACAACTTCTCACCAATCGATGTCAAAATGTATCTCAATTCACCCACACCAATGTACCCGGTGTTTTCCTTGTCGAAAACTTGGAATCCTTTGATATAATCTTCTGGTAATCCCAATGGTTTGAAACCGTCTGGTCTAGTAATAATCTTCTCATAGGTGTCAAAGTCAAATTCTTTGGTAGGAATCGTGGCCTGCAATTCGGAGATTTCACTCAAAGTAGGGTTTTGACCAACTGCTCTTAACAAGTCCCCCAAATGCTCCACTGGAATCTTTCCAGTGCCCTTTTTGTCGAATAATGCAAACGCATCCTTATAAGTCTTTGTGTTTTGAGACTACTTGGTTAGTACGCAATTACTATGATCACACTCCACCTGCTCGCAACATCCAGCTCATCTACCCCAGATCACCACTCAAAAACCTCATTCACATACCATCTTTCTTGTTTCTGTGCAACGTTCTTTGTTGATCTATTTGAAAATGAAAACGTAAACAAATATCATTGACGAAAATACTCGTCACGTGAATTTCTTCAATTTTAGTTACCGTATGAAAAGGTGCCAAAGAAAGTGGTGAAAGCAGCGGTTTTTCGCGGAACTTGGAGTTGGATGTAGCACAGGTGAGATGATTGAAGCTTAATGTGAAGAGTGAGCAAAAAAACTGATCTTTTGTGTGCAACTACTGGACAATTGGACATCAATTTGGGTTATGGAACAACATACAGTATAGGGTGCTATGGACCGTCTATTGGGTTATAGCCCTATTTCAGTCCGTAGGCATACGGAAGATATTCCTTAGACATAGTTTGTACATTCTTTGAAACGAAATGGTTGTGTTTGCTTGTTCTGTGTGCTGCTTTAATAGATCTATAATTCTCAGTACGCGTACACACTACTTAGATTGAACCCAACGGTAGTAAACTCACCGAAACAAAATAACTTGTACTGGAAACCGTGGTAGTGTATGTTGACCAATCCAACACACCCAGCACTAGCTCGTGCTGACGTGCTGATGTACAACCACGCACAGTCAAGCACAACACTGCGAGAAGGAAGAATCGGCGCTACCATACAAATTACCTTCAAAACTGTTTTGATTCCAGTAAACACATGTGTTTTGCTCCATGGAGACCATTGGCGATTTTAGTCGTTATGTCCAAGGCGACGCGAAGCGACGTAAGGTGGATCATGCTGCGTACAAGCCTGGAAACATCATCAAGGTGGAAGTTGTGAATTTCACCACGTACTCGTATGGTGTGTTCCATCTCTCACCCACACTTAACATGATCATTGGGCCCAATGGAACAGGAAAGAGTACGCTAGTTGCGGCGATATGCCTTGGATTAGCGGGACGAATAGATTTGATTAAGCGAAAGAACATGAAAACTATGATAAAGTCGGGCTCATCTACTGCCACTATTGAGATTACTTTACAGGACGTGAACGGGCAGTCTCCAGTGGTGATTTGGCGCCAGTTTACCGCCAGCGAGTCGAAATGGAAGTTGAACGGATCAGTTTGTAAAGAAAATGCCATCAAGCAGAAGGTTAAGCTGCTAAATATTCAGCTAGACAACTTGTGTCATTTTCTACCTCAGGAACGAGTAGCGGAATTTGCGTCGTTGTCGCCAGAGAAATTGTTGTTGGAGACGGAACGAACGCTTGGAGACGGGAAATTGGCGATTATGCACGAAGATTTGGTTAATTTGGACGTGGAAAACGTGCAAGTGACATCACAAATTGAAACTTTGGAAGCGAGGTTGGCTGATCTAATGGAGCAAAAACGTCAACTAGAAGAAGAGGCGGAAAAGTATGAGGAATACCGGAAGAAATCTCTTGAGCTACGCAATCACAAAATGTTGATTCCGTATGCCCAGTTGTCCGATTTGAAGCAGCGACAGGCCCATATAAAACAGCAAAGAAACGAAGCAAAAGTCAAACTCGATCAGTTCAAAAATTCTTTGGCTCCTCTCCAATATGAAGTGGAAAAGTGCGCTTCTCAAGAAGCAGAGGAGAGAGAGAAATATGAGCATTTGGATACAAAGTTCAAAGATAAACTAGTTCATCATAATGAGTTGCAAAATGAGGCTTCCCAAATATCAGCAAAGATCCAAGAACTAATGGCGACAGTTGAAGTTTTGAAGGAGAAATCTATCCAGAAAAGAGTGGAGCTCAGAAGGATCTTGAAAGAACGAGATCTGGTGTTGGAAAGTAAAAGCAAAATAGTCGTGCCTGATGAAGAGGAGATTAACAACCTAACAAAACTACGTGATTCGAAGCAAAACGAAAATGCCGATCTTAAACAGCAGCTAAATGAAATTCAAGATAAAATGAATTCTAAGAACATGCTGCTTCGAAGTACGGTACAACGAATTAAGGAATTGGAAACCCGATTGACGTCAACTGATAAATTGGCGTTGCTTGAGCCTAATCCCCGTTATGAGAACAGATCGAGAACATCGTCATATCAGGCGCATGTTCTTTTAAGGAAGTTGCCGGAATTCAAGTCGAAATATTTGGAATGTCCCATTGTCAGTTGCAATGTTACCGATAGAAAATATGCCCCTTTTCTTGAGAAAGTCATTGATAACAATACTCTTTTTTCATTGACGGTGACAAATCAACGAGATTTTGAAGAATTGAATGAAAAGTTACGATCACACAACTTGAATATTCCTATCAGATTAGCTCAAACGAAAATGATGCCACCACAGCCAGTATCAAGAGAGAAACTACATTCGATGGGATTTGACGGATATCTATCGGATTTTATTGATGGACCCAGTGAGATGCTTTCAATGTTATACGATATATCGATGATTCACCTTATACCTGTGAGCTTGAAGAGATTTGGAGAGGCAGAGGTGAAAAAGTTGACGTCTTTAAATGAGAATGGAGAACTTACATTTAAAAAGTTTTTTGCTGGCGACACATACTTCAAAGTTCGACAGTCGGATTACGGAAACAGACGAGTATTTTATGAAACTGAAAAGATTGGGATTTCGTATTATTTCAGCTCCAACGGTATAACGGCACAAGCAAGAGCAGACATTGAAAAGAAAATCCATTCTCTCAAAAGTAGTGGTAATCATGAAAAGAGCTTGTTACAACAGTTCCAGGAAGAATCAACTAAGGTCAAGGAAGCTCTTGCTGCGGGGGAAGAAGAAATGAATGAGTATGGAGAACGGAGAGATGAAATGAACTTAAGAAAGAGAAAAGCTGCAAAGATCGACGGGGTATTGCTGGTGTTGGCACAGCGAATAACGAAGTTGGAGAAGGATTCAAAGAAGAGTTATACCGATAGGATTGCATCAATCTTGACAAAAATCAAAGAGAAATATAACGACCGTGCAATCTTGATGGGGAGGGTGGCAGAATCGTCTTCTGAGATTGTCAAATTAACGGCTGATTTGAAATTTGCCGAGCTATTAAGACTTCAAGCTAAAAACCGAGAAGTTCAGGGACAAGCGTTGTTGAATGAACTCATAGCAAAGGGATCGCAGCTTGAAAAGGAGTACCTTGACTTGAAGAATCAATATGAGCAAGTGAGAAAAGGTGATGCTGCCCAAAAGATTAAGGAGCAAAGTAAGTCCTATACTCCCGAAGAACGGGAAGTCCTATCTGCTCTTGCTAAATCGTACATTGACGATGGAAGATTTACTGAAGCGACGATTGTAGAGAAAATCAGTCTTCTTGAAGATGAAAGACGGATGATGTCCACAGCCGATCAATCGTCTATAGACAACCTTAAGCGAAAGTTGGACGAAATCAAGTTTTCTGAGCGAGAATTGCCAAGGTTAAAACGAGAGAAGGACCGATTGGATAAGAGAATTGGAGATATACGCAGTGAATGGGAACCCGAGTTAACCGAGTTAGTTCGCAAAATTTCTATTGCATTCAATAAAAGATTTACAAAAGTTGCAAGTGATGGACATGTTGAGTTGGCCAAGAACGAACATTTCAAAGACTGGAGGTTACAGATTTTAGTCAAATTCAGACAAGAGTCGGAATTGAGGGTGCTAGATCATCAATCTCAATCAGGTGGTGAACGAGCGGTGTCAACAATCTTTTTTGTCATGTCACTACAAGGGTTGACAGATGCTCCATTCAGGGTAGTCGACGAAATTAATCAAGGTATGGATCCCAAGAATGAAAAGATGGCTCATAGATATTTGGTGCAAAGTGCAAGCAAGGCCAATAGCTCGCAATACTTTTTGGTTACGCCAAAGCTTTTGACTGATCTTTATTACTCACCACAAATGAAAGTTCATTGTATATTTACAGGACCGCTACTTTATCCGAACGAAAAAGCCACAGAAGAGTCCAACATCTTGGATTTCACCAATCGGTTTGTTTGAATTTGTATGTACAAGTATGAGGTTATTGGGTAATATAAGTGATAGAGGTTTGAAGACGATTTCTGTATTCTTTTTCTCCCAATAAATCAATTAAAACTGGGATTGTTAAACCTGCCACGTTTCCGGCCAAGGCAAATCTTGTTGCTTGGAAAATGTCCTTCTTGGAAATGTGTGGTATTTCTTTCATGATGGTTTTGACATTATCATTAAACGAATCGAACGGTAATTCATTGAGCTTGGATATAATGGAAGCTGATGCTGTTGAAGGGGGTTTAATTGTCGAATAATCGACATCAAATAGCAAATACGAACACACCGATTCGATTTCATTGATGCTGGAAAGACTTGGTCCCACAACAGTCACCAACTTTTTCAAATATGGCTTATCGAACTTACCGTGAGTAAATTCGTCAAACCGAGGGAAGTATTCGTCAACGAGTTGGTCGAGCTTTTGAGGATTTTTAATACGTTCTCCCAAATGAAATTTATTAAAGAAAAATAGCTTCGAATCGTTGACTTTGGCATTGCCTTTGGTCAAGTTATCCAATGAAAATGACTTGACGATTTCATCCAATGTCATTGTCTCTTCCACTTTGACCCCAGGAGTGTCTCTTGGGGGTGACCAACCAAACAACGACACAAAGTTCACGATACTTTCGGGTAAAATCCAGTTTTCTTTCATGCTCATAATACCAATGTCGCCAGACCTCTTGGAAAGCTTTTTATCAGCCAAAGACGTCAATAACGGGATGTGAACATACGATGGTGGTTCCCACCCAAATGCTCGATATAATGCAATATGTTTTGGAGTAGAAGGAAGCCACTCTTCACCACGAATAACATGGGTGATTTTCATGAGATGGTCGTCGACAACATTGGCAAAATGGTACGTTGGCAATCCGTCCGACTTCATAATGACAATATCATCGTATCTGCGGTCGTTGTAGTTATACTGAGGCTGCAAGTTGAGTTTACCATGTAACAAGTCAGTGAACTCTTCATACACATCGGGAGACTTGAATCGTACAACAGAATGCGATTGCTCCGGTGCAGCATCGTAGTAACATTTTCGGTCGTAAGTGACAGTTGTTGGTGGTTTTAGTTTTGTAGCTGATTCTCGTAAGCTCAATAGCCTATCTTTAGAACAACTACAGTAGTATGCCAATCCTTTGTCGATAAGAACCTGGGCGTATTTCTTGTATATGTCCATTCGATCAGATTGCCTGTAAGGACCGTAGGGACCTCCTTCCATGGGCCCTTCGTCTATGGTGAGACCACACCATTTCAATGTGTGGTAGATGTTCTGTTCGGCACCAGCAACCAATCTCGTCTGGTCTGTGTCTTCCAACCGTAGCAAGAACTGTCCCCCTGTGTTCTTAGCTAGCAAATAGTTATATAATGCTGTTCTTAGCGATCCTAAATGCAAGTAGCCTGTGGGAGACGGAGCAAACCGTGTTCTGGCGGGGGTCTGGGGGTGAATAGACCGGGAAATGTCGCTGTTGGGAGACAGTTTAGTGGTCGACGGCACTGTACGCTTCAAACTGAACTTCTTGGAGTACCATCGCACCAAGTTTAATGGTTTGTGCATTGGGAATAAAACGAGATCATTTTTGCAAAAGCATTTTTTCAAATTGGTTTTTTTATCCTACTCGGTAAATTTTTCACCATCAAAAACCTTGACCGATCTGGGGAATTTTCTTAGACAACAATGGACTTTTATCACGGAAATAGAGACATGTCATCCGTTGGTGGCCAGAATGCTGTTTTTCCCAACCAAAATGCTGCGAAATTGCACATTTTGAAGACGATCAAAACCAAGTTCTACATCCACAAGTCATTTGAGTTACAGTCTGATATGGAGTTTTTGCCAGCATTTGACGATGTCAGTATAGCCACGAACCGCATGCGCATGACGAATGGGCTGGCGTCACCAGCGATGAATTCTAACGGATTTTCGCTCAATTTGGCCCAAAACAGAATTGGCGATTACTACGACCACGGTATGCCCAAACAAAGAATGTACATGAGTCCCAGTTCTCCCAAGCGGGTCATTTCCGGGCCAAACAACAGGGCCCGCAAGCCTGTTGGCGACAACCAGGCGATGTATTTCCAGCAAAATGGGGCATCTAGCCCCAACTTTGACCCCCAGTATATGCATCAGAGCATCCAGAGAAACTGGTGAAGTGGTGGACGCCACTCTGGGAACACATCCACATATCGCGAAGGATCACAAAGGATGTAAAAGTGTCACAATGTACTACAATTGTGGGTTTTTATGTATTCTGTTGGCTTTCTGACTATTCGGGATCGGATACGTATGGGTGGTATGTGTACCTAGACACGATGGATTCCTGTGGTGTTCACCAAAGTGGGCTGTCAGCGTGGTAAGCCTTGTCAGCAACTGTTCTACACGGCCGTCATTGCATTTTTGCGCCTTCACCATTTCCATTATTCATTTGCATCGTCGCAATTAAGCGAATGTCTTCTTGTCAATATTAGCATTGCATTCTTCATGTTCACTTTCACTGCATCTATTTATGCCCTAATGTTTCTGCATTTGCCCTGGAACAAGTCGTTGGTGGCAAGATCCCTCAAATTGCACCCATATTGTCCATTATGTCATGTTTCTTTAATTTGGAATATGTGGTGTTTTGGGGAAGTTACTAGCAACTGTTCCTATCATTTAGTTCAATGTAATTCACTTACCAATACTGTCGTAAATACATAACCAAGTAATCAAGAAAGTTAGTAAGATTTGTATCATCGATTCAAGTGTGGCCAGAATGGGTTTAGAAATGGCTGCAAAAACGGCTGCAAAATCTCGATAGCAATGCTCATACGGAACAGATACTCAAACTAACAGGATATGCACTGTTGGAATCGGAACCAAACAAAAGGGAAGCGTCTGCGTTGAGTGTGTTGTTGGTGGTAGCATTGGCGGCGAGGTGACTATTTTCGTTGAAGACTAATTGCTAGCCTTGATAGAAACACTATGCTGTTTTGAAATAAGATTAGTGAGTATGTATTTTTGGTTAACCAACATATTATGGTTTTAGTTAACATACAGTAGGAATGAGATACAAGGTGTCTGAAAACGTCTTCTGCTTCAAGTATGCTCCTTCCGCTGTATAGTTTGAATTGTGTTGTTCGAGTTGTGTTGTTGATCGATCCGAATAAATTAGATTTTAGGTTCTGGAGAGAGGAAACTGTCCAAATCGAGTAGATGCGGAATATAAAACTGAGGTCCTATTTAAGAGATTTGAAGGCACTGAAAGCGGTTTTACACCCATGTGGTAGTAAAACTTGCTTTCCTATTAGAAAACTTGAAGTGTTTATTGTTAGGAATACGCTGTTTTGAGAGAAAACAAGGATTCAATGCACAAGTTCTGTATTTGTAGTTTTGAACCTTTCAGTATTTCCGGTAATGCCACGGAATAGAGCTCGGTGATTCATATTACACCTTCAATGTTCCGGTTTACAACTTTAATGTTTCGATTTACACCTTTCACTTGGGTTGCAATATTTTGTCTTCCGGATTACACCTTCAATGTTTCTGTTTGCAATTTCTGTGTTTCGGTTTACACTTTCTGTACCTCGGTTTACATCTTTCATCTGATTTACACTTTTCAATCTCTCGGTTTACATCTTTCATTCTCTTGGTTTACATCTTCAATCTTCCGGACTATTTCTTTCAGTATTCCGGAAACCATCTCACAATCTCTCGGTTTACACCTTTTGTTTTCCGGATTGCATCTTTACGTTCTCATAATACACCTTCCACTAGTCAAGTTTACATCTTTCATTTGATTTACACCTTCAATGATTTGGATTGCACCTTTGAGCTTTTCGGATTACACCTTTTGTTTTCCGGTTTACATGTTCAGTGTTTCGGTTTACACTTTCAAAGTTTCGGTCTACATCTTGTCTTCGTTTACACCTGTAAGTATTTCGGTTTACACCTTTCAGAATTCCGGTTTACATCTTTTAGTTTCTCGAATTACCCTTGCAGGACCCATTTTTTTACTGCCTATCAATTCTGGAATTGACAGGCATGAATTTCGACCAGGCAACAACGCTGAAAACCCTTGAGGAAAATTCACGGCAAACATGCGCTTCGTACTCAATGTGCAACGTTCACTCAAAACGTCCTGTTCATTGTCATTATAACCTACATTCCTATTCTGGTCCCCAAAGTCATTATAATTCAGACTTAACCCTTACCAATACACAATCTATCTACACTCTCACGACATAAAAAGTACCATGAGTTTAGATGTCATGTATGCAACTTGGCTACGGAACTACAAGAAGTTGGCCCTCCCAAAAAACCACACCCCTGTGACTCTCTTTATTGCTATACCTCAAGTTGGATTCTAGTCAAAACTTGCCCATGATCCACAATACAAAATTTACCCATTTTCTCCAAAAAGTCTCTCATCAAATCCATCAACTAACTATTTCCGTGACTAACCTGTCTTCATGACTAGTCACCTCATGCCGATCTGTCTCATTTCCATTCTTGTCCCTCTTGGTCCCATTTATATCCCTTAAGGGGTTGTCGAAATTACAATCCAAAAAACCCCTAAAACAGTCACGTGACTCGTAAATATAAAGTGCCTCCCTTTCCCCTTTCAGATTGTGGCAATTTGAAGTGTGATCTTTTCCAACCAAAGGCAAATTGCACAGGCAAAATGACAAAAGACTCGGACGATACGCGTGAGACAGACCGCAAGAAGGAGCTTGAAAAGTTGTATTCGAACCTCGACGATTTTCAGACCAGTTCAGCTGATGTAGCCAACTCAGTGATCAATATCGCCAAAGACATCATTTACGAATTCAACGAAAAAGCCAAGGACCAAACACGCCATTGGCTCTTTGAATTGGACAAGGAGTCCAAGGAGCGCAACCAGCGGTTCCGGGAACAGTTCAAGTCGTTTTTTGGTGATGATGAAGAATCGTCTCTGGGGAAGTCAGACGACTTCTTTCCACGATTCTATCAAATTCGAGACTCGATTGACAAGGGATGTCGGTTTGGACACTCTCCATTCCGGAGATTTGACGGAAATGACGTTTCAACGAGATTTTCTGACATGTTTGCTGGGGCATTCAGAAGTGGCAAGACGCCATTCGGGTACTACGCGTACAAAACCCCTTCGACCAGGGTGTACAATGACTGTATGACGAAGAAGGGTGAATCTGTGTGGGACTCACAGGGGTACTGGAGATGTCTTTTCCCCAATAGTGAGGTTCCCTTGGAATTGTTGAAGTACAAGGGAGAGAAAATGCCCCAGGAAATATTGACTAAGGAAGACTTGCAAAACGAAATAAACTTGAGAGGACTCGATGGATCAGCAGACACCATTGATTTGGGTGAGAAGGGACATTTTTTCCGGAAATTTGATGATTTCTTGAACTGGAAGAATATCATGTACGAAAACGTCAAACGGGACAAGCAATTGAAAATGGAGAAGCTTTTGAAGGAGAGAAAGGACCAAAATGACGATGGTGTAAGACAAGTAGTTTCGTCCTCGTTGCAGTCGGAATATTCCACTAACCCAGACACCAATAGTGTCGAATTGCACGAGGTAAAAACCGAAGTCTACAGCGATGGAAGTTCGCAAATTACAAAGATTACCAAATCGAAGCCATTTGGGTCAGACAAATGGGAAACCGAGAACGAAACGGTGGAAAAGGGCGATTCTTCCAACTCAAAGGGATGGTTTTGGAAATGAGTTTTGGAAATAGGGCCCCCTCGTGTGAATAAACTGGCGTGTGATGGATTGATTTCAACTTAGTTACTGGCAAAGAGTGCCGATATTGTGATACCACCTTGTTTTCCGGGAGATTTTTGTATATAATAAACCCTTGTAGTGTAACTTATTTTTGTAGCCCAGCCAAGTGACGGTGACGATCAGACCGGCTAATTGAAACTACGCGTGTACTCGTAGTTTAATTAACCTGAAATAGAAGCATTGGTTGCTTCAGAGCCTTGTAACACTACCACAACCCACTTGTAGTTTTTTCCACCGTCTCTGGCTAGAAGTACCACGATGGTACCGCCAGTCGCGTGGTACCACTGGCACCAAAAACAAAGAAAAACACCTCCACCTCAGACAATCCTACACGTGACACCAATGTTGATCTCACCATAGTCTTCAGCCCTGGGTCCACCAAACATCCCACCAGCAACAACCACAACCGTGTCCCACGATGAATCCATTGAACAAAATCATCTTCTTATCGGCGTTTTTGGCATCGGGATTCCTCCTTATATTGTTATCATGTGCATTGTATAATAACTACCTTCCGTTATGGGTTATCCTTGTGTTTTTATTAGCACCATTACCAAACATTGTCGGGGGCACCATCGATAACGGAAGAGACAACTTCTTGACGTTCAACAATGACACTAGTGCGTCCAACTCGTTACAGGAGTTCTGCAAGTGGGTGACGGGGTTCTTGATCGTCAGTGGGATCTCGATGCCTTTGGCCTTCTACCACAGTAAGATGATTGAATTGGGGTCGATGATCATGAGTATTATTGGTGGGATCATTGTTTACGGCGACATTATTGTGTTTATATGGTTCTTTTCGGATGAAGAGGACGAGAACGACGATTTTAACTTTTAGTCCCACGACAAAATTTAAGACCGTTAACCTAAGGTGGAGGGTACCTTGGTGGGCGGTGGACTTGAATGCTAAAGTTGTTGAGTTTTAAAGTTGAATATGGTCATTTACGTGATGTGCGTTGTTGTAGTGCCCTGAGTGTCACCGTTAGCCGTTCATTATCTCCTTAGTCCACACCCAATTATCACTGTGAACAAATACAAAATGCTAAATGCTACTAGTACCAGCTTGTTGCCATTGGTGTGGACTGATGATTAAAATTACACCAGAGTTTGTAGTACACCGAGTCGAGCGAAGTCTACCATTGTTGCTTGGTTGTAATGATTTACGTATATGTACAATTAATAGATATTAGTATATAAGTATACGCTATAGGGGATTGACTGTAGTCGAAGGGATTGGAAAAGGTGGTGATTACGTACGGCTATGGTACAATACGTACTGGGGAACAGGACAAGATTACCCAACTCATCTGATTGCATTTCCTCTAGTTTATTTGGTTGCAACGGTTCATTTGGCTCATTTGGTGTATTTGAATGGTTTCATTTGCATTCATCGAGTTCAATGGTTTCGCTCATTTGCATTTAATTGGTTTCAATAGTTTCACTTGGCTCATTTGGTTATTTGGCTCATTTGGTTATTTGGCTCATTTGGTTATTTGGCTCATTTGGTTTATTTGACATCTCATTCTGTCCTAGTTAAGAACCACTAATAACAAGATCAAAATCACCGTCAACACCACAATCGTCACCAAACTGCCGTTTTCCTGAGCTCTCCTTCGGAAATCAGCAAGCTTGAACCTCGCATTGTCGATCCGGAACTGCGAGTTGTCCACTCCCTGCTCCAAATCATTAAGTATTATCATATGGTCGTCAAGCTCGGAATTGATCGTGAGCCCCATCCGGTGCTGATTACGTACCGACTGCGATAACACATCGAGATTCTCGTCCTGCTCGATCAACTGTTGCTGGTGTCGAGCAAATATCGCATGGTTCGACTCATCTTGTAAAGTCTCTTGAGGATAGTCCGAATAAGGCTCGTAAGGCACAGTGGTCATCAAGTCGTGCCGGGGGTCCAGTGGTTCCACATCGTCTTTAAAACTCACGGATTTCGCATGCTCCCTTTTCGCATTCTCCCTTTTCGCTGGCTTGGCTAGTAGTTCCTCTTTGGCTTGAGATATAAATATATACTCTGCCACATCGATGGTGGCATCTTTCTCTAGCTGGTCCATACATCCGCGGTACTTTGCCACCAAATCATGAAACAAGTCGGCTTCGCGAGTCAAATCCTGGCCTCGGCCGGCCAAGTTGTGAATGTCGTCCTGAAGATAATTTAATTGCTTGAACAACCGCTGTAACCGAGTGATCAATTCGTAGTTGTCGTTGGACGATGGCGTCAACTGTAGCACGGTGATCATGCGGTGCCGTTCGTCAAGCACCTGCTCAAGCTCTTCCACATATATGTTTCCCTTTGTTATTGCTGTGTTGATATCCTTGATGCTGGGCATGGTTAAAAACAATTGGGCTTTATAAAACCTCACTTTTGTTTTGGCTTGCCTGATTAGATTAGATAAAGCAGTCGGAACTGCCGCTAGATTGGATTATTCCGGTATATTTGTCGAGGTTTAAGCCGAGGGAAAAATCTGGCGAAATTCCGGCTAACCTACAAATATCACCCACCGACAACTTTCACCACAAACTTTTGTGCAACCGATGTTTTCTAAGCTAAAGAACTTCTCCGAGGACGTGGCGAAGAGTATCAGCGACTTGAGCATCAATGAGCAGCAGGCCCGCTCGGTACGGTCGGGCCAGCTTATCTCTGAGTTGAAAAATAATGCTGCGGTGCTCTCCACAACTACACCTGATCCAACAACATTGGTGCAGCCGCAAGACGAGCCAGTGCCGGTTTTGCCTGATTCCGAACCCCAATCGAGTGCTGGAATCAAGGAAAGTGCAAAAGAGGACTCGCCGGGTACCCCCAGTACCAAATCGACATCAAATCCCAGTGGTGCTGAACTGATAAACCTCGAAGAATTGCCCCCCGTAATCCGCTCCAAGTTGAAGAAGTTTGCAAAGTATGAAGAGAAGTATCCCATTTTGTTGGATGCGTTCAAAATCGAAAAGAGAAAGTCCGAATTGATTGTTTCTTTTGAAAAGGTGTTGCGTGAAGCAACACCTGTGTCGTCAATTGCAGATGCTGGGCTTCTTGTGGAGTACTTGAATGGCATCCATGAAAAGTCGGCTATGTTGAGCAATGAACTCCGGACAGTTTCAAAAGAAAATAACGAGTTGAAGTCAAGTAATAAAGATGTCAGTACAAAGCTCAAACAAGCACTCGATAAAATCAAGGCCGTGCTGCCAAAACTCGAGGAGTTGACCTCAAAGGAAAAAGAACTAAAAGAGAGTAAAGAAACTGTTACTAGTTTGCAGGAAGAAATTACAAAATTGAAGCAAGAAACAGTTGTTAGCTTGCAAGAAGAAGTTGCGAAATTGAAGCAGGAATTGGCATCGTCGTCATCATCAACTGGCTCCGAGGATCAGAAAAACCTATCCGACTTACAAGCCAAAAACGACGAGTTAATAGATAAGCTTTCTAAAGCTGGCACTATTGACTTGCTTAATGAAAAGATCTCAGAGTTGGAAACAACAAATACAAAATTAAAACTGGACATCGAACAGTTGTTGTTAGACCACAAGACAGAGCTTAAGACGATAAAATCCAGTTCGAAGCAAAATGAGTCTACCCGTGCTGATGAAGCCCAAAAGCTACAGTCACGAATTGATGATTTAGAGAAACAATTGGAAAACACAGCATCGGAAAAAAATGTTTTGAAATCAAGCATTGAAGACTACGAAGCAAAAAACAAGGATCTCTCACAAAAAATTCAGGATTTGGAAACAAATACTACGAGTTCGCATGCTGGGGTTGAAAATTCCAACAAGTCAGTATCCGAAAACACAACGACATCAAACTCGAGTAAGAAGAAGAAAATCAAAGGAAAAGGCAACAATAAGGCAAATTCCGTTGGTACAACGGAAAGTGATTTTGAACTTCGTTCATTGCAAGCTAAGCTTGAAAGCACCCTATCTGAGAAACAGGGCGTGCAGAAACAACTCGACGAGCTTCAACGAAATTATGAAAAAGTAAGTAAGGACCACGATGACCTCTTAGGAGAACATCAGAAGGTGAGTCGAGAATTGAGAACAAAATCCGATGAACTTGATACCTTGAAAGATCTGTTGCGAGACATTGGGGATGATTTATGTCAAGCAAAGGACCAGATTAAAGAGTTAAAATTTGCTGACACTTCAAGCAATGATTTGGAAACGAAACTTGAAGACTCCAAATCAGAAGTCACCCTGCTAACAAATTCTCTCGATGAATTACGAAATAGGTTTACCGATCTTCAGAAGAATGTCGGCCAAAAGGATTCAACAATTAAAGAGCAAGAGTCCATCATAAAGAACTTGACGAGTGAAAAAGCTGTGCTCGACAAAAAAATTGTTCAGCTTGAAAAAGACGTCAATGAACATCGGTCTAAAATTACAGGTCTTGAAAAGGACTTAGCCACGTATACATCAAATCTTAAAACATCCAAGGCATTGGTTTCACAACTTGAATCAAAAAACAATGATTTAAATCAAGCTAGACATAAGTTAGATTCCAAGATTGAATCCCTTGAAACGGAAGCCACATCTTTGAAAAAAGAGAAAGAAGAAATGAAAAAGAGAATTGACGAATTGACCAAGTTCAAGAGTAACGATACTTCATTGAAACTCGAGATTGCATCGTTACAATCAACAATTTCTCACAAAGACCAACAAGTCCAAGATTTAAAGAGCAATTTGGATGGCTTTTTAAAACAAAAGGACTCCTTAACGCAAGAGATTTCAAACCTTAAACTCCAAAAGAATGATCTCGAGTACGCAAATAAATCATTACAGGAAGAAAAAACTAAGCTTATCACCAAGCAAGAGTTGAATGCAGAAAGAACAACCACATTGTCTAATGAATTAAGCAAGATGCAAATTCAAAAGCAAACTATAGCAACCGAGCTTGAAAAGCTAAAGAGCAAATACGAGTCAGCTGTGAAAGAAAGATTGCATTTGAATGGAGATGCAGAGTCATTTAAACAACAGTATGAAGAGTTGACAATGAAATCAAAAGAAGCAGGAATGCGAATCGATAACTTGGAAGACGAACTCAATGAATCCAGAACGTTGCTCCAAGAACGGACTAGAGAAACTGCTACTATCAAGAGGTTGTTGTTAGATGCTGAAGAACAAATAAAATCGAAGACAGCCTTATTAAAACAAGAAACTAAGAGATTGAACGAAGAACGGCATGGAATTGAATCTGAAAATCAAATCCAACTACGCAGAAAGCAACGGGATATTGACGAAATGAAATCTTTGAATGATAGCTACTTGGCAAAAATGCGTGATTTGGAAAATGAATTGGAAAAAGCCAAAGATGAATATGAGCAAGCTAAAACCAATGACACCAAGGACGACGATCGTGAAAAAGACGACCAGATGCACAAAACAATTGAAACTCTACGTCAATCGTTACAAACATCGACAAAACGTCTCAAGGACTATGAGAACTTGAACAATGTTCTTAAGAAATTGAATGAGGAATCCACTTTGAAATTCGAAAGACTCTCTAAAAACTACAAGATTCTCACGCAACAATACAAGCAGATGAAACCATCACCATCAACCTCAAAGATTGCCAGTTCAGAATCATCTAGTGAATTGGTAGACAGTTCATCAAAGGGCCAAAACCCCACCAATATTGCCTATTTGAAGAATGTTTTGCTAGGATTCTTTGAACATAAAGAACAAAGAGAGCAACTTCTTCCAGTGGTAAAGACATTGTTCAGTTTCTCTAGTGAGGACGAGCAAAAGTTTCTATTAGCATTGAAGTGATTTTAGTAGTAGTATATAGAAGGATGCGCATCGCCAACATTCCCCAAAAGTTGAAAATCCTACATTCGCTACTCCGGTGAAAAAGAATCCTCAGTTTAGACATCAACAAGGTGAGCGTGGACATAATTGAATAATAACTCATGCAAGATTCGTTTGATCAAAAGAAAGCATCGATTTTGCTGGAAATTTCAAGCAATTCCACCGATTCTCCCGATGCATCTCCAAAAGGTACAATTGATGAGTTATGTCTTCCCATCATAGAAGCGATAAATTCCAAGCAGCATATGGTGACGACTTCGTCTTGCTCTGGTAGAGTATCGGTTTTTCTCGAAGGTATCAAGAACGTTGATATGGGTGACACCAAGATCGGTGCCAAAGGAAATGAAGGGAGATGGATATTCGTGACTCACGATCCAAATTCGTTAGGCAAATGGTATGAGTCCGTTGATCTTGTTTACAATAGCCACTATACAACAGATATCAACACGAGATACATTCTTTTCAAGTTTGAACCTTTGATCTTACATGTCAAATGTCGAGATAACGGAACAGCACAACAACTCTACAATGTGGCTATGGGATGCGGATTCAGAGAGTCTGGGATTGGAAGCAATAACAATGTTGCTATCAGAATATCGATAAAGTTGGATGTTCCAATTGGGTACTTACATCAAGATCAGCTAATCTCGTTTGTCACTAAGGAATACCTTGAATTGATTACTAAGATGTCGTTGGACCGATTTTCCGAGAACTTCAAAAAGATGAACCAGTTGCAATCGCTTATAGAAGGAATCAGCGATAATATATCAAGAGACAAGGTAGAAACCAAGGAAGAAAGAAGACAACGAAAAATCAACGAGGGCCTTGCACGGAGAAATGAGGTTCGTGAATTGAAGCAGTTGAAAAGGGAGCAGAAAGAGCAGCAAGAAGCAAATAATTCAAATCATGCTAGAGTTTCCCAAAACTAGAATTAGCAATAGTAACGAAAATAATGTTTCGTCACAAACCTAGGTTTTCTTTCTTGTTTCCCTTTTGCTCTATTTGTAAGAAACCAAAATATGGAAAACTAAAAATTATGGGGAACATACTTGAATGAAACCAGATCAACAAAACCACATACTGGATACACAAGCACCATTTACTCAAGCATATCGGTGGTTCGATTGGTGTTGTTAGCACCTTTCAAATCATTTAGACTGAAAAGAGAAAAAAAAGAATGGGACATTGTGGCTTTTTCCTGTCCTTAGCATGGATTCTCGAACACGCTTTGTGCTTGAGCCAACGCACTCTCCACCCGCATACAATAGACGACGTAAGAAACTCCATCCAGTTGTATCAAATAACTAAGTAGTAGAGAGATTTGCGACAATATCACGTGACATTGTCGTGTCAAATGACATCAGCCGTCTCGCACTTATTATGAATCTTAAGTGGTAGCGCCTTCATAAAAATTTTTCCGGATTTACTCACTAAATATTGCAAAAAGTTTACTCACAACTCCTATCTTTCATTTCAAACCACACGATGTCTGAAGGTCCAAGTGAGAAATTAGAGCAATTAAAGCTTGGAGAAAGCCAAGCCGAACCACAAGCCGGTGCCGAACCTGTCATTTTGGGAGAAGACGGTCTTCCATTATCCAAAAAGGCCCTCAAGAAATTAGAGAAGGAAAAGGAAAAAGCCAAAAAGAAGGCGGAAAGAGAAGCACAATTAGCCAAGGAAAAGGCTGAAAAGGACGCTTTAGCAGCAAACGATCCTGCCAAAGTCAACTACGGTAAGTTACCGTTGATCAACTCCTCATCTAGAACCGGTGAACAAAGAGCGTTATTCAAGGACTTGAGTGCCGCCAACGATGGAGAAAAAGTCATTTTCAGAGCTCGAGTACACAATACCAGACAACAAGGTGCCACCATGTTGTTTTTGACGTTTAGACAACAAACTGAAACCATTCAAGCATTATTGAAAGTCAACAAGGACACCGATGAAAACGCCATTTCCAAGCAAATGGTGAAGTGGGCTTCATCTATTTCATTGGAATCGATTGTTTTGGTCAGAGGGACCGTGAGAAAAGTCGACGAGTTGATCAAATCCTCCACGGTGCACGATGTTGAGATCCATATCAGTCAAATTCACACTATTCAAGAGACCCCAGAACAATTACCCTTATTGATTGAAGATGCCTCGAGATCAGATGCAGAAGCCGAGGCTTTGGGCCTACCCGTTGTTAACTTGGATACCAGATTAGATGCCAGAGTGATTGATTTGAGAACCCCAACCAACCAAGCTATTTTCAAGATTCAATCTGGTGTTTGTCAATTGTTCAGGGAGTTCTTATCCAAGAAAGGATTCACTGAAATCCACTCTCCTAAGATTATTGCGGCTGCCTCTGAAGGAGGTGGTAATGTTTTCGAAATTTCCTACTTTAAAAGTAAGGCTTATTTGGCCCAATCTCCCCAATTTTACAAACAACAAGTCATTGCTGCTGATTTCGAAAAAGTGTTTGAAGTGGCACCAATTTTCAGAGCGGAAAACTCAAACACTCATCGTCACATGACGGAATTCACTGGGTTAGATTTGGAAATGGCATTTGAAGAACACTACGACGAAGTGTTGGATGTGTTGGCCGAATTATTTGTGTTCATTTTCAGTGAATTGAAGGCCAGATACAGTAAGGAAATCGCTGCTGTAAGAAAGCAATTCCCTGTGGAGGAATTCAAGGTGCCTGCTGATGGTAAGATGGTGAAACTTCACTTCAAGGAAGGGGTGGAAATGTTGAGAGGTGCCGGTAAGGAAATCGACGATTTTGAAGACTTGTCTACTGAAAACGAGAAATTGTTAGGGAAGTTGGTCAGAGAAAAGTATGACACTGATTTCTACATTTTGGACAAATTCCCCTTGGCCATTAGACCATTTTACACCATGCCTGATAGCGAAGATCCAAGATACTCCAACTCTTATGATTTCTTCATGAGAGGTGAAGAAATCTTGTCTGGAGCTCAACGTATCCACGATGCCGACTTGTTGAAGGAAAGAATTAGAGCTCATGAAGTTGATCCTAATGTGCCAGGTATCCGTGAGTATGTTGATGCCTTCTCCTACGGGTGTCCACCACACGCTGGTGGTGGTATTGGGTTAGAGAGAGTGGTGATGTTCTTTTTGGATTTGAAGAACATTCGTAGAGCCTCGTTGTTCCCAAGAGACCCCAAGAGAGTCAGACCATAGTGTTCCGGAATAGTTAGTGTTTTTAGTGTAAATCTGGTAGACCAAACTGATACAATCGAACAATGTCTGAAGACAGTGAAGCCATATGTATTGCTTCTGACTAGTGTTCACCTCGATTCTGGTGGTGGGCTCGGTCGCGCTCGACGTAATTTTTCCGTTCAATTCGTACCAACAAAATTTGCACACTACCTCGCTAGCAAATTTCAGGAAATTCTTATCAACTCCGCAAATAACACCCGTACCTGTTTTCGTCCTAAGGAAACCTGGGCCCTGGTTTGTTTTGATTGAATCAAGGAACTGCTTGCAATCGTGCTGTAATAACTACTTCAAAATTTTACCAATTTTCCTTGGAAACTATCGTTACCTACAACTACACCACCACCATGGAAGCATCAATTTTACCCAATCCAAAGGATACCAATGCCACAATTTTGTTGATGGGATTGAGAAGAGGAGGTAAATCGTCTATTTGCAAGGTGGTATTTCACAATATGCAACCGTTGGACACATTATACCTTGAGTCTACGTCTAAGCCCACCACGGAACAATTTTCTTCGCTTATCGATCTTTCAGTGATGGAATTGCCAGGACAATTGAATTATTTCGAGCCAAACTACGACTCGGAGCGATTGTTCTCTAGTGTTGGTGCTCTCGTATACGTTATTGACTCGCAAGACGAGTATTTGAATGCGTTGACCAATTTGCTGATGATTATAGAATTTGCTTATAAAGTGAACCCCAAAATCAACATTGAGGTGTTGATACATAAAATTGACGGATTGTCAGAAGATTACAGAATAGATGCTCAGAGAGATATCATGCAAAGAACAGGAGACGAGCTTTTGGATTTGGGATTGGAAGGGGTGCAAGTGTCATTCTACTTGACTTCCATTTTCGACCATTCGATCTACGAAGCATTTTCCAGAATCGTACAAAAGTTAATTCCGGAATTGCCATCTTTAGAAAACATGCTAGACAACTTGGTGGTGCATTCTTCCATTGATAAGGTGTTTTTGTTCGACGTCAACTCCAAGATTTACGTGGCCACCGACTCGTCGCCGGTGGACATTCAGACCTACGAAGTGTGTGCGGAATTCATTGATATTACGATAGATTTGGACGAGTTGTACGCCGAGCGCGACCGACAAACCAATGACGAGCTGCAACTACTTGCTTCCCGCGAGGATATTCGGTCCATCAGTCATTTGTCGAATGGATCCATCATTTACTTGAAGCAAATGATTAGAGGGTTGGCATTAGTGGCATTAATTCGGAATGAAGATGAATCAAACACTACCGATGATAATGTGAATACTTCGAGTCATGATAACTCGCTCGCCATTATTGACTACAACGTAAATCTTTTCAAACAAGCACTAATGAAAGTATGGAAAAACTCAAAATATGTTATGAAACCTCAACAGGATGCAGATGCAACTAGTGCTTCTATTGCCTGATATATTATAGAATTATTAATCAATCGATCTAATACAGGTATCTTGACGTAGTAATATGAAAGTAGCAATTTTTCCGTTTTCTTATTTCCACACGTTTCTATTGCTTCATCGCCGGACAAAACAATACAAAAATGTAATTTTCATTCTACAACGTAAAAGAAAAATTGGAATTAAATCAAAAATTTAAAGATCCACACTTCTCTATCCAAGCCAGGATTCGGAGAACCCTGATTGAACATGCGAAAAGTTGGCACAATTATCCAGGTCGCTGTGCAATGACTCAAACATAACCATGGTTATGGAACTGCTTGATCTTCCATAACATCTCCAGGTAAGTATGAAGAGAAAAAAAATCCAGAAATGAAATTTCTGCTGGGGTCGCGCTTCTTTTATACTAGTGGTGAGGGGTTACCCGGAGTCAAATCGTTTCTAAATCTCTGTGGCTATATGCAAAACATGTCCAGGTCAAATTGTCTCGACCTACAAATGCCGCGTCTACCGTGGTGCGCTTAACGACAAGTGGCGGTAATACTGGGTCAAGACTCCTCCCTACCGCGTAGTATAAACCACTTCATCAACTCCATGAAGTGTAACGATGAAATGGACAACACGTAGCGTATTCTCTCTGCCAATACTGTGTCTTTTAGCTCCATTCTACATAGTTTACTGCTTTGGTGATATTTTTTTCTCGTTTAACTTGTTTCGTACTATGCAATGTATATCTCTATTAAATGGTCTTACACTCCACCAAATAAAAGTTGGTTTCGCCAACGTTTCGTACATACAACAATGGTTGAGTCAATTCTTGAGCAATAATTGACCCAATTCCCTGGTGGACACCTGAATTCAAATTCAATGAGGCCGAGGTAACAAAACCAATCACCTCGCTAAGATCAATATTATCATGCTTGTCCTTCACCAAATCGTAGGGGTATATTCTAGCGTTGTCCTTGATTGTCCCGTCGTTAACAATCTTTAAGCTGATTTGGATAATTGGAAGTTTGGTGGTTTCTGCTTTCTCCAACGTGTCTATGGTATAATTGTCATTGAGGAACTTTTCGTGGAACTCATTGAATTTATCATATGGTTCAATGGGAATAGCCTCCATGGGCCTATCCAACGACTTTACAACTTGTCTCAAGTCGTGGTAGTTCTTTACTATCCTGTTGAGTGTTTTGCCATCGAATTGGGCAAATTCGTTGGGGTTGCATTGTAGCTGTTCTGACTTTAAGTTGTACAACTTTCTGATATAATGAGTGTTTCGTAATGTTGTCCAACCACAATTAAATGGTGCCATATAACTGGTGTCCTTATAATCTTGCTTATGGTCTTGCTTATGATGCTTAGGAACTTTGCTGTACTTACTTTGTTGTAGTTTCCCTATTGTTTCGTTATACTGCCAACCATCACGTAGCCATGGATAATCTTGCGGATACGTAGCTGTTTCATTTTCAAAGTTTAATTGGGCTCTTTGTCTCACACCTCCAACTTTGATTTTCGTCACTTTAGTTGCCATGAGCCACATGGGTTGGATCCAGTACCATGGAGCTATAATACACCAGGTATTGTGACACGATTTGGTGATTAAAATTGGAAACTCGGTCTTGTCAATAATTTCTGTTCCCAATGACTTACTCGTGGCTGCAACCTTGCTAAACTCTCGACTGATGTTCTTGATGCTGAGTTGGTTTTTGTAGGAATTGTATCTACCTTCAGGAGAAAACAAATTCTGCAACGAAGCTTGGTCTACCAACTTCTTAGTTGAAAGATCGATGATTAGTTCATTGACTGTGGTGTTAGATACATCTCTAGAATTTGTTGGCACTTCTGCTGGGTTTTTCCAATGCCTTGGATCACGAATGTTAAACGCAAATGTGGTCCCTACTGGCACAATGGCGGAATCGTTAATTTTTGTCAACTCAAACCAGGTGTTTTTAATATCATCTGTTACATTCGACAAATGAAGCACCATACTAATGGTTTTTATCGCTATAGGCCCACTAATGTCCAAGCTTCCGAGAGAATAGCGACAATCATGAATAGCAGACAGATCTATACTGCCTATTCTTTCCTTTATGTGGTTAAAAACCTCTTCATAAATGGAAGGATGAACTCGGATTAAAATGCATTGGGTATTGATATCAGCATAAATCAACGCAAGTCCTACGTTGGTACCACGCAATCTTAGCCATCCATTATAACTCTTCCTGCCTTCCAAAATAGACTGAGGAACTTTGTTTCTATACTTTGTCACCTCAAGTAAAAATGTCGTCAACTGCTCATCGTTAGGGATCTTCACTATCAAACTGTCGTAGTAAGACGTATCAAACAAGATAGAGCCACTTTTTGATTGCCGATTCATTAGCCGAAAACATTTTTGTGTTGGAGACAAGGGAATTTGGTACCCAAACTGTTTGATCAAATGAAATCGTTTGGCATGCCAAATATGAGTAGGTAACCACACAAATTTCGTTTGCCGTTTATGATATTTCAAGTTACCGTGTGGTGGTGTGGCCAATCTGCCAACACCGGTGGCATCATACGATCCCATTATATTATTGAGCTTTTTATGATTAACAGGGTTCTTCTCAACTTGCTGTATTTGCTCATTCAACATCGCCAACTTGGACCTCAAATTCAACTTTCTGTTGAACACTTCTGGAACTGGAGATGATCGCAATAGTTGTAATCTATTCCCCAACTTCAATAGCTTTTTTGTCATTTTTAATTTGTACAATTGCCTACTTTTCTTCTTCTCCTGCTTAGGAGACACACCCTTGATGGCATTAGACATCTCTCTCAAAGCCCGGTTCCTCAACCGTTTGGGAATCCGTTTCACGTTGTGGGATGCTGTTCTTCGTCTCAAGACTCGGGGCAAGTTCTGAAACACCCTCGTGGCAGAGGCATGTTTGGAATTCAACTGGGCTAGTTCAAACGATGAGATCTCAAACGATCGTGAATTCAAAAAATCCCCAATGTTTAGCCGCTCTTTGTCTACAAAACTGCCATCACTGAGCTGTGTCCGTATGGTCCGGCTGTTGTACAACTTTGCCTTCTTGCCATTGATGTTGGCTTTCGGCGGCATGTCTGGTCCCAGTTCGATTTCTAACTTCTCATCTCAAACTAAACTTAATAGAAAGTCGGCGCTACCATTCGCCGCCATTTGCGATTGTGTTGGCTTCAACCAATGAATCACCTACGTTTCGTCCGGTGGCAAAGGCTACAGATGGATAGTACAAACATGCAATTCTCGGTGGCAATGCTTCTATTAATAATATACAATTCGAAGTAAAAATGGCATCATAACTTTGGTTGAATTCAGTTTGGCACAGACTACCACCATACCAAAAACCTATCCCTGGCAAACGCTAGTAATATGCAATACTGTACAAGCTCTGCAAATGCGTGTGGTCCCGCTGCCACTCGGTGAGAATACTCATCATTTGGTCCTCCAAAATGACATCGGATTCGTCCTCGTACTCCAGCTTATCCTTGTGTTTGAAGTCGTGAATCATATTCACCAACTTCAAAATCCCCTTTCCTCCAATAATGGCATTTTCGTTATCATCCTTGATGTCTATGTTGATGACATGTACGATCTGCTTGACGTCACTGACATCGGCTCTAGCATAAGACCTCAGCATCAAGTCATCAATCACACTGTCAAAACATCTCTCTTCGCAGGTGATCACCAAGTCGAATTTGCCAGCATAACTGTTACTGTGCCACTTCTCAGGTGCCTTCTTCACATGACGGTTTCTGTCCAACATCCCAATCAATCCGTTGGACTCGTACATCTTACGACACGGCTGTGAAAGCAAGTCTTGATATATGTCTTCGTATGGTGTTCCAAACGCATACACGTTTGGTTTGTCGATAGATGGCCCTGGCAACCTCACAGACGACCCAGTCCCAAACGACTTCACATCATACCCAGCATCGCGTAGTTGCTTGTGCGACTCCATTGACCGGTTATTGTTGGATGCACACACAGTACATATCTTCAAGCTGTCCTCTTTCATGCTATTTTACTAAGACACACCTGTGTTGGGTGGTTGTAATGGAAACCCGAAATTGATTTTCAAACTAAAAACGGGAAACTTGAAAAATGTCAATCGTACCTGTATATTACCGAGGTGGTCAGCTGATACAGCACGTGATGACATTTACCCTTTTGGATTTTAAACCCCCAAAGCAAATGAACGGCAGTATCAAATGATGGGGTGTGTGTGGTGATTTCATGCGGTATTACTTCGTAACATGTAGTCTCGTGTGGTTTCGTGCGATGTAAGGTGTGTTTTCCTTTTTTTCGCGGTTTCAGTGATCGATTTGGCACCTTTCTAGCCAAGAATGGCGACTTGTCGAGCAAGTGCTAGTGAGGGTAGCCGTAGTGCTGGTTTAAACTCTAGGACAACAGATTCTCTTGGTGCATGATTGCCTCATACGAGTCGTCAATTTGCAGATGGTCCTCTGTTGAGGTTGCCACGGCCTCTTCTTCGTCTACCCCGTGTTCCTGGCCAAGGTCTACAAAGTCGTCATCATCTTGATTCGTGTCGTACTTTATGTCAATGAATTCGTCCCGCACATCTTCCTCGTTGATGGTGACAAACTCTGAATTTCTTCTCTTGCCTTCTGCTTTACTCACAGGATGAAAATGCACGATTTTGTTCCCCTTTTCGGTACATAGGCTTTTGAAATCAGCATAATCCTCGGGGTTTCTAACAAGCACCCCAATCATCATCGATGGATCTAAATTAGCCAATGGTAGTTTCTGGTAGTTGTTTGTATGGTAAGATTCGTAATTAGGGGCATCAGAGTAGTTTTGAGAAAAATGGGGATTTAGGTAGAATAGGTCTTGGTCCTGATACCCCACGAAATAAAAGCTCGATGATGGTTTTCCTCCAGCAATCCCCACACACTGTTTCATCGAAAGAAAATGTAGCAAGCTGCTGTAGTAGTAATTGTTGATTTGGTCGATTCCTAGTCTTACGGGTAAAAGCACCAAAACCCCCTCAATATCGTGCTGGAACTTTTCCAACACCATATCGTCGTACAAGTCGCCGCTATCGCTAACCAAAACATCAATTTTTGGCAACTGGGCCAATGGGACCATCTCTGTGTATCCCAGGCACAATCTGGAAATAGAGAGAGACGCAGCATTGGGACCAAACCACTCGCCTGGTTGTACTTTCAACGGCAGTTCTCCAGCCACCGCCACAAAATTGTGGAGCGAATAAGGACAAGAACCATTATCCTGGAACATATCTATGATGGCCTTGTCATCATCCATGAGCCTCAAATAAGTGTTGGCCAACAAGCTCTGCGAAGTCCGAATCATACACCCCCAGCCAACGTCGCTGGTGAAATTGGTCGAGTCCATCAAGTCGCCAAAGCTCATCGATTTGCTCAAGAGCATGCTCTTGGACAATATCACCGACCCTAGAAATGAAAGTGGGCTAGGTCCACTAGGAGAACGGGGGATCGGAGGGAACCCAAACCGGTACGTGAGACATATCTTGGAAAGCACGTCCTTGTTAGCCAGGTCGATGTCGTGGTACGTGTTGCCGAGAATTACAATGGGTGAAGTGTCGGAGTCACTGGGGGTGGTTGCCTCTTCGTCAGCAAACTTGGTGGTAATCTGGGTCCAGAAGTGGGCCAAATTGTACGAAATGCCGTTGTTTTCAACCTCTCCAGCATCTCCGCCACCGGAAGTAGCAGGATCTGCTGTCATAGTGGCCGATTGGGGGAATTGCTACTGGTCGACTAAAAGAAGAATATATATGTTTATATATTCATATATTACGTATAGAAATGCTGCATTTTGGCACCTCGTGCGAACTTTATCTTTTATATATAGAGGTTTTTATAATTTGTTGCAAAACCGCCACTTTTACTATTGATATTCAACAGTATGCCTAGACGGGGTGGACGAGGAGGATCACGTCGTGGTGGAGGTGAAAAGCTGACGTCGCACGGGCGGTTTTCGACCAGGAAACGTCGTGGTAGGTCGTCTTCTCGTAGAGGATCATCACATACGTCGCAAACATCGTCACGATTGCCGGCTCGCGACATGCCAGAGCTTGCTGATCTCGAGGAGTTCAGTCACAAGCCGGCTGAATCGTCGATGCGATACAACTCACGACGCCCAGGGCGCCCAGGTCGGTTGGTGGACGAGATAGAGTATACCGACTCTCATCATGACGAGATGATGAGGCAGCCATTACGGAATAGACCGCTTGTTTTTGTCAAAGCGAAGGACGTTTATGATCCCAGCGCAGAATTGTATACCAAAACGAAACAAGCTGCTGCCGAAAAGCTTGCCAAACAGGAGTTGATGGCCATAATACAAGCTAATGAGACTGAAGATTCTCGGGACCAAGAAAGTGATAGTGGCTTGAGCCACGGCGAAGAAGACTCGGAAGTGAGTGAAGAAGATGCGGCTAGTGACGTTAGAAGTGGTGGAACGAAGGTGAATGGTGGTTTGGTACTGTCTAGCTGGAGTCAAGGTTCTGAACCAGATCCAGATCCAGAACCGAAACTGGCCAAACGTACTGCTGACCACCACAACGACAACAACGACAACGAAATACCGATGCACTCGTTGCAGATTTGCGACACAGAGCCCCAACAGGTTGAGTTTGTTGTCGATAGTGAGCCCGATGAAGGTCTCGATGAGTTTCCCAAAGAGTCAATTGCAGCCATACTTCGCACCAAGTTCTTGAAGAACGATCTCTCTCTGGATTATGTGTTTAAACCAGACGAGCCAGTAGAGCAGGGTGGAGTTGAGTATAATCCTGTTCTCATAATAGGGAAAGTGTCTCTTTCCACAAAGAGAGATCGTAATGATAACGTTACTGCTGAGCTCATGGCAATTGATACATTGAACAAAGTCACTACCAAAGGTTTTGTTGACGAACACCACGATTCCATTTATTTTGATTCAGACAATGAGAATCTGGATACGAATGAAGCATACCAGGATTACATAAACCAAGTGATGGAAGACTTGCAAGATAATAGCGATTATGATGATGACGAGTATGAGAGTGACACGAACTTTGATATTATGGCACCACAAACTGATGAAGAAGACACCCCTGATGTAGACATTGACCAATCAGACGAATCAGATAAAGAGGATGAAAGCGAACAAAAGGATCCAGAGTATGGGTTTTTGCCAGAAGACTTTGAATTCGACGTATCCCAAGTGTCTGTCACCAACATGAGATTTGGAATTAAGAATCAGTATTATGCCAAAATCATGGATCTCACACTAGATGAGTTCTGCTGGATTGATGAGGATGATTTCGTCGAATACGTAACTCTGAAAGGGGTCAAGGAGCACAGACTTCAGAGCTTTTTGAAGTATATCACTGGAGGACTATATGACCAGCAGCCCCAGGAACC
Source organism: Suzukiozyma manassasensis (assembly GCA_030569175.1). NCBI lineage: Eukaryota > Fungi > Ascomycota > Pichiomycetes > Serinales > Debaryomycetaceae > Suzukiozyma > Suzukiozyma manassasensis. The sequence continues at coordinate 660,821 of JAJMKC010000001.1, read as the reverse complement.
GGACTATTCAGACGTTTACATATCTGAAACGTCAGAGGAAGAACTGGGAGATGAACTGGATGAAGATGAGGACAATTTGAGCGACCTTGTGTCGTTTGCCAAATCTCTGACAAAGAGCTTTGTGGGGACGGATAATATGATTCTCAATGAAACCGTGCGAACAAAAGGCAAAGGCAAAAACAAGCAGTTAGCTCTTGACAAGTATGATTTGGATACCCAGATATTTGAATCGTTACAAGCGCAATATCAAATACATCGAGAACGGAAAAAGAATAAGAAAAACATGCGAGACGAACAAAAGCGAGAACAGGCCATTAAGAACCATGATTTGACAGTCAAATACCCTTATTCGTTGCACATCAAGGAGATCCGTACGGAATTCGAGTTGTTCTTGCACGATTCGTTGAGGGATTCGCTTAGTTTCCCTCCCCTTGACCCTCATGGGACAAAGACGTTGATTAAAATGGCAAAATACTACAATATGAAAGCCATGAGATGTGGCCCCAACGGACTCAAGCTGTATGTGAAAGTTTCCAAGTTCAAAGGAACTTATCATTATTTGCCCAAGTATAATGAAATCAACCATGTGTTAAGACAAAGACCAATATTCAACCGTACTGATCAAAAACGACCTCGAGATGAATACACCGATACTGACGGAAATGCTAAAAAGGACAGAGCCAGAGGCAGAAACAAAAACCCATCCAAAGCCCATGTCAGGGAAGGAGACGTCGTTGGTGCCATGGCACCAGAAATTGGTCGTGACAACATTGGTAGACAGCTACTTGAAAAGTTGGGTTGGACTGCTGGTCAAGGTCTTGGGACTGGTGATAACATTGGTATCAACGAACCAATCATGGCTATAGTCAAGACCACAAAGACAGGGTTGAGATGATGGGGTAACGTGATATACAAAATTATAGACAATGGATGCAAATGCTACTTTTTCCTCTTTGACTTCTTACCACTACCACTCGAGGCTGGTGCTGGTGCTGATGATGGTGTGGGAGTGCCACTTTTGCTGGCATTCTTTTTCTTTTTCTTATTCTTCTTGTCGTTTTTCTTATTTGGCACTGACCAATCGTCATCACTGTCCTCTAGTTTTATACCATTGACCAACTTCATCAAGTCTTGATCGACGTCTTCAGTCTTGAGTGGTTTTTGCCCTGACGTTGCACTGGTCAGAATCATGTCATCTTCATCTTCCGATATCACGTCATCGACCTCATAGGTAGTGGTTGGTTGTTGTACGCGGGTTTCTGACTTCGGATCCTTCTCGTTGTTAGCAGAGACTTGTTCAACGACATCGGTGTCGTTCTTTTCCACTTCTGGGTCTTGCAATTGCGATTCTTCCACACTTTCAGTGTCAACTTCTGAGTCAAACTCACTGCTTGCCGTTTCGAAATCCTCCAAATCCACGTCGTCCTTGTCTATTCCCAACTCGATGCCTTCTTTGTACATTTCCCACTTCAATTTCTTCACGGCTTTTCTGTGTTTATTCGAACTTTCATGAGTCTCAAACTGATTCTTGTTTTTGAAAACCTTGTTACATATAATACACTCAAATTCATGCAAAAACCCATCGTCATTTTCAACATCATGGAAATCACCTTCGCTGACACTGGACTCGCTGCTTATATCGTATTCATCATTCAACATTCGCTGTAGCTCTTCAAGCTCATCTAAAGAGAGCTGTTGCCAATCTTGGGCAACATACCCGTTTTTGGCTTCCATCAAGTTTTTCCACTTTTGTTGTTTCTTCATTTCAGCAACTTGATCTTGCAATTCTTGTTGCTGTTTACGCTTCTTTTCTTTTTCGTACTGTTCCATACCATTCTTTACTCGAGGATCCCTCTTCTTGATAAACAAGACAAAATTTCGTATGGTTTCGTTGAACTCTTTTCTCGCCGCATCTCGAAGTTTCTTGTTTTCTCGTTCCATTAACCTTCTAGTCCGTCTATCTGGGGCCATGGAGTATCGGTATTCGTCCTTCCAATTGAACAGTTTCACCGACAGAAAGTTGTTCCAGTGGTTGTAGAACAACCTAATCTGTGAGCCGTAATCAGCCTTGCTATTTCCAAACCGAGGATACAATAAAAATTCCGAATCTGTCACCGCTACATTGTTGATATCGTCATCTTTGTACTTTTGGAAATCTGATAAAGATTGGGCTTTTCCATGAGTGACTTCTTCTGCGGCTAATCGTTCAAAAAGCTTCTCCACCACGCTGTAAAATCCCTGCTGGGTATCGTCAAATCTAGTGTATAGACTTGGATTGAAGTACCGTAAGATCTCGTCTACTGATATGCTGGGAATGATGATATCATTGTCTCCGTCGTCGATTACGTCGTCATCGTCACGCAAAATCGAATTCTTGTGAGAATCGTACCACGCTCTCTCTTGGGGATCACTCAACACTTCATAGGCGGCTCTGACTATGGCAAACTTCGAGGTAGCTTCTTCGATGTTATCACGATTCTTGTCAGGATGCAACTGGAGTGCCTTTTTTCTGTACGCTTTTTTCAACTCATGTTCAGTGGCTGTCGCTTCAACCCCGAGCAATTCGTAATAGCACGTCTTCATCCTCCAGTGACAGGAACTTCGATGTTAATACCTTAATGGGAACAATGAACTTTGATCTCATCGACCGTTCAGCGCTACCATTCATACTGCGAGCCGAACGTTGTCCTCGTCCGTTTAGTCCGCGTGGATGGTTGGTCCGACACCACCACCGTCTCGAGGTGGACTCCTCCACTGGCAATCAACTTGAATTAACTTACTTCGACTAACTTATGCTAAATTGTTAGTAACGCAGTCATTATTTTACCTCGTAGCCGGTTGAGTCCCTTTGATTAAGTATAAATCTTACCGTATTATTATATATACAACTACGAAACGTAGCATGTTCCTAAGGTATTCCCAACGGATTTTATTTCCCATTTTTATAAAATTTCTCCATAGTCAAAATCACCAACCTTTTGAATGATAGTCATCGTAACCATCGTCATTAAAATCTCCTAGCATTGAATTCCCTATTATATTTCGATCGTTGATAACCTTTGCAGGTAAAGGAACTTTCCCAAGCTTGTAATCCTTTATAATTGACTCCTTTAGCGACTCACTGAGCTCAGTTGATAACATAGATTGTCTTGTTGTATTTGGACTTAATGTGAACTTTTGCAATTTCTCGTGAGGCAGGATCCTGGGCAGACCATTCAGAGTTGTTGAAATTGGTTCTGACGCTGCATACGGAGATAATGACTTCGCCGTGTCTCTGGGCTTCGATTCAGAAATCTTTTGCTTCACTTTTATGTGATTGTTTGTGTGAGATCCTAAAGATGATTTTTCTGAAAATGATACCTCTGACTTATTGAATCGTGACATGGAGTTGTTGTAAATCTTTGTCAAGTTTATCGAACTTTTAGACAATAGGTTCTTGAACGAGGCATTCGAAAACGATACCGCCTCGCTGTATTTGCTCAAACTCGACGATAATGTCTCATTGTAACTTGACGATGTGAATATAATAGTTTCATTCTCCTTCTTACCCTTTCCAAGCTCAGAAAGTTTGGTAGTTGAATTCTTGGTTATTACATTATATTCGGAAATCCCAACGATTGACCGTTGCTTCCCTAAAATGTCGGTATCTCCTCCCCGATCATTCAAAATGTTCTCCCTCACCAAGTTGTTGTGGTAATGGGGATAATTTTTGGAAATATCTACCGATGAATTGTGCTTTTTGGAAAATAAGATTGAATGACGTTTGACTGCATTTGAAGAATTGTTTGGTCTGGATTGCTCCACTGTGATAATTCCCGTTGTTGATGATCTTTTGAGTATTGGTTTGTATGAGGGTGGTGGATGCTTTCCGTTTGTCATTTCGTTCAAAAATAACCCACTTAATAAAGAACGAGGTTTTTGCAAGATTGGAGTGGAGTTACGTTTTTGAGATGACTCTACAGCTATCGAAAGGGTAGATGTCGACGCACCACAGTCAGTATTTGCTCGAGGCTGAATTTTCTTGAATTGCAATGGATAAATCTCGGTATCTCTCAATTCACATCTGTCGTCATCATCCGAGGACACCGATAGCCACTCACTATCATTATCTTCATTCTTATCCAGACGGATCCGTCTCTTGTCGGTGCCACTCGCTAGATGATCGTCTTCAGAAGAATAGTCTTCATAGTCGTCGTCCTCGCTGATATCAGTTGAAGTGTAGTCGTAATCATCGTCGTCATCTGAAGTAGGTTCACGTTTGCGGTGAATATCTTTTCTATCTGATTGTTTCTTGGTCATATCATCGCCATTTGATTTGTAGTTACTAAAAAGTGAATCGTGGCGCTCAATGTGGGCATTTGTTGAGCGAGTCGATGCCACCTTTATGTTATCTGTAGATGTGTCCAGCTTATCTTCATGAGGTGGAGATGGAGAGTTTGCAATATAAAACAACCCCTTGCCAGGTACTTTCAAAGAATCTCGTTTTTGTTTGCTTTTGTTGTTGGTGGTAGAAGGTTCGGGGTTTCTCGTCTGGTATTGGATGGTGTTATTAGAGAATAACGAAGTCTTAGAAGAGACTCTATTAGTATTAGGAGAAATGGAAGCTGCCGAATTGACGGAAGCTTTTTTGATGGCATTGTCTAGTGTGTATGGGGTTTCTAGTTGTGCTTTAAAATTAGGATTTACCTCACGCCCAAATGTTTGGTTGGAACCGGAAAGTGGTTTTTTGGTACCATTGAATAACGACGAGTCGGCACCTTTTGTATCTGAATGAGTCGATTTGGATGTGTTTGAGATGTAATCTAGATCTTGTGATAAATTCATGCAATTGGGGGATACTGACGACGAATTAGAAGGTAGTTGTTTGGGCTTGTGATTATGGTGATTGTTTGGGTCATTTGGCTGTGGGTATAAATGACGATGGTGCGGCGATACGGTCTCGGAGCGATTGGACGACTCGTTTAGCACGGTCGCGAGTTGTTGCTGGTTGGTTGTGATTTGTAAAGATGACGGTGTTTCATTAGTGCGTTTCGTGCCACTGCCATCTTGTATTGGCTGGGTATGACGAGCGTTGCCCAAAAGCACGTTCGTCGAGGTTTCTGTCACCTTGGATGAATTATTCGAGTGTATAGGTGTTCTAGAATCAATAGGATGTGCATTTACGCCCCCTTTTTCTAACGCAGCACCGTCCCGACTCTTGTCTTCTAGTGTGGTATTAGCACCGCCATCATTCCGGCAGCAAGTGCCCAGCACTGCTGGATCAACACTGCCCTTTAAGTCTACTTCGGCAGTTTTAATGTCTCGCCGCCTAGCCCCCAACGACGATGATTCTGCCTCGTCGGTGATATCAATGGCGGAAAACAAGTTCGAAGCTGATAGCACGGTCAACGTTGATGACCACATCAAATCGTCAGCAGGAAGCGATCGTGATTCCATGCTATCATTCATGGTGCATTCTTCCCGTCAAAAGCTCACCCTTCGCTATGAAATCTCCCGATTTGGACTTCCTCAGCTTCCGCGTGGTGTAAATAATGTTTGGTATTTTTGCTTGATCATTGTGTTGTAAATTGAGTGACTGGTAAAAAGGCTCGGACTGCAGGTCGATGTCACGTGTAGGATCAAATCGGCCATAGGCGGCGGAGGTGCAAAAATTATCCATACGATAGCGGTTTTGTTGTGAAAATTATGCGCAGGTGCAGGACGCCAACCGACACGAGACGCACGACATTATAAAAGTGTCTGCGGTTTCGGTCGGGGGTGCTCTGGAGTGCATATGGATAAGGTCAACTTGTTCGGTTATGCATATCCCCGTAGGTACCGAGTGCATCAATACAAGAAGGAGATTTGTAATGCCAGGGTAAATAGTCCACGTTCAATTGGTAAGACATGCCACGTTTCTGGTGAGGGAATAATGGGTGAAGTCGGTGTTGTGAAGAGTTATTGCATCTTCTTCCCAGGCTGTTTCTCCTGACTGTCGTCACTTGGGACTACTTTGAAATGAAATTCGCAAGTGCTGTAGAATATGGATTGTATTTACTAGGCCATTTACGCTGCCTGTGCTTTGTTTTCATTTTTGCACGGCTGACAGATCCCTTTCTCCGAGAATTTTAAATCGTACTTCTATTGTCTGCATTGTTATGCATAATAAATGCAGCCCATCTCAACTTCGACCTAAACGATACTCTGCTACCTTCACAACTTAAGGTTGCTCCAAGGGTGGTGACACTCGGACTTTCGTGTCGATATATCTAGTGCCTTGTCTCTTTGCTATTCGCCTTACAGCAAATCTTTTCTTCTCTAGCTGAAATCATTTATTACTTTTAAACACTCAAGTTTGTGCAAACTCAACTTACTCGACGCTAAGCTATGCAATTATAATATGCATCTGAATTGGACCTTGTCCAAGAAGAATTGAATAATTCAAGAATTGAAATGTTTTTGCTCAACCAAATTCAAGCATACTTTTGTTCGGTGTCGATAACAGAAATAGTGTCTTGCTCTTCCTCCCTAACAAAGTCTCTAATACCTTCTTCCCCGAATTTTTCCATCATCTTGCCGGCATCAAAAACATCAACTTCGGTGGTCTTGAACTTCCGTGCTGGTACACCTTGCTGGAACAAGGCATCCAACTCAGCAAAAGTTCTTCCTTTGGTCTCTGGTAACTCAAAGTACACCCAGACAGCACCAATGGCTGAAAATACAGAAAAGAAGAACCCAGTCTTGGCTTTCCAGTTCCATGCAGTAGGGTTCAACATGTATGGCATCATAATACCGATGACAATACCTCCCAAATTATACAAGTTTCTTGCCAACATGACAGTTCTAGCTCTCAATCTGGCCGATGGAATTTCAGCAACGATACAGTAACACATTGGACCCACAGTCAAGTCATAAACGAAGGTGTAGAAGATCAACATCGACCCGATTGCCCATGAGGTACCTGACCCATGTAAGCATCCCAAAATCCCCACAATAATCAATATAATCGTTTGCACACATAGCCCTCCAAAATACATCTGGAATCTTCCAACTTTCTGGGAAACAAACCACGATCCCGCAGTTCCCATGATCCCAATACAGTATTGAATGATGGAAAACGAAAACGAAAAACTGATAGACATACCAGCTTGAAGATAGAAGTATGTAGAGTAACCCATTAATGACGAACCAGTAATCGATTGGAATAACCACGTCAACGCAGCAACTCTTGTTCTTCTGAAATCAATACCTTTGAAACAGTCTGAAATTGCCCCGGTAGTGTGGAGAGATTCTTCTTTCAATTCCAACTGGATTTTGGTCAACATGGCACCAGCAAGAACATCTTTATCGGGCAAATCCTTATTTTCGGTCAATAATCTTTTGAGGGCATTTTTGGCTTCAGCATTCCTTCCTTTCTTGACCAAATACCACGGAGACTCAGGAGCAAACAACACCCCTAAAAAGATGGGAATTGGCCATATCCATTGTACAGCAAACGGAATCCGATACGCATTAGCGTTCGTTGATGAACTCACGGCCTTCAAAACTCCAGATGACATCACTTGTCCAAACACCCAACAAATATTGACATAAGTGGTAAGATATACTCGCAAACACGACGGAGAAACCTCAGCCGCATAGGTGACAGTAATAGTTTGATATGAACCCCAATTAATACCCAATAACACATACGCAAGCAACAAAACACTGATGTTAGGAGAAAAAAATTGAAGGAAAATCAACCCCACCGAAGTGACTAATGCCGTCATCAATGTTCTTCTGTACCCAACGATATCAGCCGTGTACCCAGCAATGAACAACCCAATTAATTGACCACATTGGTACCCCATAGCCAACCCAGTTTGCCATCTAGTTGGGATCTGGTACTCGTCAATCTCGGGATAATATTCCCCGTATTTTTTGTTGAAAGCTGGAAATCCAAACATCGATGTCAACAAGTTGGTGTCATACCCTTCCATGATCAATGCTGATGACAAGATGAGCGACCACATAACAGCTTTGGGGAAAGTCTTGATCCCTTCGCCCAATGGCATTACCTTATCCTTGTGATCATTGTCCTTAGCTTCGTTGGACATATCCAAGAACTTGGAGATGTACTCGTCCATTGCTGCCCCATTTATTGAGTCGGATGAGCTTTTCTTTGCGAGTCCGATGGTGATATCGGACTTTTTGACGTCCTCGACGTATTCAGCAGACATGAGTATAGATAGATACTACTTGATCGATACTGAAAAACAACAACAACTGTACCAGATGATCATCTACTATTTATATCATCTCTCCAGACAATTTAACACTCACCAAGATTGAAAACAGAAAAATTATTTTATTGTGGAGGTACAGTAAAAATAATGCCGTGATTATTTCTGATTATTCTGTACAGCATAATGGACGTCAAGCTTGGTCATTTCGTGCCAATACCCAACAACTGAGGGGTTGTTGTTAGGCTTTCTTTTGACCAATTGTATGAGAAAACATTGATGGTGACGCATCAATTGATTCTGGCCCTGTTATAGCGAGTTACTTTTAGCGCCGTATTTACCATTATCCCAAATGTCGGTTAAATTATTTTGAGATAGACCATTTATTAGCTAAAATAGGATTTATTTTTTGCGAGTATTAATCCGTGGAATGTCTCAATATCTTTCGCAACTTTGTTCGCAATTACGGTAATTGCGAACAAGGTTTAGTATTATTCCGTACTTTGAGGTACGTCTTTCATCGAACCCGCATAATATTCTGGGGTTAACCTGGAGTATGCATAATATACATCTTGCCCTATTGTATAACTCGGAATAATTCAACCACAAAGGTTATTCCTCCACAAACTACGAGGTTCGGCGAATGTTCCCTTCCATCTTCGTCGCTCCATGAACATATTCCAAGCAATGTTCCGCCATGCTAGGTTTTTGGGAATAGTACTTCGTACATAGACCAAATAGTAAGCTTTGCAGATTTGGTGCTAGCAATGATTCAATGTCTGCTTGTAGCCTCTTTCTTCTACTCCACAATTGTATAACGCTTGGCTTATATATCGATGTCAATGAATATTTCTCTTGTACTCTTCAAAATCCATCAGCCCATGTTTGTTGTGTGTTCTACATTTTATGGGCTACAAGAAAATTCCGGATCATTTGGGAATGATGGTGCGCTTGAACCGACCAGCAAACAACAATTTCCGGTTTAATCGTGTCACACTCGTACGGACGGAATAATGCCTTTGCTCATCAGAAAACACCAGAGGATTCGTTTTTTTTCGAAATTGTTGAATCGATTGCCAACGTAAGATAACTGTTCTTGGCAAAACCTTTGATTTTGTCACCACTTCCATAAACAGATGTTCCCTCGCTAATTCAGGGTTCGTACAGCTCTACAGAGGCTTTCTCTTTTACTTAAGTATGTGTATAACAATAGAAAACTAGTAGAAACAATGAAATAAACAATAATAATCACAAGAACTCAATTCTGTGAATCTCCGCGTAAGCGGGTTTTCACCACATATCGTAGTAGTCTTACAATTGCAACGAGTACGTAGTCAAAGGCGGCAAGACAGTTGATACAAATAGCAAGATATTTCATTTATCTTAAGCCATCATACTTGCGTAATACTACACATCATTACAAGAAGATCCCAATTTCCAAGGCCAGTAAATGTTAAAACTGCCTCAAAGCTGTACTTTCTTCACAAAATTACATGGTAACAACTTTAGAAATCGTGTTCTCTCAATGGCGACAGAGCTCTCTAAAAAGATCAAAACTACATCAATATTTGCTAATTGTTTCGCACCCTTGATTGTAGAACTTTTTAATGGTTGCGCCTATATTCTACCTTAACATTCATATATTGTTCCGACCAAGTATATAATCTAGTGCAATTGACTTGGTGTGAGTGCTCCGGTGCTTTTCTAACTCTTTATGGTCACTAGATTATCTTGACAATGACTTGACTTCTCACACAGTTTGGTAAATGTGAGGAACTCAGAATATATCTGACAGCAAGCAATTTCTACCTTAGTCCAAAAATTATGCTTTTCCTGGTGCACAGACTCAATTGCACAAAGTGTAGCTCCGCATCATTGTTCTGAAAATTGTTGCAGCTTCGACGACACAAAATATATTTACATGATCTCCATTAATTAATCCGATGTCGCATGTATGTAGCCGTAGCATATTGAAATTCTATATTCAGTACTATTAAGATCGTAACTTCGATTTGGAGATGCCAGATTTTGTGAAACAAGGCGAGGCTTTCGACTCAAATCAATCACCGTCGTCTCAGGAAACCCCTTCTGGAGCTGAGACAGCGTCCGGAGGTGTCAATTCCGTGGAGGACCAAGTGGTGGAGGAACGCAAGAGTTTGTTTCAGCAATTGCAGGAAGACAAAGGTACGTAACAATGGTAAATATTATTAAAAATTCTCATAGCAGTGCGCCTAACACGTCTAGAGTTGAAACAACAGCAGTTTCAACAACAGTTTGAGTCTAAAAACTCGGGATTTAAGCTAGATGAGAAGTCAACAGCATATTACGAAGATTTACAAAAGAAGCGACTTCAAAAAGAAAATGCCGCAAAGCAAGCAGACGAAGTCGAGCTTGACAGGTTCAAGAAGCTAAAACAGCTGATAGTGAAAATCACGCCATTGGTGCCATTGGTGTCGAACAATAAGATCATCAAGAAAAAAAACCTGGTATCTCCATCAATTGCCCAAAAAAAAATTCCAGAAAAAAACCAAGACAAACCTCAGCCCGCCCCTATTGTGGGCGACTATTCGAGTGGTGACGAAAGTTGAGTTTTTTGTGGTGGTTTTTTTCTATGTTTTTCACGTCTCTTGTTGACATTCAAGGAAACACCATTTTGTAGTGCATATATCACTATGACTTTTTTATTGAGATTTTTCAGGTCAAATCCACCTAAAAAAGACTACTTGAGTTCACGATGTTTGGTCCGTTCTTCCAGGCCACAAGAGTGGCATTCACCAGATCTCCTGTGGCAAATGTTTTAATTCAGACCAGAACCAAAATGAAATCTCACAAGGCCGCTGCAAAAAGATTCATCAAAACCGGTACGGGAATCAAGAGAAGACAAGCCGGGAGAAACCATGGAAATGGTGGGTTCAGTTCCAATAGCTTGTCTCATTTGGATGGGTTTGTCAAAGTCACAGACAAGGGCAACCATTTGAAAAAGATTATGAGATCTTTGCAATAATTCCTTGTGACCCAAATGGGCCCATTTCACCAGCGAAGGCCCCAGCCTATTTTCATTTCTATTCTTCTGACACGAGCTCGCGATTAGAAACTGTATTCTAACTACTGTCCTGTAAATATCAAATATACTAATACATCATACTTTTCATATTTAAACCATCTATTGTATATTTTATTCGAATTATCAATCTATTATACATTTTATTCTATGGATGCCCCTATACACTGTAATGATTATTTTTGTTTATGTTCTATTTCTTTCCACTCGTTGGTTTGAGGGTCTTTCTTCAATTCCGCAGTTGGGAAGTAATGGTAGTTCGTCCTCAAAGATATCGCAAAAGGAATGTTATCAAACGACACCAATCTCAACTTAATGTAGGTATTGTCAGGGATGTCCTTGACAACTTTTATAAAACACTCAAGATCCTTCGTTTCGTGATCATTGACGTGGGTGATGAAACTGTTAACGGCAATTCCGTACTGATGAGCTGGTCCTCCACTGCTCTTGCGAATGACGTAAATTTCCGAGGGGATCTTTTCCATGATTTGCCGAACACCAGTGTGGGGTGCTTGCAATATAGCACCGGCCCAGAACACTACGTGCGACGTGTTACATCTTGATGTGTCAATGGTAGGCACCTCAATATCAAGCTCATTCTTTTGTCTGATGATCTTGAAATTCAACTTCTCCTTGGTGTGCATTATTTCAAAGTCTCTCATCGACTTGACAAGCTTACCTTCCACCGACAATATGATATCCCCGGTTTTTAATGCAATTTGTTTTTCATTCAATGGCGATGCCGAAACTCGGCGGACATTTAAAATCGAGATTTGTTCGTTGGAGCTTTCTTCAAATTTGGAAATCCATTCTTGAGGTACTCCTCGAGTTCTACCGAGCAAAACTGTGATGGGAGCGAATTCGGCTTCCAACAACCGTAATTGTGGTGGTTTGTTATGCTTCTTGAGGTACCCAATAACGTCAGTAACATCAGTTACATCAAGACCCATTTTATATGTTGTTTCATGGGATCCATCGTAGTTGGATTCACCCAAATAGGTTAGCCAAAATGCCCGTATCGTACCATCATTGTCAGCCAAAACACCAGCTTCACACTCCTGGCACAATTTACTGTCAAGTAAAACACATTCGAGGTTCGTCCCTCTGTACCGTGGTGAGCTGGTGTTTGGAGGAATACTGAGAGAAGAAACACTGCTCACTTTCACATCATCAGTCACTAATCTCATGTTATAATTATGACCAACAAAAAACACCTTATCTCCAGCTTTCAACGGCTTAGTGCCAAACTTTGGCGTCTTAACATCAGCAACTACAAGCTTTGGATCGTACTTGACAATGGCATAATTCAAGTTAGGGTGCAAAAACACCACTTCACCTGGAACTTCTATCGATTCGGCAAAAACCACCAAGATATCTAGCATATCGTGAGGGACAAATTTTCTAGAAACAAGGACGTATCCATTCTCTGCGTCAACAACAACAGCATAATCCAATTCTGCCCGGAACGGGTATGAGTCCATGGGCACAGGAATAATTGCTCTGATTTGTACTAATGACTTGGTTATCGATGCACACCCCTTCTTATCCTCATCAATGATGTTCAAGTCTATGAACTTGGCCAGTTGTGGCTCAAGTGGAACTGGTGGCAATGCCTTTTCCTGCAAGTCGGTGAAGTCCCACAATCCAGAAGTATCATTTCTCACAGCAAGTCTAAAAGTGGAATCCCAATGTCTCTCAACATAGATCACTTTGACGTTTTCCGTGTGCAATTCAGACACATGACGATAAGCGATACTGATTCTCGAACGATCTGGAATCTGTTTCATGACTTCAATGAGTGCGTCCAAATCGGGTGTTGGCTTGTCGTCAACTGATTCTAGTAACCAACCATTCTTTTCTGAAGATGGGAACAAGAATGACCCAGAAGCATCGTTGATGTAAACCCCCTTCACTGCAATACAATATATTCTTGCAACTTGATACGACAAGTTGTTGAATGAAGCTCCAGCGACGTCTACGTATCTGTCGGGAGTAATGTTGTGTAAGTCTCCAATCTTGATTTTTTGACAGAGTTCTTCACCGCTTCTTTGCACCACAAACTCCAATTCATTGTCGACATTTTCATCCAAAATCTCGTCGACTTGAATAAACGACGAGATAGGCGTGCCATTGATGGAAATAAGCGTATCTCCTTCTTTGATTAATCCATCAGCTGGCCCTTCTGGCAAAATGAGTTCGGCCACCAAAAGGCCAATTTTATCGGGGAACAATTTCCTGGCTTTTGCTTCGGCTTCTGGAGTCAACCCCAATCTTCTACATTCGTCAAAGGGCTTCAATTGCCACTCAACTTGAATATCACCTCTGTTTATCGGTTTAGATTCCTGAATACATTTCAATGCTCTCAACGGTCTGTACACTGGCAAGAAGAAATCTGTCGATGCTTCGGAAGATCCCCCTGCCTGTAATGCCACCACGTTTCCATCTTCGTCAACCACAGGAGAACCAGAAGACCCTCCCGATGCTGAGGCTGCTGCCTGGATATATTCTGTATTAAAATCATTATAGGTCAAAGGACCATAAACCGGAGCATTTCTGTCCAATCTGGAAATAAACCCCGACAAAATCGACAACTTCTCCCCGGCATCGTTACCGACTACTCTGATTTCCGTGCCCACCTTGGCTAATGCTGGTTTCAACTGTAATTCGGACAACTGTAAGTACTTGACCAGTTGAGGGTCAAATTGCAAAAACCCAAAATCATGGATCGGATCACGGTATATCGGTCTTACAATGGCCTCCTCGTGGTTGTCAAACACAACGTACCCACAAAAAGGACCTGGTCCCACCACATGTCTGTTGGTCAAAATCAACCCATTCTTAGCATCAACCACAAACCCCGTGGCTTCACTAACAATGGCAGTTTCTGTGTCGAAACTCGTCACCTGTGTAAACTGGATCGATACAACTGCATTCACCACCTTGGTGATCGTCTCTTGCCACAAGTTCCCGTTAGCACACCCTGCGACCGCATCAAATATAGGTGGTGGCGATTGCGACTCGTCGGAACTAATATATTCCTCCACTTGGTCACACCCAGCGTCGGTCTGAAGTCGCTTGAGCAACTTGTCGTTGTCAGAGTCTCCAGATAACCTTCTTTTCGCTGGAGACACCTTCATGATTTACACAATATTTCGTGGTGAGATGAAGCGTCTATTTGCAATATATAGTTTTTTTTCTCATCGATATCCGGCATGCGATGATTAACCATTTTGGGTGGAACAGCCTTAGCGGTGATTGTGGGTTTTGGGGTTGTGGTAGGAGAGTTCTTAATGGCTAGGTGGATTTGGGTGAGGGTTTGCAAGTCCTGGTGGATTTTTGGTAAAGTTTATTATGAGTTTTTGGTGCCATTTGGAACCACTTTCTCCGTACTCCTTTGACTCTCTTTCACATTCTCCATACTCGTCATTCTCTATTATGCTCCACCCAATATATATACTGCTCCATAATTGGAGATTTAAGTTCGTGCTGCCCACTTTGTTTTGATAAAAGCAGATTTACGTTGTTTGCCTTTCACTCGAGGTGCGGATCTGCTCCATCACGTTCTTCTTCCACGTCTTGTAATAAGAGTCCTGGGACCTCAATTCCACTAACACATCACCAGTGATCATGGCCCCAAACCTCTGCAAAAGATTCCAGTCTTGACCCACTCTGGCATGGTGTTCTTCCGTAGACTTGAGATCCAATGATTTGCTTCCATACATGTACTCCTGCTCAATATCATGGATCCATCCTTCGTCCTTGACCCAGCTTTCAACAATATTGCACCACAACTGAAGATTCCATTGCATGAGACCACCCTTCTGGTACTGGAACAATTGCGTCATCAACTGTGACTTCAACCCCATAGTATTGTTGATCAATTTGTGATTCACTCGGATATACGCAGAATGCACTAGTCCACACGCTAACATCCATTCAGATTTCTTGACAAACTTGTGCTTATGTTCCAAAAACGTCTCAATTATTGCGGGAGTAAACTTGGCTGGAATGTAAAAGTTGTTGGCAAAAGTGATCAAATCGACGATACTAACATGTTTTCGGTCATAGACGTACTTTATAGGGCTGGACTTTGTTGGAGATTGGGGTTTTTTCGGGGTCGTCTTGGGATTAAATGGTGATTCTTCATCAATAAAACTTGACTTCTTTTGACGTTTGGGAGTAGAATCAGACAATTGTTGCAATCGCTTCAACGGGGACGACAACTTGGGCGTACTCTTGGTGCTCAACATTGTTGTACTCTTGACTGGTGACGATGTCGGCGTGCTATATCGAGATTTTCGCGGGCTTGAGTTGGGAGTATTAGAAGCAGATTGAAGTACCACATTATCACGAAAATCGTCAATTAACCTTCCGGCGGTTTTTGGCGGTAATGGAATCTTGGTAATCTCGGGATTCGGCAATTCAAAGTTGTCTTGAAATCGTTCAATGGCTAAATAGGTGCAAATGTGGTACCGAGCAATCTCATTACGAGGCCCAATTGAGGGTTTCTCTCGCAAACTAAGCTGGTACAATGATTCAATATACTTCAGCAAGTTGGGCGGCACTGTTCCATGGTATGCGGGTATGATATCTTTCACTGACTGGGAGGACTTTCCATTCATGATCGCCCAGACGACAACCCACAAACAACGGGAATTGGGGGAATTGTGGTGGAGGAGAAGAAAATTAATATAGCATGTCACGTGCTGTAGCATGTGACTAACCGTTGATTTTTTGTGTAAGTTTTTGATCCGCGTCCGGGTAACATTTCAATTTTTCCGCACTTTTTAGCCAACCAGAAATAACGAATTATAACCACCAAATTACCACGCGAAGATATTGTTCATCAAGGTTGAAGTAATGTTGAGCAGAGTGATTTGTAGACCAGCCGTGTTTGGAGCACGTTCCTTCTCGACGTCGTTTGTGCAATTACAAGACAAAGTGTTGGTTACCACCATCTCCCCCGACGTACCAAAAGAATTGACTAGTGGGGCACCTAAAGACTTGACTACGTCGAGAGTGGTGAGAATCTTTCAAGAAGCCAAGCCAGCTACCCAATCCAGTCACAACAACGGAACGTCGTGGAAATTAGACTGGGATGTGTTAGGAGCAGGGAACAGATGGGAAAACGACTTGATGGGTTATCAAGGATCAGCAGACTACATGCAAGGAACCATCATGAAGTTTGACACCAAAGAAGCTGCCATCAAATTTGCTCAAGGACAAGGATGGGATCACTACGTCCAAGAACCAAACAAGAAGAGATTCAGAAAGAAAGAGTATGCTACCAACTTTATCCATTCTGCTGGACCATTAAAACATATTAGAACCAAGTAATTGGATTACGGTTCTCTGTATCATATTGCATATTGCCTCATTTAGTTGATAAACTATAATATATTAGTGTTAAAGGGGATGTAGGCAGGAGTAAGGAGGCAGGAATTCATCGTGCTAGGGAAATGGAGACCGTTTGCGGCATGGCTCGTTGCATTGTTGCATTGTTGCATTGTTGCAGCTGAAGGCACTGTAGCCTACTGCAAAATGGTGGGTAGTTTTGACTGTGTGCAACGCTGGTGCAACCATACTCCAGATGAAACAGCTGTGAGGGCCACGCAAGTATTGAAACGATAAATTCCACACAATTGTGTTTTCTACTGTTTGCGAGTCGACGCAGTAGCTACACTTACTGTACTGGTAGTGGCATTGGTGGTGCTGTTCTTTGATCTACTAGCGATGAAGGTTGTGCAGGTAACGGATATTTTAGTCAAGGGTAGCACAAGCCATAGCACTTCTCTCGCCAACTAATGGAACGGAGCAGCTGTGTGCTCGGCTACAGCAGCACGCCGTGTGGCCACTACCTCGTAGATGATTCCCAAGTAAAGTGATAAATGAAATGGAGCCATGTATGGTAGCGCTGTAGCAGAGGTTAGGAGGAGACTTTCGCCGTCTAGGCTAGAGGTGATGTAGCGCTAAGATTAGGCGTATTGTGGGGCGTTAGACGGTTATCAACGTGCTGAAGGTAAAAAACCTCGGAAGCGAATTGCTTGAAAACAAAAACATAACTCAATTGTAATGACGAATATTGAGAAATAGTAGTATAGTGAATAGTAATGGCAACTAGTAAAGTTAAATAGTAGTGATAGATTGTGATGATGAGTAACGTAGCGCCAGTTTGATTCAGTGCATGTTATATTTAGTGCAATTGACAGCTCTCCACGGTCATCATGGCAAAACATCGTTATCTAATCGATACACATCAGAAGATGTTATTCTAGTTCTCAATCCCCTAGCCCTACTTCATACAACTGGTGAACCATTATGATCGTCAACACGAGTCTCTTTGCCACTCACAAACACCACCGCCGTGAGGCCACCGTAAAATACCGCGATATGGTTGACAATTCGCGGTGCTGGTTTTATAGTGGAGGAATTGTGATGCTTATTGCATATAGCTCGAGCATACAAAAATTCCAAATCTACACTCACACAGAATAACCTTATTTGCACGCGATGTCGTACAATCATTACAACCGGGGGCATGGCTCTGGGTACCGAGATGGGTATTCTCGGTCCAGACATGGCGATGGCAGAAAAGATCATCGGCATGCCGATAGATATGACCCCCGACACGATGGTAGGCAGAAAGATGGCAGACATGGCGAGAAGTACGTGGATAGATATATAGACAACAGAAGCGATTCGAAAAGGAATTCCAACAATTCTCATGCAAAACCGTCACATTCCACTACCAATTCAGGGTCTGGCCATTCCACTCCGTCGTCATCACAGCATCATCCTCCATCTGGACCTCGAGGACAAGATACCAAGGAAAAGTACTGTGGAACCAATCCCGTTACCGGAATCAACCCGTTTGATAAAGACTTTGCAAAGTTCAATCATCATGGCGATGTTGAAAACGCCTGTAACTTTCCCCATCAAATAGATCGTAAGAAAAATTATCGCATTCTCGACTTGGCTAACAAGTCGAAATCTACCAGGTTCAACGGAGGTGATCTCGCATTGGTGACAGACCCTAGACTAGAAGATGTTGTCCATTATTTCCAAAAACCTAATAAAATGTCCAAGAAGTTTCCATTTAAACAATTGCCCCAAACTAGATATCAGTACGATGAAGATAGTGTGGGTCCACCACCCCAGACGGAGTTGGTAGTGTGGGATTTACCTCCAACTACTCATGAAGTCTACTTGACGAATTACTTCAAGAGTTTTAATGGAAATGCCATCAAAGATATCAAATTCGTGAGTGATCCTACGTATGCTGTTCCGTTAGGAATTGTCAGTTTCAAATTTCATGGGAGCGTTGAAAAGGCTGGCAAATTGGCAAAACAATTGGTGACAACAATAAGATTAGAACAACCCAAGATTGATGGGGTGCCGTTGAAAATTGATCTCAATGATGTAGATAGCAAGCTTTTGCATTCCAAAATCGATATTGCCAAAGAAAAGTTGAGGATGAGTCGAAAGATCCGCGAAGAACAGGAGAAGAAGGCGAGACGAGAAATGGAGGAAAAGCGTAGAATTGAAGAGCAAAAGAAACGAAAGGAGAAGAAAGAGGCAGATGAACGCAAAAAACAAAGTGATAAGGAGCTCCACAAATTCAAACCAAACACAACGTTACTCTCAAGAAGACACAACAATAAAGTGGTACCAGGAGTCATATTACCTGAAGACTTGAAAAAATATGTCAAGGACCGACCTTACATCTTAATTCAAGATAAGTATGTGCCCACAAGAAAAATCACTTCACTGGACATCAAAAGGACTCTTAATAAGTATGATTGGACAAGAATTATCTCTGACCGGAATGGGTTTTTTATTGTGTTTAATTCACTCAAGGAAGCAGAAAGATGTTTTATGAATGAAGATGGCAGAAAGTTCTATGAATATAGATTGTTCATGGAACTAGCTACTCCAGAAGGATTCTCACAAATCAGCAATGAAGACGATGATTTATTCTCTGCAAAAGTTACTAAGCACGACATAATAGACGAAGCATCAAACATGTTGATCAAAGAGTTCCAATTATTCTTGTCAAAAGATATTCGTGAGCGGATTATTGCACCTACTGTTCTTGATTTATTGAACCATGAGAGATATCCTGAGTTGGTCGAGGAATTAAAAGCAAAAGAAGCTGCCAGTAAGCCACCCCGGCCATTGGTGACAGAATCCTTGAAATTGAAGCAAGATGCGTTGTCCAAACTAACCAAAACTAAATTGAACAGTTTCCAACAGTCCCTTCCATCATTCAAGAAGAAAAACACTTCACTCAAGAAATCAAAGAAGAATTTAGTACCTATGCAACATGCGCTTAATTTCGATCACGACTCAGAAGATGATGAAGGATATGACTCTAATACGAGATCGCTAACTCCAGTATCTTCTTTGAAGAGAGATCGTGCTTCCACTGTAACCAGCGTTGAACCCGAAGATGAGCCAGAATTGGAACCAGATACCAAGAAACAAAAGACTGGGTTGAGAAAGACATTCTTGTACGAATCATCGTCTGATGAGGAAATGGAAGATGAAGAAAAAACTAATGAAGTAGGTGTCTCTGACAATGTCGAAATGAAAGAATTAGCTGAGAAGGAGAAGGTCTCATCTGAAGTTGATGAGATTGACTATTCCAAGAGTGATGAAAAGTACCAACCTACTGAGGTAAAGCCACGCACTGTTTATCCTGAAGTCAAAATGTTGCCTTTGGATGCATTTACTTTGGATTCGTTGCAATCCACAATAAAAGATAATGAAGATTTGGAACTTGCAAGATTGGTATTATCAGAAATGGATATTGAACCAAGTGACTTCAAGAATAATATTGATTATTGGGCGTGGAAGCAGAAGGATTTGAGTAGTGTGTCTCAGGAAATTGTAGAAGATATTGAACTCATTGGTGCGTTGAAAGATTCATTACAGAATTCCACCGGATCGTTCAGAAGTGAAGGGTATAAAAAGATTCTGGAGAAGGATAAAGTTGATTACTTGCCACATAGACGTAAGATTCACAAGCCATTAAAGACGGTGCAACATGAAGATGACGATGACGATGTGGATAATAATGGAAAATCGGCCACAAATGGAACTTCGACAACGAGTAATACCAATGGTATACAAAGTTCAAGAGTTAATAGGGCGAACAATAGAAGATTTGCTGCAGATATCACTGCACAAATTGGAAATGAGAGTGAGGTTTTGAGTTTGAATGCATTGACTAAACGGAAAAAACCAGTTTCTTTTGCTAGATCAGCCATTCATAACTGGGGATTGTATGCACTTGAGCCCATTGCTGCTAAGGAGATGATTATTGAGTATGTTGGGGAACAGATCCGTCAACAAGTGGCAGAACATCGAGAAAAGAGTTATTTGAAGACCGGTATCGGATCATCGTACTTGTTTCGGATTGATGAAAATACTGTCATTGATGCCACGAAGAAGGGAGGAATCGCAAGATTTATTAATCATTGTTGTAATCCTAGTTGCACTGCGAAGATTATCAAGGTTGAAGGAACAAAGCGGATTGTTATTTATGCGTTGAGAGATATTGACGCAAATGAGGAGTTGACTTACGATTATAAATTCGAGCGTGAGACAAATGACGAAGAGCGGATTCCATGCTTATGTGGAGCGCCAGGGTGTAAAGGATACTTGAATTAGTATAAAGCATGCATAATATTTACAATTATTGTAGATTGAAACTATTTGAAGTAGATAGATTGATATTTTATATTTTGGGAGATTTGTTGTGCAGCTATTACGTCACAGTTTTCTACCATTGAAGGTCACATTCTTGCAAGCATTTATGTAAAAAGTTATCAAAATTTTATCATTTCTTCAATCCTTTTACGAAAATACTCGAATAGCCGAAATTTCAAAAAGAGGATCAAACGCACATCTTGCCAAATCAATGTTCATGCCATTAATGTATGGCTGTGTATGGCTGTGTATGGCTGAGGCTGGATACGACATCGTGCTTCCATATTTACGTTGATATGCAAGGTAAAATGAACATTTCCTATTTGGGATGAAATGTTATTGTTGTCAGTTAAGAAGAAACAGTACGACGGCGATAACAATCCATACTCGTCATACCAATGGGGAAAATATTCCAAAGAGAATTACATGTATGAGAATTATGCTGTTTCTGATTAACGTCTCAACAGAAGTTATTGTGGTTGATGTCATTTTCAGAGTTCACCCAGCGAATCGTAGATTTAGATACAAATATGTCAGGGTACCCAGAGAGACAAATTGTATAACCACATATAGGACATGCTAAAGCCTGGAAAAAACCCTTACACGCATACTCTGATGCAAGGAATTCCTGACCAAGGAAAGCACCAGGACTTTAGACTAAAGTAAGGTTAAAGCTACCCAGCCTGAGAAAGAAAATATCAGTAGAAAACTTGGGGCTCAAAAAATGCACCTCCACCATCAGAAAGGTTGTATACGACTCTGAAGCGATAGTACAAAAAGTTATTTTGTAGATTATCGTTGTGACTGTTTAGAAATGGTTTTGTAAGGTGACGCACTGAGATGCATAAATAAGAATATGGTGCAGCACCGTGCATTGGATTAAATAAACGAGAAACATAACGTCAAGCTCGGCAACGACACCGCAGAACTTACGAGTGTGGTAGTACCTAAATCTGCTGTAGAAGAGAATACCCAGTAGAAGGTTGTGGGGTTGAAATCACAGGTTTTTGGTGGGAGTTGCCACACCTCGTATTGTGATCTCGCTAATACAAAGACTTAATGTCACCCTTGAACCATTTCAAAACGTTACCACTTTCACCATGACTGAAACGAAACAGCAGCAATGTTCAAAACGGCAAAACTAATATGAAACACAGAAACCTTCCACACTTGTTGTAGGTTATGGTTATCGCCAGAAGAAGACAATTCAAGAAACTCACGTGAGACAATAATATTTACGATTCCATCATATTTGGTAAATTCCAAATTAGGACAAAGGTAAATAGGCTTCAAGATGAACAAAAACATATATATTTTGTGACTTAGAAGGCAGAATTATTCCCATCCATATACGCCTACCAGTGTTACCTTACCATTCTACAGGCTGTGTGGACATACACCGTGTGGTTTGTTGAATAATTTCCATTGTTGTTGACTTTGTACTTTGTGTAATCTATTGTGGTATATTTTGCGATTACTACATTTTCAAAGTATAGATTTTCACTACCATTCTTTTTGTCATCGTAACCAATTGAATCCCGTTTTGTACATTATCCATGTCCAATATTCGTTCTCAGCCGTTGCAACCTTTGAACGGCTATGAGTTGAATTCAAGATCAGTGAATACTCCCATCAAAAAGCACCACCTTTCTTCGGCGGCTAATAAAGATATTCACGAAATCAAGAGTACCCATGGCCATCATCATGCCCCAACTCATCACCAACCAGCCAAAAAGAAGAAAGAGAAGTTGTCGGCGTTATGTAGAACTCCACCATCCATCGTTAGAACCAGAAATGGGAGAGACTATCGCAGAGGGAACTTTTTGGGAGAAGGTGGTTTTGCCAGATGTTTCCAGATGAAGGATTCGTCGGGCCAAATATATGCTGCTAAGACGGTAGCAAAAGCTTCTATAAAGAATGAAAAGACTAAGACCAAGTTATTGTCTGAAATCAAGATCCATAAATCGTTAAAACATGCTAATATCGTTAACTTTGTCGACTGTTTCGAAGATGACGTCAATGTGTACATTTTGTTGGAAATCTGTCCTAACCAATCTTTAATGGAATTGTTAAAAACTAGAAAAAGAATAAGTGAGCCCGAAGTCAGGTATTTTATGGTACAAATCGTTGGTGCTATCAAATACTTACATTCCGTGAGAGTTATTCATAGAGACTTGAAGTTGGGAAACATCTTTTTTGATCCTCAAATGAATTTGAAGATTGGAGACTTTGGTTTGGCGTCAATTTTGCCAGCTAACGATTCAAAAAAATACACCATATGTGGTACCCCTAATTATATTGCTCCGGAAGTCTTAGGCGGTAAAAACACTGGTCATTCGTTTGAAGTTGATATCTGGGCTATTGGTATTATGATGTATGCACTTTTAATCGGGAAGCCACCATTTCAAGCTAAAGATGTTCAAGTCATTTATGAGCGCATTAAGAAAACAGAGTATTCGTTCCCTAGTGACAAACCAATTTCTGATGAAGCTAAAATCTTGATCAAAGATTTGTTGAGTTTAAATCCATTGAATAGACCTACAGTCAACGAAATCTTAAGTTACGACTGGTTCAAGGGTCCTTTCCCTGACAAAACTCATGAATTATCGCTAGTGCAAACCCCACCAAATCTTGAAAACATTTCCAAAGCTCAATCACAAATCAACTTCACAAATACAAAGACCAATGCTGGTATATATACTCCAAAATCCAAAAACCCTGTGGAAATTTTGAGATCAGATTTACACTCGGAACAACCAACGACTATGTTACCTACTTCGTTGTCACCAAATGATACAAAGAACAAATATCAAGAAGTGGACCCCACTCAATTGGGTAGACCGTCTGGTGGTCGCAGAACAATAATCAATAGTTATTCCACCACTATCAAACGTCTAAATCAAATAAGTTTTGAAACTTATCAGAATATGAGAAGGTTAGAATACTCTAAAGATGAAACGATTGATGCCATTGAATTGCCACGATGTGAAAATCCCACATTGATATCAAAGTGGGTTGACTACTCTAACAAATATGGGTTTTCATATCAATTGAACAATGATGATATTGGTGTATTATTTAATGATCAAAACACTATATTGAAACTTCATAATTCCGATAGGTTTTTGGAGTTATTTTACCAAGAATCTGAAGGCTGGACTTGCATTGAAAACTCAGTGAGTCATCCTCCATCGCAAACAAAGCGTCAATTGGAAATCGTTGATTTCTTCGCCAAGTATATGAACTCAAATCTTTCAAATGTTAGTGAGAACGAACAACGAAAAGAGACAATTTTCTTGAGAAGATACACTAGAACTGCCGATTACATCATGTTCGAGATGACGAATGGAACATTCCAATTTAATTTCAAGGATCACCACAAGATTTGCATTTCGAAATCAGGATTAGCCATTACTCATGTGTCACCAAATAGAGTTACCCAAACCCATCCATTGATATTAATTCTAAAGCAAGGAAATTTCCCCAATACTGAAGTACCTGATTGTCTTGGGAAAATTTCCACCATCAAAGAAGCGATCAAACGAAAAGCATTCAAGGAAACTTAAGAACTACTACACATTGACATACTAAACAATTGATGTTGTGGTACTTTGTTTCTTTTCAACATTACTACCTTATTTAATTTGTTTAGATTTATTAGCATTATCTTTGGCATATTCAGTTATACTGCGTCTATAGCTTTCTTCAGTTCAATAACTTTAGATTATCACACTAAAGTGATGATGAATACACAAAATTAGATTGAAACTAACAATGAAAGAACATTGGATCTATTGACACGTAGACAGTAAACTACACTATTTCAGCTGAAATCATTCATTAGAATTACAGATACAATTAATATACAATGCAAAGGCCATGTTTGTTGAATGGAAGAATTTTAAAAAGTGTGAATTTGGCACGATATTGGAATTTGAAATGTTTTGGGACTTAAAGTGATTTTGGTTGATGGCAAGTACAAGAATGGAAAAATATTACAGGAAAGTCTAATAATCGTTATCGTTATTCAATAAAGCCTTTAATGCCCATTCGTCTTTGAATTTGGTCTTGATAACATCCAACTCGGAAATCAACGACGAACATGCTTGTTGCAACGCTTGTCTGGGCGAATAGTCATCCTCTGTCTGGATACGTAACACAAAATTGGCGAATAATGGATGTTCTACCTTGTAGGCAGCAAAGATGACTTTTTCGTCTTTTAATAATTGTGCCCGAAGTAAGTTGGCAAGTGTGTGGTCTTCTCTTTCAATCTTAATGATGGCTGCATTGGGGACTTTAGTATCCGGGGTGATTTTAAGCTTATCTACGCCGTCAGGCAAGATGAATAACTCGAATCTATCTGGAGCATTCATTGTGGACAAGGAAGATGGATTGTGTGTCAAATTTTCGATTAGTTTGGATGTACTGTATGGCAGGTAGAATGGTTGTTTCGGCGCGAGGTGGTGGATGTACCGCCATACAGTGAGACAGTCTCGTCCAACTGGTACCACGGAAGGAAAAATACACGGATAAAAATGGTAGCGCAAGTCGGTATTGGAAACGTTCTATGACAAACTGGCGATAGAGATAAGGCTACCTTGAATGTGAAGTGCGTCATAGAACTACCTCCGTGATAGTGATATTCGTTACAGCTTTGTTGCAATTTAGGGCTGGAACTATCTGGCGACAGGCCATCATCACCATCTCTCTGCTACCCGTTGGGAAGACTGGCGAGTTACACGGTAGCGCCGCCACGTTTCGGTTTTTGTGTTTTTGCTGAAGTATAGGACTATAGCAACATGTGCGATGGTAGCGCCCGAGATCAATTTTTCCGGCATAGATAGCGCCTAGTACGTCACCACTACTACTAATACTACTACTACAACCACTAGTTCAACAACCAGCCTATATTTTTATTTGAAGCCAAAACGGATGTGCTGCTGTTGACCTCCAAAACCAACTTATGTTCACTGCCGAGGCGGAATCAAGAGCACACAACACACCGTGCCGAATACTCGTACCCACACCCAGGCTACCAACTAGCGTTCTGTACATAATTGACCGGGTAATCCCCATCCCACCTTTCGCCAAATGGGGAAGATAGCCATTACCCGGCGAACTTCTGATGCTGACTGTATAATAATTGCGACAATAATGAAGTACGAAAAGACAAAGTCAAATTACGACGACAAGGTAATCGTGATTCTGGCTAACAAATCAAGATAGTCGTAGTTTGGTAGTCGCGCTGGTTACCGCTGAGATTGTTTAGAGTATTCATTGTGCTAAATTATTTGGTTGCGACTGTTTTATAAGTGCAAGCAATTCCGATTTGGGATTTTGGAGACGACACTGTTCAAGGATACTGGTTTAGTTTAATTGTGTCATGACGAACCAGCCGTTTTCCTGGAATAGCCAGAGACCTTTAGAGAATCAGAGACCGTTGGGTCAGCAATTCAAGTATGTATTTGGTTTTGGCGGCCGCTATGGTGGGACGCTCCCGAAATAGCGTTAATCACATGTTGTGGATTGAATGATACCAGTGTGGTACAAGCCATAGTCATGTGTATGTTCTGAACTATTCTCCGAGATCTTTTGAAACTTGACCATAAAGTGGCATTCATGACCTCGTGGTTGACTTCACTGTGTTTCGACACGACATGGTGATTGCAAACTAATATTGTGATTATCAGGCAGGCGTATCGACATTTGTGACTTGTTTGTCGAGAAGAAGATAGAGTGAGTTTCAACTCGACGAAATAGATATCCCCGAGCAAAAGATAGCATAACGCGCATAGTTAAGGGTTTTGGACTGAGTACTAACATTTTAGCCGTCAACATCCTCCAGTATTACCACCTCCAGCAACTTTAGAAACAGGTATGTTATTTGAAAATTCCAGCCACACTGGATATTATACTAACTTTGCAGGAGGTCAACCATTCTATCCATTACCATCGTTACCCAGTTTAGGTAGCAACCAGGGCCATCCACCATCTGGCCATGGATTCAATATTCCATCCATCTCTAGTGTTCAGGACCAATCACAAATAGTACGTATATTTTGGAAAAATCTACTGATTACATTGAGTTAAATCACATACTAACGGTGCTTAGCAGCAAGATCCATCGCGTCATAATGAATTAAGAAGGTCGTCAAGTGTAGCCTTGCCCAATCCATCAAATCAATTACCACCAGCTACAACAATACCTCCTCCCCATGAACATTTGAGTTCTATAACGCAATCAATTTTGCCCGACGGAATTCCCAATAGATCCTCAACTTCGTCTCTCTACCGTCCATTGAACGTTAAGGATGCGTTGAGTTATTTGGACGATGTCAAGAATCAATTCAGCGACCAGGCAGAAGTATATAATAACTTTTTGGACATCATGAAAGACTTCAAATCTCAAAGGTATGTTTATCAGAATTCAATAAAAATCACGAGAAGGTGTTCAATTTGACACTGTCGTGTCACAAACTATGTTTCTCCAATGTTTGGACAACATACTAACAATCTTTAGTATTGATACTCCTGGTGTTATTGATAGGGTGTCAACATTATTTAGAGGTCATCCCAACTTGATCCAAGGTTTCAACACGTTTTTGCCTCCTGGGTATAGTATCGAGTGTTCGTTAGATCCAAGTGATCCAAACCCTATTAGAGTGACCACTCCTACAGGTACAACTACTAGACCAAATGTGTCAAACAAACCATTCCCTTCTGCTGGTACAAATGTTCAAGCAGCAGTCGAGACTTCAACCGGAAATGCATTGGGAGTTCCAGGATTTGCTTCTGGTCAAGATCAACAAGCAGGTGGTCATATCGAATTCAATCATGCCATAACCTATGTTAACAAGATTAAGACGAGATTTGCTAATCAACCTGATATATACAAGCAGTTTTTGGAAATTTTGCAAACGTACCAACGGGAGCAAAAGCCTATCGGTGAAGTTTACGAGCAAGTCACGGTATTATTTGCCAACTCACCCGATTTATTGGATGACTTCAAACAGTTTTTACCGGACACTTCAAGCCAAGTTTATCAACAGCAGCAACAGCAACAGCAATTTGGTCAGAAGGCCAACGGATATTATCCTAATGGCCAGCAGCAATTACCACCTGTGGGCAATTTTCAACCACCAAGTGGTACAACTGGCTTGAGTCCTGGGGAACAACACCATTTTGGTAATCAATTTCACATACCCCATACAAACCAAAGCCCCGAACCGAAATTTGACCAGTCAGTTCCGAAAAAGAAAAAATCCATTTCGGAGCCATTGGCGTTTGAAAACAATTACAATCAACATGCTGAATTGTCCAGTGTCAGAGGTGGACCAGCCAAAGGTAAAACTGCACCAGGTAAAAACGGGATAGCAACAAACCCAACCTTAGTGCCGGGTGTTCCAGAGCCAATGCCGCTAGCAACTTCCATAAAAAACTCGTCATTATCAGAAGAAATCAGCTTTTTCGACAAAGTCAAAAAAGCAATTGGAAACAAGCAAAGCTATAACGATTTTTTGAAACTTTTGAACTTGTTTTCTCAAGACATTATTGACAAACAAACCTTGGTTGAAAGAGTAGATGGATTCATCGGAGAAACTCATCCTGAATTACTAAATTGGTTCAAGATGTTTGTTGGTTACGAAGAAAAACCATTGCACATTGAAAATATTACGTTCAAGAAGCATCAATTGGAATTATCCCTATGCCAAGCCTATGGACCATCTTACAGAAAATTACCAAAAGCAGAAACCTATATGCCATGCAGTGGACGAGATGCCATGTGTTGGGAAGTGTTAAATGATCAATGGGTGGGCCATCCAACATGGGCTTCTGAAGATTCAGGGTTTATTGCGCATCGTAAGAACCAATACGAGGAGATTTTATTCAAAATTGAAGAAGAAAGATTGGAGTTTGATTACTATATGGAATCCAACTTGAGAACCATCCAAACTTTGGAGGCCCTTGCTAACAGAATAGCAAACATGACCCCTGAACAGAAGGCCAATTTTAAATTGCCCTTAGGTTTGGGCCACAACTCTCAAACAATCTACAAGAAAGTAATCAGAAAAATTTATGACAAGGATCGTGGATTTGAAGTCATTGATGCTTTGCATGAAAACCCCGCTATTGCAGTTCCCATTGTATTGAAAAGATTGAAGCAAAAGGATGAAGAATGGAAACGAGCTCAAAGGGAATGGAATAAAGTGTGGAGAGAGATGGAACAAAAAGTATTCTACAAGTCCTTGGACCACCTAGGTTTGACCTTCAAACAAGCGGATAAGAAATTATTAACAGTGAAACAATTGGTGAGTGAAATCAGTACCGTTAAAGTTGAACAACAAAATAAGAGATTGCATCCTTTAACACCAAAACCACAAGAGCAATTGAATTACAAATTCGAAGACAAGAGTGTCTTGATCGACATTTTGAGATTGGCCGCAGTTTTTGTTAACAAATCATCCAACTATTCTGCTAGCGACAGAGAAAGATTAGAGCAATTTTTCCATTCTTTCATGTCGTTGTTTTTTGGAATTGTTGCTGAAGAGATTGACAAAGCAACGATTATAAAAGACAAGCCAGAAAATGAACAAGAAGAATTGACTGCCAATCACGGATCGCAGCCTGAAACAGCTCATGTACATAGAAAGCGAGCACGCGAAGTTGACTTGCTACGTGATGTATTGAAGAAGAAATCAAAGTCCAGAAAAGAAGATCGATTAGACGCTCCATCCAATCTAATGGACGAGTCTGATGATCAAGAGCTTTCCGAAGAGCTTGAAAAATCCAGTGAATTATGGATTAAAACCGCAAACACAAAGCTCTCTTCGAAAGACGAAAATGTACCAGAAGAGAAGAGATTGAAGTACAATTTTTTCTGTAATACCACCATTTATGTTTTCTTCCGTCACTTGACAACGCTTTATGAGCGTTTATTTGAGGTAAAGCAAATGAACGATATTGTTGGTAAGGAGCTTAGGAGTAGGAAAACTCCTCAATTTGCAAAGGATTTGAATCTCATCTCCCATCAACTTGAAGACATGGGTGTTGAAATCTCTGGTAAAAGAGATTGCTACCAGCAAGTCTTGGAGTTGTCGGCTAAGTTGATTGAAGGTGAAGTTGAACACCAATGGGTCGAAGAAGCATTGCGTCAAGGCTATCGTAACAGAGCATACAAATTGTACACTATTGACAAGGTTGTACAGGCAATGGTCAAACATATGTACAGTATTATCACTGATTCCAAGACATCAGAGATGGTTGTTTTATACGAAACTGATAGATCAAAACCAGTTTCTAGTGCAAAGGAACAAATCTTGTACCGTATGCAAATACGGTCTTTAATGGGAGCAGATGAAAACATGTTTAAAATTACTTACAAAGAGAGTGATGCCAGTGTCAACATTCAATTTGTAGGTCTTGATGACTTGACTTTAAACGAACATGAAAATGCAGAAGAAAGATATAACTATTATGTTACGAGCTACATCATGTCCAACCCTACCGAGGGTGTTCCAGCTTCGAAACTCAACATGCCATTTTCAAGAGCTTTCATCGATAATGTTGATGAAGACCAATGTGAAGGATATGTCAACCTGGAGTTGAAAGTGTCGATTTGTGAGAATTCATACAGATTATTCTTTGAATCAGGAAGCCATGATGAATTCACGTCAAACTCGTTATTCAAGAAAAGAGCAGACGATCCAAAGACGAAAGTGGCCAAGGTCCAGGAGTTAAAAGAATTAATGAATAGCGAAGATTTTGGATGGAAACGGATTCTTGATCAGGATGACGATGCGGCCAAATTAGAGGAAAAAGTGAAACTCTTATTTGAGAAGGGCGCGGAGGCATTTGGAGATTTCGAAAACAAAAAGAAGGAGGAAGAAGCAAAAGAGGAAGAGGCACCTAAAACCGTTGATGCTAGCCCCGAGAAGGAAACTGAGCAAAAGCCTGAAGAATCAGCGGAAGATAATGCCACAATTACTGAAGACAAGATTGATACTACGATTGACGAAGTTGAAAAGTCAACAGTTGCAAATGATCCTGACAGTACTGATGTCCAGGAAAACAACGACAACAATGATACTACTATCCACCAAGATATAAATGATACTACAACAGATGAAACCACTGTGCATCAAGATGAAACATCTATCACCGAATAGGATAGACAACTGCTTATTGTATAATAATTGTATGAATACATAAAATTACTGATTGAATGTTAATTAGAATGTAAGACTTATGTAAATCTGCTTTCAGCAGCTGTTCGTGCTAATCGCTCAGTAGTCAAAGTACGTGCGAGCTTTTCCCTATGGTCCAATCTTCGAGACACGAAATCTTTCTCATCCCGAACTATCAATATTCTCAAAAGAATATCTTCAGTATGAATTTGAATAGCAGTTGG
Organism: Suzukiozyma manassasensis; assembly: GCA_030569175.1. NCBI lineage: Eukaryota > Fungi > Ascomycota > Pichiomycetes > Serinales > Debaryomycetaceae > Suzukiozyma > Suzukiozyma manassasensis. Next base: position 629,440 of record JAJMKC010000001.1, on the reverse strand, counting down.
GTCGGATCTTGCTTCCTGTGCGTCTTTAGCTGCCTGCGCCCGAGATTTCAATGTTGCATTTGCAGAAATCGTCTTAGTTCTCATAATACTTGTTGCTCGTGATAGTTTTCGGGTAGGAATATTTCCTCCAGGGACTTTCCGTGGTGGATTTGATGAAATTTCGCTGGAAAGATTGTTTCTTTCTTGTAACGCTTTCAAATAAGCTGGTGACAACCTCTCCACCTCTTCCAATAAATAGCTCGTCTCACTATCGTAATATATTGGAATTAGCAATAAGCTTTGGTAATGCTCATTTTTCAAATCTTTGACGGCTGGACCATGTCCCCCATTATGGAAGAAATCCAAACATAGGAAATTTAACCATGAAAATACTGTCTCCAATTCAATATGAGTTAGGGGTTTTTCTGCCATAATGGAGTTAGTTACATTGGCCACTGCTGATGTCACTGCTGATTGCCAACCTGAAATGGTGTGTGGAGCAGAGTTTACTTTTTTACCCGAATTTGGAGTGAGAACTGCTCTTGCTGTAGCTAGGTTGGGCAATAACAACTTGTCAGCACTAGTTAGAACGACATTCCAAGCTTCTAACATCACCTTTAATAGCAACTCATTTGTCAAGAACTCGGCAAGAACTCGCAATCCCATATTCAAATATTCATATAATGGTGCCATTGCCAGATCCATTTGCTCTTGTGATGGCCTTATATTCCCATTACTTCCACAAATTGTTTTGAGATTGGAACGAGAGAAGCAGTAGTGAACAAACTTGGAAAACTTTTCCACCATCTGCTTGATGCACCGCTCTTGATATCTGCTGATGGAACGATGCGCCCTTCCCATAACAAATATCGCATCCAATCTTTCACTCTCTACAGCAACTTCAATCAAAATTCGACCTTGAGTGTCCAAATCAAGGTAGATCTCTTCGGGAATCCCATCATGCTTAAATCTTCTCGGGTCCAATTGCATAAGCGCACGGCCACAAATAGAATGAGTGCCAAACCTACGGTCCCAAACTGTCGCTGCAATGGCCAATGAATCATGTGCCGAAAGGGTGACTTCGAATTCTTCATCCCACTCTGGATTTGCTGTGCTATTCAATGCTCTGGTTTTTCCTATTGTCTTTCTTGATTTTGTGTCAATCATAGTAACATATGGATTGATATTACCAATTGAGTTTTCAGTTTTCAAATTCTCAGCTTTGATCAATTTGATAGAGAAAACATGACTAGTATATTGCTTCAGAGAATTTGGATTGTTAATTGCAACAGTTTGAGATATTCTTTCTGGATCAATCATATCCTCCAATTTGGCTAACTGTCCTTTTAATCCTGATAAATTATTGAGGGATACGCAAGTATCTGATAAAAACTGATAAGGTTCTTGAATCTCAATTCTAGAACCAGAATTAATGCTTGATACCACGCTTTTCATCTCACCGAACCAGCCTCCATTTTTGCGTCTCTCGGCAATTTCTGCTTCTGATTGCCCCGACTTCTTCATTCGATCCACCTCCAAATCTTTCAAAATTTTTTCCGAGACACAACTAGCGTAATACATTGATGCATCGGAAATACCTTTTAACAAGAGTGTGTACGATTGCGCCAATTGAAATTCGTTTTTCCAGCTCAACCCCTTCAAAATATTGAAAAACTCTCGAACTAGCTTGAAAATGTCCAATATCGAATGGCTATATTTTCTGTCATCATTTTCAAGATCAATGGGCTCGTACTTTTCGGTTTTTAATGCATTTTGAACTATGCCCATTATTTTATCTCCACTCTCTTCTACCCATGCTGCTAGGTACTTATAGAAAAAACCTTCCAACTTGAACTTAAATTCCGACTTCTCGGTTGCAACTTGACTATGAATATACCTGATTTCACTCAATGATTTGTATGCCTCCAAAGCATCTGTGTACGGTATGAACTCATCTTTTGATTGAGAGTAGGCGTCAATGTGCTTAAGGATATTTCTCGCGTCTACTGCGAACATCGACGTAACCACTGCTGCAACTGTCTGACTAACGTTTAAGAATCCAAGCAATGGACTCTTATACCTTTTTTGCAATAGTTTCATATCAGAAATCAACGCATCTGAGATTTCCAACACATGGCTGATATTCAACGTATCATCTCTAGGTAAATGTGCAAGTAAATCTGCATATCTCATCTCCGCAGTTTTCAACAAAGACTTTGTAAGCTTCTTTTCCCATTTCTTTGGGAGGCCAGATTGTTCAACTCTATAGAACAATGAGTCTGACTCGATATACTCACCTAAAAACATTAGATACGGGCCAAAAACGGGCTTTTGTGTCCTATTAACAATCAAAGCCAAATTATCTTTAATAGCAAACATAGTATCATTGTACGAACACGTCAAGTTCTTAACCCAATCATCCTGGTCCTTAACTGGCCACATTTCTTTTTGGTCCCACTCCATGTTTCCATCTTCAACGACTTTTTTGCAGCTATGCAACACTTTGATACTCGTGGTGAAGTCAATAGTTTCAGGTGTCCTCGAATCAGCCAATTCAGACTTTCGTTTCAACATACCTGATAAGTGACTTGCGGTGTACAATGCCGTGCAACTAGTTGGAACATCAACCCGCCATAATCGAGCAGCAAGAGTTAATATATATCTTGTTGTTTTCGATAGAAGGGGGGAATCAGCGTCGTTATCCTCACAGTTCACGTTTTGATCTTGTGCCATACAGAGCTTATCTAGTACCACCAAATAGGGCACGATGAGATTTCTCGGAGGAAGGATATAATATTCTCCACCTTTTGGAAGTGGAGGAACTGGCAATAATTTCAAGTTTGGCGAGATCTTATACTTATTCTTCAACTGCTCTAAGCTCAGGATTTCTCTTTCTTTCCATTCTTGATAGGCTCTGGTAGACACAAAGTTTTGTGGAGTATAGTGTCCTATGTCTTTATCTAGATAGAAAAGTGCCTGGTTTATATCCTGGTGTAGGCATTTTGGGGTGGAAATGTTCCTGATTGTAATGATATCTTGCTGAACCTTTACAGAATCAAGTGCAAACAACTTCATAACCAATCTTATTAAAGATTGGTCCATGTCGGTGATTTTGAAAGACGGATTAGCGTATGTTGCGTTTTGCATTTGATCTGACGAAACAAGAGGCACAGATTTCCGGCGATTTGGTTTCAATGCGTCCTTGTTCTCCTTCAATTTGGCAATCAATGCATCGGATTCTTTGTCTTTCTTTATCAAATCTATCAAGATCAGAACAAAATTCTCCGCCTGGATGAAAACCTGTTCACTGATTTCATTACTAGGGATATTGCCGATCTTGACCAATTCTTTGTTGGCACAAGCCACAAACTTCATCACAAGATACTCTGGAGTGTTATTTTTTATTAAGTCCTGCTTGAAACTGGGATCAAGAAACTCACTGTATAGACGTAACAATGATCTTCTTGTCTGTTCATCCAATGGTTTCGTGTACTTTTTCATGGCTATCATATTCAATGTTTTCTCTATGTTTGAAATCAAATATGTCGGTAATGGAGGATCGACATCCAAAAACTTTGAAGACCGATAGTATCGAGATAAAGTACTGGACGAGTTGGTTCGATTTGTTGGTTTGGCATTTTCTTGATTACTCGGCTGGGATATTATGGGCGTTCTGAACCTCACTTCATTCATGTACTCCACCACCACCAACTTCAATACTGCTTCGTACAACTGGGTCAAATCAACATTGTCGTATGTCTTTTCTCCCAATATGGCACCAGATGTCAAGCTGTGTGACCTACTAGTATCCATACTGCCACCAGTCTCACGAAGGGTAAACTCTATTTATACCAAATTTGGTATTGTGGTTAGGTGTAGGTAAACAAGACGTGCGTGGTTTCAGAAATTGTTTCAGATCTGAAACAATCGGTCTATTTTCGGAAACGCAACATTTCTGAAACCAAATACAACATTTATTGGGACACTTTGAATCATTATTGCATTATATCACTACATTTGACTTTATGTTTGTATGTCCGACATTATATTGCTACATTTGGAATTCCATTACTATCACCTCATATCAAAGTTTCTAAATGGATGCATGTTTGTATTCAAAGATACAACTTACTCTGTACCTTTCCTAAGTTACCTGTAACACATATTGTTAGTGTCCGCAATCGTACTAAAACTAGTTAGTAGACAAAGCTTCGTGTGGAAATCTGCACATTGTGTAGCTTTTTACCAGTTGAGTCTGAATTGCTCTTTAGGGTGCATCATGTGAGTCTCAGAAGCTGCATTAGGATGCCTTTAGTATGTCTCAGGACAATGGCAACTATTAGCGTCGTCCACCTTAAACATACTGATGTTATGACCATTTCACGGTGCTAGTCTTACGTCGATGGAAATGGATTATACACCACTACTCCGCTTCCGATTCCGATGTTTCTGCTTTTGGAGCAGGTGAAGGTGTTCGTGTAGGCGATAGTGAAGGTGATTGTGAAGGTGATTGTGACGGTGTAGGCGAAACTGACGGACTTGCACCTGCACTACCGTCATATCTTACCAAGTTTGACGATTGGTCTACATCCTCTGGTTTGAATAGGTGCAGGGAGAGTATCTTGTTCATCTCAAAAGCTCCCACCATTTCTAAACGTTAATATCAAGTTTGTAGGGTTCAAAACACTGTGCATGTAGTTGCGCAGGTTTCGATAATCGGTATACGTACTTTTCTTGAACACAGCTTGCAACTTGGCATCGCACATTATTTGACGTTTATCACTAGGGTTTTGTAGGTTGTTATCTTTGATGTAGGCCCACAATTGCTTAACAACTTGCGGTCTGGATAACTGCGCTGTTCCTAAAACTTGGCAAAGCTCGTAACTTAGAAGCATTTCTCGATTGAAGGGAGAATTCTTCTTTTCCCCGTTTGACGGTTTTGTCTGTTTTCTTTTATTATTGGCAGCACGGGCTCTCATTATGGGACCCGTTTGCGCTCCCTTGGATAGTTTAGCCGCCAAGAGTGCGTCTTGACGTTCAATTTCCTTCAAACGCTCCTTCTCGGACTTTTCTTTATCCTTTCTCTTATCCACTAGATCGTAATACTGGGAAAGTATAACCTCATTTATTTGTTTCTATGCATTAGTAAATGGAACTAACTCGAACCAACAATGATTACATTACAAATACATACCTTATGTGGTTTCAAGTCTACCCCGAACAATTCCTGTAATGCGTTTCGAATTTTTTTGACCGTAATCTCTTCGAGATTAGCAACGCTCAAAATAGCCTGGAGAACGTTAGTAATTATTTGGCAATAATACCCCACTGGTTACGTACGTTTATCGTGGGCAAGTACTTCTCTGGATCGTAATCCGACATGTCGGCGAAAGAAAGAATTGATTATGTTTTGGTGTAGAATAATATTAGTTGTACATACAATAAGTGAAAACAAGTGCGCCAGAAGCCTACCTCGTAATAACCCTCGAAAAACCTCACCCCAAAATAATAGTGGATTCACATCCATCGTGGAGCGGCTACGAAAAGTCTAAAACAAGCCGGCGGCCAACGTCAACGGAGTTGTCAGTGGAGGTGCATGGAAATATACGACATCAGGTAGTTAATTCCGTGTCAACGCTTTTTGTTGCTATTGACGCAGCGAGTTCATGCAAGTTTCGAGATCGCATAATACAAAAGGGTGAATGTTTCACACTTAGAGTATTAACAAGATGACAGTGTCGAGTTTATAGCAGTGGTGTATCGATTTGGACTATAATACGTAGTATGCTGGACTTGTTCTGGAATTGTGTGTATCTTGTGTTTGAGCAAGAGTAGATTTTCGAGGTGTTCGTTTGAGTGGAGCTCATCACACACGGAGGTAATAAAGAAGCCCTGTAGGGTAGATTGTGATGGTGCATCAACCTGGAATAGTTAATATCCGAAATCAGTGCTTGGTTTCCCGAACTAGTGCATATACGGTACCGTATTGGAATCGATAGCAACAAAGTAGTATTGTTTAGTCTTCGTAGTTTATGCTTGTTTATTGTCTCACAGCAACAGTTCCCTACCAGCATATGACATCGTTGTATACAATCTTGAGAGTATGGCAACTGTACCATATCATTCTCCAATGTGCCTTAGTAGCGGAGTCTACAGCTCTACTGGTCGCACTTCGTCGCAGATCAAAACTCCAACTGAGTGGTGCGTCTACAACACTGAACCTTTCGTGGATGATTTTATTCACGTTTATTAATTAGATATCGAAATGAATATAAATAATGTACAATGCATAAGGACAAGTCCCATAAATTTTTGATTACGCGGAGGCATTCTTCAAGTTTCTCTTGTGCTGCAACTCATTCTTCTTGACTAACTTCTTTCTTTCGGCTCTCTTCAAACTTCTAGGATCAATCAACTCATCACTAGTATTTTTCACTTTGTCGTCAACCTCAACCAACCATTGGTTATCAAGCTCTTTGTTCTTACCCTTGTATCCCCATTTTGGTACCCATTCTCCAGTGGCTTCGTCATACACCATTTTACCTTCTTTGGCTTTTGGTTTGATACCCTTCTTAGCAGCAAATTGCTCCCATTTGGTTGGAGCCTTGGCCTTAGGAATAGCCTTTTCTCGAGGTAACTGGGTGGTTGGTTCGGGTAATTGGATCAAGGTCATGGTGGAGTTTTGTCCTGTGGATGAAACTTGTGAGTCGGTGGTTGTCTTTACTGGCAAAGACAATATTTGGTTGATCAATAACTGAACATTGTCTCTGGTTACTGTCGTCAAGTACTCTTCTCTGTCGGTGTCAGATTTCAATTTCGCATTGTCTAATGGATTTGGATCGAATGTTGCCAAGTTACCAAGATCAAATGTGTTAGGAATAGGCTTGTCGACCGTTACTGGCTTGTACTCTTTCTCTTCAGACATAGTTGGCTTCAAGATTAGTTTACACTATATTTTAATATTTGAAAAATTTATTTCGCACAGAAAATTCCTATCTCATCGCACAGCGATGAGATGAGGTTGTGATGCTCGATTAGCGTATTCTCCCATACTCAACTTAAACGACATTCTTCTACAACTCCAGCAGTATAAGTCATCGTATTAGCATTAAAAGTGTGTTATTTGCATTTGAATGTTTCTATCTACTACTTTGTAAACTACTTCTCCAGATCCAGATAGATACAATAGTCATCACGGTAATGGCACCTCCTGCCATAACCAAATGCTTCAAGTTGTCCTCGGTTGCCTCTGGCTCGTGTTCGAGTCCAGGAGTAGCCGAGCTTGGTGACTTTGCCGCATCCACTAGTTGAATAAACAACTCGTGTAATGACGTGGTCCACGACGAAGAAATATGAAGAGGCGAGCTTAAAAACAAATCTTGAGTGTAAGTTTCTGGCTGCACGTCAGAACGTTGCTGTTGCTTGTCCAAGTCTGCCTTCAACGCCACGAACACTGACGGGATTTCATCCAAATCACTACCGTACTTTTCTCGTAAATCAATCAAGTATTCAAATGATTCCGGATCAGATGAATCATAACAGTAGCATATAACATCGCATTGGTCTCGTCTTAATTTGTTTGCTAATATCGCAGGCTCTAGCTCTCCTAACTCTTCTAAGATCAAATAGCATTGCTTTCCTCCTCGCAACTCAATGTCTTTTACGCAAATTCGAGGTTTTATTGTTGGCGAATAGGTTTCGCTGTATGAATTCCTCAAAAACAGCTCAAGAAGCGAGGTTTTACCGGATTTGGGGGCACCCAAAAGGAAGCAGTTGAATACGTTCCTATCATTAACCGATTGTCGGTAAAATTTGCCCTGTTTCTGTCTTCTTTTTCTTGGTTTAGTAATCTTTAGTGCCCTGGTTGAGATTCCTTCATCAAACCCAAGGTACGCAAAGTACTCCATCGAAGTGCGGTAATCTAAAAATGTAGTCAAGTTCCACTGGGCCAACCACCCTTGCAACGTAACATAGCCTTCATCATTGCAAACAATCGACTGAGGAAACTGTGATTCCTGCCATAATTTAGGAATTCCAGGGGTTGGCCGGAACAAATTGGTCAACTCTTTCTCACTGAGTCCTCCATCGTTATCCTTATCGAACTTCAAAAATAGATCAACCAAGAACCGATACCCTATGGGGCTCAATTCCACACTTGAATTGGGATTCACCTCTAGATCAGGATAGAGAAATTTGTCATTCAATGATAACGAGTTGGTGTAGTGGAATGCTCTTAGTATGCCCCAGATGGTTTCATGACGACCTCTTTCGGCATACAACTTGTTTAGTAAGATGAACCCATCCTCTGTTATGCCTTCGATGTCGTCTCCATCTGGGTATATGACTTTGTTGATGTTGGAGATGATGTTTTTGTATTCTTCCAAGGAGGTAGATTTCTCAAAACATTTCTTGTGTAGCTCGTTGTATTCTACAAAATTGAGATATCCATCCTGATCCTTATCACACAAGAAGAACACTCTCTTCAACGCTGCCACTGCTGCTGGTTTCAAGTTTCCTTCTTTTGAGTCAAACAATGGAGAAATAGGATGGGTGATTGATCTCTGACAAAAGTAAAATGCCTCGACCACGTTCTGGTTCAATTTGGCACTACATCTCACGCACGTCTCCATCTCCTTGAACTCATTGATCAAGGGTATAAACTCGTCAGAATTTTGCATTTTCGATGATACCCCAGACGGCATGAGGTCCGATTTATTGGCACAAAGAATGATGGGCAAGTTGACACCAAGCGACCGAAACATCGGCATCCAGTGAAGACTGATCCGTTCGTAAGTGTAATGGTCTGAATATACCAACCAGATTACATCGGCGCGTTTTAGTTCCTTTTGCAAATTGCCCACATTGGACGAGGTGGTATCAACAATGATAGTTTTGTCAGGAATGTATTCCAGTAACGCGATATCATCAGGAGCCTCGTTCAAGTCGTGCTGGGACTTTTCAGTATCGTTGGCAGGACTTTCCAAACTGTGGACGTAATCGTCTCTGGAAATGGTTATGGGTGGGAGTATTGGCTGCTGTGAAGAAGGATTGAAACTCTGTTTGATTAAACAGTTGATGAGGGCGGTTTTCCCTACAGAATCATCACCACATACCACGATTCGTATGGTTTCCTTGGACATTTGCCTACTATGCCATTTATTTCAAAGTCAAGTCGATGTGTAAATTTGAAAATGTCAATCTCAATAATGATTTGAATCTGAAATATATTATGGCAGTTAAATAAATAATTTGTGAGATTTGGTAAATAATTTACAAGATTTGGTACAAAATTTATTGTTTCTCCAAAGAGTCTAAATCATGTTATGCAAAGCTTTCGTTGGACGTATGGGTAGACCTGGCCACAATATACTCTCTGGGACCACTAGATGGTACTCTACAGAGCCGTTGATGGATGAGTATGAAAAGAAGATTTATGACAAATTGAACAATCACTTCAACCCAACAAACTTACAAGTCAAAGATGTTTCTGGCGGCTGTGGGTCGATGTTTGCCATCTTGGTTGAGAGTAGCCAGTTCAAAGGAATCCCCATGATCAAACAGCACCGGTTGGTGAACGATCTTTTGAAGGAAGACATTGCCCAATGGCACGGCCTTCAATTACGCACAAAGGCAGTATAATTCATTTTCACTGCCACTAGTTTGATGTAAATAGTCTATTGATATACGCTGCTGGGAACGAGTCAGTTGGTCTGGTTCATCTCAGCACAATGCAAATACAAACAATATTAGGATGTCTAGTGTAATCTACAGGGTGGTGGATCTAATCTAGGTAATTTCTGGTAATATACAGAGTGGTGCTATTAAAACTGGTCTACTCAACAATCTCCTCCTTTTCTTCGATGATCTCTTCCTTGATCTCTTCGATGGTTTCAACTTGAACGTCGCTAGTCTTGACGGTCTTGTTGGCGAATTTCGATCTATAAGCTCTCCATTGTTCCAATGCCCTACGACGTGCCAAGATAGCCTCCTTGACAGCAGCATCAGCCTCCATAGCGTCGGCTTCTTCGAATTGGGCGCTGTATTCTTTCATGTTCTGTCTGACCTTCTTTCTGTCAGCAGCATTCAACAACGACGTTGGTCTAGGTCTCCAAATCAATTCCTTGAATTGGTCAGTTGATTGGTCCTTGACAAGGTTACCTGTGAATTCATAAAGTCTGTACCCGTTATCGATGTTGTGCAACCACGAAGAAGACCATGCTGCAAGCAATCTCCCCGATGGATCCCACGAAACATTGGTCATACTACCGTATTTGTCACTACGTAATAACTTGACTTCACCAGCCTTCTTGCTTGACTTCTCATCTTCAAAAGCAACATCATAAAAGTCGAGTTCACCCGAGTTTCTCATGATGGTAGCAACAATGACGTATCTTCCCTTTGGAGACCAAAGAATGGTGTTGGAATGCTTGTTTTCGACGCTCTTTTGTACCTTGTAAACCGTGGTGGAAACCTTTCCTTTGATCTTGGTTTCTGGAGCATAAAACGAAATGGTGTTTCTTGGAATGGCAGGATTATTGTTTCCATCGTCCACTCTAGAAATAATGATGAATCTTTCCGATCTTGGTTCCCATGCAAAGTTGACCACAACGTCCTTCAATTCCAACTTCTCGACAGGAATGTCCTTTTCCGTTGTCTTGAAAAATTCCAAGTTGGTGAAAAGAGTCTTACCAGACTTGGTATGACGGTCGACTTTAACACACAAAGATTTACCTTCCGATTGCCAGTGCATCTTACAGTCACTGACTTGGAACAAGTTGACGGTTCTCAACACTTCTCTCGATGGAATTTGCATTAATGCAACTCTGGCGGTTTGATTGGTCGACTCTGGAGTCCAGTAAGACAACACATGTTCTCCAGTAGGAGCTTTAGAGTTGGCAAGATGAACTCCTGCTGGAGCCCATTCAAAGTCCATGATGTCGTCGATCTTGACGAGTTTCTTGTCTAACAATTGGAAGGATTCAGTTTCGTAAATGGCTAATGCCCCTGGACCTTGACGAGCACAATACTTGTCATCAAATGACCATTTGACCAATGGCCATGGCATTTCTTTTTGGCCCTCCAAGTGAGGTGGCAAGGCAAAAGTTCTGGCAGGTTCACCAGTGACCAAGTCCCAAATGACCAATTTGTGGCCTTCGCTCTCAGGGCCAAAGGGGAAACTGGCTCTTTCATTAGGGTTTTCTGGAACAGTAATTGGAAGTGGAGACAAAGTAACCATATACTTTTCACTAGGGGAGAAATCGATAAGACGGACCTGGTTGTGGATATACCTTCTGATTGATCTGAAGTCTTCGCCACCCCAAGATTGGACCCCTTGAGGATGAACTGAGAACAAGTAGTTACCCTTAGGAGACCATTTGGCATACTTGGAAGTGAAGTTTTTTCTTGGTTCGATGACTTCCTCTGGATCGTTTTGTTTCTTGTTCCAGTAGACACCAACGGTTTCGGAGAAATGCAAGGCGAATTGGTCTCTTCCAGTTTCATCTTGTAACCAAGACTTCAAGTATCCATGGTCCTGGAATGGTTCGACAACTGGTTCGACAAACTCCTGCGAAACATTACCTTCACGACCGTACTTTTCAATATCGCTCAATCTGTTAACCAACAATCTGTGCTTTTGATCCAACTTCTTTCCGTGTAATTGTTTGATAGCGAAATCTGCCATTTCAGAAGTTTCAAATTGAACAAACAAGTACCCCTTGGTTTTACCATCTTCAATAGGCATGTGGATTCCTTCGTCGCCTTCAACAACCTTACCAACAGTCGAGAACAATTTCTTCAAAACTTTGGTCAACATTGGCACCTTAGCTTCTGGGGCAATTGGTGCCCCATCAACAACCACATAGTTGTCTAAATCAACATTGACTTGATATTGCTCCTCCAAATCAGTGAAGTCAATATCGTCCAAGTTGATCTCCTTCTCGAGCTCAAGATACTCTGGTTCCGAACTCATTTCTGTGATGCTTCGACACGTTATAATGGTAGGTTTGTCGCCATGTAGTTGGTGAAAAATTTTATGTGGTGAAGAACGTGTGTGCGAAAACCAAATCAATCAACCAAATCGGTTCTCGCATCGTCGCGAAAATTACTGTGGTCTCGTAGGTCGTCCACCGCCAGTTTCTGACCTAGGCTCACCAACACTGCCACAGTACGGACACGGCTCGACCCAGAATCACCTACAGTTTCAAATTATCAATACTTCTACTGCCTTACACAGTTCCCATCTCTCTATAAGTTGTACACCTCTAGTTGTTGTTTAATAAGCCCCGTAAATTGACATTTTCCACCTCAAGTTCCTTCAACCTCCGTCTAGCTTGATTGTTCTCGTATATTCTTTGTTCTCTTTCCGCTTTGAATCTCATGGATATTTCTTGCAATTTGATCTTTGATACATCCACTTCTGGTGAGTACGACTCGTCGTACACACTAGTATCCAATTGCTTAGACAACGAATCGTTTACTTGTTCCAAGTGGCTGATTCTTGAAGTAAGTGATGCGATGTAATCGCGGGTTTTTACATCCTCGGCCTCATTCAGCAAAAGAAGTTTGACATGGTCGTTGACAAGGATTTCAACTGCCCGGGTAAAATACTCAAAGATGTACTTGTGTTGTTCACGAATGTGCTTTGACCCTCGTTCGTTCCATTCGGGCAAGTTGGGGTCTTGCTCATCTTTCAAGTACCGTTTAAGCAAGTTCAATCGTCTTGTGGGCTCTTGGAACGAATTGTCTTCGGCAATCTTATTAAACGACTTCCAAAGCTTCTGGAATACCGAGACATCGTACGTTACTAATTCGTTAAGCTGATACTCAATGTATTTCAACTTTTTGATCTCCTGCTCACCATGACTATTATTGTCTTTGATTTTTTCTGTTAGGTTTTGAATTGTATCTTTCAAGCTTTGTTTCTCATCTAGAAGTATATTGACAGATCTCGTCAATTTTATTTTCTCTGTTCCTAATATACGTTCATGTTCGTTAGATTTGGCTAGTTGCAATTTAATCTGATCCCATTCCTTCTTTCTGGATCTCAAAGTTAAGTTTTCCTGCTGAGATAGTTGAAGTTGTTTGGTCAAAGAAGCTATTGTTGCTGAGGTTTCTAGCTCCAACTCTTCGTTTTCTATTTCAAGCCTTTTAATATCCTCGTTGAGTTGACCAATAACTTGCTCAAAGCCTTCGTCTCCATACGGTTTGGATGCTATCAGTGTATTATTGACGTTATCTGCTTGTAATGCAGAGTTTGTTCGATTGTTTGCAATTTCAGAACTTCCATTATTCATCATGGTATTGCTCAAGTTGTTGAATTTTTCATTAAGTACACCAAACTTTGCTCTAAGTTGATTTGACTCTTCTATTTCTTCTAGCAATTGCTTCTCAGCAACAGCTGTTTCTGCCTTTTGTGCTTCTACTTGTTTTTTCAACAGCTCAATTGAGTCCATTAATGACTCAATAACTTGAACCTGTTCTGTGAGTTCGTTTTCCTCGTTGGGGTTTGTGAAATCAATTTTCGATTTGAGGATTCCCTTCAATATAAACTCAAACTTTTGTAATTTAACATCAACTGGGATTTCAGGACCCACTAATTTGCTCAAGTCTTCCTTGGTGGCCCCATCAAGACTTTCGTTTTCGACAAGAATATTCAACAAATGATCAACAACGCGAGAAGATCTTGTGATATTCTCTTTGATTTCTTCTAGTTGCCGATCTTTGTTATTCAATTGATTCTCAAACGACTCCAAGCTTTCGTACAAGTCCTCATTGAGCTTATAAACTTCATCGTAATTCATTTTCAAGTTCTTGAAATCATCTTCCAATTTGCCATACTTTTCACTCACTTCTGATAGCTCCGATTCCTTATTCACAAGCCTGCTGATGTCAAGCAAGGACGCTACATTTTGGTTTGTTTCGCGACTTTTATCGATCAAGTTTTGAATGAATTCCTTGAAGAATTTAAGCTGAATCTTGCAACTTGTTATCTCTTTATTTAAATCGTCAATCTTTTGGGAGGTAGAAATTTCAGAATTTCCATGAACTGACAAATACGAGTTTCTCTTGAAGGCAAACATGCTCCCATCGTTATTAAGTTTCGACCTTGCAGAAGTCTCCAGTGATTTATGGGGAAGGGACAGGGTAGACCTAATTTTGTTCCAAGGAGATATAGGGCTTTTGGTTTGTTTATCAACTTCTTGTTGCTTTCGTGGAGTAAAGCTTCGATTTGGTAAATGGGTAAGAACACGGCTCATGTCAATTTCAGAATCTTGTTCCAACTGTGCCATGGTATCGTTGATTTCAGTGTAATCCGCATCAAGTTGTGGACGGCCAAGATCCCCTCTCTTGAACACACGCTTCTTGGATGCTTTTCTTGACTGGAATGGATCGACGTCATCTGTCGAATTTCGCGATTCTATACTCTGCTTTGTGAATGAATCTCTAGTTGTAGGTATTGTTGATTGAGTGTCATTAGAGTTTGCAAGGTTTTTATTCCTGATAAAGCTTTGATTAACGTCTTCGTCAAATGAATCAGTACTGTCCACTTCTTGATCATTAAATTTGCCATGCGATGACAACTTCTCGTCTCGAGAGGCTGACGATATAGTTATGTGTTGTAATTTTTCACTTATACCGTGGAACGAGCATTCTTCGTACCCATCGATTTTATCATCCGTGTCGGAGATTTCCATAGCAGTATCTAATTCTCTTGCTTGTGAGGATGAACTGAATGGATCGTCATTGAAGTGATTTTGTATATGCGTAGGTGTGACAATTGACTTGGATGGTCTGATTAAATCTGACAGCAAAATGAATTCATCGCCTGTATTCGTCGACGATGTCAGTGGTGCACTGAACAGCTTCTTTGGCGAGAGCGATGCGAGAATATGTTCTTTATTGAGTATCTCATGAGGTAGGAAATCAGGTAGATGTGATCGTTGTGGAGATGTGTGCAAGGAACTGCTTAAGTTTATGCAATTCAAATCAAAGGGCAAGGGGGTGTTCTTCTTGGTTGCTCTTATCTGGGCACTTTTTACTCTGGGATCTTGAGGTTCCTCTGAATCAAGATAACTGGCACACGGAACCACACCACGAGAAGAAAGACAAATATCGTCTTGCTCTGGGAGTGGGGTGTCTTTGGATTGTGTACTTTCGCTAATGTATTCATCATTATCATCATCATAATGAGTCGATACGTGGGCGTGCTCACTAGAGCCCACAACAGATGGTATACCCAGTGTTTCCAGTTCAATTGCACGTATATCTTCATCGCTTTCACTCGCGTCTGAAATATCAATAGACATGACCCATCTAGCTTGTTCAAGTGACTCCAGCCTGGATGGTTGTGGGCTGTTGAAAAAAGACGATTGGGTTTTTACCGTGTTGTTTTGGTTTTATATTTGATCCGAGAAATGCGATTCCCGTAAAGGAAATTGTAGTGGTGAAAATAAACTGTCTCATCAAACAAACGAAAGACGGCCAAAATGCGTGGCTAACAAAATCCAGTAGTAGTGGTTTACATCCTTCAATTACGGTTGTACAATTAGAGAAAGAACATGTCGGTCTCTCTACACTCAAATTCCAGCTTGATCAGATTACGTCATGGAATGGAATCAGCCAACGTTTCATGTTACTTGTATTGTTGGTGTTGCGCTCCTCTTATAATGCACAGCTATACTCGTTGATTTTTGTTGGTACGGACTGCGTCAGTGTAGCAGCATCGTGTTTACAATAGAATAGTTGCCTCTACCGTAGTCTAGTTTGCATCCTCTTCTTCGTCTTCATCCTCTTCATTTTTCCGTATGGCTTCAGCCACTATATCTTCTGGTACAAATTCATGTTTTCCACCTGTGGCATAGCTCACCCAAGATACTTCCAACTCGTAGTATTTGTCACGGTTGTCTTCGTGAGCTAACTTGATGATTCTTGCCGCATGGTTAACGGCTTCGGCAACTGTCAATTCCTCGTAGTCCAACTTTTCTAACTCCGACTTGGCAATTTGTCTACCTTTACCAGTGGCAGCACCATTGTACCCCCAGCAGGCCCCACTAGGCTCAATCATATATAAATGTGGACCATTGGAATCAATACCTCCAACAATCGACACCACGCCAAACGGTCTGACGGAATTGTAACAAGTGTAGTTTTGGACAAAAATCCCCAATCTGTCCATCAAATGGGGCACGGAAATCGTCGTCTTGTATGTCGATTTGAACGTTCTCGCCTCATCTCTGCCTCTGTTCACAAAATGACGTCCATCTGGTAATAACCCAGAGTACACCACTCCGACGTGTCTATCGATTGTTTGAATTCTCTTGTTTTTGCCAGGAACCAACAAGTTTGTGTAATTTGTGTTTATGATCTTTTCCACCGCTAAAACAACTCCATCCTTACACTTTATACCAATGGAGGTACCACCATTTTCCACTGCCTTCATGGCATATTCGACCTGGAAGTTCCTTCCATCTAAATGTTAGTACCGTTTCAAAACCACTGGTTGCTTGAAGCATTCACCTAACTTTCAAAATTCGACAATGTCTGTACCCCTTATCGGTTACACCCTAGAAAACAAGCAGTTCGTGCAAAGCAAGGCAAACAAATCAAATGCCTACACAATAACCATTCCAGTAAAACGATTGGTCTTGGTCCATTGGAACTGCCGAATCTTCTACAAAAGCTCAATTGCTTCGTTGTACATACCTGGTGAGAAGACACTATTTGATAAATCGTACCCAGTACCAATTGATGTCTAGAGAGTTAGTAAAAAGAACGCAATAGTTCCAAAAAAAAACAGTGCCAAAATAAAGCCAATGATCCCATTGACTTCGTGCCACAACAAAAAACATACCATTCTCTGCTAAGTATCGACTATTCTATGGTTTCACGATAATGGTGGAAATTTGTATATCGCCACTGTAGATTTAACGAAAAGTGAGGGTAGTGTACTTTTGCCGAATCTCTACCTTGGGAAATTTGGTTCCAGAAAGTAACCAAGATACATCACGCTAACGTCGCGGTATTGATGGCAGATTTGATATGGCTGTGCAGTTGAAATGGCCACTACTTGGGATTATTGTACGTTCAACTTTTTTTTTGGGTGTTTTTTGCTCAATTTTCCCTCAATTCTGTCCTGTTCTCCTACTAACTTATAGATTCCCTGTCTTCTTATAGCAGGACTAGCTTATGGTAATCATTACTTTGTTTTCAGACACCATCTCTCGCACTCTGAGCAGATATGGTTTGAGGCAGCAGTGACAATGATATGGGTATCGTATTTGATTGCGATCTTCAAGCTGCCAGGATTGCCACCACCCAACTTCATGCCAAATTCAGGCGAGTGGAAACGGTGGTGTAAAAAGTGCAACAATTTCAAGCCGGAACGAAGTCACCACTGCAAAACATGCAACATGTGCGTACTAAAAATGGACCATCATTGTCCTTGGACGATGAACTGCGTTGGACATGAGAACTTGCCTCACTTTATGCGGTTTTTGTTGTGGGTAACTGCGGTCACAGGGTACGTGGTTTATCAGCACGGAGTTCGAATAATGCATTATTACAACGATAGTGAATTGCCAATGTACTTGGTGAGCAAATCGGAAATGTATGCTGTGATTATCATGACACCAATTAACTTGTTTGTGTGTGTTTCTGTGGGGATTTTACTCATAAGATGTTTGGTCAATTTGTTCAAAGGAATGTCGCAAATCGAGGTCTGGGAGATGGAGAGGATAGAAAGCCAGTTCCACACAGAACGTTTGTGGCTTCAGATCAGGAAAAACTACCAAAAGTTGTACAATAAACCCATGCCTAAATTGTCATCATGGAAACAAAACTATGACTTGGTAGATACTGACGATGTTGAGGAGCAGGAAATGATTACCGAGGACAATTTACCACACAAACACGAAGAAGAAGAGGTGGAGGACCCCATTGTGCCCAAAAATTTCACTATAGACGATTTGATATTCCCTTACGATCTTGGAATATTTTCCAACATCACTACCTCTTGTGGTTCACCTTGGATGTGGATACTTCCATGGGGAAAACCAAAAATTAACGGGTATCATTTCGAGAAAAATGAGTTTATGGAAGACGAGAAAATGGCATTACCGTGGCCTCCAGATGGAGGCCATAAAGAATTCATGACTAACGACAACAACATTGATGGCATTGAGGTGAGCTTCGAAAATATCTCCTTGATAAAGAAACGGTTGGACCCACGTACTACAATGTCACGAAATGAATGGAGCAACGACTTAGGGGAAACTCTAGATGATTTCGGCGTCGACGTTGATGCTGAAGATGAAAATGACGAATTACAATCATTGCGCAATATATAGATATAGAAATGCATTACAAGCCCATACATTGTAAAGTATCAAATGATATTGTGTATAGTTGCTAGTATGTGAGCCTGGAGCTTCACTGTAGAGTGGTGGTGTGCTTGATTTCTGCCCACTAATCGACAATTGGGTCTGAAATCCCACTCTAGTGTGCAAGTCGATCTACAACACAAACCTGTCTGCCCTTAGTGTATCCGTAAGTGAACTGTGGTGCTTCACCACAATGATGTACTCATGAATAATGCTGTACTACAACAGTTTAGTACGCTGTGCATGTACATAGTGAGTTGCTCGATTGGGCCATGAAACAAAATTAAGCAGCTGTAGTTCGCGATCACAAACTACTGTCCTGACATCCCCAACTAGATTGTCAGGTGCCAAATGTGCCCTGTGTTCTTGTACTTTTTCAGACCCCACGGTGTTGAATTTGGTTTTGCTCTTTGTACAATTACGCCATAGTTGCACGAATCCCGCCAAAGCGGGCTCATTGACAGCCCCACACTTGACCCTCAAGCATCGTCCTCTGTTTTGGCGTAGCCACAGTTTTAAAGTGTATGGGGTAAACATAGATGAACGGTTTTGGCGCTACCATCCTGATACCATATTCATTAAGCTGTTAATGGTGGTGAGTGACACTCGGAGTGTTTGGCAGAGAATCCTCCTTGTTGACAGGTGGCGTGCACAATGTCCGACTATGGCATTTCACCTGATCTAGCGGAATTTGGGTAGTAAATATTGTTAGCGACATTCACGTGAATACATGCAATTTGGGATTCAATTAAGGGAATCGGACAATATTAACGGCATATAAAGGAGCAGAAGGATTCGTTGGATTCACAGGGGATATTTCTTTGTTAAGCAACATAAAAGATATTAAACATCATGTCGTCAACTAACACTTTGAGATTAGGATCTGTCGCCCCAGATTTCCAAGCCGAGACTTCTAACGGGCCAATTTCCTTCCACGAATTCATTGGCAATGGCTGGGCCGTTTTATTCTCCCACCCAGACGACTTCACTCCAGTGTGCACCACCGAATTGGGGGCATTTGCCAAGTTGGAACCAGAATTTGCAAAGAGAAACGTCAAGTTGATTGGGTTATCTGCTAACGGTACCGAATCGCACAAGGCATGGATCAAGGACATTGATGAAGTTACTGGTTCCAAATTGTCCTTCCCAATCATTGCTGACCCAGAAAGAAAGGTTGCTCACTTGTACGACATGATTGACTACCAAGATGCTACCAATGTCGACAACAAGGGAGTGCAATTCACCATCAGATCTGTATTCATCATTGACCCTTCCAAGAAGATCAGATTGATTTTGGCTTACCCTGCTTCCACTGGTAGAAACACCGCCGAAGTGTTGAGAGTGGTTGACTCGTTACAAACCGGTGACAAGCACAGAGTCACCACCCCAATCAACTGGGTTCCTGGTGATGATGTCATTGTCCACCCAAGTGTTTCCAACGAAGAAGCTAAGACATTGTTCCCTAAATTTAGAATCATCAAGCCTTACTTAAGATTAACTCCTTTGGAACTCGAACAAAAATAAGCCGGTCTTACAAATAGATTAATACACATTTGGGTTGAACTTTTATTACTCTCGTAGAAATACATGCTTTTTTCGCTCGCTATACCAGGGCACTGGCGGACTACAGGCTGGTGCATTGGAAGAGGCACTGGCCGCAGTCGCGTGATACAACAATTGGCTCCTGTGCACCTTCATGGGACTCGGCCCTGACTGGCACTGCATCATGTCGCGGTGATTGTCGTGAATGTGCCGTGATGCTGGATACCAATTTGAGTAGATGTGCGCATTCTCTATCTATCTGCCACAAGCAGCATCGTGCAGCACCCCTTTCGTCGGTGCCCTTCTGGACCACGCTTTTTTCACTGCCTTCACAAACACTGTCACGTCACTAGGAATTGTGCAGCCATGGACAGATACGTGCAGTTTGTAAGGTGAATTTTCCATTTGCTCACGGTACAACACCCACACCCATTTGCTCACGGATACAACATAATCTATACCCTGGTGCCGACTTGTAACATTTTCATTTCACATAATATACAACTTCATCAACGAGTCAGAGGTCAAAAATCAAAAAGATGTTTTACAATGGTGGATGCTCCCTATCACATTTCAATGTCATCACTCATTCCAAAATAGTTTTCGTGCTCCGTAAACGTAGGGATGTCGGTGTTGGAAATGCCATAATGGACGTTGGGGTTTTGGAACCCGTCAATGACATAGTTCTCCACCTCCGTATCGGGTGATAAGGTGATGTTGATGGACTGGGGTGTGGAAGGTAGTTGAGGTTGTGGTTGTGGTTGTGGTTGAATTTGCTGCTGAGGTTGGGGGTCGGGGAAATTCCACTCCAACTCGTCGAAACTGCAATCCTGGAACTTCTGAATGATTTCTCCATTGTCGTTGGTAGTAATCCTTAGCGACCCCCATGGAGTTATCTTGATGTACCCGCCCTGAGGATGGTAGTAGATGGGCCACTCATCGCTGGTGGAATACAATTGTTGTTCTTTCTCATTAATGAATTTTTTCTGGGGCACTTGGTCGTCTTCTAGCTTACGTTTATCCATGTTTGAAACTAAATTTGTGGTAAAACGACCGTGGATGCTGGTAAAATTAACTTTTATTTCTCAATGTAAAAAGTGTTTCTCGCTACTATAGCGTGAAAATTATGTGAGATATAATGGTGAAAAACAAACCTGCCAACTAAAAAATTTTGAACAAATACGTAGGTAGATTCGCCTTTATATGGAATTGGTTGTCCAGACGAAACAAAAACCGTTGTTTGAATATATTAGAAAATTGTATGTGATACTTACAATGTAGTACAAAATTTCTTGGCCTTACACATTATATATACTTGAGTTGTATATAGTATGAAAAATAAATTTCTTTTAATTCACTAATTTTGTGTTAATTATTTGCATTCGGGTGAGAAATTGATGGCCGCACGCGATCGCTGGTCGCGCGGTTTCCGTGGGACGCTCCGGTACTGCATCTGAGTCGCATCGGTTCGAATCTGGCGGTGGCAGGTTTAGTTGGGGTTAACTCCGTAGCATTTCGGTTCGCGCTCCCGCTATATATTGATCGGCTGTTGCACAAAAGGAACAAGTTACTCTGTACTGTTTGTTGCCCTTCGCCGAAGATCAATGGAGATTGAATATTGATGTGGATCAATTGCCCAGTTTTGATATACACGTTAAGTCGAAGTATCGTTTCCACCATCGCTTCGCATCTATCCGCTGGTTCAGCCAACTTTGTTAAACGTATCTTGAGTGGCATCGCGACCGTGGCTGTAGTAATCACTTGATTTGCCACCGGTGTCATGTTTCTACTCACGCCACCGCGTACCTTGCCAATATTACCGTGTGACAGCGGCATGCAAACGACTCTCTTCAAAGCTGTGGGTCGATTAGTGTTGCAAAAATGGATATCAAGGTCACGTTGGTTTACACGTGACATAATTTAATTTTTTGTACGCAAATTCTATCCAATGAATTAGTACCATTTTGTCAAGAGGAAAAACTTGAAAAATATCGTTTTCAACAAATTAATCTAAACGAAGTATTTACTTTGGGAATAGAATTGGATTTACTATGTTAAGAGTCAGATCCTTACCAAAATTGCCATTGTTGTCGGCATTTTCCCGTAGTGGAAGATTGCTTTCCACTACTGGCGTTAGATTGAGTGCTGAGCAAGATGACAGAAAACCTTTTCACAATGCCATGGGTACTCCAGCACAAAAGTATTCCAACCCACCAGGCACTTTCGGAAAAACCACCTTCTCTGAAGTTTTAGACGAAGTGGATATGACCTTTGGTACCGACGATGACCCAAAAAAAGTAGCAAAACAAAATACTAAGATCAGACACTTCACAATCAACTTTGGTCCTCAGCATCCAGCAGCCCACGGGGTGTTGAGATTGATTTTGGAATTGCACGGTGAAGAAATCGTCAGAGCTGATCCTCACGTCGGTCTTTTGCACAGAGGTACCGAAAAATTGATTGAATCTAAAACATACATGCAAGCATTACCTTACTTTGATAGATTGGATTATGTTTCCATGATGACCAACGAATTGGTGTTTGCGTTGGCAGTTGAAAAGTTGTTAAATGTTGAAGTTCCATTACGAGGCAAGTATATCAGAACATTGTTTGGTGAAATTACCAGAATTTTGAATCACTGTATGTCTGTTCTTTCGCATATTATGGATGTCGGTGGTTTGACTCCTTTCTTGTGGGGTTTCGAAGAAAGAGAAAAATTGATGGAGTTCTACGAAAGAGTTTCTGGTGCCAGATTACATGCTGCCTACGTTAGACCAGGTGGTGTTTCTCAAGATTTACCAGCAGGTATGTTGGACGATATTTACATGTGGGCAACTCAATTTGGTGATAGAATAGATGAAGTTGAAGAATTGGTCACCGATAACCGTATCTGGAAAGATAGAACCATTGATGTCGGTGTTGTCTCCGCTGAAGATGCATTAAATTATGGTTTATCTGGGGTTATGTTGAGAGGTTCGGGTATTCCTTTCGATATCAGAAAATCTCAACCATACGATGCATACGACTTGGTTGACTTCGATGTTGCTGTAGGGGTCAACGGTGATTGTTACGACCGTTACTTGATCAGAATGGTTGAATTCAGACAATCTTTGAGAATCATCCACCAATGTATTAACGATATGCCTGAAGGTCCAGTCAAAGTCGAAGATTACAAGATTGTTCCACCACCAAGATCATTAATGAAAGAAGACATGGAAGCTTTAATTCATCATTTCTTATTATTTACCAAAGGTTACGCCGTTCCTCAAGGTGAAACCTATACTGCCATTGAAGCTCCAAAGGGTGAAATGGCAGTCTATGTTGTTTCTGATGGTTCCGAAAGACCATACAGATGTAAAATTAGAGCACCAGGTTTTGCTCATTTAGGTGCATTTGATCATATTTCTAGAGGTAACTTGTTAGCAGATGCAGTTGCTATCATCGGTACTATGGATTTAGTGTTTGGTGAAGTTGATCGTTAAGATCGGCAACGATGGAAAACATATCACGAAAGTTTCAATTTACTTGTTTTAGAGGGTTCGCGATAACTAGATTGAAACTATAAAGTAACTCGGTCTCGAGTTGCAGTAAACCAACGTCAATTTCACGACTTGGGTTTACGTACGACTAATATGGGTGTTCACTTACCCTGCAATTTATACACTTTATATTATTTTATTACAAATATTTGCATTACGTTATTGTACAATGAGACGGTTGCGTATTCTTACTCTTCTAAACCAGTAGATTACATATGGTACATCTTTCACTTCTTTTCGCCATGGTATCATTTTGACATTGCGCTGTATAACAAGTATATTCCCATGGATGCACCACTTAGTGCTAAGAACTTGGGTAGGAACGCAGAGTCGCCATCGTCCTTGCGAGGCTGATAGATGTGTGGATTCCCGGTGGTGGTTGCGTGGGTGTGGCTAGCATAAGTTTGGGGTTTTTGATGGATATGACGTAATAAATGTTTGGTGATAATTTCATCATTCATCTTAACCCCAGATTTTTGCAAGTGGTGTAAAATCGTCGTTTGCTCCTGTTGTGATAGTTTCTTGTCAATAATACGTCTTTCGAACTGTAGATGCTTGTGAAGATGCAGATTATAGTCGAAATGGGGCACATCAAATCTATCACCATAGTTCTTGTGTGCACCCGAGAACGGTGACTCGACAGTCTCGTGAGGCTTGTAGCGAAATCCCGACGAGAATGACTGGTAACCCGATTTTGAGTAGTATTTTGCTTCGCCATAGTATTTGTTCTGCCATTCCCTCTTGGCCCGGTTGGCATTGGTTGTTGCTCCGAACACGGTAGCAGAACCCATCCGGAGTTCATTGTCGTATTGTTTTTTCTTCTTCACATCCTTGAGTGTATCGTAGGCATTGACCATCAAGAGATATTTTTCGTTATTCTGCTGCTTCTCTGTTTCATTTAAATGGGTGTTCAAATCAGGATGAAACTCTTTAGATAACTTCCTAAACTGAGTCCGAATTTCTTTGATCGATGCATGGATTGGAAGCTGGAGAACCTGGTAATGGTTGAGGTTTGTCGAGTACCGCCTGCAATGCCGTATTTGAAACATGTTGTATGACGACGATATCGATTGTTGTTTGGAAGATCCGTGTTGTATGTTATCACTAATGGCCAGACCGAGCAAAAGCCGAACCTAGAACGTCTACCTAAACTGGAGGGAACTACCGTCCCATCTGCCGGCCCGCGTATCGATGTCGGTGCTACCAACCACTATTAAGTTTGGGTTTTCGTCTTGGGGAAGTTGAACTAGCTCGTAGGATGCTGGGATGCTGGGGCGCTAGAGTGCTGATTTGAATTGTTTGTGTTGAAGAGGATGGTTTTTGTGACGTTTTTTCCGTGCTTGTGGCGAAGTTTCCGGTGCTGTTAGTCGTGAAGTGCGCATTATACCCTACGTAATGCCCCACCTACGATGTGCCCAACTGATGCTTGCATTGAACAAAACCGCATCAAAGCCACCAAAACTTAGCTCTATTGAGTCCAATGCTCGCTCCTACTATGGCTCAACTATGTCCTGTCAACAATCAAAACCCTATGCTTTTAAACAATACGTACTGTACATGCTTCAAGTAAAGGAAGCAATAGTTGCACTTGCAGACCGAGCTACCAAAATCCAGCACTATCACCATAAAAAGCATCGCGAAATTCCACCTTGTTACTCTATCTATAACTAGCTCTATCGCCAGTCCCACAGTCCCCAATACGCCACCACTGTTGTTCTCATGCGTCTCTTCTTAAATTGCAAAATCAACGGTGAAACAATGCGTACAGTACTGTAAATGATTTATACTGTAAAATGCCCTTGTATGGCGTACTATATATCGTAATCATCGTATTTGTGATGATGTCTGATGACTGCAGACGAAGCATTTCGGTGTGATGGCTTGCTAGCAACAGTTAGCACACAACGGTGAACATTTTGCAGTCGGTCGTAATCTGAAGGGGTAGTGTATTCAGGTTGTTTTGCAGTCGAATGTTGCCACAAGTCCACTAGTCGTTACAGATGCGAAAATCGCAAACCAGATTCCAGACTATATTTTCCGGGAAGTTCAACCATACCGTACAATACCGTGCTGACCATGGTGGTGCCCATACAAGTAGTGTTGAAACACAAGCCTGCAAACCTCTACACCCAGTTTTGCACCACAGTAGTCATGGACTCATGATTTCTGGCCACATCTTTGAAGCTGATTTCACTACTACGGTACTTTTGTGGTAGTTGTACTAGAGTACGTGCGTATTTTTTTGACCGGGGTCTCTATAATATAGGTAAGTTTCCAGTGAAAATCTGGTCAGGTTCAGTGTGGTTAAATAAGACTCTCTATGCTCACCGCAGTAGTTGTGCTGAGCTGTATTGTGTTCTTCTTCTGTCACTATCGTAACTCACGTAGTATCGTACCACGATATTATGCTCCGTACCACGATATCAATGCAACCGCACCACGGCCTGTACCGCGGACACGCGAGGTACCGGTCCCGGACACTACTGAAATTTCTTTTGACGTACACAAAACCCACTTCTCATACCATCACACCAAATTTGTAATTTTCATCTGTTTGGATTTGTTAATCACATCTGATTATTGTTACTTTTGTACATCTCTAGTGACGTGTACCGCTATTTGCTTGTCCACGTCGACCGCTGAGTAAACAAGTGTCACTTATTCCTCGGCGTCTCAACCATTGTTTGGTTCTAGTTTCATCTCGCCCACTGATACTAATTTCGAGGTTAGGTTGGTTGTTTCTGTTGGTGTTTCACATTTCGACACCACTAAAGTCTGTGCGCCAATCCTGCTATCATCAGTTGTTGTTTCAGAACCGTTTTCATCTAATTAATTATCTGGATACCAGCTACCACTCATATATATATATTAGCCGATATCTAACCCCAATCTCCACCAAATTCCACCCAGTTACATCATGTCATCAAAATCAGCAGCAGCCATCTTGCAACGGCAATTCAAAGATTTAACTGACCCAAAAAAAGGTATCCCCTCGTTCCACATTGAGTTGGACGATGATAACATCTTTCTCTGGAATATTGGATTTATGGTCCTCAATAAGGACTCGATGTACTACGGAGGCTACTTCAAGGGCCAGATGAGATTTCCGTCGGATTTTCCCTTTTCGCCTCCAACTTTCAGATTCACCCCAGCAATTTACCACCCCAACATCTACCGTGATGGAAGATTGTGTATTTCCATCTTACACCAAGGGGGTGATTCCACTAGTGACGAACCGGATTCGGAAACTTGGACCCCGGCCCAAACCGTGGAATCGGTGTTGATTTCCATCATTTCGTTGTTGGAAGACCCCAACGTCCTGTCTCCAGCCAATATCGATGCATCCGTCGAATTACGTAAGAACCCTGAAGCTTACAAAAAGAAGGTGTTGCAAGAGGTGGAAACCTCCAAATTAGATATTCCTGAAGATTACGTCATTCCAGACTCGGCCGAGTTTGCTTATTCCAATGGATTAGTACCTAAACTCGACGATCACGACCCAGTAGCTGAGGATTTTTGGTATGACTCTGAAGAAGAAGAGTCGTTCGACGAAGAAAGCTTGATGGATGACGTCGTCGACGATGATGAGGAAGACGAAGAAGACGAGCAAGATGATGATGACGTTGAAATGGTCAAATAGTCATATTCATGAGCGCGAGAGGGAGAGCCCCGCGATACCCTTGGTAGTATTGGCCATGGTGAAGCGTCACTCATACAAATACCCCCTGCTGAATCGACGCATTTATCGTGGTACTTTTCCAGAAAATGTGAATGAATTTCATCAATAAATATCTTATGATTCGAATCCGGGAGTTAATGGTTTGGTTTTTTTATGTTATGGTCATGGATTCAATCATTCATCTGCATTAGTCAAGTTCTTTAATCTATATACATGTGTATCGCAATGTTATGTTTTATTTAGTTGACTGTTAAAGTTGTTTCTTGGCCCTAGCCAACGAACTACACATTTTTCTAGCAATAGACAGCAAGGTCGGGTCTCTACGATTTTTTGAATGTTCACACGTTGTGGTTGGGTTGTCTTGTGGTGTGGTCAATGACACTTGTGCGTAGACATTACCCTGAACTGTTGATTAAAAGTTCAATTGAGGTGTAACGGTTAAAGTGTATCGTTTTATTAGTCCCACAAAGAGGCAACAGCTCATTTCTGCACTTTTTTTACCACTTCCTCGAATTTCCAGTATGTTGGATTTGAATCATCCGTTGTACCCCGCCAAACCGTGGTTTAACGCCTCAGTGAGGTTATCGACTTTTAACTTTGCAATTTCGTCTGGAAACAGATTGTGGTACAATATCGTCACGTAAAAGTGGGATGACGGCGACAACTTTTGGATGAGAACCTTCAAGTTATTTTCTAACTTGACAATAGTCCAACTAGCAAACGCCTGTTCGTTTGCGTCGATTTCTGGAGGAATGTTATCGCTCGACGGCTGGGGGCAGTTGCTGATAAATGTCTTCAATTGCTGCTGTAAACGGTTGTAGCCTATCAACGAGTAGATCTTCAAGTTGTCGTTGGAAACGTCCAAATGGGATAGAAGTTGTGAGTTCGACACGGTAGTTAGACCAATGCCCTCTATAGATAATAGTGAGATTGACACCACACTAGTACTCAAGTCGATCGACGAATCAAACTGGCTCTCAGTGGCACGAAAGGGCGCTAACCCTTGGCACAACAACTTGGAAATCAGCTTCAGCTTCAACATGATGGCGACAATTTGGCCCTGGTAATGACTGGTATAGATGAAGAATAAACAGAATTGGAATGTTGTAAATTAAGATACAGTACTACAAACGTATGTTTATCAATATTACTACAGCTTATCACTGTGCGCTTTGTGAAACATGGCGCAAGAAACAAGTCGAACGACAAACAGCCATGTTTAGTGTAGTACACAATACATATATAGCGGGACACTCCTGCGAACAACACTCATGAAACAAGGCTACTGTAAAACATCCCAGCACCCCCTTAGTGGGCTTTTTGCAACCAATACAATACCAATCACATAATCCCAATACATAAAGCAACAATTCTTGCACGAAACGTGTAAGAGTTACCAACTCAGATCCCCAACGATTATCAAAAGAATATTGCAAAAGTGTTAGTTGTGCGAAATGTAAGGCTTGTCTCAGGTTAAGGTAAAACAAGTCATTGGGCAATGTTGGTTTATATCACGACAAACAGTCAACCGCAATAGCTCATCAACAATGCTCATCTCTGGCCTACAAGAACAATCAAGCATTTTTCGTTCTACACTAACCCATCATCATCTCTATCTTTTGTCTCTATTGTCTATACATATTGTGGTATGCTATACTAATTGATGAGTAGCACGCTTTCTCTTTATAATGCAAATAGCCCAGTCCGTTTCTTTCCAAGAGGATATACCACAATGGCAGCGGCAAATAACCCAACACTAATCCCGATGGAGACTTGCACCATGGTCGCACCAAAGCTTAGTGACGAAACACTAGTTGAGCTCGACGTCGATGTAGATTGTGAAGATGAGTTGGTGATCTTATCAGCAGTCTCGATACCAGAAACTAGCGTACTTTGTGATGCAATCCCCGATGGAACTTGTACGAAAATGGCTGGTAGCATGGCAGAAACTGCCATGCCTTTCCATACTCTGGAGTAGAGATTTCCCAATATTCCCACAATAAATGCCCCAATACATGCGGTGAATTCTGTCACCGAAGCAAAATGCTTTCCAGCAAAATACGTTCCAACGTAACCAGTACAGGCAATGATAAGCATTACTGGCAATTGCTGCCATCTTGCCTGGTTAATCAACCCCAAACAGGTGGAAAACATCGGCACAAATAGTATTCGAAATTTATCATCAATGGGATGTTGACATGTCTTTGCTTTGTCCCCAGCTACTGCCCCTTTGTCGATCCATCCGTATAATGCTGCTCCAAGCGTAATTCCAAACCCCAAAAATAACGAGTAAATGATCGCATAGAACATTCGAACAGCACCAGCAACCAAGTTTCTCGACTGCAACTCTAATGATCCACATAGAATGATATACCCAGGAAGAATCAACGCCAATGATCCCTGAGTAATAGCCGAGAAACAAAATAAATTACCACCCCGAATCGATGCAATTGCTCGGGCAATAAATGAAACCACAATGGATGCACTGACTTCGAAAACAGATGAGTATAAGTTAGACATTGAAGAAACAAAGAATTGCAAATACCCAACACATAACCCAACAGCAAACGAAATCGGAATATCGACCCACCCTCCGCTGAACGCAAATGGACAAACGGATGCTGATCCAAGTCCATAGATTAAGACACACAACCATGGTGGATATGCATTCTTAGATTTCAATAATTCATCCAACTTCTTCGAAGCTTCTTCAACCCCAATCAAGTCATGAATAACCTGCTTATAAATCTTGTGGGTATCAGATAGTTTAGACAAGTTCACTCCTTGATTGCATCTCACCAAATGAACTTCAGATGTTCTTGTTATGGCATCACCAAACGAAATGATCATACAGCCAGGAAAGTAGATAAACTGTCCGTCAATCTCCAAAACTCTACTCGTCATGATCATGTACTCTTCCAAACGGTGGGTTGGTGCACCAAACAACATTAATGCTCTGCACATCCTCATAATGAAACTTTGTCTTTGAAGAATGTCGGCAATGTGAACTGTGATTTTGAGCCGTTGTTTCTTCTTTTGATGTTTGAGTCGTTTAACCTTGCTTGTGGCTGCTGCTGCTGTAGCTGTAGCAGTACCGACCTTCTTTTTAGGTGCTCTGGGACGAGCGTTCTGGAATGAGGGTAATTTCTCCCCGTTGTTATCATCATTAATCGAACCGGAATCATCCTCAGATGAATTTTCTCTGGTGTTTTGCTGCTGCTTCTTCTTGTGTCTCAAAAGCCTCGATGCAAGTTTAGTGGCTGGTCTCATCGCATTAGTCACAGATTGAGACTTTGAATAAATCGTAGAATTGTCCAATGTGTATTCATCATCATGGGTTGAAAGGCTTGGTTCTGAGATTCCAGAATGAGGATTCTGGTACAACTGTAATAAAGATGATAAAACCCCAGCATGCACCTTAGAAGGAGGAGCAATGTATGACTCGTCATTGTCTAACAAGAGATCATCGTGTAGCGAAAGGTCATTTAGAGCGTCTCTCTTGACATACAAATCATCGGCGCTGAGTAAATCTTGTTGACTCTCCTTGTTTCTATCTAAGTAAATGGAGTTCTCATAGTCACTATTAGATGCCGAAGAAACACGCGACGGATAGTTTGGAATATGGGCCGAAATCAAGTTTTTGGCAGTATCATTTAGATCGTCAAAGTTCAACGGTTTCAACTCTATATCATTCGATTTAAACCCAACTTTCTGTTCTTCGTCTGCTTCGTCTATAGGTTCATTTTTTGATGCCCCTGGAGTCAAACCACCTCCGCCTAGACCATGAGTTGTGCCTGGCATGGTCAATATTTTGCCCATAAACGAATCGGAGTTTGATAGCTCGGAATCTTGGTGATAACCAGGGACATAAGCTTCGTTAGCAAGCGAGATTTTCTTCAAAATTCCTCTCAATTTTGACGGCTTTGATCTATCTTGCTGCGTGGATTTGGAAGATTTTGATATTGACGACCGAATGGAATGTTGCTCCCGCGACGGTGATGAAGCTCTTGCGGAGTTTGGTTCGTCATCAAGTGGGATTTCATGAGGAGCAATTACCAAGGGATCATCGGAAATGTGATTCAAATCTTCATCATCAGATGAGTCAGAAAGATCGGTGTCGATGAACTGATGATGGTGGTCGATGGGTGAATCATGGTCGTAGTCCTTGTCCTCTGAGTCAGATGGAGATTTCATTTCGTGGTTACCCAAACCAAAAGTAGGCAAGCTTGAGAAGTCGTGGTTTCCAGGAGAGAAATTGCCATCGTCGTCGTCAGACGAGAAGTTCGTCGTGGATGAATGCTGGGACATGACGGTGTCACGATGCAAATTTGAATCAGGGAACCTAACGTTCTTCTTCTTGACCCCCACCTTGGGAAAGCCAGACTGTTGCGCCTTTGGCGGCGCGCTTGCCGCCAACCTTAGAGGCGGTAGTTGAATCTTGGAGTGGAATGGAGTCGACTCTTCGTCCGAACTCGACGACATGGTATATTCGTTTAACTATGACAATGAAAGCGCAATCTAGAGGAATTGGAAGAAAGGAAATATAAACGAACAAACTTAACAAACTTAACCACCAGTCAGCGCACTCAAAAAGTAATTTGGCCCCGGGGTCTATACTGTCGCAAGGAACAACGTAGTATATAAATCTCTAGCCAGCCAGAGATGAATGTAATTACACGGCAAACCAAACAATCGGTGCTCCGTTATGTTCTATGTATTATGCAGAATGATGAATTTAAATCCATTCTTGGATACAACACTGTTGCTACACCGTATCTCGCAGCAAATAAGCCCACTACCTTTTTTCGATTGGCCATTTGCAAGAGGGTTCTTCCCTCACATATTCGCACACTTACATCACCACGGTCACCGCTTCCACCAGCCGTGGCCACCATCGGCTAAGTTTAATTTAAAAGCGCATACCTTATGCCCAAAGTTTTTCGACCATTTTGTATGCTTAGTTACACTGTGGATATGTAACATGTCGTCATTGTTAGGTACAATAGACGTCACTCAACACTTGATTCAGCCCATAGTGTTATAGAAAACGGTAAGCTGTTAGCGCGACATTAACGAACAACTCACTTGTTCCTTTAGCTGGAGATGTAGACTCTTGTCAAGTACGACATTCTTGTGAATTGCTCTTCAGTGTCCTTGGAACGCTTCTCGGTCAGAAGGGTTGGATGCGCATCGCGATGAGATGCCTCGTAAATTTATCAACAGTGTCTTACATGCACATGATCGGCTTTCCGTATCGACGTTTTCAATGGCGTGCCTTTCGGCAACTCTGCTACAGAGCTGCAGTGTTGGTCGATTGCGATACCAGACCCATTCAATTGTGGACATACCGTCGAAGTTTGGAGCCATAGCACTAAGGATTCTGGAAATTCTGTTCCGCGACACCATGGCACAGCACTACGACATAAGCACCTCTTCTGTACCTGACATCATTACTGCCATATATCTTTGAAACAAAACAAGTTACTGTGTCCCGATGCACTACTTCCATGCATCTGGTGG
This sequence comes from Suzukiozyma manassasensis, assembly GCA_030569175.1. Taxonomy (NCBI): domain Eukaryota; kingdom Fungi; phylum Ascomycota; class Pichiomycetes; order Serinales; family Debaryomycetaceae; genus Suzukiozyma; species Suzukiozyma manassasensis. Next base: position 596,801 of record JAJMKC010000001.1, on the reverse strand, counting down.
TGGTATTCGTTGTCTCACACTACATTTCGTCTACCAAAGTCTGTTCATGTATTAGTCGTCTGCTCCTCCACTCTATACGCTCTCTTCCCATTGTACACCACACCATTCCTCAACGTACCCAACATGATTCTCGTCATACTGAGGCATGAAGTCGTCAACATCCGTGGCAACAATTATGGTTCCCCATGACATCCCGTTCAAGATGTCCGCCACTCCCACATTATCGTCATCGATGTTCTCTAAATCTATAATTACTTTAGGCATCAACTGTAATTCAAACTGTCTGTGCGAACTAGGATTGTACCCCGGGTTAGGTACGCTGTGTCCACCGTCCTTGTTGACAAATTTGGCAGCAACTTCATCTCGTCCACTGTACAATAACGGCCTTCCTCCCAACTCATACCTCAACACTTGTCCTGGGTTGTGTTTGACAATATTCGAAAAATTTTCAAAGTACTTGTCGTCCAACATATTGGAAATCTTGGAAGTATTGGCATCCAATGCTGGCTTTGAAGACGACTCCGACGTGCCTTCGGAAATCGATTCGTTGTCGGTCTTGTCAATCAAATCCTTGTACTTTTCCAACTCGGGATCCAGCTGTATCTTCTTGAATTTCTCCTTTTCGACATATACGAATGAGCCCTTGTAACTAGGAAGATCGCTGTGATGTGGTTTTTTGGATGGCTTTGGTTTTGGTGCAAATTTAGTAGCAACTTCTGCGTACGATTCTTTTGGTTTTGTAGGTTCACGAGCCGGTTCAGTCTTGATAGCAAACGGATTACTAGCAGCTGATCCAAACGGATTTGCTTTGTCGGATGATCCAAACGGATTCGAGGTTGCATTTGACTTGGTATTGAATAAATCCTTTGTAAGCTCAATTTGTAACTTTTGTTTGGTCTCGGCTTTCAACTTGTCATCGAGCATCTTTTGAGAGATATCTTGTTGATCAGCTTTAATCTGGGCCACTCTCTCAGGATCGTTGCAAACTGCTCTAATTGCTTTAATCGATCCCTTATGCTTGGAACACTGACTGGTGTTCTTGCATCCAAAAATATAAATAATTCTATCATACATTTTACCATCAATAGGTGCAAATGCTTGCAACAACAACGCCATTTTCTTGCCGCAGTTGTCACATATCAAGTGCTTATCGTCTGGTTGTGAATCTGGGTGAAACCAAACTGGCTTTCCTCCAACAAAAGTATCTTCAATCGTAGGTCCATCTTCCTCGTCCTGCTCATCAATGGCAATATCAATGTACCCTAAAAGAACATCCGATTTTTGACCACTTTCTTCAGGAAATTCCTCCTCGTCGGAACTATACTCGTCGTGAGATGACATGGTGGCTCTCACACTAACTTGTTCGCCAAAGCTGTATGCTATGTCTACAATCACGATTCCTAGATGAGCTCACGAAACTTTTTTTGGAAAGGCGCTACCATCATCACCACTATGTCCTTAGTATTATCATATTTACAAGCATCTATCAGTATATACATACAACTAAAGAAACCGTTTGTGTTCGATTTCCTCATAAACTTCGATTTTGTCGCCTGGTTCAAATTTGTCCCAGTCGGAGAAAGAAATCCCACACTCGTTGCCTTTTCTGGCTTCAGAAATGTCGTCTTTGACATGTTTCAATGATGACAAAGTACCTTCGTAGATAATGTCGGACTTTCTTGTAACTCGGACATCGGACGTCCGCTTAATTGCTCCGTTGTTAACTTTGCATCCTGCAATTTTCACTTTGCTCTTCTTTACTGTCACAACAAACACATCCTTGATCTCAACATCTCCTAAAATCTTCACTTCAATCCGTGGCTTCAAGTACGACTGCAATTTTTCCGTAACGTCTTCAATTAATCGGTAAATAATGTTATGCTCTTTGATCTCAACTCCTTCTTTGTCAGCCTTGTTGCTAATGGCCTTTGGAACTTTGATATTAAAGCAAAAGATTGTGGCATTTAAGGTCTTGGCTAAGTCGATGTCAGACTCGGTTGGTGCGCCTGCTTCGTGCGATAACACTACCGATTTCACTTCTTCGTTACCCAAACCATCAATACTCTCCTTAATGGCTTCGGCAGACCCAAATACATCGGACTTGATGATGTAATTGACTTTGATTGTGGACTGGTTTTTATCATCCTTTTCTAACTCACTAGCATCCAAACCAGCCAACTTCAACTCGTTGATTTTTTCCTGTCTTTTTATTTGTTCAACTTCGTCTTGTCTCTTCTGATTGATATTTTCAATGTCTCTGCTTGCCTGGATTTCCTTCTGTCTGGTTATCCTATTGTCAATGACTTGCTTAGCGATCTTTTCAGTTTTTGCCTGTAATACCTGATCGCCACTTTCAGGCAACTCCTTCCAACCCCAAATCTGGACTGGTGTAGATGGTCCAGCAGACTTGACAGGTTTACCGTGTTCATCCTTCATTCCTTTGACTTTACAGTATGTGTTACCAGCGACGATGATATCACCATTCTTGATAGTACCCCTACGAACCAAAATCGTAGCAATGCTTCCCATACCTTTAACCACTTGGGATTCAATGACCCATCCTTCAGCTTGGATGTTGTTAAATTCGGCTTTGAATTCGCTCATTTCACTTAACGTAATCACGGCTTCTTCTAACTTATCCATATTCAACCCCGTCTTACCAGAAACTTTCACAGTTTGGGTTTCACCACCATAATCTTCAATATCAATGTCATTGGCTGCAAGGTCGCCCAAAACTTTGTCAATTTTCACCCCGGGTTTATCGCACTTATTGATGGCTACGATCATGGGGACTCCTGATTTCTTTGCGTGTTTAATTGCTTCAATCGTTTGAGGCATTACGGAATCATCGGCAGCAACAACCAAGATCACAATATCAGTGATGATTGCCCCTCTTTCTCTCATCTTAAGAAACGCTGCGTGCCCTGGGGTGTCCAAAAATGTAATCTTCTTCTTCGAGATTGGCGTTAATACAGAAAAAGCACCAATATGCTGGGTTATTCCTCCAAATTCCTCGTCAACAATTGATGATTCACGTAAATAATCTAAAATTGTAGTCTTACCGTGGTCAACGTGCCCCATGATAGTTACTACTGGGGGACGTTCTTTCAAAAGTTTCTCGTTAACTGGCGCGGGAAATAAGTCGTCGGAGTTGCTCTCTGATACGGTGACTTCGAAATTGTACTCATCTGCAATCAAACTAGCATTTTCTTTATCGAGAATATAGTTGTGTCTTATGTTTTCAAATCCCAATCCTTCCAACTTCTTGAAAACGTCATTGAGTGGAACATTCATAATGGTTGCAAGATTGGACACGTTGATGAATGGAGGTAAGTTGATTTTAACACGATCTACATTGGATACTTTTGTGACTTTGGATGATTTCTTGGTGGAACTGGAGTTGGAAATTGGTTTTTTCTCTTGATTGGTCTTGGCTTGTTTCTGCTTCAAGTCTTTTTTCAATGATGTGTAGAGTTTCGCCTTCTCTCTCTCGATCTCAGCTTGGGACTTGACTGCACCAGTATCAAATTTCAGACCACTGGGACCATCCTTTTGTGAATTTGTCTGTTGTTTTGGTGGTCTGTGACCACCATGACTGTTTGGGCCATTTAGTCTTTTTGCACCATTGCTATTTGGTTTATCCTTATAGAATTGGGCAAATCGGTTGGCTTTGGGTTTTTCAGCATTTTTCTGAACAGGATTCTCATCGGTTTTCTTTCCAAATTTCGAAATCCCACCTCCTGTTCGAGGTAGCTTGCTGAGGAAATCCGAGTAAAGCCGGCGTTGGGCTATCGGTACCAACGATGGCGAGTTTATTGTTCTGGTGAACATTAAATGATATGTAATGAAAATGTACTTTTTAATGCTTTCACTACTTAGTGTTTTTCGCGCTAAATAGAGTTTATACACTTTCATAAATTAAGATTTGTTATGATAGAATAATGCTATGTTAAGATGCAATTTTGTTGTTATGTGATACTCGTGTATGGCATAGCAACTTGTAAGATGAAGTATATGAGATGATCTGAAATTGCTCGCGAGTTTTATCAATTTGTGAAGACGTGACGGCACATCAAGAATTCACTACATGTAGGCCCCATTTGACGCAATGAATCCTAATGATCTGGATTCTTTCAACGTTTCAATCAAGTTGTCGATGTCCTTGAAGTTCCGGTCATCGCATGCAAAGTTACGATGTCTATTTGAAACGATGTGATCCTCGAAGTGGTCGTATTTGACTCGACAATTCTCACAATACCCTGGGTTCAATTCTTCAATTTTCTTCGTTACTTTTGATTGATTTCGTTGTTCCTGTTGCTTCTTGATGATGATTCTTCTCTTCAAGTTATTTATGTTTCTTGATGGCACTTGACTGGTTACTGGTCCCAATCCATTGCCACCTTGCTGAAGTGTATTGCTATTCAAGGTGGAGTCCATGCTGAAGGACATGGCGTTGGATGCGCCGTTGTACCCCGATGCCACGTCAAACTGCCGAGAGTTGGATCCTACTATACAACTGGAATTGCGGTTCAATGTCGGTAACTTATCAGGCTGTTTGAAGTCGTGATAACTTTCAAAGTCATCTTCATCGCCGACATCATTGAACACCGAAAACTGTTTATCATTATTCTCGTTCTCTTTATTTGCATTCGCGTGGTTGTCGGACGTGTTTTGAACGATGATTGTCTCATCTTCAATTTTATCAGTCGATGTAGATGTACCATTGAACTTTGCACCATTCATGGAAATTCCATGCTTAATATTGTTCATGATACTCGTTGTAGCTTGCTTCAACATCTCTCTGTATTCTTTGGTGGCGTCAAACTTGAGTTGTCGCCTCAATTTTTTTCGATCAGAATTCTCCGATACTTCAGCGATAAATGGACATTTCCCATCCATCGTATAGTGTATGCTAGGGTAAGAGTCATCATGCCATTCCCGAACAGCAATAGGTCTTACCTTTTGCTGGAGATCAAATACAAAGAGATAATTCTTTTCCAAGTAATGCAAATCATCACGCTTCGCATTAGGATCTCTATCATTAGAACCAAATATTTTCTCGTCTTTTAACAAATTATGCAAGTTCCCTTTCTTGTCGACGAGAATCTCTGGAAGCAGTTGGGATTCATCTGTATTGACTCCCAAATTCTTCAAAAATCGGAAGACTTTATCATAGTCCCACACCTTAATTTTGTGATGGTTTACATTAGAAAATATGTCGTTTGGAGGATACAATTTGGCTTGATGAAATGGCCGTCTCAGAACAATTATTGTAACGTTATTGTCAAAGAACGGAGTTATCTCGCTGCCAATCTGTTTCAAAAGCTTTGATGCTCTTCGAAACTCGTTCAATTGAACTGGATTTGATTCCTTGATGCCTTCAAAATAAATTTTCGATTCCTTCATGATTTTCCTCCATGACTGCTGCCAATTGTAAAGTTCCTTTCCTGAAAGTCTTCCGGAGTTTTTCAGCCTAGCTGACGCTGACTCGCCAGTTTCAACATGAGTGATTTTTGGGACGCTGGCTGATGTGGAAACTGGTAGAGGTTTTGCCAATTTGGGTTTCTTAATGTGAGGTGATGGAATATTGGATGTCGTTTCCTGTAAGGGAAGACGAGGCTGATTGACGAAGGAGTAGAGCCTTTTCTTTCCTCCGATGTTGTTTGACATTGTGGCTGATTTGCTACTCTATTATGATGTGATAAATATTCAAAGATCTCTCTCCAGTGAAATTGTGCCTGTAGGTTTCAAAACTTCTCAGATGGGAGAATTGTATCCAAAAGGCTGATTTGATTCCCGCACAAGAGCCTACTACAACTAAAGTGCACTGAATCACGAACAATCTTTTCCTATCTACAACAAGCAACAAACTAATTTTTCTAATGTTTGGTATGACGCGTTGCGGCGTAGGATGTATACTCGTATTCACTTTCACCGTGGTGACTGTATGTGGTTTTTCCACGACCTTTACAATTCCGCGTAGGCGCGTTGCGGCTAGGGTTTATAACGACACTTGGATAATAGACCACTATGCATCATGGCCGCAGCAACTGAGATCCTCACCTGACTTTACCGGATTTACAGAAAGTGAAAGAGTCTACACATGGTGGGTGGGGAAGTCTTTCGAATACGCAAACCAAGTTAGGAATGTTTTGAGTTCCATCAAAGCTTCGTTGTAGGCGACAGAAGGAAAACATTTCTGAAAGTAATATGAACGAGGGTTACGGTGGGTATAGGAATGCGATACTAGATTCTGAATTGTGTGCAGATCGCCTGCCGTTAGCAGTGAAGAGCAGTAAAGTTGAAAAGCAAATGAAAAGGGAAATCCGATAAGAGATAATGTACAGGAAAATGGGGGTTCAAGAAAAGAGGAAATGACCTAAGCACTTTCCCAGATGGCGGAAAGCAATTATCTTCCCTACCAAACACTCTTTTGTGGTGTATGTGCAAACTGCAGGTGTCTTACACACGTGGAAGATTTTGGTTATTAATTGGGTTCGTAGGGTTCGTGGTGGTGGTGGTGGGACAAAATTAAGGGGTGAGCAAAAATTCCGTTTATAAGCCTGTATCGTTGTGGCTGCAAAACCCCTTTCGGATCTTTCGTGTTATCGTCCTACGGAGTTTTTGACCAATTTTCCGAATGCATGCATTGTGGAGCTAGTGATAACCTTTCGGGACTCCGACAAAATACTGTATTTAAAAGTGATAATGTACTTCAATATTGCGGCAACTTCAACAATTTGTACAAGCCGTTGCGTGCAATAGATCGATGTATACAGCCTCAAAAGAAAAACTAACTGCACAATTGGACTCCCTCGAGAGTCTCAACGCTGACTCTAGCAATGATAAGCAGGAAACCAAAAATGTATCCTCTGTCGTGGTAACTGAGGTTGCAGATGAAATATATATTGATCCTATAGATGAAGCCAGAGTGGTGAGGAAATTAGACTGGAATGTAATGCCCATATTATGTTTGTTTTACTTTTTGGCAGCGTTGGATCGAAACAATTTGGGAAATGCGGGACCTGCTGGGCTTACCAAAGCTTTGAACATGACCCAATCACAGTTTTCAAATGCAGTTTCCCTATTTTTTGTTACTTACATCATTTTTGAGTTGCCGGGTACGTTACTTTTGAAAATCATAAAACCTTCGAGATTGTTGACTTTTGGAGTCGTTTGTTGGTCATTGGTATGTCTTGGAGTCACATTCGTCAAATCTTATGGAGCATTGCTAGCTTGTAGACTATTAATGGGTGCGTTTGAATCATTCTTCTTTCCTTGCCTTTCTGTTCTCATCAGTTCCACAATCTATAAACGAGATGAAATGGCGAAGAGAATGGCGATCATGTTATCAATGGCAGCATTTTCCGGTTGCATTGGGGGGTTAATCTCGTATGGCTTTTTGCAAATCCATACCCTGGTTCTCGCAGGGTTCAGACTAATTTTTTTGTTTGAATCTCTCTTGACACTAGTTTTGTCTCCAATTATTATCTTCTGGTTGCCTGACGACCTCACCAAGGCAAAATTCTTTAACGATGAAGAACGCAAGATTATGATCCTTCGTGAAAAACAACGAGAGAAGTTCATGGGAAATCCAAAATTTGAATGGGAAGAGGTCTTTGCTGCATTCACGGAACCAAGGACTTACCTTGGTTTCATCATCCAATTTTGTCAAGATTTGATAATGTACGGTGTTTCGACATTCTTCCCTTCAATATTGAAATTGTGCTTGGGTTTTGAAAACCTACAAGCTCAATATTTGACCATTCCACCATATGTTGTGTCGGGTATTTCTGTCATAGGGTGCAGTTATTATAGCGACAAGTTAAACTTGAGATCACCATTCATTATTGCAACTAACTTTGTTGGAATAGCTGGATTTATCATCCTATTGACCGTTCACAATAATTGGGTTAAATATTTTGCCCTATTTTTGGTTTCAGTTCCGTTATATGTTGGACCTGGTATTAACATTGCTTGGACTGGAAGCAATTTTGCTCCGTACTACAGAAGGACCACAGCCATTGGTATGAATCAGACGATAGGTAATTTGGCCGGCGTGATCTCAGGTGAGGTATATCGAAAATCACCTTATGTTATGGGGCACGCATTTTCCCTCGGATGCTTGGTGGTTGCCAATATTTGCGTCGTGTTAAACGTATTAAGAATTATGCATTTGCAAAAGCAAAAGGATCGGATCTTGTGTGAGGGCTTGGTTGATACTAGACGCAATAGAACAGGTGACAATTCTCTAGATTTTAAGTATGGCTACTGATCGTAATAACGATTTGGTACCTTCTACTCCTGTATTTATTTGAGATTTAGGCTATAAGATATTTGTGGTCGACTGCAAAATTGATTTCAGCAAACTTATGTGTCTGCAATGGCGTAGGTATATCTGAACTCTTTCAATTGGAAAATCAAAAAAAATTGGTAGTAGGGATTGCTGGTTTTGGTATATTGATACCCGCGAGATTCGAACTCGCGCCTCCGAAGAGACCAGGACCTTACCCTGGCGCCTTAGACCGCTCGGCCAGAGTACCCAATCCCTATAAGAATATTTTTTTTGGAGGTATACAAGGATACTTTCAGAGTAGTTCCCTCCTTGCACCCCCATGCTATTCAGTAACGCTTTGCAGGCTGAGAAAGAAAACATTGTTTGTTTGCGATGTATAATTACCACATGCAGATAAATTGGTTGGATGAAAAAATATACTTAATTCATAACTCCTTCTCAGTTAAACGGGTAAAAGTAGTACTTTATGCTTGACTAAGTGGAGTCAAAAAATAGTGGTAGTTAATCGAATTTGTTATAATCGAGAAAAATGTATTAAACTTGTTAATCTTCTAAGTAGAATTAGTGAAAATTTTATTTATCAATAATATGTGAAAAAACGAGAAAAATAGTTAAGTTTTTGCATAGAGACACTTTTGGCAAAAATTTGGTAAAACTACGCAAAGCAGTATCATATGCTCCTTAAGTAGAGGAAATTGAAAGACTCATTTCGATGTGACTGCTCTATACTAAGTTATTATTTTAGTTTACAAAGTGGAAGTCAAGTTTGACTACTCAACTCAAAGATAACGCATGTACTACAATATTATATATAAAATCAAGAAATAAATCTCACAATCGAATTAAGCCCAAACTTCAAGTTGCTCATAAAAATCAACTCTCTTTTTTGGAAATTTGTCCACATTCTCCGCAACAGTGTATCTGAGGTCATCTACCATTGCTGGATGACCACAGGTGACAAATACAGTAGATCCCACGGACTCCTCAATCTCATCAACAACAACCTTCCCAAGGTCAGGTCTGCCTTCATGAAAATCAACGTGATCAAACTCAGACCTGAAAGTATTCAATGAGACATCATCCGACGAATCAGCTGATTCTACCTTCTTTTGTTCTTCATCACTTGATTCTGTAGGTGCAAGAACATTCTTCAAGTCCTTCTTAAACGCTGTTGAGGTTGGATGAGTGACGTAGATAGAAGTTTTAACATTAGTGTTTTTCAAGTATATTAATTCTTCATGGAACCACATCAATGATTTATATTCACGAATAACCCACAACAACTTGATGACCTGATTATTATTCCTTTGTTTCTTAGCGAGTTCGACAGCTTCAGAGTAGATACCTGGAATACCATTACCACCAGCAACATATACTACTTGATCGCATCTGTCAACTGGAGCACGTTCACCGTAGGGTCCTTCAAGAATTACTTTGATTGTAGCGTTTTGGTTGGGAAGATTAGAAAGGTATTGGTATAAACCATGTGTGACACCCCCTTTGACTTTACAATACAACACAATCTCGTTTGGATTTGTAGGATGTTCAGTGAAGGTAAATGGGTGCGACTGCCAGAAACAACTTGGCCTCATAAAATAAATGAAAGCATATCCACCAGGAATGCTCTTCCACCATTTTGGTTTAGGAACAACAATTCTCAAAGTTTCATTGGAAACTAATGTGACACTGGCTTTGGATACACCGAACCACAACATACGGGCAATTCTCACCGCACGGTCAAACCCCCAAACGGCAACTGTTGCATACATGAGTTGGATATACCCGAGATCAGCAACATGCCACCAAGCAGCAGCTACAAATACTGCTGATAATGCTATATGAGTAAGTACAAAAATTTCATACCACTGTCTTCTAAGCATAAGCAAAGCTTGCCCCATGATTATGCACATGGCAGAAGTTCCAAGAATACCACAAGACACGTAGAGTTCAGCCACATTAGAGGAGTACTCAGACCCAAAATTGATAGTGTATGAAACAGAGTGAATGAAAATTAAAAGCGTTGAAAGTCTTGCAATCCATTTGTGAAATGTAATGAATGTGGTGAAATGCAATTTGGTAAAGAAATGCAAAAAGTTATTTCTACCTGCGAAAAGGATAAATAAGGGAACCAAAAAGGTTCCCGTGATTGCCGATCTATCACCGATGTAACGAGACAAAGCATTTGACTTCGTGGGGAAAATTGGATCATTTGGACTCCATTTATACATATGGCCATTGAATGCAATCACTAAAACAACGAAACCAAGAATCACCAAAGATTCATACCTTGAAGGCATTAACATGAAATCAAACAAACCAAAAACTGATTTGGCCTGATTCCGTTTCCTATGGATTGCTGGTATTGTAACATATTTTCTGTACTTGTTGACAATAGGACCAGTTAATTTGAATACCAAACCGGGAAACAAAACCTTTGACCAGTTAGCAACCATAGCTATCAAAAGGATAACAAGCCAATATCCCAATAAACCAGCTGCATAATACAAAGATACATTGTAATTTCCTAAAAATTTGGCGTATGCGTCTTCCATATATATTCTTTGTGTATCATTCAATTTAAGCGGTACGTCAATAGGAACAGAAATATTGAAATTTGGAATTTCAGATGTTGTGACAGCTGACGAGTTGAAATACAGCCAGGCTTCATAAAGCTGATCCTTAGTCACATTTGCCTCAAACTCACTGGCTACATATGGAATAAGGAAGTTAACAAAAGTATCCATATTAACGCCATATTGCTCGAAACAACCCATGAATGTTGCCAATTCTGCTTCATTTGTAAAAGTACAAGTCTCTGTCGCAGGACAAAACAGCGCTGTTAACGAGATCTGATAATTGCAACCAAGGGCCACTCTTTGGTAGTAATTATACGTGATTTCATCACTCAAACCAAATTGGAAAAGTGATAAAAGTATCAACAAGGATTGTAATGAAAATTTTGCAACCATTTTCCGAACGAATGTATAAAATCTTCCAAATCAAAAACTTGACATTGATGGGCTAAATAAAATATTTATAGTTGACTAACAATGAATGGACCACAGGAAACAAGGGATACAATAGAATATTTTGTCCAATAGATTCAATACCAGAAAGCGACAAAAAAAAAGTTATCTGATGGAACTGATAAATTTTTGCTGCATAAAAAATAATCTATACATAGGTGCGAGAGACTTGTAACCGAAATCGACGTTAGCCCGCCTTTGATCATAAGTCAAAGCCATTTTACATAATGGTGATACTAAGATAAGTGTATGAACAAGATTTCATACCGTTTATACAGCCTTTCAAGGTTCTATTGGTTTTGGTATATCCCATCCGGTATGTGGCTTGTTTCAAAACAAAATTTTTTGACATGTACCCGATGTCGGCCACACCCTCGTAATTCTGGAAATCGTTAATTATTTTGAATCGTACATCATCATGCTACGCTGCTGCTCCTCCACATATCTCAGGATACATCCAGCAACTCAACGTTTACATAAAAGTAAGGTGCGGTGACAGATGCTCCTTTAAAAAATTTGTCAACTGTCATTGATTGGCCAATTTGACATATTATATGTATTATTTGAGTGATGCATTCGGTAACAATAAAAAACTTCAGCCAATAAATTAGGTGGTTTTACGTACATACAGGTATACGAAATTTCATCCATACTTAATTTTTTAACCTATACATAGCGCCGATTGAACATCCGTTGAAAATGGAAAGAAAAAAAAATTACCCTAAGATTAGGATGTTTCAAAAGTCATAATAAGAAGCGATTTGCTATTTAGTAGTCAACCTTATCAACATACTCAGTTTTTATCTAGTAATTTCCCAAATTTTTCGCGCAGTCAACCTCACTCAAATAGTTTGACATTCAAACTTAAAATGATCCGGAGATAAACTCTACTACCGGAATTATTCTCTGATCATAACTCTTACGGCAACTAGGGCGGCAAGCCTGACAACAATATCTGGCTCGGTAAGGCAGTTGTCGGTAGCAAGCTACATGTTCCCCATATCGAAACTGTTGGTTTGCCAAGAGTTTGTATTGAGTGCATTTGACATATTGGTACTTGAAAGCTGTTCAATTTTTTCCATTGATGATTACTGCTTTGATTTGGTACCCTGAATAACCTGATGGAACATAACTGAAACGGGGATTTGTAATATGCAGTCCTTCGCAACAGTACTCAAATGTGAATTCGCACCACTCTCCGAATTGCCGGACGTCGCCCTGATCGACATTGCCAAGTCTTTTGAAGGAGCTAAAGGTACAATCCAGCAAATAATATCTTTCTACATCTTTGATTTGCATGTTAGTGGATATGTTGCTGGAGCAGGTTTAGGAAGGTTTTTAGCTTTTGAAAGAAGTGCTTATGTACTTGCTCTCAACGGTTCACAATTAGTCGTAAACTGAAGGAGCTTTTGAACAAATGTCAATGCAGTGATATTAAGCATTTTTTCAGTCTATGGCTCTTCCCAGTTCTGAAAAAGTAAGTGTATGAGCAAATCAGACCCGCTCATTCCAGGGTCGTAAATTATACCTAGTTGAGTGCGCCTCTCAAAACCTCACTGATACTGATTGATAGAAATTGACATATAAAAGTATGTTGATTCAGGAATCGTCAGATTAAATCTTATTTGTGTATAGGTGATATAGCTGGGTTGATTAAGCTTTTCTTGTCCTTACTAATTGAATGTGAGAAATTTCCAAAAGATCGATGAAGCAGAGTGACTGCTTTACTAATGACAGTAGCATGGGAAAATGGAAAATGAATTCGCAGAGGCAAAAGAAAGTTGATTACAAAACCAGTTCTTCGCAATCGTCTTCTGTTATCTTCCGCCTACCAGGGAGCATACAATTTGTGAGACTGAATTTTTACGAAACAAGAATAAGGAAATACAATAGACTTAGCTGTTTAGAAAGTTAAAAATATACTGAAGACAAAGTACGTTTAGAGACGGAAAATCTAACCAACAAAGACAAACAGTTCCATTCTTTCAGAAAACAGAGAATATTACAAACGGTTCTAAGTCGTTGAAGAAAGGAACTATTCATTATTTGAGTAAACAGCCTGAGTAAATGCCAACCAACACAAGTGCAAAGTTATCGAGGAGGGGCGCTTCAGAAATGTTTCAATGCAGTCTTGATGTCATTATAAATAAACATAGAAAGAAACACCACAACAAAGAATTGATGACTCCAGCCATAATGAAACATGTATTTCTACTCAAAAAGGAAATCACAAATAAAGGTAATTGTAGAGACAATCACCTTAAATTGAAAGTATATGTAAATTTGAAAGCTGCAAAATGTAAAAACTTGCTCATGCATTGGTGGAAAGTTGAGCAAAAAAATAAACTCGCACCACTCCAAGTACTGGCAAGAAAAAAAGAAATATTAGATACAATTGTTAACATGAGGTGCATGATAATCTCAATGAATGCCCAACCCTGTTGAGCCTGACTAAAAAGCATTGATAACGACATGTTCACAAGCTACTCAACGTCATCAGCTGGTTACTCATGATTGTGTCTACTTGAGAAATTGCAGGAGAATTCTCGGCTATGATAATGCCAATGCTGTTCAAGAGGACAAGTGGTTCAACCAGATTTTGATTTAATGCATGCTTTAAAAAGGAAAGGCAATACAGCAAGATAAAAGAGGTTAATGCATTCTCAATGATTGTCACGCAAATATTCGCAAACTTTTCATTCGTATTTTTCTTCACACAGCGATTAGTATTGAAATCTTGTATATTTTCGCTATAGGCAAAAGTGCATCATGCTTAAGAAAATAAACTCAAAATTGTGTCAAAATTGACTCATGCGTGTTTCTATAGCATATATTCAAACTACTTATGACATCTAACTAATGTCTACTCAATTCCCAAAGTTTGGTGATGGCTTTGACTAAGCGGAGTAAATATTTGCATTTAACAGCCATTGGGATAGAATCAGCAATTTGTAAGGTACTCGAGCTGAGCTCAGTACGGCTCAATTTTGTTGTAGCACATCTTTAGGATTGCCTTGCATGGTGCGGTATCTCGTTGCTCGATATGCCACAAGCTACGCTGATGAAAAATACTCACTTTCATATTGTATTGCAGATACTTCATTCTCATGCCCAGACCTCAAGTTGTTCATAGAAATCGACTCTCTTTTTTGGGAACTTCGTGACGTTATCGGCAATACAGTATCTGAGTTCATCAACCATGGCAGGATGCCCACACGTAACAAATGCAGTTGGTCCCATGGATTCCTCAACTTCATCAACTACAAGGTTGTTGATATCTGGTCTTCCTTCCCTGAAATCAACATGGTCAAATTCTGACTTAAACGTTTCAAAAGATGACAAGTCGGTACTGTCGTTTGTGGACTTCTTATCTGATTCGGTATTGGAATCAGTTTCCTTCAACCCGGTAAAATATGTTGCAGATGATGGATCTGTTACATAGATAATCGTCTGAACCTTAGTGTTCTTTAAATGCAACAACTCTTCATGGAACCACATCAAGGATTTATATTCACGAATGACCCAATACAATTTGACAACTTGGTCTTGGTGTTTTTTTTTCTTAACAAGGTCAACGACTTCGGAGTATATTCCTGGAATACCATTTCCACCAGCAACAAATACAGCTTGATCACATCTATCCACTGGAGCACGATCACCATATGGTCCCTCAAGAGTAACGTTGATTGAAGCAGTTTGATGGGGGAACTTAGCAAGGTATTGGTATAAACCGTGTGTGACACCCCCTTTCACTTTACAATACAACACAACTTCGTTTGGATTTGTAGGATGTTCAGTGAAGGTAAATGGGTGCGACTGCCAGAAACAACTTGGCCTCATAAAATAAATGAAAGCATATCCACCAGGAATGCTTTTCCACCATTTTGGTTTAGGAACAACGATTCTTAAAGTTTCATTGGAAACTAATGTAACCCTGGCTTTCGAAACACCAAACCACAACATACGGACAATCCTTACTACACGGTCAAACCCCCAAACAGCCACCGTGGAATACAATATAGGACCATATGAGAAATCGATAACGTGAATCCAAACTCCAACAATAAACAATACGGAAAAGGAAATATGAAGAAGCACGAAAATTTCATACCACCGTCTTCTAAGCATCATAAAGGCTTGTCCCAACATCAAGCACATAACAACAGTTGCGAGAATACCCCAAGTCAAATATCTTTCAGCAGCGTCAGCAGCATATCTTTTACCTAAAGCAAGTGTGTATGCAACAGAGTGGATTACAATCAAGGCTGTTGCGATTCTTGCGATCCATTTGTGATAAGTGATGAATGTAGTATAATGCATCCTCGTGACAAATTGCAAAAAATTATTTCTACCCGCAAAAAGAACTAGAAGAGGAATCATGAATGTACCTGTTATACCAGATCTATCTGCAACATAACGTTCCATTGCAAGACTCTTTGAGCGGAAAAGAGGATCATCTGGATGCCATTTTTCAAAAGAAGCATTGAAGGCGATTGAAAGCACAACAAAGCCTAAAATGACTAAAGACTCGTATCTTGAAGGAACCAACATGTACTCCACCCCAAAGAATGATTTTTCTTGGTTCCGCTTTCTGCGAAAAGCCGGCAAAGTGACGTATTTTCTATAAGCGTTGACGAGACGACATGTTAACTTGAAAACCAAATTAGGGAAAAGTACTTTTGTCCAGTTAGCGAGCATTGCAAGGATGAGAATAAGTGCCCAATAACCAAGAATCCCACCAGAGTAGTAAACTGATCTATTAATGTTACCTAAAAATCTATCATAAGCTTTTTTGTAAACAATAGACTGAGTGTGATTAAGTATTATGGGATATTCAACAGGAATTGATTTATTGAAATTTGGAATTTCCTTCAATGTGACAGCTTTCTGTTCGTACAACTTTAAGCCATCCAACAATTGATCTGTTGTGACGGTTGAGTTATAATTAATTTCACAATAGTTTTGATAATTCTTCATATACTCCTCCATGGATGCATCAAGCGACTTACCGCAACCCATCATAGTACCAATATTGTTCGCATTCTTGCAAACACAACCAAGTTTAACTTTACAGAACGTAGCAGTGTTCAAAATTTGATAGTTGCAAGTGTAGAGCACTCTTGTTATGTCTGGGTAAAGAATTCCATTGGACGCTACCGACTGACAAACAGCCAAAAGCAAACACAAATAAGCTATTCTCATTTTTCAAAGGACGTATGTGACACTCAAAAAATTATGACATTCTTGCAAAATTACCCGCATATTTATGCTGTTGAGCGTGAAACTTAATTGACAGACCATCGAATTTTCAACCAATAAGTTTTCGGCCGAACGAGTGAAAAGTTCAGAATCATCAGATATGTTGAATAGTGCGCTATTTTTAAAACCTAAAATTAAGCCAATAGACGAAGTTATTGATGCGATACAGCCAAGCAAAAGTTGCAGGTGCTTTTCCAGAAAATACAGGAACATTTTAACCGAATTTCGAAGGAGCTGAGTGTACACACCACTCGGTTTCTTCAACATGAGTACAACATTCAAAAGCCACGATAGCACTATTGTATTTCAGCCTATTCAGCTCCAAATAGCACATAAAAAGCAACTTGGTAGAAATATTGCAAATTGAGAATAGCCACTGATGGCTTAGATAACGTGTAATTTACGAAAATTTTGTGTTGCGGAAGCCTCGTGCGGAATGCGCAACGTAATGCGCACTTCTTCTACGTTAATTGTCAATCAACAATATTAGATTACGTAAAAATCCCTATTCTCAGGTACATAAGGCACAATCTCAGATCAAATGGCAACTTAAAGATTAGACTCACTAAAGAAAAGTACCATTTTTCATTACTAACATGTTATGGACCAATAAGTATCACCACATTGTCTACCGTTGTCATAGTTTAAAGATCACAGACATAATTTTCAAGGTTAGATGCAACACAAAAAATCTATTGGTTGAAATAACATGTTGAAAAATATTGAGGGCTGGGTATTACATAAGGTGCACAATTATCTGATCGGCAATTCAAAAGATCGCCACAAGGCATTCCGACTCGGGCAAGAATGTGACAATATAATTAGCCACTTTCAACACCCATAGAGTTCCGAGCAGTATTAATTCAAGAATTTCTTTTTTGTCCCTTGGTCGTAATTGAAAGTTAGACGCATGTAATATCGAGTATCTTATTTGCTCATAGTGTTCAAAAGCTTTTGTCTACCCGATGAATTTTATGTCGGACACTTCCAGGAAAGTGCGGACTATGCTGATTATGACACAGATGATTTCACTAGTGCCTTATATCGAAAAGCATTGTCAAATTATCAAGTTCGCTTTCTCAGGGGTTGCTATTTGATGTCATCCTATTTCACAGTATCAATTTCGAAATGTACGCACAAAAATATTTTCATGTACACATTCCATCTACTATGCGGCACATGTAACTTGCCAAGCGACAGGGTCCAGAAGTCCTACTAGGCATCAGTTCGTAACTGATTTGTTCAGATTGCAAACAACACATTTCTATGAGTGAGTTTGAATAAGGTCGACTGGACTTTAAAGTATGTAATATCAACAATAGATAGTCCCCAATGATTCAATACCTTGAAATCAAACATGACTATCGTAATTTTATAGCGGTGTAGCTTGAACATTTGTCCCATTTGCCTTAGCAACTGTGGTTCGCGGTGTTTGAGTGGTTGTCGTGCAATCGAACATGATCAACCCCAACTTTTGGTACATGGCTTAGACTTCCTTTACTTCCTTAGCACGCACAAGTGCCTTCAGGTTACTTTACCACATTAACCGGGGTCATGCGAGGGTAGTTATATGTCCAACACCAATCGGTCATTCCTACTTCAGTCTATCGTACAATTCTGCAAGTCCTGTGTAAAGAAGGAGTGACTACAAAACTATAAATCATCTTCAGTTTCCCTTTTCATGACGTTCCAATTATCATCTTATCAGCAGATGTGGCGAAATTAGATGACTGCGAAGTGTTTGTGACTGTGGACTAAAACTTAGCCGAGAGGGAAATACTGATAGAGTCCTTGTTAGTTTCCGTCTATTGTATACTGCAATATCTTATACGAGTGCGTTCAAAGATGAATTTACCTTGGAAGAGAAACCTGTGCTTTGATGCATCTTCATGGACATGAATTATCCCGAGGATAGTTCGATTTAAGATTTTTTTAACATTTTCCTGAATGTATGGGGTACTGGGAAAATTTCGTTGTATGTATTACTATCGCGTGATTCTGGGGAAGGAACGAAACAACCATCTATAAATACTATACATTCTCGAAAATTTATTCGTTGTCGCTAAAGTAATGTTTCGGTCATCAGTAAAAGCACTTAAGGTATGCAGCAGACGGTTCAACTCCGTCAAGATCAACAAATTCGACAAGTCGTCCATTGCAATCACCATTGATGGAGAAATTTTACAGTTCAATAACGTGTTTCTTCGAGACGCTTGTAAACTGCCAGAATCGGTCGATGCGTTTTCCAAGCAAAAGCTTTTCACCACTTGCCAAGTACTGCGCAACTTATCGATAAAGTCTGCCCATGTTGAAAATGATAATGTGATTATCGACTGGGACCAACTGGGTAAAGTTCACCAGTCGACATATTCCAAAGATTTCTTGAAGGCTTTCAGGTCGAAGGTTGCAAGAAAAGCTGGAAAGAATTTCGATAACGAGAAGATCTACTGGAACAGTTCCAAAATCTCGGAACATATAGACTCGATCCAACAAGACTACCAGGACTACATGTCTGATTTTAACCCTTCTGTTTTCAATTTGAATTCTTTGGGATTAGCATTTGTGAATAATATACCTGAACCTACTTTGTCTGATATGGACGAACTGAATACAAGCGAATGGCCAGTATCGAAATTAGCAGAGAAGTTTGGATACATCAAGAAGACGTTTTACGGTACACTTTTTGATGTCAAGAATGTCGCTGAAGCCACCAACATCGCCTACACCAATGTTTTTCTACCATTACACATGGACTTGTTATACTATGAATCACCACCAGGATTACAATTATTGCACTCAATTCACAACTCTACTAAGGGAGGTGAAAACATTTTCGTCGATTCATTTTTGGCTGCCCAGCATGTCAGAGAAGTGGACCCGAATGCCTATTATGCCTTGACTCAAGTACCAATCACTTATCATTACGATAATAATGGGGAGTATTATTACTACCAGCGTCCACTAATTGTGGAACAGGAAGGCTACTTACAAACAAAATCGTACCGTCCTGATATCAAGGAGGTTAATTATTCCCCACCTTTTCAAGGTCCGTTCGAGGTTGGTGTGGTTAAATGCATAAACCATGCTACACCAGAAATTGGTTCTGGTTCTCACCACGCTTCAGTGGGCCATTACTTATTCAATGATTTCTTGAGAGGGTTCCAAATTTTTGAAGATTTCATTAGTGACCCTGCCAATCAATACAATGTCAAATTACCAGAAGGCACCTGTGTTATTTTCGATAACAGACGGATTTTGCACTCGAGAATGGAATTCAGTGATTCCAATGGAGGCAAGAGATGGCTAATGGGTGCTTATGTTGATGGCGATAGTTTCAGATCAAAATTAAGAGTTGGAATGAGATCTGTCAATCAAGCATTATAAATAAGACACAATTTCTTTTCCATGATACTCGAAAACTCATTATTATATTTATTATTTAACTTTACGTTTTGTGTTATGACATAAACTCTGCTATGCTCACAGCTTCTTTTGAAATGACTAGAGGAATACAACAAAACTCGAAATGAAAAAGATATACACACGTTATGATTATTTCGTAATTCACCAGCCGTAGTTTGGCCCTGCTTGCACACGATTGGACCTTGATCTCGAATTAGAGACAAATGACTTGAATGTTTGCTTGAACCCATTACACAAACTAAGCATGTTTGGGTAGGAGAACCCTTTTAAGTTGTACCCATCAACTTCAGTTCTAACATGCCAGGTACTAATATCGGTATTAACGTTAACCTTGAATAGTAACAAGAAACTACCTGGTGCCTTGTGATCAAAGCAAAACACATATGCACTGGATTTTGGATTAGCTTTGGTGTACGATTCTAACCATTCATTGACCTCTGTCAACGTTCCTTCCCGGAACTTGGAATTACGGGTCATTTCTGTAACCTTTTTAGCTATAGCTTGAATGTGTTGAAAAATGAGCTGATCCAAATCTGAATATCTCTTGCGATCAACAATATATTCTTTTATGCCATCAGACACTCTTTCTTCAACTAAAAGATGCTGAAACAAGTTGTTTGCGACCTTCCATGTGACAGTCAAATACGAGGACCCTTTTGATGATGGTCTGATAACACAATCACCAACAGATTGTGGGGCCAAAAATTCTTCTGCTTGCTTAAAGTTAAAGTTGTGGTACAAGGGGTGCTGAACATTTCTCGTTTTAGCAAGAGCTGCTCTTTCTTTAGCTTTTTCTTTCCTCAAATCATCTTCTTCCGCGTCAAAGTCCCATTTACCTCTCTCTTTGGCAAATTTTGGTGTAATTGCACGTTTGATGTCTGAATCCATCAAGCTGAATGTCGCACTAAATGCATCATAGAATACATCAAGTACAACGGCTTGAACTACATCGCCTTGGTTGAGGTCCATGCCGTGAGGGATATACTTCTCTTCAACACTTCCTTGAATCAACGATGAAGTCACTACTTTTGCAAATCTGATCTTTGGGCGTTGGTAGTCTTGGAAGTTCTTGCCGACCCTACCAACCGTAACTGGAACTATCGTGTTTCTAGAAAATGTTTCAGGTGTTTCACCTGTCAACATTTGGAACACCTCTGGGTTGTCCAAGATATGATATGATCTTCTCAATTCTTCAAAATTGTTGACAAGTTCTTCTTTAATGATTTGCAAAGTTGCATACTTTTTCTTACCAAATTTGGTTTCCAATTCCTTACCATAAGCGATCAAATTCAAATCGTCAACCTTATTAACACCTTCTTGCATCAATTGATAGATGATACCCCCTTGCTCTTCGACATGAGCCAAGTCTTCTTCGTCCAAATCAAGTGCATCTGCTGCCATCTTACGAGCCAAATCATAGTCTTCAGGGTGAATTCTTGTGGCATCTAATAACTCGACAGATGCATCTCTTACAGCGGAGCTATCTTCATTTGGAATGTTCAAGAATGACGAACAATTAATAAAAATATTAGCTGGTGTGAGGTCACTCTCAATCAAGTCACTTCTGTTCGCTAATGTCGAACCGAGCTTCAGGTTGATATTTCTGATTAATCCTGATGCTTTACGAGGACCCAAACCAGCAATATATGGTAATAATTGCGCAATGTATGGATTACGGACAGCCTCATTGATATCAATACCGACCATGTTGATGATATCAACGAAAACTGACTCAATAGCTTCCATCACAATATCAGTTGGGATTAGTTTCTGGTGTTCAAAGAAAGTTAACGACAAGATATCTTCACCCAAAGAAACGTATTCCAATAATGGGTTTTGAATGTACCTTCCCAAGCCAACACAGTACTTGACCAAGGATGGTTTATCTGCAAATTCGGTTTTGGCAGTGGCTGAATTTTGAAATAATCTTGCGGTTTCATCCTGACCCCAAATCACAGGAATGAGAGGAGCATCTTGTACGTCTGGTAAGTCGTCAACATTTACTGTTATGTTATTAGACTCGATAAATCTCTTGACGATGTCAAATAATCGCTTTGAGTTAGCATTAAACCCCGATACGACAATAACATCTGGCTTAGAATATTCAAGGTTCTTATCAAAAAATTCCTTTAATTGTCCGCTGAAATGGTCCTCACTCTCACGGTCTCTTGTAGGGTTGTGTTCGGATTTAAAAAAATCATCCACCTTTCCAGATTCTCTGATGAAAACACCTACCACAGCACTGTCAAAGTCTCCTTTGCCAAAACTCAATGCAAATACATTTGGCTTTGTTCCTTTATCGAATCCAAATGGGGTATACGGAGCTTGATCTACCTTTCCAAGGAAGCGTCTACGCACTTCACTAGCAAGCAATCTTTCACATTCCCGACGCAAGTCTTCTTTGGTATTCAATGAAACCATACCACATAATTTCTTGAAAGCCACGTTTAAGACCACTTCTCTTTCAATGTTCCATTTTTCTGAAATGTCAGAAGTACCATCAGATTTGAAACAATCAAAAATACATTTGAACCAATCATCGTAGTTTTTAGTTTCAACCTTGATGACGGCCAACCCTTGAGCTTCGGCTTGTAACATTCTCAAAAAAACGTCTGGTTTCGATACTAGATCACCTGGGGAACGGTTGATTGCGTATTTAAGATCTGCGTATGGACTATGGCTGTCAATCATTGCTCCTCCTTTATCCGTAATGGCGACACTGACAGATGCAAAGTCTCTGAATGTAGATCTGACTTCGTGTCTAATCTTTGGATTGTGAAATATTTCTTCTGCAAAAGTTCTTCTGACGGCATCGCGAGCGATTTTTTCGTCTTTATACAAAATTTCATCATCTTCACATAGTTTTTCAATCAAGTCTTCAGGACTTTCAAGTAGATCATCAGTTGCGTGTACTCTGTACGGAGCCATAAATTTCTTAGAGCTTTGATCCTGGACATTTTCACCAAATTGTTTACTGGATATACCGTATGCTTTTACACCATCGTACAAGATGTTTTCCCTCACCCTTTCTATTAATCCAAACTTCGAATGTTTTTTGTTTGATTTCTTTGTTTCATCTGATTGATTAGAATCAGAAATTTCCTTCAATTTTGCGGAATAAGTAAACTGAATGTAGTCATGAATATCTTGTACTGCAACCATAGTGTCCAACGATTTCACATCTTTCAAAAGATCATCATCAACGTTCAACGCTTCAATCAATTTTTCAGCATTTAATCTTTTCTCATACAATGAGTGATATTCAATATCCAAATTAACGATTCTCCACAAGTCATCCTCAAATAAAAGTTTGTGAACATCATTTTGTATAGAACCATCCTCGTTTTTGATTTCCTCCGAGTGTAACAAGAAATCACGACGATGTGTCCAAATGAATGGAACTTCGTATGCGTCTTTGGAAACAAATTCAACAACTTTTCCAACAGCTTCCTTCAAAGGCGTTTCCAAGAATGGTTGCAACATAGATTTCTTTTCCAAAAACAAAATGTTTGCAATCCATTCCTTTTCGTTGACTAGTTCGATTCCATCCAAGTCAATATAGTTTAAGTTGTTACGGAATTTTTGATATCTTTCCGGAACATCTATTATACGGATTAAGTTGTCTTCCTCTGTCAACATTCTTTCTTTTAATTCCGAATGTTCAAAAACCTCGTCCAAAGAAGTAGGCTCCACATTTTCGCCGTTACCCTCGTCCTCAAGTTCTTGAGCTTCGAGCGCCCATTCATACTCTCCACCATTACCAAAAACTTCAAACAACTGCTGCAAACTTTCACGGTCCACATTTGATAACTTCGAAGTATCCAATCTTGGTCCTTTCTTTATCGATCGTTGACGTTGTAATTTAGCTTGGTGTTTACGTTCTTCATCTTCATCAGAAAACTCATCCTCTTCAATAAAGTCCTCAAACTCATCGAGAATATTACGATCACGGCCCGCTTGATCATCGTCAACTTCTTGTTCACCTAATTCTTCTTCGTCAGAGAACATTTCTGTCAACCCTAGTTTAGTCTGTGCAATTTGATTCTCGGTCGAGTCTTCATCAATTTGTGCTCTTTTCAAACGTTTGAACTTGTTAGACTCACTAGAACGCTTTTGCCCCGAGTTTTCCATTAATAATTCCAAATCATCTTCGTCCAAAGCATCGTCGATTGGCTGCTCATGGGATCTTTCACGATCTCTGGACCTCTTTTTGTGCTTCTTTCGTTTTTTAGTCTGGATCTCCTCGTCTTCGCCTTCATCATCATCAACAATGAATCCCTCTCTGACTTTTTGCATTGCTTCTTCATCGTCGTCGTCTTCTTCTTCCGAGGAATCGTCCATGACGTCGTCCCCTTCCTCTTCTGAAGCGGGGTCGGAAACGTCGTCACGGATTTCACGTTCTTCTTCTTCTTTAACCATCAGATATCTCGATTACAAGACAATTAATCGATGATTGATTATCGATGTCGAAGTTGAATTTTTCAGTATTCACTTTACAAACATTTTTACAAACACCTCAGGAAAATTTCCTAGTTCATGTCCGGGTAAATTCAACACTAAGAAACATAACTATACATTTGGCATTCTTCAAGAGTGAATCCCATGAGTAGAAGTACGAGACTGATGTAGAGATATACGTTGCAGTAAAGCTGACTTTTAGTTGACTTTCGGCATGATTTACCGGACCAAAAAAATTTAGAAATGTTGTGCTGGTGATAAACACAGATATGAAAATCCTGGCAATTCAATACTAGTCTCACTGGTAATGTTGGTGGAACAACAGCACATTGGTAAAGATTTGCAAATGAGGCCTGACTTGCGACTTGCCTTCTTTTCGGTTTGTGTTTTGCTTTAGCTTTCAAATTTGAGACCGTCTTGCCATATTGATTTTTCTGTTCCAGACAGGCCAATCAAGACTACGATTTGTATTGACGATTCAATTTCATGTTGAACTGTCTGTTCTTCTCGTTAATATAACTTCCAGTCGAATCATTGGTGGTTTTCGCCGTTGTTCTCCGAGTATTGGCAGCTTCAAGATTCTCAACTAGGGCTTGAACATCACCAGACTGGGGTACATGCGAGCCAATTAAATCACCATGAAGCTTGCGAGGTTGGTCGTACGCTTCTTGATCTACTTTCAACGCAGCTAAATCCTTTTTATATGACAGCTCTGCTAACTTGTTGAAATTCTGGTAGGTTGAAGACGATGCATTATGAAGTTTCTCCTTCTGCTTTTTATTCCATATTTCGCATTCCTCGATGGTGTAGTTCAAGTGGCGTTGTCGTATGGCTTCAGGCGACATGTCCTTCGCAGAATCTTTGTCTTGGGCATCACGTCCCAGATGCGATGAGGCCAATCTATGTTGTTTTGCCAAGTGATGCAAATCTTTCTGATTAAGCTTTTTGGCTTCAAGTTTTCGTAACTTTAATTTATTGAAGTGATCCAACCTTGTGGCTATAGCCTCCTCCATCTTGATTTGTGTGTTTGTGGTTTATATTTAGTTAGGGAAAACAATGTCCTAATTGGCATGAGACACATCAAGTACTGTACAATGCAGTGTACCTTTACAACTCAACCCCCATGACAAAATTGTAAAACTTAACCGAAACTACCTCTGTCACACAGCATACTCGGCAAGAGCAAAGATGAAATGGCACTAGTAATTAATGAGTCTTTGTTTTTGGTTGGTAGTATTGCCGAACGCATATTCTGGCTGAGTATCGATTTTTACAATGATGGAATAAACCACAAAGGATCCTTGTCAACAACCGAACAAAAGAACAATGGCTTGAGTTCGCTGTGTCACATGTATTGTTTAGGTTTGAATTGCTTTCAATTGTAGTTATCAGTAGCACTGAACCGCCCCCACCTCCCACACCTGTCATAAATTGAGGCGATGAAATGCGTTTCCGACCTCATTTTCACACTTGACATCTACTACGATGATATCAAAGGTGTTCCCCTAGTATACGCACTATCTGTCGTCGTGCTAACTAGAATGTACCCACGAGTGGTTGACGATGGGGGAATCAAGATCAAACGAGGCAATACTCAAAATATGTTCAGCACTGCACTTCGATTCGGAAATTAATATAAGCCTTGCATTGAATGACACAACTCGATCCGCTGAGAAGTCGACAAACCTCCGATGACGGAGTTGTCTGCTACAAATGATGTTTTTGTTAAACCATTTAGTCCGAGAAAATACTTCTACCCCTTAATTCCTCAAAGCCGTCTAATTCTGCGGTTGTACCTATCCGAACCGGAATCGGCACTTCCATGCCATACCCCATAAATTCAACGGCTATTTAAATACGGGGTGGTCTTTGCCACAACAACATCCCAATCTTTAGCGGGAATAGTCCAAGTTTTCAGAACCAAACCCCACAAACCATGTCATCAGATCCACATTTTGAAAAAGCCAATGGCCTTTATGAACATTTCTCCTCATTGCCTAAGGAGAAAGTGGATGCACTTCGGGGACACCCCAAGGCAGTATTGGATTTCATTGATGAATACAGTGAAAAGCACAGAATGATGACAATTGGCACATTGAAGGGAAAGATTATTTACGACGAAATCGTAAAGAAAAACCCCACGGTAATTCTCGAATTGGGATGCTACGTGGGATACTCTGCGATTTACTTCGCCCAGGGTTTGGCAGCAACACCCAAGGCGACATACTACAGTTTTGAAGCTGACGAAAGATTCGCCAAAATTGCTCAGACCTTCATTGACTTGGCAGGATTAGGGGGCAGAGTTGAAATCATCTTGGGAAAGGCCGGACAGACATTGGAAGATTTCCAAGACAATTTGCACAAAAAGTTCGGTAAGTTCACCCCTGCCGATTTTGTGTTTATCGATCACTGGAAGGATTTGTACGTTCCTGACTTGAGGGTGTTGGAAACTCTCAGTTTAATTGCACCTGGAACAGTTATTGCTGCTGATAATATATACATCCCAGGAGCTCCAGAGTATGTCAAGTATGTCACGTCGTCACCAGAGCAAAAAAGACAATACAACTACCAACACGAAAATACAAGCAACAAGAAGTTTTTGGGAAGATGGAACATCTTGTATGAAACAAAGACTGTGGAGGTTGAATTTCCTAGTGGCAGGAAAGATGCTGTTGAAATTACTCACTGTACAGATTATTTGAATGGGTAGCGGGCAGCAGCAGCTCATTCGAGGTTTTGTTTTGAGAAATGATATTAAAGGGGGATTTTGTTAGGAAAACACACCAGTTACCACTACGTACCAGTAAAAATTTATTATACAAAGTCTGTAGTATCAGTTAAATGCATCACTAGGCGCAATAAAGAACTAAAGAAAAAGAATAAAAGAATAAACCAAAAAAATGGTTGGAACAAAGTAAGATTATGTACAATCTTCAAAAAGTTAAGTGAACATAAAATTTAGACAACTGACCCAAATTTTGGTGGGTCACAACGAATTCAGATTACTAGTTGCTTGTGAATCACACCTTCATATAACAATACGTTATTTTAGACTACGCAAGTGGAACTTGAAGCGGCAGCATAATTTTACAACTATCGAGCCAGTAATATGAGTGATTTGACGCTGTTTTTTGTTCAATGTTGTAGCATTGTGCAAAGAGATTTAGGTGGTGGGGTAAAAAACGAGTTTGATGTTGAACATACCACGAAGAACGTGTTCAAAATTGACGACTCATTCATTAAAGAGTGTCATGAATTCTATGAGCTATTGACTGAGCTTGATCAGTTTGTTCAAGAGATCAAGTCACCATACCTCGCAATCAATGACGAATCAAACCAGAATTCTGGTACTAGTTTATCTCTTGAGGCGAAGAACAAGATTGATGAAGAATTTAATTATAAGGTCCAGCAAATGTATCAAAAATTGAAACATCTACAAAATTATGAAAACAAGCGTCAAAGCATTGAAACAAGCTCCAAAAGTTCCGGATGGTTAAGTTGGCTAGGAGACGACGAACCTTCGGATCACCAATTGTGGATTGAAACAATTGGTTTACACAGAACCAACATTTTGCGGTTCTTGAATAATACCATCAATTATGTCAATAAACAATTCGACGACATGAACAGAAAAAGAATCGAACGAGATCGTACGTTGGCATTGTTGGATTTCCCCAAGTTGGAAGAAGATGAAGACTTGAACAACATTAATCAATCCAGCTATTTCCATGATTTAGAGGAGAACCAAATCATCATTCAACAAGACGACGATGAAAATGACACGATGCAACTATCGCAACAACAGATCCAGGAGTTTGAAGCAGAAAACAAAGAATTCTTAAACATGAAAACAAACCAATTAAAGCAGGTTGAGAAGTTACGTAGCTCCATGGTTGATATCATCAACTTACAAGCCGAGCTATCATTTCAATTAGAAACTCAAGGTGAGCAGATTAACAACTTGCTAGACAACCAATCTCAAGTTGAGGTCGATGTACGATTAGGGAACAAAACTTTGAATCGAGCCAGAAAGAGAAATACCAAAGGGGCGAACATGTTGATAACCCTTAGTTTGGTTTTTGCATTTCTACTTCTTTTTGTTGACTATATTTCATTTTGATTTTAAATACACGGTATACATTAGCATTAATACATTGGTAACTTGGCTGATCTGTAGTGTGGTAATTATTCTATGAAATCAACAACTGTACCCGCACCAATGGTTACACCTTCCCGTCTGATGACGATTCTCCCGAGTATTCTATTATCTTCATACTTGGTAAGTGGAAGTGAAGTGCCTTCGACTTCTATGTCAACAATTGCACTTTGTTTGGAAACAAGGTGAAGTAACTTCTTTTTCTTTTTCCCATTCAAAACCTCTACCAATTGTGTAATTCTAGCAGGAACCTGACAATTATTTCTGAACAAAACAAAAGGGGTTCCCACTAACAAAGGTTTAGTCAAGTTAAACAAGTGTAATTGGACTTGTAGCCTCTTGACGGTTTTAACTGGCGATCCGATTTTGGAAATCAAGTCACCAATTCTGAATGCTTCAATCGAGTCATTCGAAAGCTGGCTTGCCTTGAAGGACATTTGTACCAAATCACCCTTGATCGCAAAATTGACAGGCTTGTTAGCAACTTTCAATGATTGTACTTGTAATACT
This sequence comes from Suzukiozyma manassasensis, assembly GCA_030569175.1. NCBI lineage: Eukaryota > Fungi > Ascomycota > Pichiomycetes > Serinales > Debaryomycetaceae > Suzukiozyma > Suzukiozyma manassasensis. Next base: position 567,673 of record JAJMKC010000001.1, on the reverse strand, counting down.
TCTTGACTTGGGGCAGCAACAATTGTTTCGCCTGCTTGTATGATACCTGAAGTAATCTTCCCACTGACTTTAATAGATCCAGAGTCTTTATACGAATCATGTACAGAAAGGAAAAAGTTTTCTTTCAATAATTTATCTGAAGAGCTTTCGTCCATATCTGTCGACAACTTGATATTTTCAAGAAGTGATCCTAAAGTTGGTCCCTTGTACCATGAAAATGCTTCGATAGATTCATCACGTTTGACAACGTTATTACCTGTTAAACCAGAAATAGGGACAAACTCAATTTGATCGGAGGTGAATCCCACATCAGAGCTTTGCAAGAACTCCGTCATTTGCTGTTTGATAGAATTGAACCTAAATTCATTCCAGTTTTCTTTATCCAACTTGTTGATGGCAACAATAATCTTTTCAATGCCGAGATTTTTAGCTAGAATGGTATGTTCTTTTGTTTGGCCATCCAAGGAAAATCCTGACTCGAACTCTCCAGTTATAGAGTCAACAACCAAGAGAGCTATGTCAGCTTGACTAACTCCTCCAATCATTTGAGGAACAAAGTCCTTATGCCCAGGAGCATCAATTGCGGTAAATCTTGTATTTGGTGTTTCGAAATCAGTAGCACAAATGTCCACTGTGACCCCATGGCTTCTTTCTTCACTTGTTTGATCCATAATCCACGCCAATGCAAAAGAGCCCTTTCCGGCTCGTTCTGATTCTTTTACCAATTTGTTAACTGTCTTCGCATCCACTATACCATAGTCGTACAACATTCTACCCATTAAAGTCGACTTTCCTGCGTCGACATGGCCAATAACCACATATGATTTGTGTGGTTTGGAATATGTTGGATTTGAGTGCAATTCTTTCTTTAAATCAATGGGTTTAAATGGCTTGGTATCTTTCAAGGGCTTAACATTTGTCTTGGGCTGTTTTCCCGATATTGACAAGTCTTGCAATTTCTTGTCAAATGCTTGGTCCTGAGCATTTAACACAACATCATCTGGTGATGGTCCACTAAAAGTTTCACTGACCTTCTTCAACTTGACTGTATCAAAATCATGGTTAGTAACGGGATAGAAGATGTTTTTGTTATTTTTCATTCGTTTGGACTTGTTTTCATCATGCAGAGTATTATTTCGACGTTTGCCGTTGAACAAGAATGCTGAAACGGTGTTTGTTGGTGAGCTTAGTAGTACGGTGTCATCACACTTCACTTGACCATCGATTGGAACTGCGGGACCCTTTGTTTCTTCAGCTGTCTGTGACTCTTCCGATTTAGATGTAGGGCTAGACGGTATAGACTCTGGGCTAGACTGGGTGATTTCTGGAGGGGGAAACAGCACTGGTTCTGTTTGTTCTGATTGAGTAGATGGTTTAACCATGACATTGTCAGCTCTTGCAGCTCTGGCTTTGGCTAGAGCCGCTAGTTTCGACAAACCTTTGGATGGTTGAGGTGAATCGACGGTTTGCGATGACGAAGTCTGTGACACGGGAAGTGTGGTGTTGTGGATTGTTGATGTCAATTTGGCATCATTGTTCTTCTGTGCCCTCAATTTCGCTAGCTGAGCCAACTTTGAAGAAGGTTTTGTTGTCATTTATGTTCATACGATCACCGTTAGTTGAACAAAATCAATAGCAAAATCTGAAATTGTCTCTATGGAGGAAGCTTACCCACACCATCACGAGAATGGCACCCACAAGTGAAAACGAGTGAAAATAACAAATAAAACAAAGAATACGTACGTTTTTTGAACTGAGACTTCAATTCAGTAATGGTAGGCTCTAATTCGAAATAGTTGTAGTACAAAGCCTGTTTTATATCGAACTCTGGAATCGTATTATTATAAGATTCAAGTCTGGACTTTACTTCAGGTAAGACATGGTGCAATTGCTCATACTCTTCATTTGTTAACGAATCCTCGTTGAACTCCTCTTCACCGTGAGATCCAGAGTCATAATCGTAATCGTCGTCCATGTTGGTTGTATGGACTATTCCTTACTTTCTTCAATTGTTAAGTTCGAAAATTTATTATTACACTACTAACCTGAAGTACTATGCTTCTGTACCGTCAAAAACAAGAAACTACCATCAATGCAAATCTTGTCACTGAGTCGATGAGAACTACTATATTGTGTAACAAGGATCCTTCTTGTTGTATTGTGTCTCCATGTTAACATTGACCACAACTGTGGATGTGACAATAGCGCTGTCATTACTTTGTTCCGACATCATCGGACCAGTCAACCATCGGGATCTGCACAAGTTACAAGAGCTCACCCATGGCATTTTCATTTCCCATTTTCTGCGCCCTAAAGTTTTACCCTCATTTTATGTTTCTACTCGAGATCGAGTTCAAATAAATATCATCGCTTGTATCAATCTACACATTTATAAACTTCAGGTATACGTCCATTTTTATTTCTTGAAGCAGCTTGTTCCTAAAACGTCAATAATCGTTTTACCAGCAGCTACAACCTCTTCATCAAAGTATCTTCTACCAGTTAATTGTAACGCAATAGGGGCGTTCAAGTAAGTTTCTGGTTTCCATCCTTCCAATTCTAATTTTTCAAGTGGGGACCTGAATTCGACGTCTGAGAGATCAAACTGATCTAACTTAGGATCAACAAATAATCCGGTTTGGAAAACCAATGATGGAAAGTCTAAGAGATTCCACAATGCTGTGTATGACCAATTGTAGACCCCTTCGATCTTTGGTGCGACATTGTTATAGGTTGGACTAAGAACAAAATCGATTTTGTTTGCAACCATAAAATCATTGTAATCCTGTCTTAATTCATCCCTGATAATGTTCAAATCTCTGTTTTCAGTGACAGTGTATTCCTTTGCCCCATCTCCATTATTGAGGGCCCATTTTGTCAATTTCATCAAAGGTTCACCTGACTCTGCCAACATTTTGCGTTGTCTGTAATTCCCGTCACAGTTGTAAAGTTTGAAAACGGTGTCCATAGCTAATTTTGTCTTGATAGGTTTCCATTCGACAATTTTTGCACCAGCAGCTTTCAACTTGGCAACGGTATCCTTTAACCCTCTGAGAATTGGTGGAGTTGGTCTGACAATCAAGTCGTCATAACAAACTGCAATAGTTATATCCGAAGGCTTGGGCTTTTCAACTTTTCTCCAAGGCAAATGTAAGGACCAAACATCGTAGTCCCATGGTTTACCATAGTTTATGTAGGCGTTCATCCACAAATCAATGTCTTCAACTGAACGAGCTAATGGACCAATAACGGCTGGCACAGATTCTTGACCAGCACCAGAACTTATACCACCACGAGAAGCAATTCTTCTGGTGGAAGGTCTCAAACCAAAACACCCCGAGAAAGCTGCTGGACCTCTAATAGAACCACCAATGTCTGATCCAATACCAATTGAAGAACCACCGAAACCTACAAGTGCACCCTCACCCGAAGATGACCCACCAGGAGACAAGGAAATGTTGTAAGGGTTCTTGCATGGTCCAATGAAGTTGTTGTTCGAGTCTAAGTGCATCATAGTCTGAGGTTGAGTTGTTCTGATGTAGAACACTGCTCCCAAGTTTTCTAAAATCTGAGGGGTTGCTCCATGACTGTCAGCAATATGTGTAATCATCGATACATATCCAGCATGAGTGATTCTATCTTTATACTTCATCTGTTCCTTCAAAGAAATTGGTAACCCATGCAAAGGACCTATAGTCTTACCATGTTTCTTGTAGTAGTCGTCTAAGAACTGAGCTCTCTTCAACCCTTCATCGATAAAGATATCTAGGGCACAGTTAGTGAGTTGGTGGGCAATGGTAGCTCTGTGGGCAAATGCTTTGTACACTTCCACACTAGACAATTCACCACTAGCGATTTTTGACACAAGTTCAACAGCAGACGACTCAGTGATTGCCAATTCAGCATCTGATAACAATTTGGCTTCGTACAAGTAATTCAATGGGTTGAAGTTGTCCTCAATGTTCTTTGGGACAGGAGCCTTGTACTCTTCCGGTACAGCCTCGGCCAATTGTTTTCTATATGCTTCAACTTTTGGCAACCAGTGAGTTTGGTATTTTTGAGGATCTTCGTAATTGTCGAAAGGGTCTTTGGTTAAAAGAGCTTCAAAGGTCATGTTTGTATAGGAAGTAGATAGTAGTAATTGTGAATTGTTGCTCTTATGCGTGAAATCATGGGTATTTATACCAAAGTTCCGTTCCAAATCAAGGTCCGGCGCGCAAATCAAGGACGGGTGCGCAAAACTACTGCCCGATTGAGCGATAGTTTTCGATATTTCTCCACAATTGGACCCGCGCATAACCGATAACAGACCAACTTGAGAGATAGACACGTGTTTTCGAGGAATTGATGCTTGGACCTATTGTATGTTGTAATGTACACGTAGTGAACTTATCTCTGCTTTTTCTACAGGCTAGATTTAGTAATATGTATTGGTTTCCCTGTGTCGTTGATAAGATAACCGGTGTGTATAAAAGAACTTGCAGATTTTGGCGGCTGTCCGTTTTGAAAAAATATTACCCGATATGACTGCACAAGTTGACTACTTGAGCCAGATTTCTTCATACAGTGTCCTTGTATTCTTTAAATTGAACACCTAAATGATGAGTCGGTTTCCCTACCGGTATGCTCTTTTTCAGCGTTAAAACTTACTATCTTAGCTTGAACAACAAATGCATTACCTAATCGGCCCCGAGGAGGAACTCGGCGAATTCCAAAAAAAGCTGAGACCTCCATGCAGTGGCCGTAGTAGAATCGTACGCACCAAGGGTGTTCAGGCTACTGAACTTGTTTTAAATTCATATATTATAGAGTATAAAGGAAAAGTCTCTAAAGACAAAAAAACCTTTACATATATAGAAAAATCAATCGACTAACAATATTTTTTTGGCTTTTTGGGTTTTAAATTTTTTTTGTAATTTTCATGATTTGTATTTGAAATTTCATATCTTCGAATTAAGAACACTTTCCATAGTGTTTGATTTCGAGAAGGACGAGTACTTTTGAAATGGATCTGATCTTTCTAATTCATACTCAGGGTTTTTCACGCTAACTTTACGGAAATACACCCGTTTGAACCATTTCCACAATTCACATCCAGCCAAAAATAAAATAGTGAAACCAAAAGCTAAACCCCACTCGTAGCTAATTGGCCCATGTAAAAATACTTTAGAGTTAATGACAGGGATATATATCACCGGGAAGACACTAACGAACCCAAACAAAATTGACCAGAACAAGAATTGATTGTCCCACAAATCTTTACCTAATTGACTATACCATGTAAGTTCCGATTCAGGTCTCATTTGGAAGAATGAAAGACGAGAATGGATACATTCCCATGCCAATAAAAGTGCACACCATGTGAATGACGAAAATGCACCGGATCTTCCTTCGAATACCAACTTACAAGATATTCCACTTCCAGTGTTACAGTCCAGTCCGAGCTGTCCGTCTCCTTTGCCAAAGACAATTATGACAAAATTAATCAAGCAACAAATAGCCATCCACATTCCATAAACACACATATCGACAATCACTTCCCATGTGAAAATCGATTTGTTTGGAGGTAAATCTAAAATATCATCATTAGCCTTTTCCTGACCCAATCCCATAGCTGGAAAACATGACGTGACCACAATGATCCATAAAGCTTCAACTGGTGACAATGGAAATACTGAAAAACCATCATCATCAAAAAATGCCAATCCGACCATCAAGTATATAGCTTGCCCGACATTTTCTGCTAACAATTGTAAAACGAATTTTTGAATATTGGAAGACATTCTTCTACCCTCTTCAATAGCATTTAAGATAGATGCAAAATTGTCGTCAGTAAGAATGATATCAGATGCGTCCTTAGCAACATCAGAACCATTCATTCCCATAGCAATACCCACGTCAGCTTTCTTCAACGATGGTGAGTCGTTCACACCGTCCCCCGTCATTGCAACGAACTTGTTACGTCTGTGCAATGCATCAATCATTCTAACTTTAGTTTGGGGTGCACATCTTGCAATTACCAACGGTAATACAGGCAAAGCATCGATTTCGTCCTCGGATAAAGCATCAAACTGGCTTGCTGTCATGACCATTACTTCAACGACTTCAGCACTATAATGATACAAGTTGACAGGCAAGATTCCCACTTCCTGTGCAATCGCTTTAGCAGTGCCAGGGTGATCTCCAGTCAACATACGAACATTAATTCCAGCTCGGTGGCACTTCTTCACTGAGCCCGCCGTTTCAGGTCTAGGTGGATCATAAATACCAACGAGCCCTAAAAAGTTGAGGTTTGACTCGACAGCTTTGCGATTGTTCATATCTTCGCCATCTTTTCCTTTTCTTTCAGCAAAAGCTAAGACTCTAAGACCTTCAGAAGAGAGTGCATTCATGTTCTCCTCAACAACTTTCTTATCTTCTTCGGTGAACTCGCCATTGGCCCATGTGGTACAAAGATCCAAAATTCTTTCAACTGCACCTTTGGTGTTGATAGTGATGCCATTCTTGTTTCTGTAAATGGACGTCATTCTCTTGATGGTTGAGTCAAACGGAAATTCATGAACATGCTCATAGCCCAATTGATCACGACTGTAATCGAATCTACTCGTGAACACATGAATTGCAATTTCGGTAGCATCACCATGAACTTCCCATTTATCGTCAACTTGCTTGACAGATGAGATATTGGCTAAAGTGGCAGTCTCAAGCCATTTTTCAAAAAGTTCAGGAGATGGGACGTTTGGCATAAAATCAACTTCTTCATCGCCTTCCTTGGATTGCTTTGGAGACAATTTATTGAACAAAATATCACCAAGTGTTGGATTGTGGGGTTCCGTAGTGTTAGAGACTTGATACGTCCCAACAGTTGGGATCCATACTTTTCTGACAATCATCTTACCGATTGTTAAAGTTCCCGTTTTATCTGAACAAATATCGTCGATACCACCCAAAGCTTCCAATGAGTCCAATTTTCTAACGATGACATTCTTCGTTACCATGACTTGTGCACCGATGGCCATGGTGATGGTTAAGACCACGACCAAACTCGAAGGAATCATCGATAACGCCACACAGATAGCATAAATCGCAACCGATTTATTGACATCAAACCTTTGAGATGCCATCACCACGATGGCAAATACCACGGCAACCCAGAACAAAATAATTGCCAACCATGACAATCTCCGTTGTAATGGAGTACCCACATTGGTCCCCAAAACATTCATGATTGCATTGAGGACAGTCTGTCCCCATGCCTTCAAGTGATCACCAAAAGTAGAACCCTTCGGTCTAACAACGATACCATCCTCGTTCTTTAATGAAGCAGCAATCTTACCAATTTCAGTGTTTAAACCAGTCGCGACTGCAATACCGACACCACGACCTTTTGATACAACAGAAGATGAGTACGCCATATTGAGTCTGTCGCCAACAGAAATTTCTTCATCGTAAACCTGATTGAAATCTTTTGCAACTGGCAATGATTCACCAGTTAACAAAGCTTCATCGGTTTCCAAATTCAAACCATCTAAAAGACGCAAATCTGCTGGAACGGTATCGCCTACCTTTATGTACACGATGTCACCAGGTACCACTTCTTCTGCGTCAATGTTCACTTCAACACCATTACGCAAAACCCTAGCACTAGCCGAGGATAACGATCTTAAAGACCCCATGGTCTTTTCGGCCTTGAATTCTTGAATGAATCCAACCACAATATTTAACAAGATGACAAACGCAATCACTGAACCACTGATGAAATCTCTAATACAATAGGCTATAATCATCGAGATGATCAACACCATAATCATGGCGTTAAACACCTGATGAGCCAAGATCTTGGTGTAACTAATGGTATCTTCTTGACCCAAGTTGTTGCGGCCATGAGAGTGCAAACGGGAAGACACTTCATTGTCAGACAAACCATGAGATGAAAGGACGTTTAAAACATTTTCGATTTCAGAAATCGATAACTGATAAGCCGGCTGTGATCCTACCGGCGGTTTTTCACCGCCTTGAACTTCAACTTTTTGACCATACACCTGCTCATTTTGTTTCTTGTTATTCCCGAATTCACCTGAAGACTTTATTTTAGCAACTAACAGAGAATCGGAGATTTTAAAATGAGTTCAAAAGAGGCAACAAAAACAAGTTTGGTTACCACTTGACTTGAAAATGAAATAAGAAAGTAGACTAATCGAAAGAATCAACTAAGCCGTACAAGTTTAAACTCTAATTGATATCAGAAAAATGAAAATTGTTGTGGCAGATAATCCTTTTTATAGACAGGTATGAAAATTTTCAGGCCAAGAAATGCGCACATTGCGGCGGAACATACATGAGATGCACTACATGAATCTGAGCTTTATACATCTGTTAACCCAGCCGCGCGGCTTCTGACATGTCAGAACTCATGTATATCAGTGCTTCTGTACGATACTACGACTTGTAACTAGATTTGTTGTGCACTTTTTTTGACCTAAATTGTGTTCACTTTTTTATATTGAAAATCAATATGTAATTAGAGGTAAAATTCTAATAACGATTTCCTTGGTAATTTTATGATGAGAGATGCTTTTCAGGCTTGGCTGTTCCCACGTTTTCAACCACGTTGGACTATAGCGAATCATTTTGACAGATGTAGTGATAGGAACAAGAATATTCATCATTCGTTCATCATATTTTAATTCAAAGATTCTTGGGCCATCTTCAACACTGCATCTTTAGTATTGGCACCGCCAATGAATCCAGCCGCGTGCACGAAAATACCTCCTTCAATTCCAGCTTTGACAGACAATTCTTCATCTCTCAATCCTCTCCACTCAGGCTTCAAGCCTTGTCTGAATTCAAAAGAAGTTGAACTGACCGATACGGTAGACACTCTCCATTTACTAGAAGAATCCTTAAATAAAACAAACTTGATTAATCCTTGAGCACCGTTTTCTTTTTCAATTTCATACAAGTGTTCTTTCCATGGGCAAAATTTGTTCAAAATCAAAATCTGCTCGGACTTATCCACAGAGGCACGTTCCTTGAAAGCTTGTTCAACGATGTTCTTGGCATTCATCCACGAGCCATATCCCTTGACTAGATTGTGGAAGGCATCTCCCATCAATTTACTAGCCTTTTCAAATTGTGCATCGAAATCTTCGTCTTTTGCGTCCGCTTCCCAGCTTGGGTTTAATTTGGCCACCATTGATGGTAAGGTTATGTTTCTGTCGTTGAACTTCTTTTCAGCTTCAACTTCGGTACTGTAATTAGAGACTCCGTTATCGTTAGCATCCAATGATTCGATGAATTCTTTGTATACCTTTTCGTACAAGAGATCGACTGCAGCTTCAGACTTGTCAGGTAAAATGGTGGAAATGATTTCCTTACCAAAATGTTTATAGACTAGTCCAGCAGAAGACAATTTGGTTTTGTACGTCGAAGAAAATGTGGTGTTGAATTCACGTTGATGATGATCAAAGTATTTAACTCCGTCGTATTTACCAGAAACATCAACAACAATATCACTAGCTTCCCAGTCTTCGGGGTTTCTGGATCTCACCAAGTCACTGTTTTGGAATCGAGGTAACAATCTCAACATGTATACGGCAAGAGACTCATCTGCATGGAATGAACCTGAGTGAGTACAAATCTTGACCATCTTGTCCAACTTAATCTTTTTACTTGCTGACATTTACAGTGTACTCACTTTTGTGCCTCATCGCAGGATTATAAATAAAGGAAAATTCATGTGCAGGCTTCACCCACCCAATGAATTGCATGCAAAATGAAATCGAGGAAAAGGTCCCAAGTGGCACAACTTGCAGACCCTGGAAGTAGTTGTAAATATCACTGTAGACACAAATGGTTTTTTTGTTGCTTCCTCAGGGTTAAATGTCGCACTGTTATTAGGTTAATGTGGCGAGGTAGGCAATCGCGGTGTCAGGTTACCAAAATATCATAAATTTTCTGGAGTTTTCGCAGCCAAAAAACCGTTTATTTTATAGAACTGACAAAACCCTACACGAATACTTAAAGACTTATTTGTATTAAATTACTACATGAAATCGTAACTGGCACTTTCTTATGTCAAAGACTAATTAAAAGAATCACACCTTTTCTTGAGAGGAGTCTGATCTGTGAAGCAATTCTTCACTTACATTTTCTTGATGTTGGGCACTCAATTTTTCTGCCAATTGGGTGTCAGATAACATAGGAATAGTAGGAGTCCATGAACTTGATTTCCATGCTGGAACGTGTTCATCCCACATTTGTCCAATTTCTTCCAATCTCTTACCTTTGGTTTCAGGGAATCCGAAGTAAACATGGAATCCCATAGCAAGACAACAACATGCGTAAATTAAGTAGGTTTTCCAGGTGATGTTTTTGAAGGATGATGGGGTATACATAGCAATGGCGAAATTCATAATCCAGTTGGCAGCAGTGGAGACAGCTGCACCTCTTTGTCTAGATGCAGAATCACCCCAGATTTCAGAACAATAGACCCAGATACCAACACCCCATGTTGAAGCAAAAGAAACAACAAACAAGTAACAACAAGCAATGACACCCTTAGCAGCTGGCTTATTATTCTCAATAGTAATTCGAACAGTTTCAGAAATATCAGCGGGAGAAGAGGCGCCTCCTAGAATACCAGCCACACCGAATTGGAAAGCCATCATGAATGCAGCACCACCCATCAATAACTTTCTTCTTCCAAGCTTATCGAATAACCATAATGATGGAACAGTCATAACAGCGTTCAAAATATATTGAATCGAAGATGCAACCAAGTTGGAATTACCTTTGTAACCAGCCATTTGGAAAATGTAAACGATATAGTACATCATAACGTTCATACCAGTCATTTGTTGCCAGACTTGGGCCATAATTGCAGTGAAAGTTCTTAATCTATATTTCTTGTTGAACAATTGTGCATAAGTGAAGGACTTGTTGTTTTCTTCAACTAAAATTTGCTCCTTAATTTCAGACATTTCGATCATAACATCTGGATTTTGACGATCACCTTTAGCTTGGATTTTGGCCACAATTTCTTCGGCTTCATCCCAGTAACCGTGCTTGGCCAACCATCTTGGAGATTCTGGAACAAAGAAACAACCACAGAATAAACATAAACCAGGAATGATTTGCTAAATAACGTTAGTATGTGTGTTGTAAATTTTGTCAGGGTCCCGTTATGCGACTTGCACCAAGGTTTATCCGAAAAATTTCTGAATATAAAAAGCCCCGTAAATGAAAGAATACATACAATAGCCCAAGCAATTCTGAAAGAAGCAACCCCATTAATGAAGTGTAAACCGTAACAGATGTAGAACATAATCAAGATACCTAATGTAACAGAGAACTGAAAAATCCCCCCAATAAGCCCTCTGATTTTTCTTGGAGCTAACTCTGCACCGTAAACTGGAGCGGCTGAAGAACCAAAACCAACACCAATACCGGAAATAATTCTACCAATAATTAATTGTGCTCTATTTTGAGATGACGACTGAATAGCAGCTCCTACCATCCACATAAATGCACAAATAATTAACGAAACTCTTCTACCGAAAGGTTCAGAAAAAAAAGTTGAACCTATTGAACCAAAAAATGACCCTAAAGACATAGCTGAAGTGATGAAACCTTGGATATTGGAAGATGGCGAGTGAAAATAATTGAGATATGGCTCTTCAGCGACAAAGGCAGACATGGAAGAAATATCAAAACCAAACATCATACCTGAGATACAAGAAATCGCAGCAATAATGTAAACATTGTAAATATTGGGAGTAGCATCGATAACATGCTTAATTTTAATAGCTGACTTAACTAGGTGTTTTTCGTAACCCATTGTTAAACTAAGTTGAATCTAATTGAATCTAATATTCAAAAATGGAGTAGACTCTGGGGAATTTGCATGGTTTAAATAGTAAAAAAAAGTTCCCCATTTCTCCGTATGGGGCACAATGGAGACCGGAAAATCATTAGGGAAAACTATCTTACACAACTTCCACCCAATTGAAGCGGCACAAGTCACATTGTCAGCCGGCTGTTCACTCCAGATATTTTTGTGCGGAGTTATGGAGACTACACATAATTTATGGATGTTCCGGATGTTCAGAGGTAAAATATTTGAGTTAAACCCCACATCGAAATTAAAAACTGTAACTTCAATGCTCGAAGAGTTTCATATCAATGATAACGGGGAACTTTGCGACTCTTCCTCAATTCAGTAGCACAAGTGTCAAAGCTAATAGTGTATGGCCTTGGCTGTTTAAAAACAGGATATCTCAGATAATTACCCATTTGGAGAAGGTCGTGTCAAGTTACAAACTATCATCATCCCATTTTATTTTGGTACATTTCCCCAAATTTTTTTCGGAAAATTAATTCTAAATTTTCAAAAAATACACTTTAAAAAAATAACGGAACAATTAAACATAAAAAATACGGCTCGGTACACGCATTTAGCAATGTTTAAATTTAGTTGGGCCGTGCAATCGCCTGCGGTTTACTATGAAACACTTGCATCGGTAATATGTCGTCGGCGAAGTGGTTGTCATATGAACCGTTCAACCCTTTTACCCACATAAACTTATATTGAAACTTTTTACGCGTGTCAATATCATTGCTTGCGTCTCTGTTCTCAAAATAAATACTGCATTGGCCGTATTGCTTGACTAATATTTAATTTGCCGTGAGAAGGTGTAACGTTGCATCTGATAATAGGACCATAATCGCAGCAAGCGTCATCTCTCAAGAAATTTGTGATGTCGCTAAGACGTGCGATAATCCGTTGCAGTTCATTTTGACAAATGCCTCTTAAAATTTTCTTGTATGTGGCGTGGAGCGTTGTAAATCCGATTCTCCACATCATACTGGCGTACATGTAACAAACAATAGAGTGGGTTTTGTTCACAAAATTTTTGATGCTTTACCTTGCATTCGAAATTGCACTACCATCTCAGGTTGCACCAGTCTGGAACATCTTAATATACGAAAGGCAGTAAATATTATACATTTGGGATTCAAACACGGATCATTTCTGGTGGTCGCAGGTATTAGTGGCGTCGGGTAGAACAACTCTAGCGACATGGGATCTGTCAATTTAAGCCCAAACATGAAAAATCAAGGCAAAGTTTAATGCGCCTTAGGCTCGTAACGCTTCCCAATATCGACGAAGAAGCATGTACTCTACAAAGAGGTTATTATGAATGTGATTGAACTGTATATGACCATTTGGTGAATTGAATATTCAATTCCCGATTGAATATTATTTACATAAATGATTTTGAAAGTGACTTTTCAATAGTTGTGATGAGGACAGTTGAAATTCTTTGTTTTTTTGTTGCACGTTTCCATTAAGCTGTTTTCTGGAGTGACCAATGTACTCGCAAACTTGTAGTCCTCACTATCAGAATCAGGAGGGCTATTCAATTGACTGACATCGTTGAAGAAATCGACAAATATGATTTCATGGTATAACTCCGGTAGCGAAATCCTCTTGTTAGGATCTAATTGAAATATTTTATCTAATAGACGGTTAAATTGTTTGGAAATGGGTAATATTTGTCTCAAAATGGACCTATTCATGTTCAAGCTGTAGTCACGGAATACGTATGAATCTTCTGCAATGGATGCGACGGGCCATGGATTTCTTGCGCAAGTTATATTAACGAACAATACTCCTAATGACCAGATATCTCCTTGCAATGTGGGAAAGAAGGTTGAATTTGACTTCGTGACAGTTGTGTTGTTGATATCTATTGATTTGTACTGATTCAAGTCAACCAATTTTTGAATCGTAGCATTGACGCTGTAATTGTTGATTCGTTCTGGGGCCATATAGAAAGAAGACCCCCTACAAGCATTGCAGCAGATCAAATTTGAGTTCATGGCAAGACCAAAATCAATTAGCACAATGTGACACTCATCATAGTCGATAATTGAAGTAGAGCGCTCTGGGCGATGATAATTGGGGTTATAATTGATCATTATATTTTCTGGTTTGAGATCGCAATGATATATGGAATGTTTGTGACAATAATGTATAACATTGATCAACTGTAGCATAACATTTTTCATCAAGAGTGTTTTTTGTATCAGGTTTGAAATTGACAAAAATAACTGATTATTTATAATGTTGTGGAATAAATCTCCCTGAGGAAAGTAATCCATGCATATTATAATGGCTATGGGTGTATTAAACACTTTATGGATTGTCGCAATGTTAGGATGATCATGTACTTGTAAATGGAGTGAGATTTCCCTCAAAAATGGACAGTTTCCCATAGAAGTTTTCAATTGAAACAAATCCAATTCAGGCACATTCAAATTAGGATTCTCGTTAAAATACGCATACAATTGTTGTTGGATTGCTAATCTGTTGTCTTCCGTCGGATGTGACATGGGAGGGTTCTTCAAAAGTATTTTCGCAGCCATGGATTTTCCCGTGATTAGATGCTTGATCAAATAGATAAGCCCGTATGTCCCACAACCGATTTTCTTTTTGAATTGGTACTCGTTGTTGAGTATGTAATTATCTAGCGTGAATCCTGTCATACTTGTGAAGGCTCAAGAAGCTTTGTTGCGGCAATCGGAGAACACGTTTTTGCTAATATCTTAGAATATGGTGGTAGTAGTCAAAGCGATAAAGTACTACAAATATTATAATAGGGTATATAAAGTCTAATTAATAAGTCCAAATATGGAGTTATATACTCCCATCGGAAAGTCACAGCCAAGTAGAAAAACATTCGTTCGTTTATCTTATGACCGTGAAAAAATTATCAATAGATCAGGGAAAAATAGGGTTATGATCCGGAATTTTCCAAGCACCATAATCCGAGCAAGGCTAACAAGCCTGAATTTTATCAACAATCCTAGTGTTCCTTCATCCGCGTATCACCTCCTCTACTTCTACTACCCTTTAGCCATCAACTCTAAAATTGGCTACACCAATCTTCTACTATACATTGAATGTAAACTCAAAATACATGACGTGCAGTTCTCCGTCTATATTGCCATCAGTTGATTATATTGTTTGCCATAGATTTTACCCGTGCATAGGGGAACCTGTGCATTCTGAAGTCACACCCAGTAATGATATTTATCGGGACAGTTCCCATTCCCTTGGATTGTTTTCTCCGTTGCGGTGATACATTCCCGCAAAATCGGGCCACAACGAAGCCGTTTGTCACACGATCGCACGATATTTAGGGTGGAATCATTTTTTTTCGAAGAATAATCGTACTATCACTTTAGGGTCATTCGCGCGAGCTACTATAGTTGCGGCCCGACGATTTGCAATTTTACGTTTTACGGTGTTTGCCATCGTGGTGTCACTAGAACAGCACTTGCATAACTTCAAAACTTTATTTACATACTATTATGCAACTCCCAGCAGCAGGCTTCGTGTCAACCAACGCATTTGATAACTCGTTATCGGTTATCAGGGGAAACTCTTTTCTATAGTATTGAGTTGTTAGTGCCGCCATCAACGCTGGTAACTTTTTAACTGTCGTTAAATGTACGAGACTGCCACCCCACCCTGCGCCAGTTACTCTACTTCCGTAAGCCCCATTTCTTAATGCGATGTCGCATATCGAGTTTAACTTCTCACTGGATGATTCGTTCAATTTGTCTAACGATTCCTGGCTTTTGTTCATTATACCACCGAACTCCTCCAAGAAGTTTTCCTTGCTTCCTTGCAACAACTTGAGGCACTTCAACACATTCAATGACTCTACATATACATGTTTCGCGCGTTTGTACACTTCAAGTGTATCGAACTTGACATCCATCACGGATAAATATTTGGTTTCAAACTCTTCCCTGGATATGCCCATTGCTTTAGCTATTTCGTCTGTAGTAAACCCATTGCGTTTTTGTTCGGCGGTGAACAATTTATCAACCAACTCAACCATGTGTTGCAATCTTTCCATCCCGATATCAATGTCTTCTCCATCCCATTTCTTCTCATGTTTGACCTTTTCAAAGTATTCATCCATAAACCCACGCAATGTACCGGTAGCTTTCAAGTTGGAATCCAATGGCAAGCTCAAACCAAACTTATGTGCCAAATAGTCACTTGCAACTCCCATTTCAACTACCCGCAAGTTGTAGTGAATTGACGCAGTTTCATGCTTGTTAGAAGTTTGCAAACTGTTGGAGATCAAAAATGCCAAATCGTCATTCTCGTCATCCAAGCTTGGAAATTTGAAGGGGTACCCCGTCAATTTTGGCTTGAATTCAATCAAAAGGCATTTCCCAATTTCTCCATAAATCGATGCACATTGGTCCATACCCCCAGTGTTGACGCCAACATAGTGCTCCGAAACAACGGTGATTTTAGTTAAATCGTTTTTAGAAATCTCGATTCCATTTCCGTGAATAACTGCTAAAGTAGAGGCCACACAAAATGCAGCAGACGATGACAACCCACCCCCGTTTGGTACGGTGCCATCAAACATCAAGTTCATCCCTCTCATTTTCAATGTAGGATAGTTTTCTTGAATGAACTTTTGAGCAACGATATATCCACATTTGAAGTAATTACCCCAAGAATGATTCTTCTGGTCTATACTTATCAATTCGCTTGCTTGTGGCAATTCAAATGTTTCCGCAGGGAACTTTGCATCAGTATTTGCTATATTGATTATGTTGTCAGCACTTGTAGAGACTGCAGCAACAACGTCAAAATCAATTGCCATGGGCAATACAGAGAATTGATTGTAATCAATATGATCTCCAATCAAGTTGACCCTGCCTGGTGATCTACTGTAAAATTGGGCTTTGTTGCCAAATTGAGAGAAGAACTTCTGAGATAATCTTTCGTATCTAGCCCTACTGGCGGTAGGATTCGCATAACATGAGAAATCATGAAATGTAGGTACGACTGAGCTCATAATATGTTTTACGGTAGCTCAAAATTGTCATAGAATTGGACCTAAACTAGGCACAATTAGAGTTATATATGAAAAACTCCTTAGTGAGGGAACTAAGAGAAATAAATGTAACGTTACATCAATATATGAAAAATTTTCCCCGTATATCCTACATATAATTTGATTAAGGAATTTATGTTGTTCCGAGTTTTAATTTTTTTCAATATTTTTTCCCCGCCACAGACGCATATATTATCCCAATTATTGGTTATTTTACGTACGCAAATCCGAGTTCAACACACATAGGATATCCCAAGTCATTCGTGGATACGTGCATAGGAGGCGGTTATTGTACTTATGGTATTATTTGTCCATGATGGCCTAGAACGACAAATAATATTATTTATATATGCGTTAATCCGAAAAAATTATTCCAACCCCGGAACATCCGAAAATGTAACGTTGCATAAATTGTTAGCTTCTGCAAAGAGCTCGTGGTTATGGTCTTCCCAGCAATTTATTAATAAACTCCAGAACTGGAACAAGATTTTCAGTTTGTGTCGATTTTCAGAAGTATTCATTTGCTGAAAAATGTCGCATATACTTGTCACTGGAGGTGCTGGATACATTGGATCTCATACTGTTATTGAGTTGATAACTAATGGCTACAACGTTGTTGTCGTCGATAACCTTAGTAACTCAAGCTATGACTCGATTGCTAGAGTCGAGTTTATTGTTGGAAAAGCTGTACCCTTTATTAGTGTTGATATCAGAAACTCCGAAAAGTTGTCGGAGGTGTTTGACAGATACAACATTTCAGGTGTTATTCACTTTGCAGCTTTGAAAGCTGTTGGGGAATCAACAAAAATTCCATTAAGCTACTACGATAACAACATTATTGGAACTATTACTTTGTTAGAAGTCATGAAAAAAAAAAATGTGAAGACTATAGTTTTTAGTTCATCTGCAACAGTCTACGGTGACGTCACAAGGTTTGGTGATAGCAGATACATTCCAATCCCAGAAGACTGTCCTATGGACCCAACTAATCCATATGGTCAAACCAAGTTTATGATTGAGTCGATTACAAGAGATATACACTCGGCCGATCCATCATGGAAAGTTGCAATTTTGAGATATTTCAACCCAATAGGTGCTCATTCGTCTGGATTAATTGGTGAAGATCCACTTGGTATTCCAAATAATTTATTACCTTACTTAGCTCAGGTCGCAAGTGGCAGAAGGGAAAAGTTGAATATTTTTGGTAATGATTACAATTCCCATGATGGTACTCCTATTAGGGATTACATTCATGTGGTCGATCTCTCGAAGGGTCATATTGCTGCATTAGAATATTTAAACAAGCTTAAAGCTGATGGATTGTACCGCGAATGGAACTTAGGTACAGGCAAAGGTTCCACTGTATTCGAAGTCTACAATGCCTTTTGTAAAGCAGTTGGTAGAAAGTTGCCTTATGAAGTTGTTGGACGAAGAGCCGGTGATGTTCTAGATTTGACTGCAAATCCAACTAGGGCAAACGAAGAATTGAAATGGAAAACTGAATTTACTGTGGAAGATGCTTGCAAAGATTTATGGAAATGGACACAAATGAACCCATTCGGTTTCAGAGATAAACACTATTCATGGAAACATTTCGACGGATACAAAAATAGACTTCACAATATCTCCAGAGGTAACTTGGACGTTACCTTTGCCAACTATGGAGCCCTTATTCAAGACATAAGAATTTGTGACAAGTCTGTAGTTACAAAGTTTGACAATGCAGCATGCTACTATAATGAGAGCAATCCGTTATTTGGTAGTACTGTCGGGCGCTATGCCAACAGGATTAGTCATGGAGAATTTGAACTTGACAATCAACATTTTGCTCTAACTAAAAACGAAAACGGAAACTGTTTACACAGTGGACACAATGGAGCAAGCAAGCAGTTTTGGTTTGGCCCAGTCGTTGAGTCAACTAAAGAGTTCACCAGGGTTTCATTCCTGACCCAGGAAAATGACGGAAATGACGGCTTTCCAGGAAATTTAAGTACCATTGTGAAATACACTGTTCGTGATGATTCATTAGAAATAGAATATGAGTCTACCACAGACAAACCCACAGTGGTCAACTTTATAAGCCATAGCTATTTCAACCTATGTCAGGAGAAAAACATCAATTCAACTATGATTCAACTTTTCACAGACAAGTCTATGGAATTAATTAAGGGTATTCCCACAGGTCAAATCATCAAAAATGATAAAGTATCTTTGGGTAGGTCCTTTCAATTGACGGAAGTTTTTGATGATTGTTTCGTGTTTGACGAAGAGTGTGTTATTGATACAAGAAAGCAACCACTAAAGAAAATTGTTGAAGCTAGTCACCCAAGTTCACAAATCACTTTGGTGGTCTCCACAACAGAACCAGCGTTCCAACTATACACCGGAGATTACACGAATACCACAGGTTTTGGTTCCAGAAGTGGGTTTGCAATTGAACCAAGTAGATACGTGGATGCTGTAAGCAACAAAAAATGGGAGAAGCAAGTGATTTTGAAACCGGGAGAAGTTTATGGAAGCAAATTGAAGTATGAATTCGTTAGTAAATAAAGTAAATACACAGCCGTAATTTCTATATCAAAATAATTGACTTGCTGTAGCTTTACCTGAAATATTGAAATTTAAGAGTGCATTTCCAGAAGCTGGACATTGACCCCTACAATAAAAATAGAAATGGTACATACGCGAACAGAGGAATTGAGCCCAATGCAACTGATCTAGAGTGGTTCTCAAAGCTTCATTTTCTTTCTAGAAGTTTTTCTTTTGAAAGGTTCTGAAGCGGACGTTTATTTTAAGGGTTTTTTTAACTGAAATGCATTTATTGCTTTATAATCTTGAGTATATAACTAAACTATATAGTCAATCAGTTAGGAAGGGAAAATAAAAGGGAAAATAAATAGATGGTGGAATGCAAGGCATATGTATGATAGCGAGCAAGCAAAGTTTGTTGTGCAAGCTTCGTTCCTCATGGCCCAATGGTCAAGGCGTCCGGCTACGATTTGTAACCGCTTCTAGGAAACCGGAAGATTCCAGGTTCGACTCCTGGTGGGGAAGCTTGTTTTTTTCTTGTACAGGAAATCTAAATTTTTTTATATAGTTGTGATTAAACGGATCATAAAGTTTATCATAGTAGCATCATGAAAATCAAGTCTCTTTATATTTTAAATAAAGCTGGTGGACTCATCTACCAGAATGACGTTAACCCGGGACTAGAGAAGTTAACTGCAAACGATTATCTTGTTTTAGCGGGAACATTACATAGTGTTCACGCTATTGGATCTCGTTTGACCTCTACAATGAATAATGGAAAAGGCAGTTCCAGTTTAGTGTCAGCGACACAGAACTTCAAGAATAATCAACTACTATCCAGTGGGAAGTTTCAAAACTCAAATTCCAATAGAACTGGTTTACAATCTATTGAAACCGATCTGTTCAATCTTTATATTTTCCAATCTTTAACTGGTATAAAATTTATTATCATTACATCATCCAATCCAGTAGTACAACAACTAGATTCACCAGAAAAATTCAAAGCTGGAGAATTGAATCTTCAGTATGAACTGGTTCATGATATTTTCCGGAAACTTTATTCGATATACTCAGATTATGTCATGAAAGATCCATTTTATTCGATGGACATGCCAATAAAATCACAATTATTTGAAACTAGAGTGATAGAGTTAGTTTCAGCTATATGAGCTGGTAATGTTTGTTTAAACATTTGGAGAGGATACGACAGTTTCAATATCTTCAAATAGATTTATGGTTTCACTCTTGGAAAGTAGACCATGTCAGAGTTGAGTGAAAGGGTGGGTCTTATTCAAAGAAATACGATCACCAAATAACTAGTTATACAAGAACAAGTGTAATACTCAGTTGAAAACAGCGAGGAATCTTAAAGTACGTTGTTCTCGTCGTATGAATTGGTTTGTTTTGGTGCTTCTAATACACTCGTGTGAATATATATGGGTGACATGACGTGTACATTAACAGACGACTACATATATTGTAGTACTACAATCTTCATATATTAAAACTTGCATATTCATGGTAGACACGCAGTAAGAGGGGTCAGTAATCATTTCTTAGAAAAGAAAAATCATTTAGAATTTCAAAAAGTGTGAGACCAGCTCTTCATTTCGATTTTCATTGCTCCATAAATTCTTATATTTGGTGCAGGTATTGTGTTGAGCTAAAAAAATAGTGTGTGGGATCCCAATTAGTTGGCCACAAACAGATACCTTTGGAAGTACGTGACCATAAGATATCAGGTTATTTCTTAAAGTCGGTGTAGCCAAGTATGATTCAAACTCCTCCAGAGACAAACAGTAGTAATGCACATCTTTCACTCAACTCTTCATTGACTTGGTAAATTGGTTCGAGAATGTACAGGGGTCCTAAATTTCAGCATTGCTTGACAAGATTCTACGATCAACACGGCTATGTAGTTTTGCGCATCGAAAGTGTCACTCAGTTCCGTATTGTATTGTGAACCCTAAGTCGTGTATGATTGAACTACACTAAGTAGATACTTTACCAGACAAAGAGCAACAATTTCTTCGCACTTCATTCACTGCATTAGACTCTACAGTTGAGTTAGCACAAGTTATTCAAAATATCGATAGTAGGATAATATGGCGCATAAAAAATTTGCAGGGAATGCCATTTGACCACTCGAAATGGGGTAAGACGATGCAAGGTTTTGAGGTTCGTAAAGAAATGAATGTTGGGGTGAAAATAATGTAACGTTGTATTAATTTCAAAGAACTGATGAACACAAGAGACCGAGGGAAGAAAATAATCCATCACCCTGCGTCGTGAGGGGACTAGCTCAATTATTTTCATGCAATAATATTTTTTCGGAAGAATTTTTGAAGGAAATTTTGGTTCAGACACAACAATTGTGGAAGAAAAAGTGTAACGTTACATGAATTTTCTGGCCATTTCCATTCCAGCTTAAATTTGATGGGATTGGTGATGTTAGTACTTTAAGCAACCAAAACTATATAAATACAAGAAAATTTGCAATTTCCCAAACATGAATCGGATGGAGCATCTACTAAATCCAATCACAAACACACCTACGTACTTGGAAATGACCCAAACTTTTGATTTTACTAATCATTCTCATCGTCGACACAATCCTTTGAATGACACTTACGTGTTATGCTCCCCTCACAGAGCCAAAAGACCATGGCAAGGGGCTCGTGAAGAGGTCAAGAAGATGCAGCTACCCACTT
Organism: Suzukiozyma manassasensis; assembly: GCA_030569175.1. Classification (NCBI taxonomy): domain Eukaryota; kingdom Fungi; phylum Ascomycota; class Pichiomycetes; order Serinales; family Debaryomycetaceae; genus Suzukiozyma; species Suzukiozyma manassasensis. Next base: position 545,499 of record JAJMKC010000001.1, on the reverse strand, counting down.
ACGATCCCAAATGCTACCTTTGTCCCGGTAATGTTCGTGCTACGGGTGACTCTAACCCCAAGTATGATTCCACATTTGTCTTCTTGAATGATTATCCTGCTGTTATTGATGATCAGCCAGATTTTGTTGATAAGAATGAATCTGATAGTTTAAGTGGGAGGTTACTAAAGACTGAAGGTGTCAGAGGAAAGTGTTTTGTTATTTGTTTTACTCCTAACCATACCCTTTCACTTCCATTAATGTCTCGTGCGCAATTGGTCCAAGTGATCAATTCCTGGCAATCGTTGTACCAAGACTGTCAACAAAAAGTCATTGATGGTATCGCCAACTACAAATACTTGCAAATATTTGAGAATAAGGGATTTGCCATGGGTTGTTCCAATCCCCACCCTCATGGTCAAGGTTGGTGCTTGGATGTTGTTCCCACCGAAGTAGAGCAAGAACTCAAGAACATGAAGAAGTACTTGAAGAAATACAACAGCCATCTTTTGCAAGATTATGTCAAGTTAGAAAAGCAACAAAGGGAGAGAATTGTTGTGGAAAACGATTCGTTTTTGGTGGTGGTTCCGTATTGGGCTTTATGGCCATTTGAAACATTGGTAATAGCCAAAACCCACTTGAAATCCACCAAAGATTTCAATGAGAACCACAAGAAAGATTTGGCCGACGCCTTGAAACGTTTAACCACAAAGTACGACAACTTGTTCAACACTTCTTTCGCATACTCCATGGGAATACATCAGGCACCACTAGACTGTTCCCACGACGACAGCGAAGCTTCATGGTTCCATATGCATTTCTACCCCCCACTTTTGAGATCAGCTACCGTGAAGAAGTTCTGTGTTGGTTTTGAAATGTTAGGAGAGGCACAACGAGATTTGACAAGTGAGCAAGCAGCTGCAAGATTACAAGAGTTGGATGGTTCAGTCCATTTCACAAACAAATAGGATTATGACAACGTAAAGTTATAGATGTACCATAGTGAGCTTCATTTCATACACGGTAATACGTTGTAAGTCATACTTTGTAGGCATTAGAACTAACTTGGCTCAGTTCTATGGCGTATTTTGTTACTCACCTTGATGGGAACAAGCAACTGTTCAATTGGCAAAACTTTCATACTAACAACGCCAAACTCGTACAATGACGACACACTTCCAGAGAGAAAATCACATTCGTTTGTATTGTCTTTAGTATGTCTGTATTTGTCACTGATTTGGCCAGAGCATCACAGAGGGTGCAAGTGTGTACATAACTATTTTGATTTCTTTACGATGAGATGACAATGTCAAATTATACGACAAACCAGGACTAATGATAGAACAAGTAGAGTCTGGCGTGGAAAGCCTTAGCTTGGAACAAACCGAGCAACCCAAGGAACAAAAGCCACCATTACAGTCAAGAATCGGCAACGAGACTCCGTTCACGTTTGGCCAGAGATATTTACAGGACGATGATGATGTTTTCAAGCACAACGCATGGGACCACGTTGAATGGGGAGAAGAACAGATTCTTCAGTGTCAACAGATGATTGCAAAGCAATACGACCATCCTGTCAAGGATTTCGACAAGAAATTGTTCAACTCAAATCCAGCAAAGTACTGGGACATTTTCTACAAGCACAACCAAGAAAACTTCTTTAAAGACAGAAACTGGTTGAAGATCGAGTTTCCTGAATTGTATCAATTGACAAGTGCAGATTACCAGGAACCAACCACAATTTTGGAAGTGGGATGTGGTGCTGGAAACACATTTTTCCCCATCTTAAAACAGAACCAAAATAAGCAGTTGAGGATATTTGGCTGTGACTATTCGAAAGTTGCGGTGGACTTGGTAAAGTCGGATGAAGCTTTCAAACCGAACCACGAAAAAGGCATTGCATATTCGTCAGTGTGGGATTTGGCTAATCCCCAAGGCGAATTACCAGAAAACTTGCAACCAAACTCTGCTGATGTCGTCATTTTAATCTTCATTTTCTCTGCATTGCATCCAAATCAATGGAAACAAGCAATCGACAACTTGAAGAAAGTTTTGAAACCTGGTGGTAAAATCTTATTCCGGGATTATGGAAGATACGACTTAGCACAGGTCAGATTCAAGAAAGGAAGACTATTAGATGACAACTTCTACATCAGAGGGGACGGCACCAGAGTGTACTTCTTCACCGAAGAAGAATTGAGACAGATTTTCTGCACCGAAGGAGGGTTCAACGAGGAAAGAATCGCCACTGATAGAAGATTGTTAGTCAACAGAAAGAAACAGCTCAAGATGTACAGAAACTGGTTGCAGGCTCTGTTCTCGGTTGACGACGACGCCATGGAAATATAGACTATTTTGTACGTGGACATAGATTAGTTTGAAGGTATTGGGAATGTCGTTTGTATAGCAAACATGGACTTATTCATTCTTGACTAGCAAGACAATATGAAGAAAATTGTCACACAACTTAAACATTTCCCAAATCGCTTGTAAGCTCATCCCAAAGTCAAATAGTACCGAGACATCGATTCCCTGAATAAACACCGTTGCAAAAGAGTGCTTTTCCGTAAACAAATCCGGGAACTGGTCCCTTAGGAATGTCCTTAGCGTAATGGGTCTAGTTTGATTCGGTCCACCCATCAACAACACCGGGGACTGAATGATGTGGGAGGTCCCTGGAATGTATACTTTCACTGGTAATTTTTGGAAGGAAGTAATCTGTCTCATGATCTTGGTATTTATTGCTTTGAAAGAAGGAGAATTGTGCAATCTTATTGCGTCCACCAACTCGTTTGAGTCTGCCTCATTTAGGTTCATAATCGGTTTTGAGTTACCGTTGAGAATAAACGTCGACTGCTTCAATTGGTTGACGAGTATCTCGGTGAGGGACCTCATGTAGTCGATTTGCAAATTGGGCATCTTGTACTGGAACGGCACGATTTGCTCCCATGGGTAGCTTGACTTATCTTTGTCCCCCACGAACCGCAATAGTAATGACCATTCATTGGACCGTGCCACCTTTCGATCTACTACCGGCAAACGTAGATAATCATAAAGCACCCCCACGGGAATATTCCACGAGATGGGCACTCCTTCGTACTCCAACCACAACGGCACCCTAGCCAACCCCGGCACATGAGTCGAGAAAAATGCCACCACCGTAGGGAACTGAACAGGGAAATAGGAATTACGATGCATCTTGAGCAAAAAGTACTTGTGAGCCCCGTCGACTGACAAAACTATTCGGACATTGATCGACCCATTCCACAATCTGGAGTTAATGGCAATCAAGTCCATGAATATACCACGGTTTCACCGCGCCGAAACACAATCTGACACTAACAATAAAACCGGGTTCGTGTCCATGCAGTATCACCCAGTGTATGCTCCCTCCTACCGATTATCGAGTGTGTGTGTAGTAAGGTGAATTGGGTGAATTGTCATCTATTATTTGTGATCCTGCTTAAAAGGCGTGGTTTCCTTTTTGGGCCAAATGCTGGCTGTTGCAACAAAGGCTTGCAAATGCAAAGAAGATGGCAACCCCATGCCGCCTATGTAGATCGTATGGGTCTGACGGAATAACTGACCTAGCGGCTATATAATAGTTCGAGGACCCTGTTTTGTGTTTGTGTTGTTCGTTTTAAACTTTTTCCAACTTTCCCGAGTTTTTGTGTTTTTGAATGAGTTCCATTACAAATCATGACTAGAGTACTATCAAACACAGATAATCCATTTCCAGCACCTGCCGCCGTGTTTGATGGGTTGGACTTGTCGTTGGCAGTCAACTCCTATAAACCGGGCAAGTTCGAGCTCCATGATTTGCCAGATATGTCGCCCATGTACCGCCATGTAAAAGGGACAAGATCACGAAACCCAAAGCGGTCGAGAAACAGAGTCGTCAGTATGCCTCCCTGTAATGTCTCCATTCAGGACTTACCGCCCTTGCCTCCGAAATCCAGGGTGGTTAGCGATGGTGGCTTCAGTCTAAACCAATGGCAAAATACCGATGAATCTATATTGAACAAATCTGGGGTAAATCGAAATCAACCAACCGTTTCTGGTTGCTCTCCGTCGACAACTTCAACGAATAGCACTTCTCTTTTGTCTTTCAAACAGAGGCTTTCCAGAATTTGGCCAGCAGACGTCCCCAATTCGGTCGCAAATTTCCGTACGGGAAAACAAAGTGTTTCCCGTCTGAATAGCACCTCGAAAGTGGTCAAACCCTTGAGAGCAAGATCTCAGGACAAGTCCAAGGGACTGAGAGCGACGCATTTCAATAGATATGCTAGCTCCTCACAAACCAATAATTATGCTCCCAATGTTTCTATTGCTGAAGTTCTTGCTAAATCCTCACAAGAAACAACTACACTGAAGACAACCATTGTGTCTACCGAACCTTCAGAAGCAATTGAAAAGAGCACACATTTGTACCGCAAATCAGACTGTTACAGTAGCTCAGCAATGTCCAAGGACACTGCACTGTACGTAGATCTGGACATTTCAATGCACAGCCAAGGGTCATCGCTTCCTAGATTAAACAAGAAATTGTGTGATGAAACGGTTGTGCAAAGCTCATCCATCTATTCGGCAGAAAATAAAGAAGACCACACTACAGAGCTAGCACCACCAAGTGGTTTAGGCGAAGCAATTCAAATTGATAATTTCGCTGAAAAGATGCCAAAGACTAGCGAGTCCAAGGATGTAAATGATAAGGCATCGTGTCACGACAAGAAACTTGTAATTTCAAGAAGCATTAAAGATGATACAGGGATTTCCGAAAAATATCAAAAAGACTCAAGGGAAAGAGGTAGTCAGGAGTATATGCCCATTGTTGAACTTCTTGTGGAATATTCTCAAGTGCTGGATGATACGATTCTGCAATATAATGGGATGAATGTAGCACAAGAAAAACAGGAAAGCTTGGAAGGAAAGTGGGCTTCCTTAGCACGCAGTGATCAGTCCAGTGTGGAAAGCCAAAACATTGGGTCAAGAGAATTGTTTGGCAAAGAGACTAAAATTGGTTTATACCAAGGAATTCATCCAACTGTACCATCTCCTAAAGAAAGATCTACGCTTCAAGCATCACCAACCTATTCCGGAAATGTCATTGTTGACACAGATGACGAGAAAGATAGCCTCTTTTCAGATAACGATTCTCGTGATGGTGTTGCATCCAGAAATAAGCTAGTTCAAGAACAAAGCCCCGGTCCTTCTTCGCATTTCCAAAGTACCACAAGTATTCCAAACTCCCTCATTAATGCAATGAACTACATATACGATGACCTGAGTGTACATGATAGCATATTTTCCAAAACCGAAGATGAAGAAACATACGCAGGGCCATCTCCAACAAACGAAGTAGCTACACCGTCTCCTCCCTCAATCAAAATGAAGAAATTGAGAAACTCGAGAAAACATTATTCACAACCAAGCTCTTTGCAAAGCTCAAATGACAGTCAAATGTCTGCCACAAGTGACACTCCTAGCTTAAGCATACAAGATTCCATGGCTAAACTTAAAAAGCATGTTCAACAACGACCCTACAGTTTCTGCTTAGGTGCTGACAAAGACTATGAATCTAGTAGATATGTCTCACCAAATGATTTGGCCAAACCGAAAGTTGCGGCCCATTTGATTTGCTCTTCCGGTGAATCTGACTCTAGTGCGCATTTTATCCCTGGATCATGCGACAAGCGTTATTTCACGACAACGGATAGTTTGGAAAGTAGTAGAAATAATGATAGCCACAAAGTCGAGGAGCTTTTCGCAGAGCAGAAGTTGACAAGCCTCGAAAATATACTAGACAAAGCCATGAATAAAGTCAACACCCACACCAAAAAGGAAATTACTCAAAACAAAGATGTTTTGAACAACGAAAGGATTAACACGGTGAGTGAACCCCACTCTAGCACGACTAATTATTCCGCAGTTGGTAGAAGCAGTTCTGATCAGGCAAATCACCAGCCTCATGGATATTATGGAGACAAATTGAAAGTGCCAGACCTAGACCCAATTAATGAACCAAAAAAACACCTACGTTTTCTGTTAGACCCCAAAATGCAAAAAATTACCACTGAAAATACTTTTCAGACAAACCATGGAAGAGTGGCAGATCAGGTGCCTCCTGAATCTTACTCAACTTACCTCCTGAGTGTGAAGGGTTTGGAACACATGGCAAAGAGTTTGCCTCCAATCGTTCGAGGTGACAGAAGATGTGTTTCAAGCGATTACCTGTCGTATTACAGTGGAAAGAAATTTTCTAAATCAGGGGGTGAAAAGCAAAGGTCATTTAGTGGAGGGAGACCTACTCAAAAGAAGACAGTACCTATTTCGAAAATTCAAAACTCCATCAGGTTGCTCCGAAACAGCCTATCTAACGAAAATTTCAGTGAGAGGGTACCCAGGCTGTTTTCAGAAAACCTTGATTTTAAGTCAGCATATAGTCTCCGTAGGGAAGTTGACCATGAAATTGAAAATGGGTTTCATCCTTTTCCTGCCATTTGAATGATATCATTTCTGTCAATAAATACTTTTATTTATTGATAACAATATACAATATATATATTATTATAACTTCACGATCATGTCATTACTCTTATACAAATCAATAATATCGGTGATGCCATACTTTTCTGCAATTGTTTTATTAATGAACCTTCCACCCAAGTAGTGGATGCCTTTGAAATACTTGCTACATGGTTTGGGAGCTGTTAAACTCACCAACATCTGGGGATTGATACATCTTTTCCCATTCGCAGGACCATTGTCAACATCCCATCCAGATGGAATATCCACACTAATAATAGGAGGCTTTTGAACCGCAGGATCCAGTAAGTGATCAATCAAGTCGTCAAAAGGGGGTCTTATTGGAGGTTTAAACGAAAACCCAAAAAGACAATCAACAATCAACATGAAATTTCCTGTTTTTACCTGTTCTATCGAACTTATTGATTCTATTTGTAAATCATTCAACTGTTTCGTTAGATTTTTGTAAAGCACATTGCTTTTAGATTGCTTAGGATAGTAGATAATAGGAGAATAACCCCACAACTTTAAATGTCTGGCAGCAACAAGCCCATCTCCTCCATTGTTTCCTGGACCAACTAACACCAAAGGATTATTCTTCTCCTTATTCACAGGTGGGTACTGTTTAAATATAGCTTGAGCTACTGCTAAGCCTGCCAATTCCATAAGCTGGTCAATTGAGAATTGGCCAGCTCCCATCAACTCCTGATCCAAGAGTGCTGCTGACTTGGCCGAGATTGTCTTCAAACTCATTATTTTGGTGATATCGCCGTATTATTGTATACTATCGTGTTGATCCAACTGGTTCCGTCTTGTATGCTCCTTATATATACTATAACACCATTGTTATGTACATGACTCGAATTAATTGTTTTTCGCTGTACACGATTGCATTTCCCTACATGGGTTCGTTCGTACGAAGTCTTGTTTCCTTATTCGTAAAATGCATTCTATGGGGATCTTGACTATGATTTCTTTACATAATTGTACGTGATAATTGAAAAATTACCACTTGCATCACTAAAACTTTTAAACCGCACAATTTGGCTGCACCCTAATGCTTTCAAGACAGCTCTGGTTACGGAGTTACCTTCACTGAGCATAACTGAAACCAAATAGGGTTCATTGGATATGGTAAATATGGTAGCGCCGCGCATAAATCGTAGAGGGAGTACAGTATCGTTTAAATGAAGCACACACTTTGTCAAAGAAAAAACCCAGCTGGACAGAGAAACAAGTTTCAACCGACCGCACTACAACTACAAATCTAGAAACTTTGTCATTGTAGAGGAGATCCTTGCCTTTTACACGAAAACCCAAATGGTAGCGCTGTTACTTTTACCTTTCGGGGGTTTCTACAAGTACACTGCCATTCTCAAGGTAGTAGTACTGCTGTGGGCGTGACATGTGTGTCTAGCTTACTGCTTTGAGTATCATGGCAGATCATGTGCATTGCCTCCGAATATCAAATTCCACGCAGTTACGTTCACTGCTGAAACTGTTCGAATGATTTATGAATTGAGATTACGTAATCGAGCCCTATTTCTATTTGATTCAAACCAAACCTGACAAAAATAAGACAAGTTTACTGTCTTAAAAGGACCAGAATATAGATTAACGCGTGAGGATGATCACTTTGTTGCTTTTCGTGACAAAAATGGCACCATTACGTGCTAAATCTGTAATTTTAACTTCTCTGCGGACTCAACGCGACGTAGTGAAAAATGCACCCATTTCAAAACAAGTCAATATATTCATCATCATAACGTCCACGACAAAAGTTATCACTGATCATGGATCACTCGTATCTGTACATTGAGTCGCCATCTATGAGCCAATCTCCGATCTTGAATTATCGGAAAGATGCGAAAAAGGGTACCAAGTTTACCTTCATGGTTTGCGGTGAAACTGGTACTGGTAAAACCACATTCATCAATTGCTTGTTGGGGAAAAGAGTAATGAGCCATCGGTACGAACAAGTTACCACTGACACAAAGACATTATCGTTTACATCGACTAAATCCGTGGCATTGCCAAACACGTCGGTTTTGACCAAGCACGAGTTCAATCCATTAACTGCCAGCGAAGAGCCTGGGATTGCGTTGACCGAGACTAAAGTTGAGATTGTCGATGATGACAACCAGAGATTACTTTTGAACATCATTGATACGCCTGGTTTTGGTGAAAACTTGAATAATGAGTTATGCTTTGACGAGATTGAAAGCTACTTGAAGCAACAATTCGACCTTGTTTTGGCAGAGGAAACAAGAATTAAGCGTAACCCACGATTTTTCGATACCAGAGTCCACGTTCTTTTGTACTTTATCACGCCAACGGGACACGGTTTGCGTGAAATCGATATTGTGTGTATGAAGAGATTGTCAAAATTTGTCAACATCATCCCGATAATTTCAAAAGCAGATTCCTTTACCCAAAAGGAACTTGCTGCCTTCAAGCAAAAGATCAATCTGGATATTGAAAAATTTAATGTTCCAATTTTTCAATTCGACACTTACTTGAGTGATTACGACGAAGAGGAAGATTACGATTTGATTCAAGAATGCAAATATTTGGCAAGTATAGCACCATTTGCGGTTGTTACCTCAGAACAAGAATTCGAGATCAAAAGCTCCGATGGCCAAGTGAAAACTGTTAGAGCCAGAGAATACCCCTGGGGTTTGGTTGATATTGCCAACCCAAAATATTCCGATTTTAATGCATTGAAAAACGTGTTGTTGGGATCACATTTACAAGATTTGAAAGATTTGACCCACGATTTCTTGTACGAAACTTACAGAACAGAAAGATTGACAAAAGTCACGGGTCAAGATGTTGACGAAAATGACGAGTATGAAGATAGCGTTGAGCATCATGAAAATAATCGCAAGGAGGTTCAAATGCCATCAATGTCCAATCTTGCCCAAATTGCATCAGCATCGTCGAATGACCAAAAGAAGTCCTTATTGTATGACGATATGGATAAGGAAAGCATCACCACCCCGGTTATTGCTGAATCTCCCAGCTTTATGTCGAGCACTTCCACCGCAGATCTAGGTCAAAGCCGGTCCCCATCTCAGTCGTTCAAGAGACTAAGCATTGCTCCACAACGGAACCAGTTACGTCAAATCTCTGAAACCGTACCATACGTTATCAGACACGAGAGAATCTTGGAGAGACAACAAAAACTAGAAGAAATGGAGATGGCTAGTGCCAAGGAGTTATCGAACCGAGCAGCGGCATTAGAAGCCAAAGCTGCCGAATTGAAAGCCAAAGAGAAGTTGTTAATGAAACGATTAGAAATGGAAAGAGCAAAAAGGCAGGCTGTTTCGCCAGAACTCAACCACGACGTTATTCCATCACAAGACGACACCATGCTGCATCCGGACACCGCCATTTCCAAAGACGAGACAGTTACTGATTTGCATTCTATAGTCAAATCATGAGATAGCCGGAACACGAGAAGAAGAAGGTACGTAAGGAAGACACATATAGGATATCAAGTAGACCCAAAGCTAGTTTGTCTAGAAACAAGATTAGTGAAGAGAAATTTGGATAGTTGTAGAGTAGATCGACAAATCCCATTACCAAGCCAGAAAACATGCTCGACGTTTCGATATAATCGCGACTTCACACCCCATGAGTTAATCTGCCACAGCCTACGTCGACCAAACGGTCAATTTAGCGCTTTCCGTTGAAAGTCGATCCGTGGATCAACGATTAAACGATGAAAGTTGGAGAAAACCAGTCACTAAGCATCCAATCCTGACAAAAACTGGCAAGTATAGCAAACCAGCTCTATAAAACCGATTTTGCTTATGCAAACACTACATTGTCTAACAAAATTAACCATCTACGCCAACCTCCACTTGTCGAGCACCTAAAATTTTTTTACCTGACAGAAAAAATCTGTTCCTCATGAAATCCACGGTAGATTTAAATATTCTTGTTTATACTAAGATGGATATCTTACAAACATTGGAGAATGCGTTGTTGGGAACCGACCCCAACAAGCGGACAGAGGCGGAGTTGCAGTTGAGCGAAGCCGCCAACCGTCACTTTGACAAATATTTACTCTTATTGATTGAGGCATTGACCAACGAAGAAGCCAAAGTAGAAGTGAGAATTTTGGCAGGGTTGGGGTTGAAGAACCAGTTGACCGCCAAGGACCAGAAGACAAAGTTGCAACAACAAGAACATTGGTTGTCGTTGGACGAGGAAACCAAAACCAAGATCAAGGAGTCAGCCTTACTGGCGTTATTGACTTCGGAGCCCAGGGTTGGGGGCTCGGCGGCGCAATTGGTGGCATCCATTGCCGATATCGAATTGCCTAGAAACACCTGGCCCGAATTGATTCCAACAATCATCGAGAACACCAAACCAGAAAAACCAGAACACGTCAAGAGAACGTCACAATTGGCCATAGGGTATATTTGTGAAACGGCTGATCCTAACAATCCCGCCATCTTGGCACAATCAAATGGGATTTTGATTGCCATTGTTCAAGGGGTACAGGCAAACGAGCCATCCAACAAGGTGAGATTGACGGCGTTGAATGCTCTTGTCAACTCGTTGGAGTTTATCCGCAATAATTTTGAACGGGAAGGGGAAAGAAACTACATCATGCAAGTTGTTTGTGAAGCCACGCAGGCCGACGATGCCGAGCTACAAGCTAGCGCGTTTGGTTGTTTGGCAAGAATTATGTCTATATACTACCGGTTCATGAGACTTTACATGGAAAAGGCATTGTACGGGTTGACGGTAAGTGGAATGCAAAGTGAAGACGAAAAAGTGTCGTGTATGGCGGTAGAGTTCTGGTCTACTGTTTGTGAGGAAGAGTTGGAAATTGCCATGGATAGTGATATTTTGGATGGTACAGATTCCATCAGTCAAGAACAAAATTTACAATCGTTTAATTTTGCGTTGGTTGCAATCCAAGACGTTTTGCCCACGTTGTTGACGTTATTAACTAGACAAAATGATGATCCAGAAGACGACGATTGGTCGGTTGCTATGGCAGCTGGGGCATGTTTGCAATTATTTGCCCAAAATACTGGAAACTATGTTGTGGAGCCAACTTTACATTTCGTTAGTGCCAATATAAACAGTGATAACTGGAGATTCAAAGAGGCATCGGTAATGGCATTTGGATCGATTCTCGAAGGTCCAGATCGTGATTCATTTGGCACTTTGATTGTTCAAGCATTGGACCCAATCTTAAGACTCATAAAAGATGAAAACTTGCAAGTGAAGGAAACCGTCGCTTGGTGTTTGGGTAGAATTGCTGAGTTGGGCTTCAACTCCATTGATATTGAACAGCAATTACCAGGATTGTTGGAGGCCTTGGTATCAGGGTTACAAGATCATCCCAAAGTCTCCACTAACTGTTGTTGGACCTTGATCAATATTTTGGAAGAATTATGTGTCACATCAGATCAAAGTCAAACTAGTCCCATGTCAAAGTACTATCCTACCATTGTTCCAATTTTGGTTGAGTTGTCCGGTAAAGCTGATAATGAGTTCAGTGGAAGAGTTTCTGCCTATGAGGCTCTTTCTAGTTTTGTTACTTACAGTGCAAACGATACATTGCCTCTTGTGGAAAACATTGCTACCGAAGTTTTAACTAGATTGGAGAAAACTGTCAATATGAAAGCGCAAATACAGAGTGTCGAAGAGAAAGGAAATTTGGAAGAATTACAAATCAACATCTTATCGTTGTTGACAAACATTATCCGGCGATTGAAGGATGCAGTTGCTGGTGCCGCGGATAACTTGATGGAGATTTTCATTAAATTGTTGGATGCTCAAGAACCAAATTCGATCATCGAGGAAGATATTCTTCTTGCAATTTCCGCCGTTGCATCTGCTGTCAATGAGAACTTTGACAAATACATGCCAGTGTTTTTACCATACTTGACTAAGAGTTTAGAAAACACTGAATCTCCGTCTAGTAATATTGCTGTTGGTATTGTTGCTGATTTAGCGCAATCAATGGGATTACAAATCTTACCTTACTTGGAAGGAATCATGACACTTCTAGGACAAAACTTGAGCAACATTTCCGTTAGAAGAGAATTGAGACCAGCAATTTTGTCGTGTTTTGGGGACATCGCTGCTACTATTGGGGTGAACTTCCAAGCTTACCTTGATTTTGTGATGAATATTTGTATTCAAGCATCCAACATTGAGATAACCGACACCACCCTCGAGACATATGAATATGTTTTGAACGTCAAAGAGGCGGTTTTGGACTGTTATGTTGGAATAGTTAGTGGACTGTCCAACGAAGCACAAATAATATATCCATATTGTGCCCCAATATTTCAATTCATTCAAATGATTGCCCAAGATGGCAATACCTGTACGATTGAATCGATTGCCCGAGCTGCCACTGGGTTGATTGGGGACTTGGCAGCAATGTACCCCAATGGTGATTTCAAGCAAGCATTTGAACAACCATGGGTTACTGACTTTATCAAGAAGACAAGATCGTATCCATTATTTGGCCCTAAGACAAAGGAGGCAGCAAGATGGGCTAGGGATCAGCAAAAGAGACAAATTGCATTATAATCAGGAAGAGAACAAGCTTTCTATCCACGCTTCGCGAAATTCCGTTTCCTTGTATGGTTCAGTCAACCATGGACGATTGGAACAAGTTCAAGTATTGAGAATGCATGACTTCCTCCACCCTAGGAAACTATTTGTCTGTCTCTTGTTTTTAATATCATGACTATTACATTTATACTCTCATAGAACTCGTTCACTGTTACGTCTCTTAATATCTTTATAGTAATACAAGCTATCATACAAAATCACCCGAGTATATGATAAAGGATATGGTGTACATGCTTCACTTTTTTCAACTGGATCATGTTTATGAACATGTATCTCAGGACATCTTCAAACCCGGACTGGACAAGGGTATGGGAATCGTGCTGTTCCTCTCTCAAGAAGGACACTTTTTGTTTCCACCCACATGCGTTTTTATGTTCTTATACCTTGAGGAACGGAGAGTAACTCGAATTGATTCCATATGTATATGCTACCACTAGATTGTTCTACTTTCTCTCTACTTGAATCTTGATGCTACCATTAATTATTACAAGACTTGACATTCATCGTGGTAATGATACACAGTGAAAAGTGGATGCAAATCGGTTGCAACTTTCCTCGTGAAAATGGTGACACACAACATGAATCTTCCTTTATTGTAGAGTACACAACGTTAGTCTTGATACCAATTGTCCAAGATCAATTAGCACCGCGCACCACATTTGTTCGATTGTCTCGTTTGTTTTTTCCACACTGAACCATAACACGGCTGTACCATCATGGTCGCACAAGCCACTACGATCACACTGAATTTTCTCTGTTATTGTTTACTTGCGTCTTCTCGTGTTTTTCGTTTGGTATTATCTACTTATTCTTACCCTTACTATAGTGTGTCTACTTGAGTGTTTGAACACAACATTGCCCAAACAACTGTGCTGTCAAGATGGACTCGGCGCAGTACTCTCCCATCCCCTTCGACCACACATATATCTTGTATGATCCAACCGACTTGATATCGGTAGTTTCAGTCCAGTTCTCGTTGTTGCCCATTTACATCATGGTATTCTACACCGCGTGGTTTCTTATCACCCGTGAAATCGAACCCGTGGCGGTCGTTGGTGGTCATCTTTTGAATGAAGTGTTTAATAAGATCGCCAAACTGCTTCTCAAACACCCAAGACCAGACTTCCACAAAGGCTTTGGATCAAACTCATCCTACGGGCTCTCTTACGGAATGCCATCGGCGCACTCCCAGTTCATGGGGTACTTTGCTGCCTATTTCATCTGCACCATCTTTGTTCGAGTCCGTCATCTTCGACCCATGTCGAAAATTTTCGGGTCCATCATTCTTGTCGTCACCGCTACTCTTGTAGCTTCGTCGAGGGTCTATCTACTATACCATAATGTTCCCCAGGTTGTTGTTGGCGTAGTATTGGGAGCAGTCGTAGGATTGGCCCATTTCATATTGGCCTCAATTTTGAGAGACGTTGGAATTGTCGACTGGGTGTTATCATGGCCAATCGTGAAGTATTTTCACGTAAAAGATTCGTACTACCACTGTTACCAAACATTTCAACAGGAGTACGAATCGCATATCTTGAGACGAAAATCTTCCAAACAAAAATCTATCTAGAATACTGATTATTTATTATATATAGACTACTATCCTGATGAGCATGTAATATAATCTATTGCCAGTTTCATGCTGCCGGCAACGAATCTACCCAAGTCACACATTGGTTGTACATACAACTTGTTACCTCTTGTTGTTCTTGTTTGTCCTAGCAAAGTTTCATCTTTCACATCATGGAGTCCTTGGGACATCCCCCAATGATCTGTGGTATTCAGTTACTGTCAACACTAAAAGTCATCCCATTTGTCGTCGTCGTGTTCATTGGCTCCACCCTTTAATCCATCCAACTTGGTCTTTTCCTCTGGTTTGGAAAACCCAAACGCTGGCAGTACTTCCTCTTTCTCCCCCATACTCAAACTATTGAAAAGACTACCAAATTTTTCATCAAAAGTCTTGTTCAAGCCGTTTTCCTGGACATCATGAGTGAATTGCTGAAACGTTTCTTGACCATATTTCCCGGTTTCTTGCATCTTTTGTCCAAATTGGGCCATGGCCTTCTTGGCTTCTAATGTAATGTCATTCTCTTGCAAATGATTGATACTAGGCTTGATGACGGATTCGTGAACTTCAGATACGGACTTGGTGACTGCCGAACTGAATAGACCCCACCCCTTAGTAAAAGTACCAAGAGGATCGTTTTGCAAATTATCCATAGTGAAACCCGATAACGATCCTCCATTCTGAGGTGGGTTCGGTTGTGGAGTGTTACCAAACCCGGCGTATTTACCCCCCTGAGACGGTGGTAAATCTTCTGATCTAGCAGCGTTCGCTGAACCCAACTGAGCAAAATAGCTCTCGTTTTTCTGCTTTTGTTCGTGGGAAAGCGGACCATTTCTTCTTGATTGAATTGGCTCTTGCGAAGCTGCAGATGACGACGAGTTCGAAGCTTGCGATACCGAGCTTGCAGAAGGTAACGTATCGCCAGAATGGTCTTTCTCAACGTACTCCCTCCCTTCGATCAAACAAGTCAACAACTCCCTGTAGTCCTCAGCCACGTAGTTGTCGTACTTCTGTTTAGCCGGCAAAGACAAGTCCAAGCCGTGCTCAGTGAAATACAATCTTAGTTTCTCGTTACCTCCTTTTTCCATTCTCAATGTTTCCTCGGGCTTGAACTGGTCCATTGTGATTGATCTCACAAACGAAATGTGAACTCCCAATCCACGATGGATCCCAGCACATTCCAAACAGATGAACATTCCGAATTTTGGCGACGCCCATTGAGGATTTGGAGCACTGCAGTCAAAACACTTTTTGTTCTCGCCTAGCTTTTGCAAGTTAAGTAACTTTCTTCTTGTAGCTGGATCAATAGACATTATTCGACACGATTCTAGTTCGCTATTTTCAATGCGTCAAACAGTAGTTCACGATAGTTACAAACACAATATCCAGTTTTCACCACTAATTCAGACCCAATTTGTACTCTATAGACTCAGATCAAACACAATCTCCTCTCAACACAGTTGATTTATGGTGGGTTGTAATGCTCGACTGTTGTATGTAAAATAACAATTTTTCAAACTTCCAACCAGAACACGACTTGGGGCGGAAATTAAGACAACAGAGTATACTCGAATTTCTCAGCTCGCCGCAAAATGCTTTTGCATAAGACCCATGTAGACGTGTTACTCGCTAACTTTTTGTCATTTTGATACTAATTTCATGCTGTTTCGTTGGATTTTTGCAAAATTGATTGTTAATTGCATTCCTTCGGCTTCTGTCTGGAGATGGTACAAATCAGAAAGGGCAAAACGCGCGTAATTTGAACGGGTAATAGTATATTGATCTTGTGCGTCGTGCGTCCCTGGAGTGTGAAGATGTGCTTTTTGCTTAAGCAAAGCACAATGGGTGTTGTGTGAATGAACACATCACGAGAGTGCTAGGGACGATCCCGACATCGATCATCTCTTCACTGTGTGTCTAGCCGTGTCGCATCCGCGTGCAATATATTGTATTGTGTATTTTGAAATGAAATGCCGCTATGTGGTATTGAATCTGGCTTTACCTCAGTTCAGCACTCTATCTCGACAACTAAATCGGAAGCGTAGTTCAATGCTAGCTGTTGGGTTCCATTGCCATGGGACAACTTCCACGTAACAAATGCCAGCTAGACTCTTGCTCAATCGCTCATTCCCACATCGTCAATTCCATCTCAATACTATGCTGAGTGTTCACCGTAATCGCCTTGAACCAGACAAAACAAGAATCTGCGCTCTTTTCTTTGTTAATGTTAATTGTCTTCTCGTCGTTCCATATTCTATAGTTTTCTCCTTGCTCGTTTACGTGTATAAAAACTTACCGATAACACACTTCTTGTTGCAAAATCGCACAGATTGCAATAAAACGATTTTTCGCAGCCATTTACAGAAATCAGGCAATCCCTACGTATTTGACTTCCCAGAAATGAAAATAAGAAGTTTACTGCCATGTCTACACAGATTATGTCCATTCGATGGCTTCTATGTTTCCATAATAAGCACCTATAAATATCGACAATACTCGGGTATTTGTTACTCAAGGTAGCACGGTAAATATCATCATCTGCTAATCACTTACCGAACCCAACACTTTACTCTTAGTACCAAAACTATGCCTTGTGGTCTCCTGGGGACGGTACCCCCAATGCAATCTTCTTTCTTATACCGGAAGAAGAATCGGGATTATTGTTAAATCCATTCGATGGGTCAGGAAGTAATTCGATCGGTCGTTTGTTTCTTCCTGGATCATCGGGTGGGTTTGACTTATCATTCGTCTTGGTCTCTATGTTCTCAAAAATGTTCTTTGGTTCTCTATCGCTGATATAATTGCCATCATCCTCATCGTCGTTACATTCATTAATCGGGGTGCTAACGTTTTGCAAATCAATATCGTCGTCGGAATTGAACGAACGTTGCGTTACATCGGTATGCGTGGTTGATGCGTCATTGAAATCCCGTTCTACTAGCTGAATCAACTTTTTCCCGATATCAACAAAGGGGATGTACTGACAATCCTCCTTGTAGTTCTTATAGATATATCTTGCCAATGACTTGAAATTGTGCCTCCGTTTCAGATTGCTATTGTAATCGCTATTATGGAAAATTATATCCAAACAATCTAAGCACGCGGAATTTGCAAGGTTATTCTCCAGCATCACCGTCCTAAAAAACATAAAGAAATACCTCATTATATCATTGTGGATAATGTATCGGCAATAAAACGGATCGTCCTGCAATATCATATGTTTCAAGCACCGAATAACACCAAGTTTGACTGGTGGTTTACAGTCGATTACTAAGAGCTTGGCCATTCCAAGCACCACGTCGTGATCAAGAAAAAATTTCCGCGAAATGGTAGGATCGTGTTCCTTTAAGCAAAACATTATTAACGCACACAAGTGCTGACAAAAATTGTTATCAATTTCCACCTTTCCGCAATCTCCCCTAGATAACTCAATGAAAAGATTAAAAAGTTTAGGGGCAACATTATTGTAGAATGCTTTGAGATAGTTCAAGAGAACGGGATCATTCTGATTCGAGCCATTACTTACATTTTCCCCGGAATTCATATTGTCTTCACCGCTACAGCTAGCGATGTTCGGATCTAGCAAAATCTTCAACGCCTCAAATGCTTGCATCTTCAACCCAGGGTTTTTGTCTTCAATCAATAATTTAGATAGTATCGTGATTAATGTCATATCTTTTGAAAAGTTCAATCTGACTTTCTCGTCAGTGTTCCTGGAGCTTTCTGGTTGTAATCCCGACAACGATTCATCCACTACATCACCTCCTGGAGTGTTGGCCAACGAAACGTCTTGTTCAATAATAATCACAATCAACTCGGTGCCCAATACTCGAATGCTGGGGTCGTCATCAATCAACGCATAGTTGATCATTTTGAATAAGCCTGCCTTCACCAATGCCAGGAAAAACTCTGATTTCTGATTCGACTGTAGGCTCTTCGCTATCAATACATATTGATGGAGCATCTTGATTCCATTGTGTTTTTGCTCGAGATCGAAGCAGTTTTCGTCATCATAGATCTCAAAAAGATGCGGCAATATCGACGATTCTCGAAAGTAATTGATGATTTCCACCTGGTTCAAATATATTAGGGATGCTATCAAATTATACGTTTGGTCGTCGAGGAATCTCGCAAGTACCACATCTTTCAAAAAGTTCAAATGGAAGTCCTTTTTGAATATCTCTAAACTATCCACCAGAACCACGGTCTTGAATGCTTTGTTCTTCAAGAACTCTCGGTGACAAGTCCGGAAATTGGCATATTCAGGGTCGTATTCAAGCATTCCTACCAAACCAAAAATGTTCTCCTCTGTCGACAAAAAGTATTCAATCATGGAAGTATCGTTATACAAAAACAATGTCTTGACGATTTCGTGTAATGAGTAGAGATTCTTTGCATTTTCCAACCGTTCTGACTCGAGAAACACCTCGATTAAATTCAGAAGATACCGGTTTTCCACAACAAAGCTGGCAATTTTTCCTCTAGTGAACTGTGCGTTTGACGACTGGGTGATTACTTCGAGCACTTGCTCCAAATTTGTAATGTTGGGAAATTCCGGATACGTTACAGGGCCAATAATCAACTCTGTTATCTCCTCTCCATCTTCCAACGCAGGAATAACATAATACAACGAGATATCGGGACACACCGACTGCTGCATTTCCATGATGAAGTCGCAAATATCAGCACAGCCCTCCGTTTCTTGGAACGAAAGTGCAAGATCCTTACCAGAAGGATCTGTCCACACGATCAATGTTTCCTGTTGACGTTGGTACTGGATATTTCCATCAAGAAACGACCGAAGTATCACCTCAGTTTCATCCAACTCGTTACGCACAACGAAGTACGGGCGATTTGTCTCGGGGTCCACCTCACCAATACAAAACCCGGTTCCATTATCTAGCCAGTCGTCACCTTGGAGAAGATACACTTTGACACGGCGAGGAATCTTGTCTCCACCCAGAACTTTGCGTTCGGGAGTCGATTCCAGTTTCATGATCGTGATGTTCCTCTCGCCGCTGCAGAGATGGCTCTCAAATTGTGGGTTTTCAGCTTGCTACCGAAGTATGGTGGTTATACACCTGTTTACGATGCATTTGGTGTGGTCGCGTTACAAAGTACGTGATTTTTTCCACCACGGGCATTTCCGCATGGTATCGCCAGACTCGTGCGAAGACTAGGCAGGAATCGTGGTATCTTTTCGTCCAAGCGAGTCGCAGCAGGAGCGGTTCGAACTTCCACAATGAATCTACACACAACAAGCTGGCCACGTCCAGCACTTTACGTTGCTGTGGTGGTGTCTAGTGCAATGTATCCCGTGTCTATTTCTATGTACAAATCTCGATGGAAACTGACATTTTGCCTTGTTGTTTGAGCTTTATTTACACAAACCACCCAGAAGTCTCAGTCTCAATGGCACAATAACGCAGCAGCAGTCAAGTTTCTTAACCAATCAACCTTGTCTACATCATGGGTATCTTCAACCTCACCCCATTCTTCAGTTTGGAAGATAGTTTCCAAGTTTGCCAACTCGACAATTTCCTCAATGGACTTGTGGAAGTAGTCGTCCACGCCACTCTTGTTGACTTGCAACAATTCTCTCATGGTCTCAGCATCTGAGCAGTTGGATCTGAGCAAACTGGCACCACACAAAAACGATTTTGACGTCAAAATGGCTTTCTCCAATGCCACCAAATCGTACATCGATAACTGGCCCATCCAGTGTAACACAATGTTCTGCGTGACCCCATTCTGCTCATTTCCTCTCAATCCGTCCTTCTCACAGTCCAAGTACTCGATTTTCACTCGGTAGTCTGCAGAGGGCAACAAGTTGTGTTTCTTCCCATAACTAGTGAAGAAGTCTTCAAACTCCTTAATCAACGCCAAGTACAACTCGTCTTGTCTTTGACGCAACTTCCCCTGGTATTCCTTATGTGTAGCCAAAATCAAGCACGTATCGGTGTCAAAGTACCGTAACATATTGAGCTTAATGTCTTGCAAGTTCCCTACCTTGGTCACCAAATCGGGGTCAACATCTTTGTTTTGGTGACAGTTTGTTAAGTCAATGGCTCTAGCAGTAATCGACGTTAATGGCAAACTGTGGGTTTTGATCTTCAAATCAGGGAGATTGCCCCATTCGTGACTGATGAGGTATGCAAGTTGCTTCTTGGTCCCTGGTAATTCCAAAGAGAACCCCAACGGAGTCTTGATGGTTTTCCCGTCTAGCTGGATTTTGTACATCCCAGTGGCGTCATCGTGGCCCACACTAACCTTCTCCCAAAACTTACTGAGAGTTTTTGCCAATCTGTTTGTGTCTGACTTGATGTTGGTTTCCACCGTGGAGTCTTGACCCAACGGAGTGGAAGTGAATACCGATTTCAACGTGCCTTCGGTGGCATATTTTCGGCAAGAACCAACACACAATCTTGATCCAGCAACGGGAAGCGCTCTAAATGCCAACTTCAACATGGCTACGGGGGTTTGACTTGGGGTTGTTTTGGTGGTGGAAAAGAGAAAAATTATCCATGGATTTTTTTTCGCATATTGTCAACCTCTACCAAAACTATTCTTTCCCCAGAATACCACCGTTGATCACGGCTCTACTCGTTCCACCTAGTTCCACCGTAGTACCAGCCATGTCTGTGCCTCCAGAAGCCCTCCACAAAATGTTGTTGGAAATGGACAACCAGTTGAACAAATCCCAAGCCGAGTTGTCCATGGTCAATTTGCAGTTGAACAAGGTCAACACCAATTTGGCCATGATCGACTCCACCAAGAAATCGTTGGCAAAGTACACCGTTCCCACCGAGACGGTGTGGAAAGGGATTGGAAAGGCGTTTGTTGCCACCGATGTAGGCGGATATTTGCAAGAAATGGCCCACGATGGCAAGCAGTTTGACGAAACAAAGTCGGGGTTGACCAAGAAAAAGGTCTACTTGGAAACCACGTTGACCAACACAATCAATGCCATGAGCCAGATTGTAGAGAAGAAGTGAGTTTTTGGTTACAACGGCTTTTATTTATACCTTCGAGGTTGGCATCGTGTGGTTAGCAAAACAAACTAGTAGCTTGGTGCATCACAAATCGGCTCCAAAGTGTACCTCTGGCCCTCACCACCATAGTTCTGGAAGTGCCACAAGATCACTTCCGCAAACCTGGCTCGACAACTCCTTGCCGGTTGTTTCGTTACTGTGCGGTCTTCGCCGTTATCGACGCCGATTCCTTGTACATTATTTAATACACACTAGATACCATTAATGATGACAAGTAGCAGTCAGTCCCGATCTAATCGACAAAAAATCAACGCCAATGGAACCACCAATTTGGCTAAACAATGGTTTCAGAGACTTGTAATAGCATCTACCCAACTTATCTATATATTACTCCCAAAAGACTAGTGATAGTACTCAACCACAGTGGGTCCCTAGCCCACAACTACCTCGTAATAGTGTATATTTTTGCACCACAATAGCATTCTTGTGGATCGTGGCAACATATTCGTACCATAAAGCGTCTATTTGCACTGTTTTTTGGCGTCACCCTCCTTGGGTTCTTCCACCTCATCATCAGACTCAACTTCACACCCCTCGTCTAAAATCTTCCTCTCAATGTCATCTCCTACAACCTTCTCCTGTGCCATCTTTTCGGTGAGAAAAACATTGATTTGATCCTGCAATGTCGTCAATCTTGCTCTCAAATGGCCCAACTTGGTGTCCTTTGGTAGGGTTGGCTTGTCACGGTCCTCACCACCAGCATTCACCACGATGTCGGATATTTGCGTGGTCTTTCCGTCGGTGGTATGAGGACCATCGCCAGGATGGAACGAGTACGTGCTGTCTGGTGCAACGTACTCGGCAGTGGGGAACAAATCACTCATCGTCAATATGGGTTCGATCAATTGTGAGATGAGATTTTTGTGTATATAAATATTTCATGATATTAGGCTATACGAAAATGATTTGCTACATAACATCGTCACCACGCCAAAAACGTCCTACTTCTGCCACACTGGGACTTGTGGACTCATTATTACTGCTTACTCTTTGTACCAGATGGGCGTTTTTGTGAAATTTAGACCACTCTAACATGGCTCTCGTGCTGATCTTTAAGTACCCTAGCACTCATTACATTTATCACGTAAATCAGATCATGACCCAAGGTCTTGCTTGCCAGAGAAATCCTCAATCTTTATCTTCTCGACAGTGTTAGAGTATGCATTGAACTTGACCTCAAGAATCTCGTCTGACAGAATCTCCAAGTTGGGGATATCGTAGCATGAACATAGCAAAAGATACCCCAAAAACACCTTGATCACGGTCTCGTCAGCGATGATCAAGACATCACAGCTCATTCTCTCCATTTCCAAGATTAACGGCTCGATCTTGATAGACAAGTCATGGTATGATTCTGCCCGAGGGAATCTGTAGTGGTACGAATCGTCAAGATAATGCGCGTATTCTTCGGGATACTTCTCTGCAATCTCCTTTTCGGTCATACCTCCGGCGATCCCAGGGTTCTTTTGTGATAACTGGATTCTATGTCTGATCTTGACCCCTTTTTCGGCAAAGAATTGTGTCGTTTCGATCGTTCTCTTTTTCACCGATGTCCACACCACGAGCGAGTCGTCGTTCGTGCCGTCTACACCCGCAGCCGGTTGTCTTTCTTTGATTGAAGGTGCTCGCTTGATTGTGCTTTCTTTGGAACTATCATCAAACCTAAGGGCATACTTTCTTCCCATCTTTTTCAAGTGCTTAACCAAGGTTTTGGCAACGTTTTGGGCGTAGTCAATTCCTGCTTCATCCAACGGTGGATCGTCGGTGACATCCAACGAATTTTTGTAGCATCGGGCAAAGAATAAGGACCCAGTTTTGATTTTGGCATTCATGATGAAGAAAACCACTTTGTTGATCAAATATCCATAGTTGCTGTTGTGCAATTCGATTCTCTCCCCAAAATTGAAAATCTTGATGTACGACAACTCCTTGTCGTCATTACCCATCTCCTGGTAGTATGGGGTCAAAAACTTGATTCTGTCAGAGTAATCCTTGTATGCCTTGTCGTAGTCCCAATGTTGGTAATCAGGAGAAGATTTTGCCGCGGTCTCGATATTCTTCATGACAAGAGAGTCGTCAGTAACTAACGACTCAATGAATAATACTTGAATGTTTAACGCACTTAACCTCTTGTGTAATTCGACTCGATCTGCCGCCAACGCATTCACGGCATCATATATGGCAATCTGTCCCTTCTCATGCTTGAAAAAATGCAAAATGTCGTTCAAGCAGTCATCCACAATCTTTCGTCTGAACTCTACCGATTCTGGGGCATAGGGTGAAGGCAAGAAAATGTCATTGTCTAGCGAGTCAGCTGCAGCTCTACGGTAATTTCCCAAGTGGTACGAATGGGTGGTAACACCCAACCATCTCAAATATCTCGTCAATGATACCGATAAATGGGTTTTTCCTCTACCTGGTAACCCAGCCAATACAATACAAATCTTGCCAGCATGAAACAACCGACCCGACTCGGTAGAATAAAGTTGAGCACCACCGTGGATATTATCGGGATCCACAGGCTTATGGACACCGTCTATTCCAGAAAAATCACTTAACCTTCGCTGTCCAGTTGCTGCCTCTGATGGCAAGTCCACCAAATTGGGTCTGGTATTATTGTGGAAAGACCACCGCTTGGTGGTTCTTTTTTGAGGGTTGAAAGTTGCCGCACCAAACCCGTTGAAGAGCTCGACGTCCTCGTCTGATTCAATCACTGTTCCTGAGGACGACATCGTTTGTCGAATAAACTTCTGTATGGAATTGGCGATAGATAACCCCAAGGTTTGTGTGAGAAATTGCGATTCCGCAGGTGTCGTTATTCCGAGGTAGTTCAGTCACCGGTTTTGTCCTCGGGTATTTTACAAACAATATGCTATTCCGGCCTAGAGCTACCACTTCATGGATTTTCCCCCACAAAGCCCAGGTTGGAACCAGGGAAAGTGTCCTTGTGTGCAAGGAATTGTAATGTATGAAGCCTAGTGGAGTCTGTATGACTTTACAGTGTATGTTGGCGATAAAATGATTTAGGTGCAATTGTCGTACGTGCTATTTTTCCTTGTTATTGAAATCTACTTGGCTAGTTTGCTTACAGTGGTGGTACAGTCGAAAACGTTAAAATGTATTGTACAAGAGTGAAGTAAAGATTATAAATTAAAAATACAGAAATTAACTAAATTATTCCAATTTACCACCTTTTCTTTCGATCAAAGCCTTTCTGTCTTTGTCCAAGTGCAATTTGGTGATGACAACCTTGGATGGGTGAATGTTGATTGGGACAGAAGCACCGTTGGATTTTTCCTTTTGCAATTTTTCAATTTGAACGGCGAACTTCAATCTGTAGACAGAAGAGATCTTACCTTCGGAACCTTTCTTGGAACCTCTGACAACTAAGACTTCGTCTTCTTTTCTGATTGGCAAAGATTTGATGTTGTACTTTTCTTTCAATTCTTTGGACAATGGAGCAGACAACAAAGCTCTTCTTTCAATAGAAGAAGCAGTGAAGTAAGCCTTTCTGGATTTAGATCTAGAGGAAGAAACGTCTACTATGTTAGTGATTGATTTTACGATAACGTGGTTACTAGGAGCGCTTAATTACTCATCATGATTATATCAGATATAAAAACAATAAGTATATTATATTAGACACTCTAGTATAATACATTATCATTAACAATACCACCTCACTGAATATGAGAGTGGTATATGAAAAGACAACAGTGTAACGAGTATTCCAACATCCAGATCTGAATGGTAGAATGCTCTTACAACCAGAAAAACCTATGCATACCTTGAGAAACTTTAGCCATTTTTGTTCGATAAAGAAAAACTAGGAAATTTTCACTTTGGCATTTGCTTGTAATATATATTTGAAAAATTTGTCGCATTTTGATACTGCATGTTGTCTCGAGAATAAATTTTGTTTTGATGTTAGGGCTGAAGCCCTGGTTCCTTAACGTCGAGTTTATCATCGAATGTCTCGTTGTGAACTGTAGTAGCTATGACGACGCCTAGGTACCCATAGTGCTGCTACGGGCTACATGTGTATCAAGGGATCTACAAAAGTAAAAAAAGAAAAATTAAAGCAAACAGCCCACCGCGGGACTCGAACCCGCAATCATTACCGCCGGAAGATAACACCTTAACCAATTAGGCCAGGCGGGCTCGTTTGTACAGGGTCTACAAAATCAGATTCAGATTAGTGCTAACATTAGTAAAAGTTTGGTCACCTGACTAAAATATGCTCACTATCTCGATCGTCGTTAAACAGACTTGTTTTTGTAAATCCTCGGCTATCAATGGCAAATAACTCTACATTACAAATCCACCCATTTTCAATTATGAGAGTTTTGCATCGGGAACGACATTTTCAAATTTGCTCGATCGCTAGTTAGTGGACAAGGACAAATTATATTCAACGTAGGCTTTGAGATATACTTAAAGTTCGTAACGTAATAAATGCATTTTACATGAAAAAATAGAAGATAGAAAAAAAACATACTGTTCTTTGCTGTAAGGTCTACCACATATTGTATTTGATATGTAATGCCATGTAGAGAAAATTTTGCTCGGTATTGACTTATTGTCTTAAATATGTGATTTATTTGTACTGGGTCAGAAATTAAATCCCAAAATGAAAGTTACGTAGAACCTTACACGGTTGTGAATCTAGCCTTAAAACAGAACCCATGCCTGGAGGCTGAGTTTGCTCTGGCACTGCCAGATATCACTCTCTCTTTGAGTTTGAAACATCAAATAAACCCCCAATAAAAGAACCTCACTTGTAGTGTCTACTCAGCCTTTAGCTACTACAAAACTGACAAACTTCCTCTTCTAGAAGTATCGTTTCTGAATCTGTGTATGTGTTTTTCGTCCGCAACCACTTAGTATTTCAAACATCGCTACAAAGTATGTACAGAGCACCATCCCCAGTGGTGAAAGCAAAGAAAAACCTAACTCTACCATTCCGAAACTCAACCGTTCGTTCTTGAATCTCTATTGTTGAAAACTGCATCAAATAGTGGGGCCCTATTGTTCACTTAGTATTTTTGTGTGAAGGTGACGGACTTCACTTCAAGAAATTTCTGTACAGAAAAACTGAACTAATTAGTGTCATTTCCTTTTCACCATGAGATTGTTATTAAATACCATTGGGTTGGCAGCTCGTGCTCCTACAACTAGGACGCTTGGTATGATCCATCCAATGTTTGCTAGAGCAATATCATCTAAGTTCATTCTTACAGGTGAAATGAATCACTTCAAATTCAAAAATCGTCATGCCTCAATTATAGCACCTCGTTTTGGGTCTGATATCAAGCAATACTCAACTACATCAGCTCCACCTCCACCACCTCCACCGCCATCAGACAAGAATGCCAAGGGAAAACGGATTTTGTCTAAAATTAATCGAGCATTTACCTTCTCATTCGCAACAGTGCTAGTCGTTGCAGCTTCAGGAATTGCATTGTTGGTGGTTTACCTCATACTTTCTGAGTTGTTTTTGCCTTCAGGTGATACTCGTACGTTCAACAAGGCAGTCAAATTAGTCGAGAAGAACGAACAGGCACAAGAAGCGTTAGGTTTTGCGGCTGGTACAAGATTGAAGGCTTATGGTGAATATCATGGTGATAACTGGGTGAGAAATAGACCAGTTCATGGATTACGCACAAAAGGAAAAGACGGCAAGGACCATCTATTGATGAAATTCCACGTCGAAGCCCTGAATGGAAAGAATGGGTCTGTGGTATTGGAACAAGTGGACACTTCGTATTGGTCTTCGGAGTTCTCCTACATTGCATTGGATATTCCAGGACAAAAGAGAATTTGGGTCATAGAGCCCAAGTGGAAATCAAAGGACTACATTCCAAAACTCAACAACGGAACAGGGTTTTTAGGATTGAAATGGGGATCCAAAAAAGATGATTAGGTAAAACATAGTCAAACCATGTCACGATGTACAATTCACTATATATTCACACAAATTAGTCATACCGATTTTTGTATCGAAATACCGTCGAAATAAATCACAAAACTTTT
Source organism: Suzukiozyma manassasensis (assembly GCA_030569175.1). NCBI lineage: Eukaryota > Fungi > Ascomycota > Pichiomycetes > Serinales > Debaryomycetaceae > Suzukiozyma > Suzukiozyma manassasensis. The sequence continues at coordinate 517,728 of JAJMKC010000001.1, read as the reverse complement.
ATTAAACTCTATAGAATTTGAATAAGATTGTTGAATTCTTTTTTGCCTTTGCATTCAATCATGAATAACTCATCGTGTAGCTTAACCAATAACCCAGCTTTACCGATTCGTTCCAAAACGGTGTATTTCTCATCTTCCTGGATCATCCAAGAGTAATCTTGGTTTAGTGACGGTTGCTGAGTTTTGAGAATCAAATTGTAATAATTCTTCTCCTCCTTTGTCACCAAATAAATTGTTAATGAGTACATTGAGATGATTTTCCAGCATGCTGGATTGTTGATTCTTTCATAAGATTCGACATTTCTTTGTAATCTGACAGTCATGTCCTTCATCAACATCAACTGCTCAAATGTGCCACCAGAAGTGGTCGTTGTCTTGGATGATTCTTCTGTGAGAGTATCGAATGCCTTGGACAATCGCATTGAATCACCATATGTGCTGATGCTGGTGAGTGTTGACGATTTGCTGGGCACTTGACTATTCATCGGTGAAATAGTGCCGTAGGATGTACTTGATTTGAGGCTTCTCAAGTTTCCTCCGTTTATTATTTGGATTGCATGTTTAAGATTTTCAGAAACTTCGTCAATTAACTCATTCTTACACCTTATCAATGTCAACATCTTTTCTTGCGTGATTGAGTTTTTACCTTTCAATTGAATGTCAACAGCAGATGATTGTCTTACGACACAGTCTTGAACATCAAGCAATATGATCGGCTCGTCATTTTCTTCGTCGATCTCCTTGAACCCAATAATCCAACCTTGGCTTGTCTCATAATTGATGACAATTTTCAAGAACAATTTATCACTTGTGGTCAACATTTCCCATTTTCCATGATTATGCTTCCACTTGGAAATTTTCATCGCGTTGGGACTAGATGTTGAAATATAGAAATCGTCAGCTTCATTGATGCTATTCTTCAATTCTGAGGGTATGGTCAAAGACGCTTCTTCGTTCGAGTTTGCCCCTAGAGACGTGGAGGAGTTGTTATTAGTATATTGCTTGAAGAAATGGGTAGAAGTAGATGACGGTAATGCAAATGGTGAAGGAAGTTGGGATCTTGAGGCAGGAGCCTCTGTCGATGTCGATCCACCTGTCAACAAGGGTTCATTTTTGTCTGCTTGTGGGATCGAAGGATCAATTGTCAAGCCCTTGACATTTCTTGATTCATTATGTGGGCCATCATTGGAGGCACTTAGGTTGATAGATGATTTCGACGAATTCTTGAAGAGCCCAAAGAATTTTTTGGACGTCTTAATTCCAGTACTATTGACAGACGCTGTAGATACGTTTCTGCTGCTTAATTCACCAAGACCCCCCAAACCAAATGAAGGTTTGTAGTCCTTTCCGAAATTTGATATATCGACGGACGAACCCGTAGATAACTGGTAAAGTGATTTGGATGGCTTTGAGTGTGATAAATCTGGGACCGACTGGTATTTGACCTGTTCAGAGGGTTTATAGTTTTGTTGAAGCAGATTTTTCTTGATTGGTTCTGTAATACTACATCCAATCGATTGAAGATTTATGTCATCTGATTGACTCATTGTTTCAGGGGAAACAGAGTCTCCTGGGTAGTGAATCTCGGCATGAGAAGAAACAGGACGGTGGTTATCCAAGCAAGGGGTATATGACGTACCTGGAGTTTTGACCAATTTGATTCTGTTTTCCGGAACTGTATCAGCCTTGTCACCAACCAGGCACAAAGACGTCAACGACAACGTCTTGTTTATTATTTTCAATGATTTTTCATATTGAGAATCGCTTGAGATGGCTGAATTTGTAGAAGCGTCAGACCCTTTTCTTGTGGAAATTGTTGGTGGAGGGTACAAAGGTTGGTGGAGTTCATGTCTATTTACAAAATTGTTGTTGCGATCTGAACCCACCTTTTCTGGTATGTTATCACAAGACCCGTTAGAGACAATTATTCCCAAACCATTCATGACAGGAGGGCCGGTGTCAAATCTGGCTTGTATGGGGCTGTTTGAAGCAACGGGGAATATCTGTGATAACTTTTCATGCCACAACTGTATCAATTCTTGATCATTTGGTTTAGAAGTAACGACTAGACTTGAATTTTCTTTCTTTAATGCATAGTTAATTGGGCTCAATACAATTGTGGATTTTGTCAATTTGCAAGTAAATTCGTTCATCCGGAGTGGGGGATACAATAAAGAGCGACAGGAGTTTTCCACACCAAGAATAGCCAAGGCATTACCCGGGCCAGTTGATTCTGAGTTCATTGTCAAATCGAGTAAACACAACTCAATAGGCTGGTTGCTTATGAAAAATGGTTCGTTTCTAGACCGTTCAACGATTTGTTCCAACTTGAAACATGACGAAACTGGAACTTCGCTCGTAAATGATTTGATGTTGTGGAACATGATATTATTAAGTTGCTTCAAAGTTGATCTAACATTGTAACTGTCAAGAACTTGTGAGCATTGTGATTTGGCACCATTCAACTTGTCCGACAAAAACGGATTCCTTATGTATGCTTGACATTTGTTAATAAAGGAAATGTAATTAGAGCAGTTCTCGATGGGTTTGACAAAAACAGCCAATTTCTTTCCAGTAATGTCAGCATCGATTGATTCTATGTTATCGATCAACCCATTGTACTTGTCGAACAATGTCATGCAATCGCTATCTAACCAAAGAATGAATTGGTTGACAAACTGTTTAATGGTCTCCTTACCATCGGCCCACTCCTGGGCCAACATTTCCAAGTATGAATTCAATAGCTTGACCAATCTTGCATTTTTGGTGAACACTCCTCTCACCAAGCTGGCAATTTGACTGCAGTTTGGCTTGATGAAGGCCAAAATCTCCACCAAATTAGTGCTTATTTGGGTTTCTGTCTCCAACAAGTCCGATAACATTCCACGCACACAATAAACGTCATCGGGGTTAGGAAGCATTGATGCTCTGTGAACAACAGGATCGACAAACGTAAAGCCTGGCTCGATGAATGGTTGGGACATGAAGCGATGGATGATGACACAATTAACCTAAATAATACAGTGGGATGGGCAGATAAATACAGCGATTGTGAGTATTAATGCAAATGCTCGTAACGCCAATCGAATTTGGGCACTCGTGAGATGTTGAAAGCTCAGACGTCAGTAGGGAAGGAACACCAGGTACAATTGGTTGGCGCCGCGTAGTGACAAATAGCGATCGTGTGGTGTATTAGGTTCAATTAACCCAATTGGTGTGGAGAGTGAAGAAAAAAGATGGCCTGCGAGACGGGATAAGAAGGTATATCTATGGTGTTGCAGCAAAAGATGTGAGATGCAGCTGCGGTTCTCCAATTATGCCCAATTGGGGCAAATGGGGGTTTAAATTGCTTCAACTATTTTAGGTCGCGTTTCAAACTCATCCCTTTGAAAAATTTCCCGACCGTGTTTTATACAACAGGAACGCAACAGGGACATTTGTCGCCAATTTGGGACAGATTAGTCGAGCGTCTGAGAGCAATACGAATGAGGAGCGAAAAATGGCAAGAATAAGCCGGGTTTTGAGACAAGTCCAAGACGTGAACCACCGTAGGACGAGTTGCACCAGAGTTGAAGTGGAGTGGAGTGACGCGTAGGAATTCAGCGACACACCCCAAAAAGGGTACGAGGAACCATGGGTAGCACAAACTAGGAGGAAAACAAACTACTGGGAAAGAGCGAATAGCCCATGAGCACGCTGTGTCAAATTTAATACATTGGTCACACCAATCCAAACTTCATTTTTGGTGACACTCATCATAATGTACTCAGAAAAGGGTCTCAATAGAAAAGGGTCTCGGTGCTATGCAAAGTGTGCTGACGACGCACGATAGGACATAGATGGTAGGATAGTGCGCCCCGGCCCGAGCGTATGCGGGCTGGGGGCCCGTTGATCTGTCTCAAAGATGCTGAATCTAGGCCTGACATAAAAAAACAGAACTCTGAGCCTGTAACGAGCAGATATTTTTAGAGTGTACAGAGCACAAGTTTTACGATGTTGCGGTGGTTTGGCAGAATACAAGACACGAGTCTTTATACCCAGCCCACAAGCAAACATGAATGTCCGATACACGTTTAGAATACTAGTTGCACATCGAATACTATCGGATTAATACGTTGCAGAAACGCTCTTGCATTTGGATTCCTGTTGTTCTGCCTCTGTAAAGTGCCAATACGAGAAGCAGGAATCTCGCCAAGAAAGACTATTATGATCTCTGCGTTTGTATGCCTGAGTCGATGAGTCTACCTAACCACTGACCCCAGAGCATTTAGGGCATTTTGGGCCATTTGGGGTGGGTTTTGTCATTCTTTGCTATGGCAATTACTCATACAATCTGTAGCTTATGACATTACTACCGAAAAGCCAAGAGTACCACTTCAATAGACACTCAACCTGTTTGCATTCTCATCTGTTGTGGCCCTCTACATACGTGGCCCGCACAAATGCACACAACCACATGACCAAGTGCACACAACCACAAATGGCACGGAAAAAATGCAACCGAATTAACCTACTTTAGGTACATGGACATAGAAGGAAATATCTTTGTCAGCCACCATGAGTGGTTCCACCAAACGCAAACGCCTACAACCAAACAATCACCACGCCCACATTAGTGTGATCATTTTGTCATCCAAAGACACATCTGTCCATTGCGATTGTGTAGCTGGAGTAACCACATTTAGTAGATATGGCACGCACCAAAATTTTTCCCCGATGGGTCCCGTTTGTTTAGTTTATCTAAACTTGTACCTCTCTGCACAGAATTCATCACGTATTTACACCAAGATAACCACTTTATGGCAAGTTCGGTTCTTGTCCCCCAGTGAAACAGCATATTATTATCGCGCAGGGATATTTCATACCCGCATCCATTCTCTATTGTTGCATCACGTTTCACTTACTTTAGCCTCAGTTTTTCCTTCACTTTCTCATCGTCCTGTCCGTTTGTGTCTGTGACGTAAATGCAATATCATTTGTGTCCGCTTCCTATTTCAGGTGTAACCACTCCTCGTGAAAATCTCATCTCTTGACACATCTCTTCTCTCTAGTTGTTTTTGTTGCGCCAGGCCTAATACTATACTGTCTGATACTTCTTCGACTACTAATTATTGATTTTGGGCCTATCACCTACTGGTCTTTATCTTTTGGAATTCGACACAATTCTCCTCTAGAGTTGTGATTACAATCCACAGTTAGTCATCCCACCGGCGTTTTGAATCGCTCGTTCGTCGTGGCTTCAAAGTGCTAGTCGCTGCAACGTTTTCCTCCATCATCCGATTTCGTCTGATCTGCCGATAATCATCTGACGTTGCTAGTTACCCCTCTGCTTTTGTCCGACTTTTGGGATATTTTCTTTTACCCTTGTCTGCCCTGCTAGATCTTCTTCAAATATACCATCCTTCAAAATCCTTGTTGACAATTCCTTTACTGGCACCTTGTTAATCTTTTACAACTTTGTTGGTCCATTGCATAGGCTCGTGTCATGTTAAGCGTGCCAGTGAACTTACAAGAACCGTACATCACGATACCCACTAGCCCTACGTCGAATATAATCGGTTCAGATATTTCGGAGGCGAGCGACACTATACCCTCACTGGTTAACGAATTGATTCATCAAGTCAATACCCTGAAAACAGAAATCTCGACTACTACTAACCAAATGCCAAACTTAGCTTCCAACAAAACTAATGATACCATCACTCCAACTTTCGATAAATTGACTGAGAAAAATCTCTTGTTGAACAACGATTATAATTACTTCACTTCTAAACATTCAAAGTCTGACAATACCAATCCAGAGGATTATGAAATTGCCTATTCTTCACCACAAAATAATCTGGACCATTTGGAACACCATGATGCCGTCGAGCCACACACCATGCTACTGAATAACCCTGCTCAGAGTCGCCACGTTGCGTACACTGAGCAACATGTTCATCAACGTCACAACCGTCACAACCTCACGTCTAGTCATCAGGGTGAGTTGAAACCTGGATTTCCAAGCAATTCACGTAGACATACATCCCCCCATGCTTCGTACGAGACCAACAAACATCCCACCCTTGCACGAGTTCGCAATTCCATAGATGGTTCTCATATTTCTCCTGTTATCTCCAAGTCCAGCCGAGCATTATTACCAAGGTCAACATTCCCATTTGCATCAAACAAGTCTGATGTTGCCCAATCGATAAAAAAGAAGAAACCTAGATGGTTAGAGGACGATAGCGTGGCTGTTGGAAACAAAATCAGCGAGGGACATCAAAACTTCGTGTTGGCTTACAACATGTTGACTGGTATCAGAGTTGCGGTATCGAGATGTTCTGGGTTGATGACGAAAATTACAGAAAAAGACTTTAAGTCGACAAAAAAGTTACTGTTCAATATGGATGGATCAGAACTAACACCTTCTTCAAAATATGACTTCAAGTTCAAAGATTATTGTCCCGAAGTATTTCGAGACCTCAGATCATCGTTTGGTATAGATCCGGCTGACTATTTGGTCAGTATTACTGGTAAATATATTTTATCGGAATTGGGATCACCAGGTAAATCAGGTTCGTTTTTCTACTATTCGAGAGATTATAGATTCATCATCAAAACAATTCGTCGATCTGAACACAAACAATTGAGAGCAATATTGAATGAGTACTATGATCATGTCAAGGAAAACCCCAATACTTTGATATGTCAATTTTACGGACTTCATCGAGTGAAAATGCCTTTCAAAAATGGCAATAGGAAAGTCTACTTCGTTGTCATGAATAACTTGTTTCCACCTCATCGTGATATCCATTTGAAATATGATTTGAAGGGATCAACATGGGGAAGAATTACTCGAATTGACCCGAAAACAGATGTGTCACAAGTAACATTGAAGGATCTTAATTGGTTGGAAAGACATGAACAAATTAACCTCGGGCCAAGTAAACGAAAACTTTTTCTAGATCAGCTAGAGAAAGATGTTGCGTTGTTAAAACGGATCAATGTGATGGACTATTCCTTATTGTTAGGGGTCCATGACGTAAAACGAGGCAATACAGATGAACTAAAGTTGTCTGTGTTTGATCCAAAGTCCTCCAACAAATCAGAATTAATTCGGACAAATCCTAGAGATATCGATAGAGAAGTTGATTTGCCCAATCAGGTGTATCCAGGAAGAACAAAGTTCATCTTCTATGGTCATGATGGGGGTATCCGAGCTACAAATGAAAATAATGAGCCATTATTTCAAATCTACTATCTTGGTATCATTGATTGCTTGACGAAATACAGCTGCAAGAAAAGAATGGAGACAGCGTGGAGAAGTTTTAGACATCCACGAGAAGCAATTTCTGCGGTACCAGCAAAAGAATACGGAGACAGATTTCTAAGATTCATTGCGGCCGGTACGTCCAATTTGAAACAAAAGGCACACTAATCAGTTTTACTTCTATTTTCAGTTCTATTTCTAGGCTGTGTTGTTCATCACGGCGTGGGGCTAATTACACTAATACTACTAAATTGCATTCTTTGTCATGGAAGACGACGACCTTAATATGAACAAGTGTGGTCGCTTCATTACATAATCTTATTACATACCGAAGTCATCAAAGAATACCGTAAACACCAGATATGATCATTGTAAGCGAAATCTGTATTCGCTAAACAAAGTTAAAATGAAGGATTTTTATAAAAGTTTATAAATATAGGGATAATCTATATTTACAATTGTCACCATGAAAAAGCTGGACCACAGCTGATCTGCAGAAAGAATTCGATTAGATACTTACAAATCTACAAAACTGCTCAATCTTTGTAGAAGAATGATCCTCTGTGCGCTTATCTGTGGAGATGTTACCATCATGGGATAAGTAAATTTGGTTACATCATTTTAGTGCCAGTGTGCAAAACCATGTACAACTATTTACATGGAAGTACGAAAATTGGTAAACAGCTGGATTTTGAAAGGTAAGGACCAGTACGAGCATGTTTGCAAGAAATGGAGTAAGATTGTTGGCGGGGAAGTCGTGTGGCATGAGACAACTTCATTGCCTGTCGGTGATGTATCAACAGATCAAGTTGACATTTTTCACTAAAGAAACTTGTAAGCTATGTACCGATGCAAAGGAGATTCTACACAACACATTAGCGAAAGACGTACTCAAGGATCGGGATATCAAGCTCACAACAATCGATATCATGGATCCAAAAAACCAAAAATGGTTTGATGTATATTGCTACGATGTCCCAGTATTACATGTGGATCGTGAGGGCCAGTCCAAACCAACCAAGTTCATGCATTATTTCTACGAAGATAAATTGATGGGCGAGTTTCAAAAATAGAGTTTGATATTTATTATCAGCGTTACACTTGTCTTTAGTTAATAGACTACAGCGTCATGAGAATGCGAATTAGAAACGGATTTGAAAGGGTGGAGACTTTCATATTCAGTTGTAGTTCCACAAGTGCCCGTGTTCATGTGAAACCTTGAAGTTTGCAAGTTGTTGCGGTGGCATGCTCAAATACGGTCGGTGCTTTACCCTGATGATTTGCAAGCATGCTTAGGCTCTCTGTGAAATCAACAGCGAAATCCATACCTATAAAGTTGAAATACTACGTAACGCACCCTGCTTTTACTTCGAGCTCCACTCGGAACCAAAGTCTTCATATCGAGTTTGAATCTGTGAGAATAATGTAAAACAATATGGGATCAAACCCACAAGATCAAACAAAGAAAACTACAGGACGCACATAGCCCATACAAAAAAAGCTCACTAGTAGTATCAAAGAGTGCATCACAGGACTGCTTGAGTGTTTTAGTGCAAACACGTCCAAAGCCGCCATTCTCCACAATCACAAGCACTCGGCACAGGACAAAAGCAACACTGCGCAAAAACCACGGTAATCAATAAATGGGGGTTTAGTATAAAGAGGATTATTGTTTTTACGAAACAATAGTACAGTAAAATTAATTGAACACAGTTTAGTATGGGATCTCAACGTCAAAAGGTTGCATTGGTTACTGGGGCATCGTCAGGAATTGGGTTTGCTACTGCCATTGAATTGGCCAAACGGGGATACCAAGTATTTGCTGGTTCCAGAAGATTGGAGCCCATGGCAGAATTACGTGACAAGCATGGAGTGATCATTTTCAAATTGGACATTTCCGACTTGGACAGTGTGAAAAATGCCAAAAAGTTTATCGAGGACAAAAGTGGTGGCAAATACTTGGATATTCTTTATAACAATGCTGGACAATCATGTACTTTTCCTGCCATTGATGTTACTGATGAAGAGTTCAAGCAGTGTTTTGAGGTTAATGTTTTTGGTCCCATGAGAACGGTACGCGAGTTGGCATCATTGGTCATCAATGCCAAAGGGGTGATTGCGTTTACTGGGTCCGTTAGTGGGGTTCTTCCATTCCCACTTTCGTGTACATACTCTGCGACAAAAGCTGCCATTCACCAATATGCTGCTGTTTTGAGATTGGAAATGAAACCATTCGATGTCAAAGTGGTCAACGTCGTCACTGGTGGGGTTAAGACTAATATTGCCGACACAAGACCCTTGCCCAAACTGTCGTTATTCAATCTTCCCGAAATGGACTTCGCTTTCAAACAGAGACAAGAAATGGCCGCGAGAAATAACCCCATTTCTGCTGAGCAATATGCGTACGAAGTAGTCAATGAGTTCGAGGCAGCCAAGTCCACCTCGGGCAGATTGAATGTGTACCACGGTAAAATGGCCCTTCTCTTGGGGTACTTGTTGAGCTGGTGTCCTAGATTTGTAGTCGAGAGAATCTTCATCAGAAAGTTTAAATTGGTGAATGTGTTCAAGACATTGAAAGAGAAGTACGCCAACCAATTGCTTGATTAAGTAGCGAGGTTGGTGCAACAAGGTTCTGGTGTCCAAAAACAAGAGATCAGAACAAATCATTACCCCTGTGGAGAAAGTCCGTTTAAATCCAGCAGGCTCGATGAAATTTTTTCTTTCATAGATGCTACAACGACGTTGACGCACATGGATCATTGAAGTTTCACTACGATTCCGATTACAATTTCTTGTTTCTTGTTTTATGTAGGTAAATATATATGGTCAATCATATGGGGCTATAAATGTGCGCAACTGAAGCCAAGCAGGCACAATATGCGGAATATGTATGTTTCGCTTGCAGCCGTATAAGAGCTGACACAGGAATGCCTGCGAATTGCGAACTTGCGGTGCAAAACATATACTTGCGACCTACGCCAAGCATACTCATTTGTAACACTAGTGAGTTCCTGATGAGTCCCGACCCGCACATATGGTACCGAGACAAGGACAAATTGCGAATTGGCGATGTTCATCGATACACCGTTCAGTACCGGCCAGTGGACAGTGATGTTCACGAAATATATTACCGGCTAAAGAACACTGAAAGGGCCCCGGTGAGAGCGGTTCATCTATTGAATGGGCCATTTATCTTATATAGTCATGTAGTTCCTTACAATTACGATTACAACAAACGGTTTCGTCCCGAAGTCGAGCCGAATAGCGAGGTGGTATTTGCTCCTCAATTAAAGCCAAACAAATCTTTTAATGTCAAACTACACTTGAATGAGAATTCTCGGGTCAAAGACAATTTGTATCAATGGGAGATCGATATCATCTCTCAAATAGTCATTACAAAGAATACTGTCGTTGCTTACGACGTGCTATTTGGCGATGACTTGCAGACGATGAAACGGTTGAATGGGGGTCCTGGGCTCCATACGTTGACAAACTTGATTGGAGACAATAACAATACCAAGTTCGACTACGAATATGGAAAGTCTACAAACCCCCAGCTCGTGGTGTCGAAAAAGACAACTATGGACATTTGGGGCAATGAGCCAAAACATCCTAATGACCCTGTTCACTTGGTCATTATTACCCACGGAATCTTTTCAAATGTAACTGCGGATATGTTGTATTTAAAGGACACTCTTGAAAATCGGGTTGATGAGAATCTACTAATCAGGGGATATCCAGGAAATGCTGCGAAAACTGAGAAGGGGGTCAAGCGTTTGGGTATGGGGGTTGGTTCCTACGTTATGGGGCTAATTGACGACGATAAGGGAAGAAAAATCAACAAGATCTCATTCATAGGTCATTCTCTTGGGGGGCTAGTACAACTTTACGCACTCAAGTACATTCTTCTCACAAAGGGGGATGATTATTTCGAAAAGCATGGAGTCCAACCGGTGAATTTGATTTGCATGGCAAGCCCGTTGTTGGGAATCTTAACAGAAATGAGTTTTGTGATTTCATGGTTTTTGGACCTTGGAACACTAGGGAAGACTGGTCGCGATTTGACTCTTCTGAGGAAAATTCCGACATTCCATGATTTGAAATCGAAAGACCCTGTCGACCACACTAAAGACAGATTTAAGCCGTTGCTTGAGACTTTGCCCGATGAGCCGCTTCAGGGTCTTTTGAAAAAGTTTGAAAGTTTAACTTTGTACGCCAATGCTGTGAATGATGGTATTGTACCCTTACGGACAAGTGCGTTGTTGTACTTGGATTGGAAAGCTTTGGGAAACGTAAAGGATTTGAAGAAAAATAAGCAAATCAAGACTACGAATGACGATATGAAACCCAGTTCGTCAAATGTGACGGCAGATACAGTTGGGGAAATCCCTGACGAATCAGATGATGATGATTCGTCTACGCTTGTTTCTCATGATTCAACGAAAAAGAAGAATGGTCATGGCTTATCAGGGTTATATCGAGAGTTAATATCGCTGAATTTCAGCGGAAATCTGCCCAAGGATGATTCTCATAGTAGACTCACAAAGAGACAAAAGAGATTTCTTCGAATTAATGCGAAGGCAAGTGAAGTTGATGAGGAAGATGAAGATGACGGCAAAGGACAGGAAAAGTCAGAGAATGGCGAGGAAGAAGATATTGCGGGGACGCAAGAAAACGAACAAATCAGTGGGTTCCCAATCCCCCCTAAAGCGAACGTGGTGGAATCGGCATTGAACACATTATTGTGTCCAATTCCATCGATTGAGTATATTTTGAATCCCGAAACAAGAAATCCGGTAATATTCCATGATAAGTACTACCGGTTTGAAAACGTACCACAGTCAAAAGACTTTGATGATAAAAAGCGTGATTTGGTTAAAAGAGTTTTTAATTACCATGAATGGAAATTGCATAAACAAGTGACCATTGCGAAAAAGTATCATAGTCAAGAGTTGAATTGGAGAAAAGTGTTGGTCGATTTGCCACCTGATGCCCATAATAACATCGTGGTGAGACGAAGATTTGTTAATGGGTACGGGTGGGGAGTAGTAAATCACGTATGTGACAACTTCACGCACAAAGATTCGTCTTCTCTGTCCAGGGAAAGACTGGCGAATGGAAACGGGAACGGCTACACTACAGGTACAAAACTTACTGGCCGAGCCAAAATATAGACATGCATTCTGCTAGGTTTTCAAATGCGTGACGAGTCACTTCTTTTAGTCGTCAAGTAACTCGAATAAGCATCTTGTACACACGTGGCTTTCTGGTTCGACACACGTAAATCTGAAGATAACATTGCAATGTTACAATCGATAACGCAGAGTACTTGGGGGTGTTTAAAATAGCTTATTAGAGATAAGAATTATTTTCTACGGGGCACAGTACATACGCGTTTCAGGATTCGCAGGTCCTATACAGTTGATGTGAGGCTGACGTTTAAAGAGGAAACAGCCACGGTAACAACAATGACATCATGTTTTCTTGTTATCAGCCAGTTCCTTATCTATGAATTTTTATTTTGAACCCGATCCGTTAATAGTATAAATAAAAATAAGACGGGTATAAAATGATAAGGGAGTAATTTCAGTGATTTGACTAATACATTGTAGCAAGAGAATGTATAGCAATAGTAATTCAACTAATGTAAATATTCCAAATCAAGAATCGGCATTTAGTCAAACTGTGTTTGATAGTCGACGGAGAAAGATAAGCTTTATTGTCATTGGGGCAGGGTTAATTGGTCCTCGACATGCCTCACATATTGTTTCACGTTCTGACTGTGAACTTTTTGCAATAGTAGACCATTCTGCAAACGGTCCTTCTGTTGCTCAAACTTACAATGCCAAACTTTTCAAAAAACTTACCGATTTGCTCGAGTACTGTCATGCAAATAACGTTAGGCTTCCTGACGCTGCTATTATCGCTACCCCAAATCACACTCATTTAGAGATGGGTATGCAGTTGGCTAAAAATGGGATCCACATCTTGATGGAAAAACCCTTGGCCCCCACGGCTGTGGAATGTAAAACTCTTATTGAGTATTGCCACTCAAAACAAGTGGTGTTATTGGTGGGGCACCATCGAAGGTTCAATCCTTATATCACGGCAGGTAAAAGCAATTTGTTTAAAGTGGGCAAGGTTATTGCTGTCCAAGGAAGTTGGACACTTTGTAAACCTCAGTCATATTTCCTTGAAAAGCCGTGGAGATCGTCTAAGCAGAAGGGTGGTGGTACATTGTTGATCAATTTGATCCATGATATCGACTTGCTCCAATTTTTGTTGGGACCTGTCGAAAAGGTGTATGCGGAATTGTTAATGAAACAGAGATCAGCAACAGATGACGATGGCGACCTGTTGGCCTATGATGAACTAGTGGACGAAGGGGCGGTATTGACGTTAAAATTTGCAAATGGATGTTGTGGTACATTTGTTTGCTCAGACAATGTTACTTCGCCATTTCTGTTTGAAGTGGGAACTGGCGAAAACCCCACTATCCCCTTCAACGATTCTATTTCTGGGTTTTATAGAATATTTGGCAGTAAAGGTACCTTATCATTTCCGGACATGAAACTTTATCATCAATTTACCGCTAATGAATCATCCTGGTTGAAACCAATTTCTGTCAGTGATATACCTATTGGATCCCGCGAAGCCAATCATGACGTGTTTGGAATGATATCTCCTTCACCCTCACCGGACACCAAATCGGACTTTTGTGATAAACCAAAACCTTTTGACTTGCAATTGGACCACTTTATCAGTATAATCAACGGTTACGAGTCGTCAGTCAAGTGCAGCGGAGAAGATGCGTTACAAGCTTTACTTTGCATCGATGCAGTCATGAAATCCATTGACACCGGCTTACCACAATACGTTGAAAGTGTTGATAGTGTCCAACCAGATCACGACCTTTTAGCGGCATTCGATTGAACTATGTTAAGTTTTGTAATCACATAATCTACATTTTAGACTTTTTCGGGCAAAGAAATAAATACATATGTTTCTTTGTATTTGCTTTGGCTGCAAAATATTTTGCAATGGCTGCGAAATAAGACGTTTCCAGAACAAAACTAATACCACCTAATAAGTCAAACATAAGGGACACTTTCTTGAACTAGCGTTGAAGTTTCATTTTTGTGTATATGTTTTAATGTGGACTAAGACATATTTGCGTCAATATCATTGGCTCTGGTTTATATTTGTTGGGATTGGATCTGCCTTGAGCACCAATTCTTACAATATCGCACCAGTCGAATTTGTCGACAACTCTAATTACAAAAGTTATGATTCAGTGAATCACATTCCCATCAACCAATTCAGTGACACCGATAATATCTTTGTGTTAAAAGATGGCTCTCAGGTGGCCCATGCCAAAAAGTTCAATACTTTTGAAAGATCTTGTGGTGACAGGTATTCACTTTTCAACAACATCTCAGATATATGGTATCACACTCAAGCTCTTGATGTTGGTCAAACAAAATCGGGAACAGCTTTTCCATTGACACCAAATGTGGATAGTACACATGGTGACGGAGGATCTGTTGCATTTACGTATGAAATTACCTACGGAAGGAATTTGGAGTTTGATATTCCCCATATAATTGACCTTTCCAGATTAGGGGGTCTGATTGGCTTGAGCACGAAACACTTTACTTCATTCAAGATGGCCGGTGTTTATACTTGCAATTTGGCTAAAGGTGAAAGTGGACAAATATATTCACAACCGTATATTTATGAATATTCTGGCTACAGAATTCGAAAGGTTATTCCAGTCAAAAGAAGCCTTCTTGGGATGAAATACACCTCCTTGAAAATTGGAGAGTGGGAAATAAATAATGATTCCTTTTCCCTAATCGACACAAGAAGGACCCCATACGTTTCATGTGTTAAATTCTAATTACGAAATTGTTGCAAATGACAAAATAATGTTTCATTAAATAAATAAATATGTATGAAAAAGCATAAACAAAACAAAGCAATCGATTTAATTTCTGGGTTTAGTGAAAACCCGTGATCTTTCTAGTTTTTTAGTTTTCTTGGAAGGCTTCACGCAAGAAAGCTTCTTCTTCGGCATTATGCATAGCTTTGGAACCAGCAGCAACAGAAGCAGAAGGATCTCTACCAGCGTATCTCACAGTTTTATCTTTGTGGTGTTCAGTTTCTGCTAATGTTGAGGTCAAACGTGGAGCAACGTAGTTGTAAGCACCCATGTTCAATGGTTCTTCTTGACACCACACGAGATCTTCGACATTATGGTAGGAATCTAAGGTATCACGCAATTGGGCATATGGGAATGGATGTAATTGTTCAACCTTGATAAAAGCAGTAGTGGTGTCACCGATGGTTTCACGCTTCTTGTGCAAAGCAGTGTAAACTTGACCTGAACAAATGACGACACGTTTGATATCTTCTTTGGCAGCAATAGATTTACCAACTTCAACATCATCGATGATCCATTGGAAGTGAGATTCACCGGTAAATTCTGATAATTCAGATCTGGCTAATGGATGACGCAATAAAGACTTGGAGAAGAAAACGCATAATGGTTTTCTGAATTGTCTATGCATTTGTCTACGTAACAAATGGAAAAGATTGGCTGGAGTAGTTGGGTAAGCAATTTGCATGTTACAGTCTTGATGTTGACGTTCCAATTTTTCTGGAGTTGGGAAGAAACGTTGGTCTTCGTTACATAATTGCAAGTATCTTTCAAGTCTACCAGAAGAGTGTTCTGGACCTTGACCATCGTAACCATGTGGTAATGACAACACTAAACCAGATCTTTGCTTCCATTTGGACTCAGCACCTGAAATGAATTGATCAATGATAACTTGAGCAGTGTTAGCAAAGTCACCAAATTGAGCTTCCCATTGAACTAAAGCATCTGGAGAAGTCAAAGAGTAACCGTATTCGAAACCCATGACACCGTATTCGGATAATGAAGAGTTAGAAATGGCGAAAGCACCTTGAGTTTCAGACAAAACTGATAATGGGGTGTAAGTAGCTTCAGAGTTTTGGTCGTGCAAAACAGCATGACGTTGAGAGAAAGTACCTCTTTCAACATCTTGACCAGAAACTCTAACATGGTAGCCTTCAAGAGCTAAAGAACCGAAAGCCAAAGCTTCACCAGTGGCCCAGTCAATACCTTCTCCGGTTTCGACGGTTTTACCTCTAGTGTTCAAAATACGTTTCAAGTTTCTGTGAATCTCAAAACCTTTAGGAACGGTAGAAATCTTCTTACCAATTTCTTTCAAAGTATTTTCTTCAACAGCAGTTGGTAAATGAGGTAAGATTTCAGTAGCTAATTCCTTTGGGGACTTGAAATCTTCCCATGGGGTGGATAACCATTCACGCGAAGTGGATTGGTAGTCCTTAGAGTTGGAGAATGATTCTTCTAATTGGTTCCAAACCCATTGCTTGTGTTCTTCGATATCTTCCTTAGTGAAAGTACCTTCATCCAATAATTGTTGGGTGTAGTATTGAAGAACGGATTTCTTTTCAGCAATCTTCTTGTACATTAATGGTTGGGTGAAAGATGGTTGATCAGTTTCGTTGTGACCGTGCTTTCTGTAACCGACCAAGTCGATGATAACGTCTGACTTGTAAGTGGCTCTCCATTCAGCAGCCAAGTTGAAAACGAAAACAACAGATTCAACATCGTCAGCATTGACGTGGAAAATTGGTGCATTAATACTCTTTGCAATATCAGATGGGTATAAAGTAGATCTAGCAAATCTTGGATCGGTAGTGAAACCAATTTGGTTATTAACAATGACATGAACACAACCACCAGTGGAGTATGCTGGTAAGTTGGCAAAACCCATGGTTTCGTAAACAATACCTTGACCAGCGAAAGCAGCATCACCATGCAACAAGATTGGCATGGCCTTCTTGAATTCACCAATGTCACCCTTGTATTGTTGGATAGCTCTAGCTTTACCCAAAACAACACCATCTTCGGCTTCCAAGTGGGAAGGGTTGGCAACAATCGATAAGTTGACGTGCTTACCTGAGGTAGTTGGTCTTTGGTAGTTCATACCCAAGTGGTATTTGACATCACCGGAACCTTCATCGAATTCTTTAGAACCAGTAAATTCAGAGAAGATAGATTCGTTTGGCTTACGAACAACGTTGGACAACATGTTCAATCTACCTCTGTGGGGCATACCAATAACGATATCTTCAATTCCAGTTTCGACCGAAGTATCAATCAAAGCCTTCATACCTGGAACGACAGCTTCAGCACCTTCCAACCCGAATCTCTTGTCATTTGGAAATTTGGTGGATAAGAATGATTCAAAAGAACAAGCCCAGATGACTCTGTCCAAGATTTGTCTCTTTTGATCTGGAGAGTATTTGAAAGGTTGAGGGATTTCGATTCTTTCTCTCAACCAATCACACTGTTCTTTGGAAGGAATGTGGATATATTCAACACCGTATGATTTACAGTAAATGCTTTCGCAGGTCTGGACGATTTCTTGCAAAGTCATGGATTTTTTGTCAGAACTGGCGAATCTTGGTAAGATACCTGGACCCAAGGTGATTTGTTTGTTCAAATCGTTTTTGGTAAAACCGTAATATTCCAAAGTCAATTCCTTTGGAACAATTTCGGATTCCCCGAAAGAGATTCCCAATGGATCGATCTTGGCCTTTTGGTGACCTCTGACTTGGTAAGCCCGCACTAACAATTGAACTTTCAAATGAGTGACAACGTCTTCACCAATAGGTTCAGAACCAGGAACAAAGCCAGCAGCCCCGTCCATAGGAGCTGGGACGATAGTTGGTGGAGCAATAAACGCTTGAGATGGAGGAACAGACCCGGATTCAATGTTCTTGAAGTATGCGTTCCATGAAACATGAACAGAAGATGGATCATTTCTCCATTGAGCATACATTTCATCGATATAGTTACCATTGTTGGTTAAAAGAAACGAATCATTGGACGAAAGCGACCTCAAACTGACCTTGGCCAACCGAGCCCTCAATAAACGATTGCCACCAGCAACAGACTTGAACGCTCTAAGCATGGTGAGAGTACTATTAAATTTTATCAAAAAAGCTTTACTTAAAAAACTCCCGTTATAAATAATTTTTACCGAACACTTCCAATGTGTGTTTTATATATATGCTGCATAAACATTTTTTTCGTTCGATAGCACATTGGCCAATGCTGAAAAAAAATTTCCACCACCAAATTTCCCCTCCTTTCAACTCCGAGTCGTTCTGTCGCCCACCCATGCCGTCATCCTTTGACCACTATCGGGATTTGTGCTTTTTGCAGTGTCAATTCCTTATTTAATCCTATTATTTTCATAATTTCTGCCTCGCTTCCTGCTCCTTTGCGGTATATACATTACGGCGTTCTTCCCGGACATAGTTGGGGTCGGGGCTCGGACTATTCCATATATCATGCTCCACGTTTTCTGAAACCGTTTTGATTTTTCATCGTCTGGTGCCAACTCACAGTATCAGCTCTCAGTGCTACATTGGACCCGTGCCACGCTTATCCTCGTTCTTTGCTGCTGGCTCTTGTAGTCTTCATGGGAGTAGTCACAACGTTTTTTGCGCGCTACCATTGTCCTCCCGGTGAGTGGCCGGGAATTGCGATGCCTTCGCGAGTTTCCGGGGATGCGTCACTAGGCACGCTGCAAACAGTCAAGCGGTGTTTACTTTAATAGGTCGGAATCTGCGGTTCGTGACTACGAGTCAGACATAGGCATGTTTTTGACACTTGTCAGCTGTGTTAGGTCATGAAACGGTGTTAACTATCTCTGCTTGTAACTCAGCAGCCATTCACCCGGGCAAATGGCCGCAGCCACATGTCGGAGTTGACAACGGTACGTTTGTTTGTACTCCCGCAAGCAAGAATTGACTCAAGTCTGACTCAGGTGACGCTACCACACGCTACCAAGTCTATTGTGAAGTGCCTGCTGCCGGAATCACAACCGTGCATTCGTGAACTTTGGCTGCAAGTGCAACCAGTCACAAGCACGTCAATAATCATCAACCAACGTCTGAGCACCACCGGAAACAATCACTGCCACGAGTGGTGAACAACTAAACTATGTAAGTAATCGTTCTCTTGTGATACGGAAGGCTGCTCTTCGAACTATGCATACTTGACAGGGTTAGCAAACCGCAAACGTTCATTTCGCAGCAGCAAGCGAGTGCAACCTATTTGCTACATAGTGAGTCTACTGAACGTGTATAGTTTACTTAAGTTGCAATGTCATCTATGTGTTGCTATGGCAAATTGGGGTTTCGAGTGCTGGAGGCGACCATTTATAACTGTAATATCAAATACGCTGATCAAAAAGATTATGAGAATTTTGGCTAAATCTGTAAAAATGTCTCAAGTTTCGAATTGGACTCAAAAATTTGTTCCGAAAATGACAGTTGCAAAGCACGAATCTCGAAAATTTCACAGCGTAGTGCAAACGAATGGCTATTCCTAGCTCATGCTATGCTCACATCAATGATCTTGTGGTTCTACCTGTGGTTAACTTGTAAATTTATTGAATATATACAGATGGGGAAACGGCCCCTGCTTCGCCGCAACTCTCAAACTACAAAAACTCTTTGCTCTTTCTTCTGAAAGCATTACAGTCTCTTAACCATTGTTTGTAGTCCTTCAAGCTGTAGATTCTTTCCCCATAATAGTCGGGCACAGGGTTCGAAAACGACTGCGACGAAGGATCAACTCTGTTGCGCTTGATTCTCAACAAAAACTCCTTGTCCTTCAACTTAAATGGCTGAATGACTGCCTTGTTTTGTAAGTTGAAAATCGCGGTTCCCAAGAATGGACCCAATAAGTACCCAAATCCACCTCCTAAGATAACAGCACCACCTAACACCATGATAGGATCCAACCCCATGATTGGCTTTTCAACATCGATCTCGATGTTTCCCAAGTATGCCAAAGTGACAAGCCCACCACAAACACCAGTGAATACACTGGCCCCGGTGTTGACAATAGAATTTTGTTTCTTCAATTTCAAGTATTCCACCCAGTTCATGGGCATTTTTGCCCCGGTGGAATTGAATCTCACCGATCTGAGCCCAGTTCTCACGCTGTGAATACCAAGGTTTCTCATCATTGTTGCTATCACGGATCTTTCTTGAGTCGTTGCCGTTGAACATTTTTCATGAAATCAGTTCAGTACGGCAGGTAATCCACCTCACCAAGACTCCATCGTCTCAATAAAAGATCACACCACATTGATGGCATCTTCTTCTTTATTTAACAAACAGGTGCTTGGAAAGGTGAAATCTAGGACCTCACTTATATCATTGCCAAGCATTCGAACTAAAGGGCCATCCTGTAGTTTCGTACGCTCTTGTTGCAATATACGTTTTACCAAGATATGGTCTAAGCCCAAGGGGCCACGAATCCGTTTCTGCGGTCAAATTATGTTTTTTTGGACCTACTAGTTCTTCTACAACAATGACTACGGACAGGTCGTTATTTAGTATGTCTACGCTGTACAACCTGCACCCTTTGTGATCAAGACGGGTGTGTTGTCACAGTTTGGTGTAACTCGCGAAATCATCAAGATATAGCGTGAAAAAGAAAAGACGCTTGGTACTTCTATCTTGCCCTCTGACCTTCTCCAAATCCACCCTGAAACAAGAGTGAATCTGTGTCCACTTTCCCGTAGATCCAATAGTTCATCATTCTTCCTCTTGAACAAACTGGTCGTGCAACCAACCGTGATCCCATATATATTTGCAACATCCTCCGATTTCCTCAGTTCAGGAAGAATTTCTACGCTTCAAAAACAAACTGTAATCTTCTGGAACCATGTTCTCTGATATTCTCACACGAAGATTCATCCTTCGGTTTACCACCTACCAATTGGTTGCAATGATTCAAAGGTCGTGTAATTCGCGAATATTTCGGTGATGAATTTCTCAGAAAAACATTGCGTGTGTGTTTTTTTGTTGCAACGATATACAGTGAAATCAGTACAAAACAGCATGAACGGGGTAGTCGCAAATGGCAGCTCGTTACAGGGCAGCAGTACTCCTGTCAACGGATACGCCAAAAACTACACAACTACTGGGGCGGATCTGTCCTCCATAGAGTTTCCAAAGTCGAAGCTTCAATTGGCCCAGTTGCTTGATAGATATTATCGGATATTGCAGTCACAAAACGACCTGAAACTGGAGCCCGATGTCAAATCTAGCGGGTATAGTGCCAGCTCGATTTCACCCCCACCTAATGTTGATGCCATCAAAGCCGAACGTATTGCTATCGAGAAGGTGCTATATAAAGTTTCCAAACAACAGCAACAGTTTGAGCTGAAACAACAGGAGTTCTTGGACGAAATTCTCGCCAAAGCTCCAGAAAAGGTTGATTTGTTTGACAAAGAGTTGTTTTCGAATCAAATAATGGGATTTCAACTTTTATCCAGGGATATAGATTTGCCCGAGTCGTTACAAGTTTTGGACGAAAAGGAATTTGAAAATAATGGAGACGCGCAAAACGACTCCATTGAAGACAAAGCAAGACAAGTCATTGATGATTTATCATTCGCGTCATCGGATTTCCAAACTAAAGCTGAATTCTTGGGAATAATTCCAAAGGTCAAAAGCGAAGAGAAAACATCATGCAACTTATCGGCACCATTGGGAAACTTTTTCAAAGAAAAGCTCATAAATAACAAGATCATTAATAGAATAAACCAATTACAAACTATTCCTGCTAACATTTCCAGTTTTGAGGATGCGAATGATGATTTGAAACTTCAGGCATTAATTGAGTTGAAATCGTTGAGACTATTGCCAAAACAAAGACAGTTGAAACATAATGTTCTTGTTAATGAAGCATCACAGGCCAAATTCAACCACCCAAACTTGAAATTTCACTCATTAGCATTGCAAGAAAAACGTACATTCAACGTCAGAGCAAAAGTGGAACAACGTAACCCTGAACTTTTAGCAATTCAATTGGAAAACCTTCAAAAATTAGAGGCTGGCAAGTTAGAACATTTGCAACATGTCAATAAGGTGAATGAGATTCTTGAATCGTCCTTGCGAATTTCAAATGCGAGATATGAAAGATATCAATATCGTACAAACACATTACCTAAACATGTGAACTTGATACATCAGACCATCGAAAAGGATGAATCCAAGAAATTGGAGAAGTCGGCTAAATTACGTTTGCAAGCCTTGAAAGCCAATGACGAAGAGGCATATATAAAGTTATTGGATCAAACAAAAGATCACAGAATTACGCACTTGTTGAAACAAACTAATCAGTTCTTGGATACTTTGGCCCAACAAGTCAAAGCACAACAAGCTGAGCATGACTTGCCGGTGGAACAAGGCGAAGTCGCCGAAGCAGAAGATACAGTAGATGAATTAAGAGAAAAAATTGATTATTATCAAGTTGCTCATAGAATCAAAGAAGAAATCACCGAACAACCAAAAATTTTGGTTGGAGGAAAACTTAAGGAGTATCAACTCAAGGGGTTGCAATGGATGGTTTCGTTGTACAATAATAAATTGAATGGTATCTTAGCTGATGAAATGGGGTTGGGTAAAACTATTCAATCGATATCCTTAATTACCTACTTAATTGAAAAGAAGCACGAGGATAAATTTATCGTAATTGTGCCATTATCGACAATTACTAACTGGACATTAGAATTCGAAAAATGGGCACCATCTGTGAAGGTTATAGTCTACAAGGGTTCTCAACAACAAAGAAGAGAGCTACAACCTGACGTAAGACTGGGTAATTTCCAGGTTATGTTGACAACCTATGAGTACATTATCAGAGAAAGACCGTTGTTGTGCAAGTTTCAATACTCCCATATGATCATTGACGAAGGTCACAGAATGAAGAATGCCACATCTAAGTTGTCGATAACATTGAAGAGTTACTACAGAACAAAAAATAGATTGATTTTGACTGGTACTCCATTGCAAAATAATTTACCTGAGTTGTGGGCATTATTGAATTTTGTTTTACCGAAGATTTTTAACTCAGTCAAATCGTTTGATGAGTGGTTCAATACTCCTTTCGCGAATACTGGTTCGCAAGAGAAGATTGAATTAACAGAAGAAGAATCTCTTTTGGTTATTCGAAGATTGCATAAAGTGTTACGTCCATTCTTATTAAGAAGATTGAAGAAGGACGTCGAAAAGGACTTGCCAGACAAAGTTGAAAAGGTTATCAAATGTAAATTATCAGGGTTGCAATATGTTTTGTATCAACAAATGTTATCGCATAATGCGTTGTTTGTTGGTGCCGAGGTTAGCGGTCTAAAATCAGGTATCAAAGGTTTGAACAATAAAATTATGCAATTGAGAAAGATTTGTAACCATCCGTTTGTGTTTGAGGAGGTTGAAACAGTATTGGACAGCTCAAGGTTAACTAATGATTTGATCTGGAGAGTCAGTGGTAAATTTGAACTCTTAGATAGAGTTTTACCAAAATTCAAAGCAACAGGGCATCGAGTATTAATGTTTTTCCAAATGACTCAAGTGATGGATATTATGGAAGACTTCCTTAGATGGAGAGACATGAAATATCTTAGATTGGATGGTTCGACTAAGGCTGAAGATAGACAAGATATGTTGAAGGTTTTCAATGCTCCAGACTCAGAATATTTTTGTTTCTTATTGTCTACAAGAGCTGGTGGGTTAGGGCTTAACTTGCAAACTGCAGATACAGTCATTATCTTTGACACAGATTGGAATCCTCATCAAGATTTACAAGCGCAGGATAGAGCTCATCGTATAGGGCAGAAGAACGAAGTTCGGATCTTGAGATTGATTACCAACGACTCAGTGGAAGAAGTTATTCTAGAAAGAGCTCACCAAAAGTTGGAAATCGACGGTAAGGTTATTCAGGCTGGTAAGTTTGACAACAAGTCGACAGCCGAAGAGCAGGAAGAGTTTTTGAAACGATTATTGGAAGCAGAATCTTCTCGAGATGACTCTGAAGAAAATGAGGCATTAGACGAAGATGAGTTGAACGAAATTCTTGCTAGATCGGAAGAAGAAAAGGCGATTTTCGATAGAATGGATGATGATAGAAAGATCAATCATGATAAAAATTTTAAGACGAGATTGATTGAAAAGGACGAGTTACCACCAGTTTTTACTGAAGATATCAGTCACCATTTTGAAAAAGACAACAAAGAGTTAGCCAAGATGAGAGAGAAAAAGAAGGTGAAGTATGACGATGGGTTAACGGAAGAACAATGGTTAATGGCTGTAGACAATGATGGCGATACTATTGAGGATGCTATTCGTCGAAAGGAAGAACGGATGGCGAGAAGAAAACGAGGGAATGAAGATGATGAAGACACTAGTGATGGAGAATCAATTGGAAATTCTCGCAAACGTAGAAGCAGATCCAAGACACAAACGCCCCAGCCGAAATATAACGAATTTAATGACAAGTGTCAAGAAGTAATTGGCGAAGTGATGGGGTTAGTTGCAGATGATGGTCACTCGACAGCCGAGATTTTCTTAAAACTACCATCAAGAAAGCTTTATCCAGATTACTACCAGATTATAACGAACCCTACATGCATCAATCAAATCAAGAAGCTGATAGAACAAGAGAAATACGATTCTTTTGAAGCATTCCTTGATGATCTTCAGTTGATGTGCAGCAACGCCAAACTTTACAATGAAGAGTCATCGTGGGTGTACCAAGATGCAATAGCCATTGAAAAAGTTGTTGAAAAATTCAGGTGAATTATGTACTATATGTAAATAAAATGTGCACGAATTGAAACACTGGCGTAGAAGAATTATGCTGAATGTATCTTGTAAATCAACACACTAGAAGATCTTTGCACCACGATCTTGGTTGCACGGATTTGGTTGCACGGATTTGGTTGCACAGATCTGGTTGCACGGATCTGGTCGTCACGTACTATTCAATTATTAAATACTTGTTAACATGCAAATTGAGTAAAGCCGTGGTTTAGAGAATGCGCGATATAGTTCATCTGAATCGCCATAACGATTATTGGGTAATATTGAAGAAGGAACGCTACCATATGGCACAATCATATGTCAACTGTTCCCAAAGTAGTATACAGTAGATAGGGTACATGAAATATGCTGTAGTGTGCAAGGACCATATGTCGAAATCAGATCAGGAAACCATTAATTAAGGGCGATTTCATGGTTGTAGTTACAATTGCTGCAGCAGTTCAAGGATGTGGGACGATTTGGATTTCAGTTAGCAATTCCAACCAATTTTTCATGAGCTTCTCTTGCATCATCGAACTATATTAATGGTGAACTGCATGATGGTCAGATCTAGCCAATGAGCCGAGGGGAAATAATATTAATAATACATCTTACGATGAGAATACACTGAAGAGGAGAAGAACGTCTTCCTCGAGCAATGGGGGCACTTGTTTGACCAATTGAGTAAAACTAACCTACTATTCTTCATATAAACACTCTTGAGCTTCTTTTTCCACATAACCCATCTGATAGCCCAACTGTGGTCATTGGGTTTGTCAGAGCTGATCTGTCTAGACCGCGACTTACTCATTACTAAGTGTTGATGAGGCCAAAATTCAGTGAATTTAGTACTATTATAGACAATTATCACCACTGTAGCTTCAGTCATGGTCATCTCGGTGATAGTAATAGCATTGTAGTTGTAGGAGCTATTGTAATACGTGTAGTTGTGTATACTATGGTAATCACAGCTGTCCATTATACCGTTTAGGCAGTAGGGATACCCCGTTTCTGGCGCTTTCTTTGGACTCCCCCCATGCGGAAACTATAAATATCGAGCGATATCTCCATTTTGGAATTAAATTTCAATTATAGCATTATTTCTTCTTCAATTGTATATTTGCACATCTACTACAATCATGTCTGCTATTGGTGTGAAATCCTCCAATGCTTCGTTAGCCACCTTTGTCAGGGCTGCCAAATCTTCTAGAATTCCTTACTACTTGTTAGCAGGTGGGGTTGCCGCGGCTGCTTATGCTACCTACAACAACAACAACAGAAACAACTACAACAAAAATGGCAAAGATGTTTCTAAAGCATTCTTACCATTGATTGGTGGTGGTGCTGCTATCAACAACGCCACTATTCCAGAAGGCAAGTCTCTTGCTGACTACCAAAAATTGTACAACGCCATTGCTGCCAAAGTTCAAGACAATGATGATTACGACAATGGGGCTGGTTTTTACGGTATTTTAACTAGATTGGCATGGCACTCCTCTGGTACATATGACAAGAAAACCGGTGTCGGTGGTTCTTACGGTGGTACTATGATTTACTCTCCTGAACAATATGACCCAGAAAATGCTGGTTTAGCTGTTGCTAGAGATTTCTTAGTTGAATTCAAAGAATCTTTCCCATGGATTTCTAGAGGTGATTTGTGGACTTTGGGTGGTGTTGTTGCCGTTCAAGAAGCTGGTGGTCCAAAGATCCCATGGAGACCAGGTAGAGTTGACACCAATGATAGATCCAAAGTTGTTGCCAACGGTAACTTACCAGATGCTACCAGAGATGGTAAGTACGTGAAAAACTTGTTCAACAGATTGGGTTTCAACGAAAGAGAAACTGTTGCATTGCTCGGGGCTCACTGTTTAGGTCAATGTCACAAGCACTCCTCTGGATTCGATGGTAAATGGGTCCCTGCTTTCAACATGTTCACCAACGATTTCTACGTCAGATTATTAGGTGACTGGTACCCAAAGACTATTGAAGAAACTGGAAGAAATCAATTTGAAGATTCCGAAACCAAGTCTTTGATGATGTTGCCAACCGATATTGCATTGAAAGAAGAACCATACTTCCTTAAATATGTTAAAGAATACGCCGCTGACCAAGACTTATTCTTCAAGGACTTCGCTGCTGCTTTCTCTAAGCTATTAGAAGGTGGTGTTTCCTACCAAAAGTCTTCAGAAAAATTCTACTTCAAGACTTTGGAAGAACAAGAAGAATAGGCAGTTTATACGACTTATATGGAGACATAAAATAAAAACTAACTTATTTTTTCGAGTATTTTTGAAATGTGGGGAAATCCTGAAGAATTTTGGCTGCAAAATGATATGCCATGCAGAACACTTTTAAGTTTATTGGCTAAACTCATTTATGAAATTAATTACGCTTGGTTTGATCAGATTTGATCAGATCGTGAAATACAATTATAAATATACCGTAACTTCTAATTCTATGCATAAAATCTATAGTTTGCCAGCAGCGTACATAATTTGAGCTGCCGAAGCATCATCCATGAAGGAATACGATACAGTCCCACTCACGTCCCCGTTACAAAAGTTGCTTGTGGAGGGAGAATAGGATTGTGATGGGGTGAATGCTTTTGCGTATTTTTCATACATTGTACGAGTGTAAGAATACACGCTGTCGACGTAGTTCCCGGTGTTTCCCACTTGCAAGTATTGATAGATGTAATTGGCCTGCTTTTGTACTTCAGTAATGTAACTTGAATAGTCTCCGGAAGTAAGGTTTATCAAATCTGCAAATCCCACAAACAACAAGTGGACATACTCCAATTGATTGTTCCAATACCCTTGGCTATTGTAGAATGCTCCTTGTTTGTTCGTAGCAGCATTTGCAAGTTTAATTGCTCTCTCGGTATAAGTGGAGTTCCCGGTGTATTTGTTCAAATAAGCTAAAGTTGACATCATGACACCAACGGTGTATGTCAACTTCCCCTCATTGATCTGACCATTGGTTAATTGATACCCGTCATAAATCAATCCATCGGATGGATCGGTTAACACATCATCAATATAATCAAGACAATCATCAGCGAACTGCAACAAGCTTGCGTTGTTGGTGTACTGATACAACTTAACAGCAGCTAATGCCGCTTCGGTTGTAGAAATCGAGGCAATATACTCACCATTGAGTTGCCATCTTACACCTCCACCATTGGAATTCCATTGAGTTTGAATAAGGTCCACTAAACTTTGTCCTTGGTTCAAATGGGCTTGGTTATTTGTAAGTTTATATGCATCCAAAAATACCCATGCAACTTGAGAATTGTCATCAATATACACATCATTATCTTTGTCAGTAGATGCAGAAAACCACCCTGCAGAATTGTAATACTGATAAAGATTAGATAATAGCTGACCAATATAGTTTTGATTTGCCGAGAACACAGCAGCCTCTCCCATAACCGCTACGGGCCAAACAGCAGGACTACTGAAAGACCCGCATGAAAGATCGCTATTGCTAAACATTTGTTCGGAGCTATCCCAGAACGACTGATAAGTTGCTGAAATAGCTGCCGAAAAAGCGGAAGATGGATCAAACACACTGTCGGCTTCGGAAGAAGGCAGCAATGAAGAGCTTGGTACCTGGCTCAGCAATACCACTGTTGCAGTGGGGACAACGAGTTGTGACGATTGTTGCAATGCGTTAGTTGTGTATTGGGTTACCAGCAAGGGGGTACTTGATGTTTGGAGTGCTTGGGGTGCTTGAAGTGCCTGTGTCGTACTGGTCGTGGGCTGAGCCGTTATTGGTGAATTTGTCGTAAGGGAGTTGCTAGGTGCAAGCTGCGTTGCGGAAGGTTGCACGGTTACAATTTGAACAATAGTGGTAACAGTGTTAGAATCTGCACCTGCATTTTGTGAGGATGGTGTGGTATCGTCTTTGTTGGAGAAATAACCTAGGATGGAGGAAAGTAAGGATGACAACTCAGCTCTTTTCAGAACAGAATTTAAGGGAATGGGTACTGCTGTTATCTCTGTAACAAAAAGCAAGATGAAAAGGATGCATATCTGCATGATGGAATGCTGAAACGATGCTAAGAATTGAAAAAAAAGCTAACAAAGAGAGTTAAGGCTTATCTCAAATGTGAAAAGATTCAAGCGAAAGAAAACACGTCTATTGTGGGTGCTTAAGTACTCATGGACCCCTCCTACAAGTCAAATCAAACTAATGTACCTCATGCATGGACTAAAGAAAAAAATAACCAAGAAACAATCAGTTTTGAGGTAGATCATGCTGCATAATGTCTGAAACAACGCCCGGTTAATGATCCGAAATAGAAAATTTCCCTTATTTAAAACGTTGTTTAGTAGTAATTGGCGAAATTTGGAAAGTCTTGATCGCGAGAAAATATTTTGTAACAGTAGCCCGATTGGGCAATTCCACACTTGAAATCTGCAAATAATTCACAGTGACACTTCGCGAATCTTATCATTAGAACAACAAAAATTAATCTGCAACGAGTTCTATAAGTTGTCTGGTGGTTGTTTCATCTTGTAGGTGGGTTTCACTATTCTGTTTTAGTTTGATTTTTGTTTAGACGCGATACATACGCTTATGTACATTGAAATCAAAGTTGCATAAATTTCTGCATGTAATTAACTTGCACCGTTGAGGGACAGGGGAGGGGTTTCAACTGACGACGTTTGATCATTAATCGCGAATTTATCGGTTTCTAGAAATAATGATGTATTTTATGCATGGGTTGACTGCCCGTTCTGGTACATTAACATTGCATCTTCGTATTTGTTGGAAGTCACTACTGGGTAACTGCTGGCGATGTAAGTATTGCATCGCCAGCTCTACTTGGTGACTCCCTACTACTCTTGAAATAACAAGAGCTATTGAGACACAATCTCGTGTGTCATCATGGTTTCATCTGCGTGTCTGAACATTTTGATTTAGACTCTTGAAACACCCTAGATAGTGCGCAATGACATTATACTTCATTCAAGATTTCGTTTCAGGATTTCGTTTCAAGATTTCGTTTCAAGTTTTAGTGTCAAATTTTGAACCAGTCAGAGGCACTTATAAATACAATCCTCATGAATAAGTTTCAAAGTTGCTTCAATTCAGGCTACAGTTTCAACTAGTTCCCAAGCTTCAACCCTGTTGATTCCTTGCGTTCGGGACACTCATACGTTTCTACATGGTTACAAGGGATTACCTAAGAGCAACGTGGGGGCCATTCGAGTAGCACAATAATTAAACTTCAGCATAAAGTATGAGATCAATACGAAAGACCACCGAGCGATACTGAGTCAGCCTGTAGTATATGGAGCGAGAGAGTCAGGTGCTAGAAAACTGATTTATATAACACTTCAATATCACAATATCCAAAAATTTAAAAAATAGAGACCCTGTACTTGCTTACAAAAGAAATTGCTGCAAGTGTTTGTAAATATTTTGAAGCGTCAGAAGATTGCGATGATTCAATACTGATTATTTGGTTCTAGGTCTGGAAACTAATTGTCAAGAAATAAGCCGACATATTCGTCCGAAACAACCAAACATGCAAGAATCCGAATATCGGATAACCGGTTTTTGAAGATGTTGTTTGACCCACCTATGCATATTGTTCAAGATGTTATCGCAAACGTAAGCGAAAGTTTTCTATATGTCTCTACCTAAACGTTTCAGCTATTACGAACTTGTTTCACTGTAAATAGCAATTCGTGCTCTAACAACGTTGATGGCTCCATCAGTATCGACAGCTCGAGTGTTTAATGTAGACGGTAGTACACTCTGTT
Source organism: Suzukiozyma manassasensis (assembly GCA_030569175.1). Lineage (NCBI taxonomy): Eukaryota > Fungi > Ascomycota > Pichiomycetes > Serinales > Debaryomycetaceae > Suzukiozyma > Suzukiozyma manassasensis. Next base: position 486,981 of record JAJMKC010000001.1, on the reverse strand, counting down.
TGCACTGCTGTTGAGACAGTTTAAAAAGTTTTAAAGGAATGTCCAAAATCACATCGGTGAAGCAAATTCAAAGTATGATGAAACATAGAATAATTACAATATTGACGCTATCAAGTTGCAGTAAATCAAACAACAAACCTGGAGAGCGTAAAGGCAATGTTTGCTCGTTAAGACATGAGAATCATGTTACCCGGACGGCTAAAGGAGTACAATTGAGAATGGGGTAAATGGTGGAATGCAAAATTTTTAACAACTCCTATATTCTGCAGTATTAGGCGTGTACTGCCCATTTTGAAAATTCTGAAAAATTTTGATGGGAGTTTATAATGAGAGAAATGAAATTTTTTTTTTAGTTTAATTTTGTTTAGGCTAATCTATCGAAAATGAAATACATTCAAACGGAACAAGTCTTGGACATCCCAGCTGGTGTCACTGTTGACATTAAAGCTAGAACCGTCAAGGTTACTGGTCCAAGAGGTGAATTAACCAAGGACTTGAAGCACATTGATGTTACTTTCAGAAAGATTAACAACAGAGCCATCAAAATCATTGTCCACAACGGTGACAGAAAGCACGTTGCTGCTTTAAGAACCGTCAAATCTTTGATTGCCAACTTAATTAAGGGTGTTACTCAAGGTTTCAAATACAAATTGAGATACGTTTATGCGCATTTCCCAATTAACGTCAATGTCATTGACAAGGACGGTGACAAATACGTCGAAATCAGAAACTTCTTGGGTGAAAAGAGAGTTAGACTCGTCAAGGTCTTCGATGGTGTTACCATCGAACAATCTTCTGCTCAAAAGGATGAATTGGTCGTTACCGGTAACTCCTTAGAAGCTGTTTCCCAAAACGCTGCTGACATCCAACAAATCTGTCGTGTTAGAAACAAGGATATCCGTAAGTTCTTGGATGGTATCTATGTTTCTGAAAGAACTGTTATTGAAGAATTAGAAGAATAAATTTGATTAGTTTTCCAACAAATTTTTTATATTAATATACTCAATAATTTATACATTTTTGAGTTTTCTGGGTTTATATAGTTCAAATTGGTTGTTACATTTGGGTTTACCCGGTCTCATTCCAGGATTTGTTATCGAACTCAACTAAATACAGAGTCACCAACGATCCTTTGTAGATTCGCGAGACTTGTGGTTATTAATTGAAGTTTTGTTGTGCGCACTTAAATTCAGTTGATAGCAGCAGGTTCTTTTCTTCACTTTTTCACTCTTTGACCGTATCCATGATCATTATGATGATTGTATCAATTGAATTGGTTTAGTTGATAAAATCAACATGATGGTCGTTGAATCTAGACGTAATCGTGGTGTCGTGGGCGTGGTAACATTTTGACCTGCTTCCGGCCTAGGTTGTCCTTAGCCCTGCGTGGCCCCTCTGCCTAAATAACAATAGACGCATCCATCCACACATTTTGGATTGACAGTTCTACGCAAGATTAAAACAAAAGATAAGCAAAGAATGGTATTAAAAGTAGCATTCCTAGGTCCACGCGGTACCTATACTCATCAAGTATGTTTACAGTATAGCCAAGCTCTTGCAAAATTATGAAACTAACCAATTCCAGGCAGTGATTCAGCAATTTGGAGAATCAACCAACGTCGAAATATATCCCCAAAACTCTATAGGTGACTGTTTCGATGCCATCAATGAAAAGAAAGTAAATTACGCAATAGTGCCATTTGAAAACTCCACCAATGGCCAGGTTGTTTTCACATATGACTTATTACGAGACTGGTACGTTCCCTCTTTGAAAAGAACCGCAACGCCAACCTTTAAAATAGTTGCTGAACAGTATGTTTCCATTCACCACAACTTTCTATCTAATGCCAAAACTCGAGCAGATATCAAAACCATATATTCCCATCCACAAGTATGGACCCAAGTGAAAACTTTCATGACTAATATTCCCGGCAATATCGCCAAAATCGACACATCCTCTACTTCGAAAGCAGCGGAAATAGTCCATAACGACAAAACTAATACTTCTGCATGTATTTCGTCCAAGATGAGTGCTGATCTTTACAAACTTCCCATTTTGGACAGTGCCATTGAAGACAACCCAAACAACACCACGAGGTTTTTAGTGTTAGGATACGACCCAGTGGAAAGCCAATCCAAAGATGGCAAGCACGTTACTACAGTTTTGTTCACGTTGAATAACGACAACCCTGGGGCATTGTGTGATGTTTTATACTGCTTCAAAAGCAACGGGGTCAATTTGAGCAGTATCAGTTCCCGGCCATCACACATCGAGCAATGGCAGTATGTGTTTTTTGTTGAGATTAGTGGAAGCATTGAAAACGAAAATATTGCCAACAGTATCAAGCAGGTGGAAAAGCATTGTCTCGATACGGTGATACTAGGATCGTTCGAGAGGAGTTGGAGGTACGAAAGTTAGCAATATTTGTGTTGTTTTCTTCATTTATGATATATATATATATATCCTGCCAAAATAATATACAATTATATTCATTTCCACTGCTGGAAATCACTAATTTACACCGAAGAATACGGTATTGAAATAGACCATGGTTCTGATCTGTTCGTTGAGGTCAAGCAGCGATAAATGACGTTTCGAGTGAGTGTAACTGTGCTGCAAAAAGTGCCCAATTGCCAGAGGCACCGTGTGGCCGGGTGGCCGGAGCTGAAGTCGTTCTGCTCAGGTGCCTAGTTTCTGGGTAACCCATTCTGTGTTGTCCAACGGGCACGCGTGTCTTGTTTTCAACCATCTGTTGATGCAATGGAAGTGGAAAGCATGGTTGCATTGACCCCACGCCGCAATGCATGGGTCTTGGTTGTTGTTGATTGCATTTGGTTGACACTCAATACATGGTTCCATAAGATGGTTTCTGCAAATGGCACAGTTCTCGATTTGAATATCCCAGGACCAAAAAGCAACTGCCGTCCATTTCTTCACCTCAAACCTAGGCTTTGCCTGTTTTGTGACGGATGTTTGCACTTGTTCTAACTGTTAGTATTGAGGCTACAATTAAATGACAAATACCCCCCAGTACGACACGATACTCTTTGTTTTACTGTGAATATGCCACCAATATCACCTTACACAGCAGGGCCATGGTGTATGATACCACTGGATCAATTTCCAGGGCATGGTTTCCCCCAAGTCTGTGTCCCTAGAGTACCTCGTATATTTGGAGTAAGGTGAAGCAGCTGTAGAAGATCAATTCCGGCACTAATCTCACCGGAATTCGACCCACTCAACACATTTCCTCACAAATACCGCCACATACCATCTATATCCATGCGGTCGTCTTCTGCCATGGCTCAATTTCGTAGTGCTAAAAGAATGTGTTAACGAAGTATTAGTAATTGTCAGGAATTAATGTGAGAATCTACCTGTACACAGATTTTGATTTAAAGCAACAATAGCTGGAACATAACCCCACCATAATCACCCGGGTTTATTTCCATGAGTGGCGAAGATTTAATATCGTCATTGTACCCACCACCGCCTCCTTATGTCAAGTTTTTTACTAGTGAAAACTTGAATCGTTTGGACGAGTGGAAATCACAGAATAATCTCAATGAATCTTTGCCCATTGACCTGTCATCAGACGGTACTACCGCAGTAGACGGAGGTGAACCGTCTGTATCCGCCAATAAAGACAAAGACTTGGTTCCTCCCGGAGACCTTCGGTTTCTCGTACCACCGTCACCACCACAAGGCACCCATTATCGTGGGTATGGGAGTGTGTGGTCTGTTGAAGACAAGTTGCCCAGCTTGAAGGAATCGAATTGGCAACAATTGTACAGTGATGACGACGAGTCTATCACGTCAGATACAAAGATTAAGGAGCTACACAAGCTAATGGACAGCTTACTCTTGAATTTTCTCGAACTCATTGGGATTGCTTCGGTTGACCCTTCAAAGTTTGCTCCCAAAGTGAAGAATATTTCTTTGATTCTTATAAACATCAATCATCTTTTAAACACATATAGACCGCATCAGTCGCGAGAAAGTTTGATCATGCTCTTGAAACGGAAAATTGAGTCCAAAAAACAAGAAATGGAAACAATCGATAAAGTGTCGAGTGAAATCAAAGCCAGAATCAAAACGTTGGCCTACATGGATGACTTGAACTACAACACGACGTTGCAAAATGAGACTCCGGCTCTTTCTGATCCTTTGAAAGATGAAATTGTTGATAACCTCTTGAACCAACTATAGTTACAAAGTTCGAGTGGCTTGTTTCAGGTATCTTCCCTCGGTAAAAGGTGTTAGTTTGTATCATATGTATAATAGATTTACAAGTTTTAAAATGAGTGTCATTACAAATAATCTTGCTAGTTTTATTTGACGTATTAGCCTAGAAAAGATCTAACAAATCGTTGTTGGAGAGTGGCTTGGGTTTTGGGGGTGTGTTCTGGATATTCAAGTTGGTCATGTCTTGGCTAAGCGTTGTTCCAGGTTGTGCGCTTTGGGTATTGAACAAACTCAAGATATCATCAGCAGGATTACTTGTCGAACGATTGGACCCTTTTTGCTGCGGTACCGATGGAGTGTTGAATAAGTCATTTAATTCCTCCAACAAGTTACCTGTGCCTCCTGTGGCCTCGTTTTCAATCATAGCACCCTCGGCATCATCGTCCTCAAAATCAAGGAGATTTTCATTCTTTGCATTGTTGACAATCTCAGTTTTCGCAAGATTTTTCAAATCTTCAATGTTTGCTTTATTTACAATCTTTCTCTCGCCTGATGGACGATTAATCGACGCATCAATGAAAGTGGATGCTGGCTTATGGTACACTGATGACAATGAAGATAACTCATGTACTAATTGCTCAAGCAAAACCGGATTGAAGCTGCTGATTGTATCGTTGATGGGAGGAAGTTTTGCGAGAATAATCTTTTCTTGCGACTCGTGAGACGAAGTCGACAATAATCTCCAGTAGATGTAGGCTTTATCTCTTACATCGGCATTTTCACAGTCTCTAGTTGCAAGTTCCAAGACCTTCTGCAATAGCGAGCTGAAGGATTTATTGTTTGGAATTTCTAGATTGATTTTAACAACTGTGGTCAAAATGTTCAATTGCAATAATGCATCATATTCTAAGAAATTTTCAATGAGATGCGACAACTTTTCATTCAATCCGGAAAAGTATTTTGGATATTCACCCAATAGCCATACGTATCCAGATAACGCATCATTTCTATCTAAAGCATCGGTATTTTTTGAAATAACTGGAATGATTAAAGTGATTAAGTCATTCTTTCCTGGGTACCGTCTCAAGATATTAGTTAAAGCAACTACTGATTCATTAATAACCAACTCTCCACCTCTTTGGTCGATTAAGTAAATCAAAAGATTGACTGATTTAATCACGCATGCGTTCAATCTTATAGCCACAGAACCAACGGATTTTATAGCTTTTGCAACCAAGGCAGGTTCGAATTCCATTGCGTACTCTTTCATTTCCCCTAATAATAATGACGAGTTTGAATCATTGGCCAACCTGATCATGATTTCCAATTTTTCTAATTTCAAGTACAATGGGTCGGAGTATTTGAGGAAAAAAACTCTCAATTCCTTCGACAACACTTGAGGATACTTTTCAAGAATGATACGAATATTCTTCAAACCTACGTATTGTGCTTCTGGGATCGATGTCGACACCAACGAAACGAGAGGAGCACTCAATTTCTTCAAGATGTTGTTGACTTGAACATTTGCCGGGGTATCTTGCAGACGCAGCGAGGCATTGTTTAAACGCAAGAACTCAATGTGATGAAGGATAGTTTTGATACTACTCAAAACAACGGATGGGTTTGCGTGTTGCAATTGGGGGATAATTCTTTCGATTATAAATGTTGCTTCGTCGGCATCTTTTGCTTCGTAATCTGTCAATGTAGTCAAGATGGTAATTCTCCCCCATTCAGTGCATTCATTCAAGCATGTCAAAAGATTTTTACAAATCTCTGGTGTTATGGTGATGACTTGTAAGTTAGGGTCAGCATTCATATTCTTGATCTCATACAACGCATTCAACGCATTGGCCACGACCATTGGGTTAGGATCCTTAACCATTGACTGTAACTTCGACAAAAAGCCAAACTCAAGACACATTTCCAGGTTCAAGTCGAACAACTTGGCCACACAAATGGCAGCAGTCTTCCGTACATAAGGGTTGTCATCTTTCAACGTTCTAGAAAGTGGGATCTCCATATAGTCAACCATTTTCTGCACTCGAATACACCCCATGGTTCTAATAGCCAATGCTCTAATCAAAGGATTGGGATCTTCGGTATCTTGAACAAAAGTATTGACAGCGAGAATACACAACTCGGGGTGGGTCTTGGAATAGTTCATCAAGTAAAGATAAACCAACTTCTTCTGCTCAATGTCGTACGTGGCAATGTTCTTCAACACATCAGGAAACAAGCTCGAAACGTCCTTCCCAATTGTCATCGCCTGGATAACACGTTGGATGGCGTCTTTCCGCTCATTCTTAAACTGGGAAACTAGTCCATTACGCAACTCGAGAGTCTCTCCCTTTTTCGGCCCCTTCAAATAGCTCCTGATCTTCTTCTCGAGCGTCAACCCAATAGCATTCATGTGTGTGTAGTATTGGAATCAATCAAAACGTCCCCTGTTTTGAAGTATAAATTCTGTACTTTGAACAGGTACGAGAAATGTTAATGTTTTTATATATCTGTGCACACCAATTAGAAGTTAAAAAAACTCACCTTTTTTTGCCAGGGGGTGCTGCTGTTGAAGATTGCGCGAAATTGGCGACAAATGGTACGGGGTGCGACGTTGGAGCTCACTGATGAATCTCTGTTGCGAAGGTTTGACAAAATTGCCATGAAAACTGACCGGGGTCTCGATCCGGCTGCAAATATACTCCCTGTGAAGCTGGATCAGTCCACCGTCTCCCCGAGAAAGTTACGAAATAGAGATTACGGCCGCCGAAAACGCAGTAGAGACTCAGTAGAGCTCTCGCCAGATGATTTCTCCTCGTTGCCCGACGACTTGACGTCGTCGCCCAAGAAGTATATCAATGTCATGACCAAGGTATTGCCATCACCCAAATCAATGGCCGTAAAAGAGAAGTTAATTTCTCTTTCGAAAGTCCCCTCCCACTTATCAAAAACTCATAAATCAGGTGACGTTGCTTGCCTCTCGCCAAAACCGTCCATTTCTCACGCTTGGGACCAATTATTTCAAAGTGTTCATGCCAGCAATACCAAGTCGAAATTGGCCGTATCAGAACTGGAGGTTTCTGCGTGGGACTCTCTATTTGAAACTATGAACTCATCTACATCTGTGCCGGTAGTTTATTCACAAAGTGAGGAAGACCACTCAGAAGATGAGTACAACATCTCCATTGCTAATGATTTCGAAATCGAGGCTCAACCAGTACAAGCATCTGACGTCAAAACAACTCAGTCACCGAGTAGAGAGGAAAAGCTTGATCTGAACTCACAGAGAACATATGGAAGCTACCGAAGTTATCGAGCGACGGTTGATTCAGAGGTGAGTAAACCTGACGTTGAAAACGACTTTGCAGATACCACCGAAAACACTGTGGCCAACATCAATGATTTACGATCCATAACGAAAAGCTCTCAATTGCAGGAAGAGATTGAAGAGTTGCTACAATCGTTGACAGTTTCCCCTCCGACCACTTCATTCATTGTGCATACCCTCATAGAATTGGCTTTACGAGTGCAACAATCCGATAACAATTACATAAGGAGCCATGCTCCTATTCTAGCGGGATTGAAAAACTTGGACAAACAAATCACTAATCTGAACATCGATTCTAACTTTTCGAAATGGTTAATTGCTGTCATTAATTACTATTATTTGGTGAACGATATACTCGAGTCGGTTGACATTCCATTAATTTTGAATTCAATGAATCAAAAAGCGAAACCAGAACCAAAACTTTCAAGCATCATGAGGCAACGATTACATGAGTTAGTAAAGAATGTTCCCACGAATTTTACACTAACGCTAAATTTAGTAAAGAAACTTAACCTGTCACCGTTGGTCAACCAAGACGTAGTATTTGAAGTGCTTAGCGGTCTATTTGAGAGGTCTTCAGAACAACTTCAATCTCAAATTTTGATTTACTTTGAAAAATATCTAGAACTGACGTCTTCTCCCACGAACTTCACCATCATTCCTGGGCTTATATCCGCATTTATGAGCCAAATCGAAAAAGAGTTTACTTCTATTGATTTGCATTTGGCTAAAATTTTAGTTATCATGACGACCAAGTTCCCCGATACCGATGCGGTACATGTAATATTTTGCAACCAGTTCAAAGATGTGTCTCTTCGAGCAATTAACAAGATATACGAAGCGATAGTGGATAAAAGCAGCCAGCCTATTCAAGAGTCAATGGCAGTACTCCTATTGGGATACTTATTGAACTACATTGAAATTGAACGTTGGAAATTGGAAGATGATCATCAGATCCATAGAAATATTGAACTATTTCAGAAGTTGCCCAATAGTGATACGATATATGAGCATATGATAGGTTATAACCTGTTAGTTTTGAGCCATTTGGTATCACAAGAACAAGTTTCTGTCGACAAACCGTTTCTTATTTGCAACCTTCAACGATTCAAGTCAATCAACCAGAACTCAGGAATCGTGGACAAGATAGACAAGCAAATCAGTGATTTAACATAGCAAATGTCAACTACTGCGAATAAAGAGATTGTCTACAGTTTGAGCCTATTGTAATTGAAAGAACTCGAAAGAAATCAAAAATTCACCCTACACGTTGCGGAAAGTTGCACGTTCAGATAACTTAAACGACTTTGAAATGTTCAAGGTCGTCAAAAATCCCAGTAATTTGGATAGATATACAATGGCTGGTCCATGAAATCTTTGCATTTACATTGCACATTACTGCCACTCGTAGAATACAATAAATAATCTTGCACGTAGTTTGACTTCAATGGTCCAAACTGGCAGTTGATACAATTATTGTGATAAATAGTAGGAGTTAATGCACAGACTTCACCTTAATTCTATAGGTCTGTTTGCACCTGGTTCGAAAAAGTGTAAAGCTCGGGCATGTTTACACCAATTCTCTACATTGATAACAGTATGACACATACCGGCAAATGTTCATAAATGAATCATATATTGAGTATGTAATAGATTGAAGTGAATGCAATAATACAATTATTCGTCTTTGATACCAGCAACGGCTCTAGCTGTGTAGTATAATGGGAGGGCAGTGGAAACAGCGAACAAAGCATAGTATGGGTAGACAACAAACTTGGAGTATTTTCCTCTCAACCATAATGGTTGTTTAGAGTTTTGGTATCTTCTTTGTAACTCAATAATTCTTTGTGGGTTCATGGTTGACTTGATTCAATCTTGTAGTAGTAAAAGTTTTTATCAGTTCATTTTTAACCACTTTCTGGTTGGCTCGACGACATCACGTGACAGAATAATTCTTCTCAACATCAGTTTCCTCACATTTAGCGGGACTAGAGAGATCTGCGGCAATTCGCGTGGGAATGTGCTACAATTAGCCACTGATTGTAGACAAGAAGCAATCGTCAGTCCACAAAATAACCAATGTTCAACCCGTTTGTTAAAATGACGGGTTACGTATGGTAGCGCTTTGCGTCTGAAATTTTTTGAGATTTTGGTCCGGCAGAAAGTAAAAAGACGTTACCATAAACACATTCACGACCCAGTCGCGAGACGTAACTTGAGTTGCGTGTTCTGTTCAGTAGTAAGAGTATTGGCTTTACGTTAAGCAAAACAGGTGCAAAAATAAATGCCTCCTGCCAGAATTGAACTAGCGACCTTTGCATTACAAGTGCAACGCTCTACCACTAAGCTAAGGAGGCTCTGCCGGTCCCAGGAATCGAACCTGGGTCTCATCGGCCACAACGATGTGTACTGACCACTATACTAGACCGGCTGATTGTACGTCGGATGTTTTTAAATTGGTAATCAAGACTGAATATATCGAGACCCCTAAAAATTGCCCTATTGTACGTTCTTTACCTGCTTAAGGACAGAGAAGTTTGTAGAGTCGAAAAGAGCACAAAACTAGCACTTGACTTGTAAAATTGATTTTTGACTAAATTTACTTGTAACTGGAATATTGAAAAAAAAGTGAACCACTCTCGCGGTAGAACTTAAGTAATGTATTGGGAATATCAGCCTTGTTTGGGTACAAAGATGATACGATTTAGAAATAGGCCAGGAATCTTTTTTTGCTTCTTTTGAAAAAAGCGGTTTTGTATTTGTAGCTTATCTGTCAAATAGCAAACCTACTTACTTTTTGAGTTTTAATCTTCGTACGATTGGTTTGAAACATGCAATATGCTGAATTAGGATGTTAAATGCTAAGCTATACTATTAATCACGAATCTTCATCGTCACTAATGACAATAGTTCGTCTATTGTTGGGTCTCACTTGGTCTTCGTCGTCATCATCTTCGTCACTTATGGAGATTGCACCATCACCAGCCTCATTCGCCAGCCGGAGATCTTGATAATGAAAGTTTCTGAGTGCCTCCCTGAGATTATACCCTCCTCTATCATTATCTATATCGTCCTCGTCTTCTCCATCCAACTCGATCTCAGAGTCCTCGAATCCTGTCCACACCCCTCCTCCTATGTTTACAGCGTCATTATCCCAATCAATATCAGAATCATACTCCAAATTGGCTACTCTGATTTCGTCATTATCGATGAAACTGTCTTCACTGTCATACCCGTTTTCTCCATCGCTCTCGTCACCATCCTCATCATACGCTGCTCTTTCATCAGAATCGTACTCATCCACAGGTATTCGTAATCTGTTTCCACAGTGTTCGCATACATTTCCTTGTACTTCCCAATGACAATTACCACATCTGGGCACACCATCAGAGGTGTCAATTAATGTCACGGCTGAGTTGAATAAGTCTCCAAACAACTGGTGCTTTTGTTTATCAAATTCGTACTCCTTAATAGCTTTCTTTCTGTGAATGGAGATGGATTCCTTTTCGTCATCATCAACAGTAGTTTCGATTATGAGATCAGAGATATTTTTCGCAATGTCTTTCAACTGAAGATTCAAGATGGGTTTGTTCTCGATATCCTTGCGACACGTAGGACAGTTTAGTTTATTTCCAAGCCATGAGTATATACATCCGTAGCAGAAAGAATGGCCGCAGTCACACGTCATTGGCATGTGCATCAATTCTGAACAGATGGTGCATTCAATGGATTCACATACTTTGGATAGTAAGTTTGATGTCAACAAATGGTCCTATTCAAAAAGTCCTGTTAGTAAACTACTTTTAGACTTCACAAAAAGGCTGGTATAGTACTTACAATCTGGTTCCACTTGATGTCATCTGCCATTTTGCCCCAGGTTTACGACTTTCTGGTGTATCAAGAAATTTTGTATTTGGTGATCTTTGCTAAAATATATACAGGGAAAGCTCACCATTTTCCATGATGATGTATTTGGAATTTCTGATAATGCAATAAATTTACGGGAAAGTTAAACTTGAATCAGTTCAATGCATGCGGTGTGTACATTTTGTGTGAGATTGTTATTCAGCAGACCATTTGTCCAAGAATTTGAACATTTTATGAAGGGTTTTCCCTATTTCAGCAGCATCATGTTCTAGTCTCATGTCTATATCACCAACTAGACCTTGCAACTTGGAAATTGTGCGTTGTAAATAGTTGGTGTCAATCTCTGGATGCTCCAGTATGTTGTGACTCAACTTTGATTGTAATTTCTTCTCAATGAACAAGCACTGGTTCAAGATATATGGAGACAATACAACGTCATCGATGGGAAATTGATCGATGGTTGCATCCATATCATCATATTTCCCAAATGAACTGTAATTTCGAATCTCAATGATAAATTTCACCATCCTCGTCTTGTCATCCAAGTTATCACAAGGTATAGTTGATAATATTTGACGTGCTTCATTATGCAAGCCCTTGTTCATTAACATTCTTGAAAACAAAATTTTGCCATTGATGGTTAATTCATCAATATTCACGTGTTTATAATACTCGGACAAGGTTTCTTTTGTTTGATTTCCTTGTAGGACGTAGAGCTCATACATGGTCTTATTATGATCGTATGTTCGAATAGATTTGAGAAGATCAATAATAATCTTTTTATTGTTCATATCTGATCTCCTGAATGTTTTTGTAAGTACTTCACTGTCTGGTCTAACTCCTTTCCGTAAAATGTCACCAAACCCTTTGTTGAGACGGTATGCCATTTGCTCTTTTAACACCTTTCCTTGTCTTTGGGAATTCCAAGGAATATCTTTCCAAAGGACAGAATTGTACTTCTTAGGCTTGTTGATCAATGCAGACAGCCTGACATTGTATGGTGTGATCTGTGATTGAATTTTGATAATCTTTAATTTATGAAGTAACCGACTCTTGGTGTCGTCATCGAATTTCGTATTGTGAATCCATTGGTGTAATTGCGCTTCAAAAACGGGAGCATGATATGGGTATGTCTTCACAAAACTGTCGAAAAGATTGTAAAGGTATATCTCATTGAATTTGATTGGTCGCGACTGTAACAACTCCAAGAGTTGTAGGAATCTATTGTGATTTGTGTAATACTGACAGATTACTTGGAAAAATTTGTCAGAAAATGCAATTTCATGTTCATTTAATTGGGTCACTATCAACTGAATCATCGACATATTGGAATATTTAGAGAAAAACTCGAGCCACAGGTAGTAAAAATCAGGTAGCATTTCACGGTCAACAGTTTCAGAGATTTGGGAGAATTCATTCAAATTATCCATTGTTATCTCCTTTTTGTAATTCTTAGATTGATGGATTATTTCAAATTGAAGATTGACTGATCTGATTCGATAATGCTCCTCATAATTTAACTTTCTAGTAATGGCATTAATGTTATCTATCTCTTGTTGTGTACCAAACTTGTAGTATTGCTCCAATGCTATTGCTAGTGCTTTCGGAGTTACTTCCAAATTATGGTATGTCCAGCAATCAAACACTCCGGCTATGTTCTCGAATAGGGAGTCGACTGAGACTAGTTGAGCAAGAGTTATTTCAAGCAATTGGCCGTCTAGTGGATTGCGGCATAACTTTTGAAAAATAGATATGGCAAAGTCCACCTCATAGTTTTGAATAAATGCACTTATCAAGTAACCCCACGTCTTACAATGATACTGGTTCTTCCCAAATGATAAATGTTGTAATTTGGTCAAATCATTCATATGGTAACATAACCAGACATAATACTCAAAAAAAACTTCATTTTTGAACATCATAGTCTCGTATTGTTGACAAAACTCGTATAGTTTGGGTATTCTCTTGTAAATGAAGTCATAAAATGGGTCGTCTATGGGTAACCTTTCCATTGTTGGTTGCATTGATCGATGTCTTGAAATTTCAATCTCTGATTCAGAATTAAACAAATCCAAGTTAGGACAGGGCGCTAGTGTTGTTCTTATAACAAAATTTATGAATTCAGGATCGTGGTTGAAGAAATCTTGCATCACTATGTCGTAATCTTGAGAAGCGATTAAGTTCGTAAGTTCGTCGATGCGTTTGTCAAGAGCCTCGTTTCCTGCAAATATTCGATGGAAAAAGTCATTTGGAAGTCTTCTAGACGTCTGCTTTAACCAGTGGCTATGCAAATTTCGACATGATCTGGAGTCGGTGCTAAAATAACGTCTCCCATAAACCACAAACTGAGAATATCGGTGTGAGTTTAATAAAAAATCACCAATGCTTTTTATTAGTGGAAACTGTCGCACGCGCACCATCACCACCCACTCTACCTATGCTGACCCCTGCTACAATAATTGCTTTCTATGATCAACTAGAGCAGAGAAGTTTAAGGTTCGAAAATTTTGAGAAAATGGTGTGATGTATTATGCAGGTCGGGTTTGCAACCATTTTGCAACCATGTTCGGGTCGACCTAATCAAGATGGAAAGAGTCGCAACAAACGTGTGAGTGAAATTACGGCTTACTGGGTTGCTTTTGTTTCAAAAAAGAATAAAGCTTGATCTTGTGCACCAAGTTTTGATCCCTTAGTTTCCGGATCATTTGTAACCTCAAAATCTTAAAGGTAACCGAGGAAAGAAGTGCAACGATTAGGGCTAGTGTGAAACCAGTCAATAAGCAAAGTACAGTCAACTTTCATTCACTGAAGAAGGTAGTGCAAATGGCATTTGTAAGTTCGAACCACACAATAGCGGTTTTACACGGTTCCGAATCTGATAGGTTGTCTCACGCGATATTATTGATGCAAGTAACGTTGAGGACATCATGGATTGCTCCTGCTTCACTGCTTTAGGATAAGAGAAGTTTAGCTTTAGCGTTTTTGGTGTTGTACGGTACTACTTCTGGAAGATGAAGATAGAAGTAGCTAGTAACATCGATGACATACGATGAAAAGGTCTTCACAACAGTAATAATTACCAGAGTTGTCACAACTGCATCGACGGAACAGTGAAAATTTTGTCAAATCTTAAACATTTATTGTTGAGATGCATTGGATCTACTCAGACAATCAAAGCTATACCCGCCTTATCCAATCATGTTTAAGCCTTGTAGTGAATCCCATGAAACAATCCGTAAATCACTTATATACCTTGCTAATTTTAGAAGCCAAAGCCATATCAAACGTGTCATACCAATCATTTATTTCAAGTTTGCTGCATTGTGTGACTGAAAACGTAGTCATTGAAATAGATCACCCTAACGGATTCAAGGTGTACATTTACTACGTCAGAAGAAGTGGTTGCATTTCGCTTTCAAGATTTACTCGAAAAAGCTTACATTAAAAAGTAGTAGAAAATCATTTTTGCTCATCGCAAGATTCCGGTGCCTGTGGCTGTCCTGATTCTTGTCCCGAGCTTAGTATCGGATCTTCCACGGGAAACTAGAATCAATTGTTCCAATATCTGTAAATGGCCAAACACTAATCCTAATTTGAAAAAATGACACAAGATGACTAGCACATCACGAGTAGTAACTCCTTGCAAAAATAGAATATCCCTCAAATTCACCCTACACACTCAACTGGTTCATGTACGTTGCAGTAAGTCAAAGCATAGGGCCGAACGGGCGACATATTTTCTCAAGCATTCAGCATGGCCAATTTACAATTCACAGGGAGTAAATCCCCTTTATACCCTTAACGAAAATGGATTTCTTCCATATGAAGTCCGCTGCTTCAACTTCCTCAACCAAGACATCTTGCCCAATTGGTGAGGAAAAATAGCCAAATAGTCAATATGCAACACCGAAATGACTATGTCACCACTCACGTCTGTGGGCCGACGGTGGTGGCCAATTACAGCAGAGGTAACAGTAAAAGCCTCCCAAGCACCTTTCACTGGTGGTACGGCGCTGCGCGGTAAAAACAAAGTTGCACCCACATGGGTGAATTTCTTTTGGATTTACGAGGGGGGAAAATTTTTCTTCACTATATATACATCTCCAATTGCGAACACATGATGATCAGAAGTATTTAGAATTACCTTATGATATAAACTCAATTAGGTTTTAAAGTTTTCCGTTGATACATCATACCTGAACCGTGGTGTGTTTTCTTTCAAGTTATGATTACTTGTTGCTAATTATTTAAAATAGCAAGTTCAAATTCAACCCTTAGCTCGCGATGAATTCTGACATGGAGTCGTTGCACTCTGGCAATACTGCCACCAACAAGACAACTACCGAGGAGTACTTGCATGATCATAGAAGACATGGGGGTTTGACGAGGAAGGATACTGTTGATCTTGTTGTTGATAACGAGGAAGACTCGGCCATTGTCGACGAGGCTCCTAGTAATGAAGGGTTTAACCTGCCGGTTCTGTTTCAGTCCAGTCCAAATCCAGGAAATCAATCGCAACAGACAACTTTTGCCAGAACTAAGAGTGCTCATCAGTCGCACGTTAAATCGCATAGACCTTCGATGTCGGATAAACCAAAGAGATTCTACAACTCTACCGTTCGCCCCGAATTTTATGTCAATAACGACAATGACGACGACAGCAATGCCAACATCGTGTATGAGTTGAACCGCAAAAAGTCGGTTGCAAAGTCCATCTCAGACCATGTGCCTTCTGGAAGCAATCCTACGAGGAAGAGAAGAGACTCAACAAAGTCGATGGAGTCACTGATCAAGAGAAGAGGTTCTCGGTCGTCAATCGACTCTGAAGCAGACTCTCGTGCCTCAAGATCTTCACAGGAAACAGAAGAAGACGTTTGTTTCCCTATGTTAAGAGAACATGTACGGGTTAGAGGAATTGACTTTGATGAGATTGAAGAGTTTATCAAAGAAGAGAGAGAAGAACAAGAATTGTTGGATGTGCAAGCAAGGAAAAATGCTTACAAGATGAAACTGAGACGTTCTTCGACAAACTCGATCCAAACGTCTGCCACTTTGATGAAGTATACTCCCAAGCATATTCTTTCCAAGTTCATTTCAAGAAAACTGGAAATCCCAGAAGAATATCCAGTCTCATCTACTTCATCGAAATCTTTTGACGAAGCAAATCTCAATATTGAAGAAAAGTTGAATACTGTTTCATCTGCATCGTCAGACAACTCTTCTAGTTCGGAAAAAGTCAAATTTGGCGGCACAAGAATCACAAGTGGTGGTGGCCCCAAAGAATTACCTGATAGATTTTCATTTTTCTCTTCCGAAAACGAAGAAACAATCCATTCGCCTGACATTCCAAGTTTGGTTTCAAAAGGTCAATCCGTGCAAGAATTGTTCAAGAATGGTGAAGGAACTTGGTGGTTGGACTGCACTTGTCCTACTGATGCTGAAATGAAAATGTTAGCCAAAGCATTTGGTATTCACCCTTTGACGGCAGAAGATATTAGAATGCAAGAAACTAGAGAAAAGGTGGAATTGTTTAGAAATTATTATTTTGTTTGTTTCCATACTTTCGAGCCAGATAATGAGTCTGAAGACTATTTGGAACCAATTAACGTCTATATTGTTGTGTTCAGAGAGGGAGTGGTTTCATTCCATTTTTCGCCCATCATTCATCCAGCAAATGTCAGAAGAAGAGTCAGACAGTTGCGTGATTATGTTGATGTTTCCGCCGATTGGTTGTGTTATGCCTTGATTGATGACATCACAGATGGATTTGCACCAGTCATAACAGGTATTGAGTATGAAGCTGATGCAATTGAAGATTCCGTGTTTGTTGCAAGAGAAACCGATTTTGCCAGTATGTTGCAAAGAATTGGTGAATCAAGAAGAAAGGTCATGACTTTAATGAGATTATTGTCAGGGAAAGCTGATGTTATCAAGATGTTTGCTAAAAGATGTCAAGATGAAGCAGCAGTTGCTGTTCAAACTGTGTCATCGCATTCAAACGTCGCAGGTTTCAATTATGGTAATCCTGGGACATCTTTCGGTCCAATGCCAGGTGTTGCATCTCCGCAACCAATATATCATGAATCCACGGGATACTCACAAACACCAACACCTGGTGGCAACAGTAATATGCCCCAAGCTTATTTCAATCAAGCAAACCGGCAAAATCATGTTCAACAGCCTAGAGCTGATATTGCTTTATATCTCGGAGATATTCAGGATCACGTTGTTACAATGTTTCAGAACTTGTTGGCTTACGAGAAGATTTTTTCTAGATCTCATGGAAACTATTTGGCACAATTACAAGTTGAATCTTTCAATTCCAATAATAAACTTACTAACATGTTTTCCAAGATCACTCTTCTTGGTACGATTATTGTTCCATTGAACGTTATTACAGGTCTTTTTGGGATGAATGTTCACGTTCCTGGAGAAGGGATAGAAACCTTGTCTTGGTTTTTTGGTATCGTCGGTGTTATGGTTGCCCTCATTATCGTGTGTATGTACTTGTCAAGTTTGTGGTTGAAAAGAGTTAATGCCCCTGATGATCCACCTTTGATGAATAGCTCGAGGAGATCGATCAAAAGCTTACGGTTGAGATTGAAATCCAAAGATGCAGCAAAGAGTATTATCAGTTTTCCAAACAAATACGATTAAAATCTTGTAGCGTGTATTATAGAATAATATAAAAACGAATAAACTTAGAAAAGAAAAAAAAATATTAATGGTTACCAGAGACTGTTGCTAGCAGAATGTTGCGCTAATAATCATGCAGTTGTCATATTTTCTTGAACACCTTCGTCTTCATTGCAACTTAGTATAATTTACATTCTAGTTATTTGTCAGTATATTTCTTGTAACTTACGGTGTATCGAAGAGAGATTTTGTTCAGTAGCGGGATCAATCACCGGCTAGGCCATCAATACCCACCATACAATTCTCACGTTTCTTTAGGGGTGTCATTGCTGCAGATGAACACTTTTCTAATGTTAGCTAGAAAAAATGAATTTATATGTGGATTGAGTTTCTATGAGAATTGATGGAAGTCTTCATTTGTCTTCTTCTTTCTCAAATGGAAGCCATCTCATGCATTTTGAAATCTATGGCTGGATTGTTTGCTTCAGGGGTGCATGATGCATATGTCGAAGACGCAGATTCGTACATATTATGCATATTGACTGCAACAAGCATTACAAGTTCGTAAGAATATTGATCCACAAACCATTTATACTTTTCTCTGTGGACAACTATCGTGAAATTTGCTATCTGAATGCTCGGGGTATGACTTGGAATTGCTGTTCGTGCATATCTTTTAAAGGATTTACAAAAAAGATGGCAATTTTTTTATCGAATACAGAATAGAACACGGCAACGGATGGAAGCCATTAGCTTATTATTCAAACCACAAAGCGTCGTCAATAAGCAAGCCGCAAAAAGAATCGAGATGATTTTTTGCACAGTCCATTTTACTATATTAATGGAATTGGCAATCTTATAAATCCGATTTGCTCCATCTCACTGGTCCACGATGTCATATGCGAAAAGAATTCTGCAAAAATAGGTTCGTTTCACTGGAAGGCGCTTGATTTGACTAAGATTACCGAAGAGTATATACATAAACTTGCTCTTTATGTGCATTTAATATTGACGTCTAAAAATAGGACAAGATAATCACTTTGATTTCTTCTTTTTCTTTTTAGGTTGATCGTCTTCACACGGAATCCATATATCGTGTTTGGAGTCTCTAATCTCGGGTCCGTTTTTGTCATTGAATATTTGTTTTCTCCATTCTTGTAAATTCTTTTTCTTAGCATATTTTCTCTTGTCTTTCATCCTCAACTCTTTGGATCTATAAGGAGCGAACTTTTTGATACCAATGTATTGGTTAAGCAGCTTGTCGTCTGCTAAGATGATTTCTCTAGTAGTTAAACCATACGTCTCTGGCGAAACTTCACGGTATTTGAATTTTATTTCTTCTCTGTCATTAGTACGTCCTCTCTCCTCTTCCACCTCATCAAGAAGTCTCGATGTATTTGCTTCCACTATTTCATGTGCTTTTTGTTTAAGTAACTCCTTCTCCTTCTTGGCTGACTTTTTGTCTTTCAATTTATCCTTTTTCGATTTTTTTGTTGCTCCTTGTTCTATTGGCTCATTGTCATCCATAGCTTCTGTTTGTTGCTCGCCTTCTTCTTCGTCAGCACCATTTTTGAAATCTGCCATGATTTCGTCATCCTCATCCCATTCCGGTTTCTCTATTTCCGCTCCGTAGTATTGCTCATCAAATACTTGGGCCATTTTATTATCCCAATCAGCATCATCGAAATCGTCATCGAGCAAGGATTGACCAAATACTTTTGCAATCACATTGTCTTGAACTTCATCGCCAACTGCATCCTTGATCTTGGCTAATCTGTCCATCACTTGATTGACCTTCACAGTTTTCTTCTTTTTCAACATTTCTTCTGTTTCTTTCTTTTCTATCATTTTGGCTTCGTTCTTTTTATCTCTTTGCCGTTTCCGGGAATTTGTATTAGATCTTCTCAATGTGGCTTGATTACGGGCGTATGAAACGATTTCGGCTGCGTTAGCGTCTTCGTATCTAAAGTTGTATGCGTGTTCAAAATTCTCTACTGCATTATCAAACTCTTCGTCGTCATCACGATCGATTTTATCAAGATTGATTATTTTATCACCTTTCTTTGGAATCCATGATTGAGTATCGAGAAATGCTTGCAAGAAATCTTCGGAGTTCTTTGCTGGGTCTGGCAATGCAGCTTGTTGAGGTTGGGGCTCAGATTCGTTGGCCTTTTTAGTCAAAAAGTCTTCGTCTCCATCACTTTCAACATCATTTTCAAATGCGTTTTTTATCTCTGAGAGAAGTTGGTCTTTTTCTTCCTTTTGTATTAAATTGAATGGCTTTTCTCCATCCACCGTACCGTATTGGTTCTCTTCATCCTCCTTGTAGTAGTCTCCTGACAACAAGTTCATTCTGTGATAATCTTTTAAGTATATAGGCTTATCGCTTGCTTCTAATGTTTCATTTTCTGCAACATAGTCGTCGAAAAACTTCACTTTAGGGTCAAGCAACTTCTTAGGATTGGTTTTTATCGTATGTAACACTTCCTCAATGCCTTGTTCCACCTTTTCTGTGATCAAGTCACCATACTCGTCCTCCTCTTCCGATGAAGAAGATGCCTCATCGTGGCTTTCTTCAGGTTCGGGTTCTCTTTCCAAAGGGGTTTTTTCTTGAGGCACAACAACATTAGCCTTCTCTTCTGCGGCTGCTGCCTCTCTTGCTCTCTTCGTTGCAGACTTCTTTCTCGCCATCTCAATTACTCTGTATCTACACGTCCTATCAATATCTGTTTTTCAAGATGTGTAGTGAATAAATACTGGCGATGAGCACCTGCACCTTGTACAAATCCGATCTTTTTGGTAGCGCTGGATCTATCTATATGCTAAAGCTTTGGTGGATTGATACCAATTAAAGACAATTTTTTTACTTCATACCACCAGTGATAAGCCAACTCACATCTGTTGAGATCAAGATTCTCTGAAATGACTTTCCAGAGGATTCCTGTCAAGAAAACTTTTTCTTCAGGCTGGGACATTTCGATCAACTCCCAGATTCTGTCTAGCCAAAAGTTAAACTTGGACAACGGAAGATAAGGTATAAGATTAATAATTGTCGTGACAGCTGATTCTCTGATTGTGTTTGGTACAATCCGCTCTTGAAATTCGTAAGGTTGATTTGCTGGGGAGGATCCAACAACCGTGCGATTGTTAGTTGGGTTAATGGCAATAGAGGGAAATGTCCCACATTTATGATAGAGGTATTCAAGAAACTCATCACTAGAAGTTTCATACTTGGAATCTTGATACATAACTGGACTACTGAGAATCTTTTTTCCGATTGTTTCAATGGCAATGTTGAGTTGAGTTGCCGATAAGCTTTGAGGGTGTTGGTCAAACAACATGTCAACGTATTGCATGCATTCTGGTAGATTTTCGAATTTCGCTTTTGAAAAGTAGACTAATAGCACCGAGTGACTTGCTTCAGTGATTTCGTATACATTGTACCGTTTAGTGTCTGCCAAATCAAAGCATATTTGAAATATGGCCCTTTGAAATTTTCCGTGTGGAAGGTCTTGTTGCATATAATTTTCCCACAATCCCAAACCGAAAATGATTTTGGATTGGATGACGTAAGAATTATTAACAATATCTGGGTGCAAATTTAACTCCTGATAATTACCAATCAACTCCATCGTTAAGCTTTCAAACTGTTTGTGTCTTTTGCTCGCCAAATCAAGTGCAAAGTAATACACGAAATTATAGCTATCAAAACCACCTTGCCCAATAGCTAATAATATGAAATGTAGGTAGTACAAGTTATGGAGAATCACCAAGGAAACTTGTTGATTCTGATTGATTATTGATTGCATATGTTTGTTCCTCCACTGGGGTTTTTCAGTAACTGCAAATCTCGTCAATATTCCCTGGAAAATGATAATTTCCGCAAAAAGGATCAGTTTTAACAAGTACCAGTATTGTTTATGCAATTCGGATTGATTTGATGCAGATTTCTTGTGGTTAAAATTGGAATTTAGTGTTGCAATATTTAATTCTCTGTTGAAATGTAACAATTTCCTTGAAATCATCTGCATCAATTCAAATGTCTCAGGCTTGTGTGGCAAGGATTGAATATATGCTTCCAAAACAAAGGAAAGTTTGCTGATGTATTTGACAACTGGAGTTTGAATAATTGAACCAGCTTGTGACTTATCGGTGACAACAAATAAATCACGATAAACATTTGCTGATTTGGGAGATTCGAACAACAATTCTATCAACTTGTGTATAATAAATTGGGAAGAAATATTAGTAGTATAACGGTTGACTCGTTCGCCTCTTTTGTAAGCCACCGCCAAACTCAACAATGCCAAATAGGTGATATTGTCACTTAGGGATGGAGAAATGGAATAGGTAAGAGCCGTTTTGAAAATTTGTGCCGCCTTTTTGTTCCAATCGTAAAAGAACCATTTGTACTCCACTGCATTCAATTCAGCATACAATTCATATGCCAATTCATTTGACATGCACATCCCAGAAATGATGGGCAACACTTTCCAGGAATTGCTTTGGGGGTTGTAATTGACAAAATTACTTATTTCCTTTAACATTATCAGGTAAAATGCCTTTATCGACAAGGAAGGTTGACTGACTTTTAACTTTTTATCAGTAATTAGTTTGAACACTTCAATTATTGAGTACGATTGAACGAATGGTGCTGGAGGCGAAAAGCATACGGGGCAATTCAAAAAGCTGGAAATAATAAGTCTTAGATTATACTCTTGTTTCACGTACGGCAAATATTGGTACAAGTAACCTAGAACGTTATTGACGGTTGTAGTTGGTTTGGGGAACCTCAACTCATTAATTAAAAAGTCCAATTCCTGGGGAACCTGATCTGAATTATATCCATCCAGTGATACAGCACCACCCGATAATAATTTTCTTCCCTCAGGACCCAATCTGCGGTACAAATCACTCATAGTTGCGGGATCTCCTTTGCCACTACTTGAAAGTGTAATTTGGCGAAATCTGGAGAAAAGACCGAGGCACTAAACGACTTTCTCAAAATGTCGTTGCGAGAGACATTCACAACTTTAAGTTCAAGTTTGGAAACTTGGGTAGCAACGATTAAGGATAAGGTCGGAAATAAAACCACATGCTTCAAAACGAGAATGGACTTGTTCGCATCAATTGCATTATCTATAATTCTCTATATACAATTATTTCAAAATCGTGTTCGTAAACATCTATCATAAAAGGTCATTGACACATCGCTGATTAGCCTGAGCCAAACTATTCACTGCGCGAGACTTATCAACGTATCACACCCAGTCAACTGGGTTGTGTAACACTGCTAGTAACTTGGCTTCTTCGCTTCCTTCTTCAGGATGATGGTCGTACACCCACGACGCAGTAGCAGGCAAACTCATCAAGATGGATTCGATTCTGGAGCCAGGAGTTTGCAAACCAAATTTCGTCCCTCTGTCCAACACCAAGTTGAATTCAACGTATCTTCCTCTTCTAATTTGTTGCCATTGTTTCTGTTGTTCGGTGAAAGGTTGATCCTTTCTCTTTTCTATCAATGGTAAGTATGCTGGCAAGAACGCATCGAAACACGATTCGACAATCTTCAAGATTTCGTCTGCTGGTTTGCTATCAAAGTCATCAAAAAAAATTCCCCCGATTCCTCTGGTTTCATTACGATGTTTGATCAAAAAGTACTCGTCACACCATTTTTTGTACTTTGGATAGAGACTAGTGTCAAACTTGTCCAATGCGTTCTTATGTTGCAAATGGAAGTGTCTGGCGTCTTCCTCGTAAAGATACGATGGGGTCAAATCGGCACCTCCGCCAAACCACCATCCGGTAAGTTCTCCTGTAGTGGGATCGCTTGTTTCAAAATAACGATAGTTCAAGTGGGTGGTTGGTGCATGTGGATTATGGGGATGAATCACTAAACTTAACCCACAGGCAAAAAAATTGACACTTCCGTCTTCCGCTTTGCTGTGAAGGTTTGCGTGA
This sequence comes from Suzukiozyma manassasensis, assembly GCA_030569175.1. Classification (NCBI taxonomy): domain Eukaryota; kingdom Fungi; phylum Ascomycota; class Pichiomycetes; order Serinales; family Debaryomycetaceae; genus Suzukiozyma; species Suzukiozyma manassasensis. The sequence goes on along the minus strand of JAJMKC010000001.1, from coordinate 463,006 downwards.
TCAGCTTTCATTCTTGCCACTGCCTCTTTTGGTAACTTTCCGTGAACAACGGAGATATTGACGCCCCCTTTTTCAAAAGTCGTTCCATTTTGTAATACCATTGATTGGCCACCACCACCTTTGTCGCCTCTTTGCCATGTATCAGTGTGGAAGTCAACAGTGTCGAAACTAGCAATGCCTTGAGTAATTTCCTTTTGTTTCAACCTAACAAGAGCTTCCATGCGCTCCCTAATAGGGAGGCTAGTGTCGTGTATTTGATTTGATTCTACCATGATGTGTTACAATTTTGTGTTAACCCCGACAGTAGATTTTTTTAACTGTATAAATATCCGATTCTAGTGGTGACCAATAATTTTTTCACCACAACAAAATCAGATGATTTTTGTATTGAATTTTCCCACTTGTATAGGGCCACTTTTCTACTGATGCAATGTTACCATGGTATTCCGGGAAGTTATAGTTTGATTCTTTATTATTATTTAACATGTAAACCAGTTATCATAAAGCTTGTTTATCCAAGAAAAAATACGAAATTGAATTGGGTATTATATACTGAAATTTTATGTTTTCGCTTGCTTGTTTTTTTCTCTGTTTCCTTTAGGCACTCTAGCCAACCAGTAGAGAAACACCGTCAAAAACACGTTAACGAAAACGAAGCAAATGAAAATACCATAATTTCTCCATCTTTGTCCAAATTCGGCATTAGCACCGTTCAAGAAGGTGTTGGTTTTTGCCATTTGACAGAATTCACAGGTTGTAGTCGAAGCACTGTCCACCAAGTATCCTCCCGCAGCCAGAATGTACTTACTCATGTATTCTCCACAAGTCTGTCCAGAAGGTGGTTTAAAGTGTAAGAGTTCTTTAGCAGCGCACGTAACATCCGTATTGGCTAACCCAGTAGCTAAAATACCTTGAACCAAATATGTGAATGGATTACATCTGTACATGAAGATCCAGAATCTTGGCATAGCATCAGGACCTGCTAAAACACCACAGAAGTTCAAACACATAGTAAAAAGCAAAACAGCGATATTGGCAGCGTTTTCTGCAATCTCATTGAATGAAGCGCAAGCGTGACCCATTGTTGAGATATAAACATAGAAGCCAATTATGTATAACCACATTAATATACCTCGAGAATTAACTGAGTCAGTAGGAACAGCATTTTGGTAAAATCCCACAGGGAAGTACCAACATAAGAATGATAGTGTACCAACAATCATTTGAGCAGGGATTTCCGACGTAATCTGTGCCAAAATAAAGGTCACCCAACTGAATGTTCTGGAGGGTGCTTCTCTAACCTCATAAATCTCTCTTTGTCTGACGTAGTATGGTAACATCTGTTGTATTAGAGTATTGAAGGGCATGAACGACATGAATATAGCAAACATTTGGTTCTGTAACCCTTGCAACGATTTGTCCGCTTTAAAGAACGAAAAACCGTTAAATAATGAAGCAGCAACAACTAAGAATAGTTTGGAATAAATATAAGATGGTGATCTCCAGTTCTGTTGAAATACTCTCCAGGTTACGATGAAAAATTGTTTCCAAAGTGGGCAGGCATATTTCAAATGGGAATCTTTTGGATCCTGTCTAGGAATCTTGACCAACTCTGTTTCCATATGTTCTAACTCTTTTTGAACGTCTCCGTATTCGGTGGAGTTCTTCCAAACTTCGAAGTAATCTTGATTAGCTTTCGACCCAGGAGCAGCACCAACAACTTCTAACATCCACTCGGCGGGGTTAGCTTCTGGTGGACACTTATGAGCACCATACTTTTCAAAATAATTGATTAAAGTTGTACAGTTTTCACCTAAGTCTCCGAAATACACGGTTCTACCCCCTTTTTGTAGAAACAACAATCTATCGAATTCCTGAAGTAAAATTGCCGAAGGCTGATGGATTGTACATAAAATTGCTTGACCATGATCAGCCAACTTTCTCATCAACTTACAAATCGACCACGCAGTTTGAGAATCCAAGCCAGAAGTTGGTTCGTCCAAGAATAACAACAATTTTGGTTTGGCAACTAATTCAACACCGATTGTCAATCTCTTTCTTTGTTCCACATTCAAACCTTCACCAGCAACACCGACTAATGCGTCCGCATACTTCAGCATTTCCAATAAATCAATGATGTATTCCACATAATCTTCTTTTTCCTTTTTGGAGACATGGTCAGGTTGACGTAAATAAGCAGAAAATCTTAACGCTTCACGGACAGTATTCGTTGGTAAATGCAAATCTTGTTGTTGACAGTATCCAATAGATCTTTGGAAAGAGTTGTCCAATGAATGACCATTGACCATTCGAACACCTTCAGACACAATACCTGAAGTAACACGTTCCGACAAACAATTTAACAACGTAGTTTTACCTGCACCAGATGAACCCATCAACGCTGTCAACTGACCTGGCTTGACCCAACCATCAACGTGGTCAAGGATAACTCTGTCTTCAGCTTTGATTTTAACCTGATAAGTTAAGTTTCGCCAATGGAAAATTTGATCTGATGATTGCAATTCACTGTCCTCGCCCTTGTCAGGTTTTTCAGCCTCAAGTTGATCATCGAGGGATATCTTTTCGTTGTCGGTCATCTTGGCGTTTTCGATATCAGGTTGTCGAGATTCATGTTTCTCAGAAACCTTTCTTCGTTTTTTCAAGTCACCACGCAAAAACAATGTAATTTCACCTTTCTGCATAGCACCCTTATTTAATTCAGTCAACAAGACATATACAAACAAAAAGAAGACGACAAAACCAATAGTAATCCCAATGTTTCTCCACTTATGTCCGTTCGTGTACTCGTAAGCCTCGAAAACATAAGTTGAACCTTGAACGAAATTGTTACCTGGTACAGCACCAACAGTAGAACAAACGCGATTGTCCTCAGAAATATTTTCATATGATGCACCGTTAGGAACATAACTTGCACAACCAAATTCACGATTGTGAAATTCATTGACCATTAATGATTCAAAAATATAACCAACAGGATTGATGTAATGAATCCATTTTGACCATCCCAACATACTTGGAACCGGGATAACAAAACCAGTAAAAATAGTCATTGCTAACAACAAAACAGTGGCAGGAGTCATGGCACCTGGTAAAGATGTTGAGACAGCACCAATTGATCTAAATAAATGGGACATGGTTAATGTACATAAACCACAAGTTAGCCAGTAGAAGAAGAATCGCCCTGGATTTCTTCTAAAGTTAACCATAAAATAGAAAATGAAGTTGAAACCTGTGGACATCAATAACTTTACAGGTAATTCGGATATGATTGAAGCAAACGCATCCGCAGCTGGACGATACAATGCAAACTTTTTATGTTTTTCGACAATTGGTCTAGCTTCGAATAATGACATAATTTCCAATAACGATGCAAATGCATTGAACAAAACAGCAAAAAACATAGCTGCACCACGAAAATAGAACGAGCTAGTGGTTTGACTTAAATTGTAGAACACCGAAGATAGAATTAAACCCATAACAACTTGACCAAATATTGAAACAAGTGGAATAGACGGATCTCCTTTGATACGCAAGAAATTTCTGTGTACAATATATCTCACTTGCATAAAGAAAGAGACAGTGTATGGTGACTTTGGATTTATATGCTTGGATTGCCTGGCAACATGAGATTCTTTATATGTCTCACGGATATTACCCGTTTTGGACTGAGAGATATGTGTATCAATTTTTTGGATCAATGCAGCATATTCTGGAGATCTTTTCCATGCTTCCTCGAATTCTTTGGCAGACTTTGGCACCTTACCTTCAAAACCTGGTCTTACAACTCTTTCTGAAGGATTTGTCAACGAGGTCAAGAAATCTGCAGTAGTTTGTCTTTGAGGACACTCCCAACCCATTCTGATGAAGAAATCTTTTGCTTCATCAGCTTTACCAAAGAAAATTTGGTAACCCTCGTATAAAAGAATAACATTATCGAAAAGATCATAAGCATCTTGGGAACATTGGTAAATTGCGATTAAAGGTGTTGCGTTCAAGATGGCTGCTGAAGTTTTTAAGGCCCTAATAAATTCTAGTGCGGTAGCAGAATCTAAACCTCTAGTTGCGTTATCCCAACATTGTAAATTTGCACCAGATAATGATAATTCGGCAATCGAGACTCTCTTTCTTTCACCACCAGATACACCTCTGATGAAATCATTTCCGACATTTGTATTTCTAGTGTGAAGTAAACCATAAGTGGCCATATAAACTGACGCCATGTGTTTGGCATAAGTTTCTCTATCGATGCCGGGTCCTCTGTTATGGGGAGTTCTCATTCTAGCAGCGAATTCCAAAGTATCACCTACTGTTAAATGAGGGAAATGAACTTCTGTTTCGGCAGAGTACACAACATCACCTCTATGATGCTTCAGAATTTCTTCTTGTGTCAATCCATCGTAAGAAATTATAGACTCCTCACCAATGTTGAACCCAAAAGTATTAACAGCAATTGTTTTCAATAAAGTTGAACAACCAGAACCAGGTCTACCCAAAACCACAGTGAGTTCACCAGGTTTCAATATAGCGTCCATTGGTTTCAAGATGTCAAAAAAACGAGAAGGATCAGTCTTACGGGCATTTCTTGTAAAGTCGACAAACGTCTTCCAAAGGAAACTAAACACCGTTGGTTGATAATCAGAGTCTGATGCAACCCCATAGGCTCTCAAATCCCTGTAGGCTATACCCAATTTAGAAGGCTTATAGTAATCTGGATCGGAATCATACAACATACGGATATTCTTCACCCAAAACTTAGCATCGAAATCAGGAGAATTAGGATCTAATGAATCCATCTGGTCATCATTGTATGGAATTACTCCAGGAACTGACGACATGTGACTGAGATATTTCTTCAACGCAGCAGACGACGCGATGGAATCCCTACGGCCACCTAACGAGTCATTGGTATATACTTTCGCGAGAGACTGGATATCTTGGTTTGCTTTTTCGTTGAATCCCTGATATTCATTGATGGAGTTGACTTCTGACTGGTCTGAGTTCTTAGCTAAAGAATTCTCAGAAGTCATAGTGCACTCTTCAATATACAAACAATACCAGGTGTTTTGTGGTAACACAAATATGTAATTGAACTAAGTGATTCAAGAATTTACTTAAAGTTGTTATAGACAATGAAGTGGTGGAGCAAGTCTTGATATATATAGATATACGCCGGATAAATTTACGTTTCATTTTAACCGATTTCCGAATGAGGCACGGGGATGGAAAAATTTCACCACTTAGGTCGCGAGGCTGAAGTCGGAACGGAGGATCTAGTATTACCGAACCAAATTTCAGATGGGCATAGATGTAAACAACAGTATCAACGATGCTCTCGCCGTATTGTTTACTGGTTGTCGTTAGAGTTCTTTACTTTGCTATCTACAACAAAGAATATGAAACTATGTCTTGATTTTTACCTTAATGGTTGCTTGCTACTAGTAGATGAATTTTAAGGAATTTTCGAATTGCTTAAATGAGATTGAACTGACTAATTAGAAGTCGGGTTTGCGGTCTGATTTAGGTATCCGCATGTTTTGGTTTTGCATATAATACGGCATTTCCTAACGGAGATAACATCTTTGTTCGACAGGGCCCCATAAAATTTCTTTTCTATAAAAGATGTTCCAAGAATTTTACAAGTAACCACTAGCAGTCCGCCAAGTAGGATGCATACAGTCTTTCCCAAAATTGAACGAGACGCGAGTTTTTCGAGTGGCAAAAGACTGATGTATGTTATCCATAATTTACGACGACAAAAGTCGTCCTGCAACTTAACTTTCGCTGAAAGTGTCTTATCGGGAACGGGATCTTTGTACTTTCCTCTGTGTTGAGCTTTTTTGTTTTTAAGACATATGCCATTCTGCACACTGAAGAATGGGTGATGATGAATTTGGTCTCCCACCAGATACGCTGTGCCTCAGACCTACCTTTTTGAAGCCAATGATTCGTTCGTGAAGCATCGCCCCAGAAACCACCACTCACTTCAACTTTTGGCACATTATACGATGGCTATTATAATGGATGAATGCAGAGTGTATGTACGTCGCGTGGATCGTTTACTCACCGGTTTTAGGTTAAAGCATTCTACTTCAGAAGATAGTTTACGTAGTGGTATAGTTGGCTTCACACCAACTGTTGTGATGCCAACATTAGACATGGCGCCTTCCCCGTAGCCATATAGTCATGAATTAAACCATGATTGTTACCACTCACACTACCTTCAAACTCCACACTTGAGTGAAAGTATTGGTTGAAATTATCTCCGCTTGAATTACGTCATATTCATCGTCGTATATTTTCAACGCCGTGATTCCAATACATTTTTCTCAAGCTTATAATTTTATTTTCAACGGGATGCATTCTGTTTGCTGGAACTTGAGAACCATGAGAATTTCAGCATTGATGGTGCAATTAATAGCAATACAAGCGAAAGCTTTGCTTCACCATCATCAGTCGTAATACAATGTAAATTTCTTTTATGGTGAGCAGCAGTCATGGATTTACTGGAGCTACATATTTTTTAAATCCCTAAAAGTGCATTCATTGCTTTATCGTGCCTTGTAGATTCTTGCTATACGGATCTTGTTCGTTCACATCAAGCGTAAGGGCATGATCATGTTTGATTTAAATTATCACTTTTCTCGTTGTCTACTTCATCAGATACTAAGTACCACAAAGGGTTGAAATTACTACAACGAAGCATGGTGTGAAACAATTTAGTTGTATTAGCCATAATCAGACTCGGTACCTCGAATCTAGAACATTACGCAAAGTTCAGAGAATTTGAGTTATTTTTTGGTAACTCCTGATCTTATTCTTGAAGTCTCTATTCAACTGCTTGTTATGCATGGAACAAAATTTTTCCGGCTGCCAAATTCGAAATTGGGGAATTGTTGAAGTGCTAGAAGTACGAAACATCCTCAAATATGTTTTCAAGTGATTAGCATTTTCATCTACCCTCATTTGTGCATTATTTTTAGTCTCTGAAAGCATATAAAAGACTCCCTTTCTTCAGAACACAATGCAGCCAGTGCTTTACATTATTCAATTCATATGATGTATTGCTTTGTTTTCTCAAAACTTACAAAAGTTTGCAACAATATGAAAAAATGGACATACACAACTGGTGTATCCTAACAATCTTAAATCATAACTCATGAATAAACAACTTAGATTAAAGACAAAAACTGTAAATTAAAACTACAACCTATTTGGCTACACGAGATTAAGTCATGACACTATTTACTGAGGTTTCTAAGTCCTTAAGGTTTGGTTTGACGTTATTGATACACAGGGATACTGACATATTTGGGCATAGTTAGGCACGTATTCTTTCGATATTCAAGAAACAGCATAGCTTCGTCATTGTGGGAAATCTTCTAACAGAACTTTTTATGTTTTAAGTCTCCTAATTGAAGGCTTTGAATCAGTTCTTTTTGCTTAATCGTACTGTTGGATTGCGAAAGAAAAATATTGACCTTATTTATCACAAAAAGTATTTTACCCCCTAACTGAAGGGATTTAATGCTTTATATTCTAGAATGTACCACTAAACTATATAACCAATCAGTCTGGAAGCAAAAAGAGGTGGAAAAACACACCCTGATTTGATTATTTTGTTTTTATTTTTAACTTTTTTTTAATTTTTTTTTTAACTGAAATGCATTTATTGCTTTATAATCTTGAGTATATAACTAAACTATATAGTCAATCAGTTTGGAAGGGAAAATACATAAAAAATTTCTAATTTTAATTTTATCGAAACACGCTACAGCCGAGATGATTTTTCAAAGATTTTCTAGATAACATAATATGGTCCCTTGGCCCAGTTGGTTAAGGCGTGGTGCTAATAACGCCAAGATCAGCAGTTCGATCCTGCTAGGGACCATATTTTTTTAATTCAATCTCGCAGATTGCAACCTAGAAGATGCGCGCGATCTGTTTTGATTTCATATTTTGTTGTCTTTGCAACAACAACAGAGAAACCCATTTGAAAACTTGATCTGTGTTCAATTAGTGGGCTGAGAATCATCAACACTATATTTTCTCCAAGTTTTTTTGTCATAGTCCACAATTCTTGTACATGCTGATTTTATAAAGGCAGAGTTTCTCTTCAGCAATAGCTATAAAAATTACGAATGGAATGGAGGAACTACATGATAATGAGACGGATTTGACCTCAGTAGATGAATTATCAAAGTTCATTAATAACTTGGTGCAAATTTCAACCAAGGATCATCCTGTGAAAATCAATTGTTCTTTGTTGAGCAAGTTCATCGACAACCACAATCACGATACAATTTATCTAGTTGGACTGGAGCATGGATATGATATGATCAATGAGTTAGCCACTTTACAACCATCGTTTATCATTGTCAAATCTAAAGGCAAACTAAGGGCTGATCTCAACTTGGGCGATCAATTAAGTACTATTAATGTTCCATCGTGTGGCAAAGATGAATCCTACAATGCATCCATCGAGAATCTTCAGGATTTGATAAAGCTAGGATTGTCATCTTACTTTGATTTGATTACTACCAATGAGTTTCAGGGAAACTCAAACTTGATTGTACAAACTAAGAAAAAGTTTCAGGAGTTATCATTGTCCTTACAACATTTACAGCAGAGGATACAGGTGCCAGTTCTTCTGCTATCTGTTCATCCAAAAATTGTACTGTTGATTGATGAATACGAAGATGCCACTGTCGACGCATTGATTGATGACTCGCAATTCTTGAATGAATTGTCCACTGTAGTGAACAAATGGATCAAGGAAATTCAATCTGTAACTCATTTGAATCATGACCCGTTTGACAGTGACTCTATCCTTGATGAAATTCAATTTTGGAAATCCATGGAGTCCGCTCTACTATCCATAAATTCTCAAATTAATTCGCCTGAGGTGAAAATGTCCCTCGACATCTTGAGCAAAGCAAAGAGGTTTCATATAACTTTAAGTTTTCAAAATGATACAGGCTTGAATGACAAACTAGCTCAAACCAAACTATACAATTCAGTACTTAGAGAGTTACCAATAGAGGAACTAGCTACTATCTCGTTTGAGCCTGACGTATTGGACAAAACGGCATTTGCAGCAAATACAGTATTCAATCATTTGAGAATCAAATTGAAAAACTCAACCTCATACCCCGTATTAAGGTCAGTGCAGCTTATTGAATTACTTATATCGGAGGTGGTGAACAAAATAACCTCAATTTTACCTAATTTTTCTTTAATTTCATCGCCATTGGCCACATTCATAGAGGTCCAATCTATGATAAGTACTAAAGTATTTGAAACTTTGGACTACAATATCAACTTAATGGTGAATATTATTAGAGAGACAATCCGCAAACGTCAAGAGAAGTTCATGGTAGTGAAGATCAACCATGAGCTGTATGACAAACTAAAAGAAAGATTTCGAGAACTAAATGATTTTCTTGTAAATCATCACCAATTATTATCATTGCTTGAAGTTTTTGAACAATCAAGCTCATTTGACCAATCAAAGAATTTGACAGATGCATACAACAAATACATTCTCCCTGTTGATACGTTTGATATTTCAGCCCTGGGGCAAAAAATTTGGTCCATGAACCTTGCATTGTACAATCAAGTGTCCAAGAAGTGCGTTTCATTTGTTGTATCAGAATTAAATCACCAATTTAGTGATTGTACAAGGTTTTCGGAGTTTTTAATTGTTTTCGACAAATTTAGATTTGTGAATTCTGAGACCACAGATAGCTTCCTCCAACTTATAAGTGACGAGTACAAACTACAAATTTTAAGTGCAGCTGAAAAAGAATTGAATAGAATTACTGAAGCATACTCCAACTCCAATTCTAGGTTGTTTGAATCAATAACGTCTTTGGACAAGTTTAACAAACATGTATTTTATTCACAGGAGAAATCTGTGGTATCAGTTCTCAAATACAACATATCTTTAATTTCTAAAGTTGAATTTTACTTGCAATCACTCCAGCGATTGTTGGGGTTGAACTGGAACAAGTATTCTTTGGGAATCAGAATAGACCAAAAAATATCTGCATTTTTAAAAACCTTAGATACAAATAAGATTTTCGATGATTGGTTGAACACTCAAGCAAGCAAATTGTTGAATATTGAGAAGCGTGGGCCCGCAATCAAAATTATACAAACCGGTAATGAAAATAAGTTTGACTTAATATTGAATTTTGATTTCTCGCTAGTGCAAGTTTCTCAGGACCTTCCGGACTTGTCTTGCTTAGGATTCAAGATCCCAGTGTCCCTACTAATTCAATTCAAAAGGGTTAACAAGATTTACCCGTTGATAGTTGGGTTACTGCAACACATTAAAATCTTGAAGCGCGTTGTTGTCTCCCACATCGAGGTAGACCCAGGTTTTGCCTTTGCTCTCGAAAACCAAAAGTTGAAAGTTATTGAAGCGTTGGTCCTTTTGCTGCAAGTTGATTGGATATATCTATCTCAAGCAATTGACTTGAACTTACTTCAAGCTAAGGAATCTACAATAAGCGAAAACTCGTTAGAAATCACTTCGTTGAAATCTTTAAACAGATTTCAAGATGAAGTGAACATTTTGTATACACAAACGAACAAGCTTTTACAATTCAGTAACTCAATACTGAATTACTTATCCCAACTTGCGAAATGTTCATTTAACAGAAAATCGATTCAGTCGTTATGTCAACAGCTAGGTGAAGAGATTTCGACTCTTTTATCCTTCATCCCAGAAATTGCTGTTGAATTGATAGACGACGTCAATCAAAGAGTTGAAGATATTTTGTTAGCAAAATGTGAATATCAATTGTCAATTGTTCTTGACCACATAAAGTTGAGAGAAAGCAGTGTTACAGATTTGAATAATTCAGGGAATTTGTCAAAACCCCACCTTGGCCCACCAATTTCTTTCATTACGGTGATAGAGCATTCCATCACAACTCATGATCAATTGTTCAAAGTCAGTCCACCTTTTGCAGATAGCAAAAAACTTCTACTCGAGACCTTGAATAACATTTTGAACACAATAGAGCAACAACCTGTTATAGGCAGCAAAGGTTATTCGACCTACAAATCGAGCAAAAGCACTCGCGCCCTGAATTTAGTTTCGGCTATACTTAAAGAACTTGATGCATTGTTTGAGTTGGGAAACCAATACTTGAGCAGATGGAAGTTACTTCAGAGCGTATGGGAACTTGATCTTAACTCATCTGAAGATTTGAGTAGGTTATTTTTGAACTCGAACCCAAATTTGTTGACGTTTAAAGAAGCTTTGCTTGAAACCATACAATTGGGAACGATATTTGACAACTCTGAAGGTTATGTATTATTGGGTAACCGATTTTTGAAGATTAGCTTCGTTAAAGTTCAAGCATTGACTAGTTTGAAGTTTGATAGATTTAAGAAGGAGTTGCTTGCCATATTTGCTAAGACACTACAAGGGGATATTGATGATCTAACAAAAACAATGAATGAAGCAAAAAAAACCTTGTCCGTGAAACTTGACATTCACGCGCAAATCTTCAAGGTGGTTACCAATTTGAATAACTACTTGACATACAAAAACAAGCTACAAGGGTGGTGCGAGAAGTTATCTCTTTACAAGCAGTGTCAGTTGTTACTTCAAAAGCAAAGGTTCAAATTTCATACAGAATGGACGTATGCCGAACAATTGGAAGGAATCATTTTGTCGATTGAAGCATTATTGTTGTCAAAAGAAAAAAATGTTGCAGAGAACCATGAGATTATCGTTTCCAAGATGGTTGCTGAAGAAAAACGAATGAATGACAACATAGTGTCTTTGTTGCAAGACTGGGAATCAAAGAAGCATTTATCCAACGCTTTGAATCCATCATCAGCCATATTAACACTATCTAATTTTGAAAACAAACTTTTAGAATTAGAAGGATCATCAGCGCAGGTTAAAGGCATATTGAAGTCATTAAACGTGCCTATAGCACAAAATCATGTTCTTGATGGCGTCATGGATGAAATCAAACTTCAAAAGTCGGCCTGGTCTTCGATTAATACTTTATGGGATGGCCTTGAGCGGATAAAAGCGTTCAAATGGAATTCTATTTCATCTCGTGAACTCCGTCAAAACCTAGATAGTTTGATTTCACTTTCTAGATCGTTTTCCAGCAATACCCGGCAGTATTCCTCTTTTGATGAAATCCAAAGCGAAATAAAATTGCATCTTAAAACATTTCAGTTTATTCAGAATTTGAAATCTGAATCGATGAAATCAAGACATTGGGAAGCTTTGTTCCAGCAACTTGGAAAACACGATATAGTTTTTGAATCATTGACGATGGGCGACGTGTGGAATTTGAACTTCACGATCAATGACATCGCAATCAACGAGATGTTACTCCGTGCCAATAATGAACAAACAATCGAAGATAACTTGAACAAAATCATTCGACAGTGGTCAAAAACAACATTTGAGATGTTTATTCATAAAAACAAATATCGATTGATCAAGAACTGGGATACGCTTTTCGATCAATGTAATGCAGATATCAACACTTTATCTAGTATGAGGAATTCTTCATACTTCGGTGCGTTTGAGCAAGAGGTAACTGAGTTGGAGCTGAAACTAAACACAATGTATCTCATATTTGATACGTGGATCGACGTACAACAAGAATGGTTGTACTTGAATGGTGTTTTTGGCAACCAAGCCAACGAAATCCAAACCATACTACCTACAGAATCTGTGAGGTTCACAAACGTTTCATATGAATTTTTAAGTGTAATGAAGAGAACTTTCAAATTGAACATTGTTATGGACATTTTACAAATCACAGATTTTCACAGCAATTTGGAGAAGATATTGGAAAACTTAACAAAAGTACAGAAATCTTTGGCGGACTATCTTGAAAAGCAAAGAGAATTATTCCCTAGATTTTATTTTGTTGGAAATGAAGATCTACTTGAAATTATTGGCTCAACTGGCGTCGACCAAATTAACAAGCACTTCAAAAAAATGTTTGTTGGGATTTCCTCTGTTACTTGTGACCAGGAAAGTTCCAGGATAGTTGCTGTAAACAGTGACCAGGGTGAAACTTTGGAATTGACACTGCCTATTCTGTTAATCAAATACCCAAGATTGAATGAGTGGTTATCACGTTTAGAGCTTGAGGTGAAATTGACGTTAGCTAATTTGACACATATGGCTGTTACAAAGTATGATACATTATTGACTGAGCAAGGCACGGTAACGCTTGATTATTTAGTTGCAGAATTTCCTAACCAAGTATGTGTGCTTGCATCTCAGATTTTGTTCACGAAATGGGGAGAAAAAGCTATTCAAGAGAAAAAAGTGACTGAACTTCGTGATCGATATGTTGAAATCATTGAAACTTTGAGCAAAAAAATTCACTCAAGTAATGGTTACATTGAAAAAAAGAAAATTGAGCACTTGATCATTGAATCTGTACATCAACGAAATATTCTTGACTGTCTCTCGAACTCTAAGTCGGATCTGGAAACCCAGCATATTTGGAATATGCAACAATTGTTCTACTTGAAAGTTGACGCCAAAAATCAGCTACATAGTTTGAAAATCAGACACGCGAACTCGGAGCTCCATTATGGATTTGAATACTTGGGAGTTCCCGAAAAGCTTGCTTACACCCCATTGATTGATAAATGCTTTTTGACGATGACTCAAGCTTTAGAGCTCAAACAAGGGGGTTCACCTTTTGGCCCTGCTGGCACAGGAAAGACAGAGACTATTAAGGCACTTGGTAACAATTTAGGTAAAATGGTCTTAGTTTTTTGTTGTGATGAATACTTCGATTATCAGGCTATGGGAAGAATTTTTTTGGGTTTGTGTAAGGTAGGGGCTTGGGGATGCTTCGATGAATTCAATAGACTCGACGAAAAAATTCTTAGTGCCATTTCGAGTCAAATTGAAACGATTGAACATGGTTTGGCTAATCCCGATTCAGAAATTGAAATTTCTGGCAAATCTTTGAAATTGAATCCGGAAACAGGGATATTTGTGACTATGAATCCTGATTATGCTGGAAGGTCAGAGCTTCCAGAAAACTTGAAAAAACTATTCAGAAGCTTTGCAATGATTAATCCAGATCGAGAAACAATTGTTGAGGTTTTGTTAAGTTCTCAAACATTCAAAAATGCTAGGGAGTTATCGACACTAATTGTTCCACTATTTTTGAATCTAGAGACTTTAACCAGTAAACAATCTCATTACGATTTTGGATTACGAGCATTGAAATGTACTTTAAACAGGTGTGGAGATATACGAAGAGGCTCGTCTAAGTTTCATACAAAAGAAGTGGAATTTCTGATTGTCTTACAAAGTATCGATGAAACAATAAGGCCAAAATTAATCTTGAGTGACGAGAAAATCTTAGACGATCTAGAACAGAAATACTTTCCTGAGATCAGCTATGATACCTCTGACACTTCTGAATTTTTGGTGGAAGTTGAGAAGTACGCATTGGAAAATGGACTAGAGCCGACTGAAACGTGGAAAAAGAAAGTCATGCAGCTTCGACATATCCAGAGATCAAACAATGGTATTGTTTTGGTCGGGAAGTCTGGATCAGGAAAATCCACCGTGTGGAGACTGGTGTTATCGTGCCTATCGAAAATGGATGGAACTGACAGCTTGTCGTTCATAATAGATTGCAAAGTTTTATCAAAGGAGCAAATATATGGCTCATTAAACTTGGTTACTCGTGATTGGACTGATGGTTTGTTCACTGGCTTGGTACGAAGAATTATTGGAAATTTGAGAGGTGAACTATCAAAAAGGGTTTGGATTATTTTCGATGGAGACATTGATCCCGAATGGGCTGAAAATTTGAATAGTGTGTTGGACGATAACAAGTTGTTAACTCTTCCCAATGGAGAACGTCTTTCCTTGCCGCCAAACATCAAACTTGTTTTCGAGGTCGACAATTTAAATCATGCAACACCTGCCACTATCACTAGATGCGGTATGGTCTGGTTTGAGTCGCCAATCTTGTCAATGAATTCTATATTGACATCACTTTTAAAAGACACGCAATATGCGAATATGGACATCAACAATGAAATAGCTCCCCATCCAGTCGAAAATACGAAGCACCATAAGTTTTTTATCGCAAGTGCAATTGAAACCATTGATCTAAGTTTTATCTATGATGTTTTCAATGAAGTAACAAAATACAAACACGTCATGGAGCTAACGATAAACCGGGCCATGTCTTCATTTGTAACATTATTGAAAACATACTGTCGCAAGTTTGTTCAATTTTTCGTCACAAATCAAGACATTGACCCAGAATACCTGCGAAAGTATATTCAGAAAGCTGTTTTATCATCCATTGTTTGGTCATTTGCTGGTGATATGGATGCTACAAATCGGGACATTTTCGCAAGGTTTGTTGCAAAATTTGATCGCTTTTCTTCATTGGAAGAGATTGATAGTACTAATTCTCTACTGGATTTTGATATTAGTTTACCAGATGGTGACTGGGTACCCTGGACCTCAAGGGTTGAAACTCTAGATCTTGAACCACATCAGGTAAATCCAAACACTGTAGTACCCACAGTTGACACCGTTCGAAACGAGAACATGATATACTCGATACTAAATGAACACAGAACAGTGATATTATGTGGTCCTCCAGGATCAGGAAAAACTATGACTTTACTTGGAGCATTAAGAAAATCTCCCAGCATGGACTTGATTTCTCTCAATTTCTCGAAGGAAACTACTCCAAAAGCGTTAATGAAGTCATTAGAGCAATATTGTGAGTACAAGAAATCAAGCACTGGAATGGTACTCAAACCCAGAATTAATGGGAAATGGATTGTTGTTTTCTGCGATGAAATCAATCTTCCAGAAGTTGACAAGTATGGTACGCAAAGGGTCATAGCATTGATCAGACAAATGATTGAACAGGGCGGATTTTGGGATGCCAAAAAGCATTGTTGGGTCTCACTATTTAACATTCAAGTTGTTGGAGCATGCAATCCTCCCGAGGACCCTGGACGTAACGTACTTAGCGAAAGATTTTTGCGTCATGTGTCGTTGCTTATGGTGGATCATCCTGGTGAAACGTCCTTGAGACAAATTTATAAATCGTTCAATTTTGCCGTGATGAAATACGCACCAGACTTGCGAGGCTTTACTGATGCAGTAACAAGTGCTATGATTGATGTGTACCTGGAATCCAAATCGAACATATCGACTAGCATACAGAATCATTACATATATTCACCTCGTGAACTAACTCGTTGGTCGATAGGGCTCCGAGAAGCTATGAAAAACTCAGATTACTTCGAATTTTCGCCTCTTATTAGACTATGGTATCATGAAGGATTGAGGTTGTTCTACGATAGGTTGGTTGGCGAATGGGAGAGAAATTGGACGAAAGCTCTTTTTGATCGAGTGATAAGAACCCACTTTCCAAATATAGATACGAGAACAACGCTAAGGGAACCTATTTTTTTCTCAAATTGGTTGAGTCTGGGATATGAATCTGTAGATGAAGTGGATTTGATCTCGTTCATTTCGGAGCGGTTAAGAGTTTTCTGTGAAGAAGAGGTTGAAGTTGACTTGATACTTCACGAGAACCTCTTGGATCATGCATTAAGAATTGACAGAGTCTTACGTCAAGAACAGGGTCATATGATTCTAGTTGGCCCATGTACCAGCGGCAAGACCACATTAGGTAAGTTTGTTGCTTGGATGAATGGCCTCAAAGTTATTCAGTTGAGAGTAAACAAAAATTATGGAATAGAACAATTTGACGCATTGTTACGAGATATCCTCTTGAAATGTGCGCGTGGTGAAAAGATATGCTTCATAATTGATGAGTCTAGCATCTTGGAAACATCTTTTATCGAACGAATGAATACATTGCTAGCAAATTCTGAGATTCCAGGATTATTTGAAGATGACAATTATAAAAGTTTGATGAGCATGTGTATCGAGCAATCCCAAATGCAAGGGTTGCTCATTGATTCGGAGACTGAGCTCTACTCCTGGTTTTCATCACGGGTATCACAGAATTTACATGTTATTTTTAACCTTAGTAACCTCGACCTGTCAAATCTTCCACAAGTTGTGTCATCTCCAGCTTTATTCAACAGGTGTGTCCTTAGTTGGATGGGTGATTGGTCGATAGATTCGTTAGTTGAGATGGCAACAAAGCTAATAGAGCCAATTCCAGTGGATTCATCGGATTATGAGGTACCCGCAAGTTTCAAAACTCTAAGACACGCTCCAGTTATAAACTTCAGGGAAGTTTTGGTTGATACAATGATTTATATTCATAATTTAGTATGGGATACGGATATTAAGGTTCAGAGAGTACCAAAGCAATTTTTAGAATTCATCTCCAATTTTATTGACATCTTCAATACGAAGCAGTTTGCACTTGAAGAAAATCAAAGACACGTCAGCACAGGTCTTGACAAATTAAGGGAAACAGTCATTGAAGTAAATAAAATGAAGGAAGATCTTTCAATCAAGCTGGCCAGTCTAAAAGAAAAAGACGATGAAGCTAGACTAATGCTAAACAAAATGCTTACAGAACAAAACGAAGCCGAGCGAAAACAAGAGTTCTCTCTTGCCACACAAGTAGAATTAGAGAAACAAGAAAAAGAAATAGAGAAACGAAAATCTACGGTTTTGCGAGAACTAGAGCTTGCAGAACCAGCAGTCCTTGAAGCTCAGAAGGGCGTTGAGAATATAAAAAAGCAACATCTTACAGAAATTCGAAGTATGTCCAACCCTCCTGCTGCAGTGAAAATGACTATGGAGTCAGTCTGTATTTTATTAGGATACAACGCATCAAGCTGGAGAGAAGTGCAATTGATCGTAAGACGAGATGACTTTATTCCAAACATTGTCTCTTTTGATAGTGATACTCAATTAACACCAGAATTGAGAACTTACATGGAAAAGACATACTTATCGCGTGAAGACTACACTTTCGAGGTTGTATACAGAGCAAGTAAAGCGTGTGGGCCATTAGTACAATGGGTCGTAGCACAGCTTAGGTATTCAAAAATTCTTCAACAAGTTGGTCCGTTGCGAGATGAAGTCAACATCTTAGAGAGTCGAACCATGAAAACTCGAGCTCAACTTATTGCGATACAACAAATGATTGAGGAATTGGAAACTAGTATTGAAAAATACAAAGAGGACTATAGTGAGTTGATAAGAGAAGCTGAAAACATAAAAGCAGAAATGAAAACTGTTGAAACGAAAGTCAACCGAAGTACAAAGTTGATCGATAACTTAACAACTGAAAGACAAAGATGGAAAGAAAGCATTGAAAGGTTTGGTTCACAAAGACAGCAGTTAATTGGTGATTCCTTGATAGCTGCTACCTTCGTCGTATACTGCGGTGTTCATGATCAAAAAGGTAGACTGACTATTATCAAAGTTGTAAAGTCGCAACTTGAAAATGTGTCCATTAATTTCGATAAAGCACTCACAATTGAAGACTCGTTGTCAAGAGGCAGAGACATCTTGGATTGGAAGAATAATGGATTGGATCAGGATAATTTGAATATTGAAAATTTTATCATAATGAAGTATTCAAACATTCCTTTGATAATCGACCCATCCAACTCCATTGTGGAGGTAATTGCAAATACCGAGAAACCGAAGAAAGCTGTAGTTACCAGTTTTTTGGACAATGCATTTGTAAAACAACTCGAAAATGCGTTGAGATTTGGAGGTACAATAATAATTCAAGATGCCGAATATTACGACCCCCTTCTAGATCCGATCTTGAGACAAGAAATCCAAAAAAATGGAGGACGATCCATTATCTATATCGGAGATAAACCAATCGACTACTCAAAGGAGTTTAAGTTGTATATGCATACACTGGATCCAAATATAACATTGTCCCCATTCGTTGCATCCAGAACCAGAGTGATCAATTTTTCAATTACCAGTGGAAGTTTGGAGAATAAAGTACTTGATTTGACCTTACAGGAGATGAGACCGAAAGTAGAGGAAAAGCGAAGAGAGATTATGTCATTAAATGGAGAGTATTATGCTCGCCTACATGCTCTTGAAGAAGAGCTATTATGCTCGTTAAGTGTTTCAAACGGAAATTTACTTGATGATGATTTCCTATTTGATACATTGGAGAGTTTGAAAGCTGAATCAACTCAGGTCGACTACAAAATAAGTGATACATTGGAAGTGTTGGATGCAGTTGAACAAACGAGAAATGAGTACTCTGATTTGGCTAATCATTCCTCACTTCTATTCTCCACCATACTGAAATTGAACAATTTAAGCAAGTTTTACAATTTCTCGTTATCTGAGTTTGTTTCGATCTTTATTGCAGTCTTAAGATCATGCGACAAGGATTGCAGTACTCTTGACATTGCAAAAGCATTGTACAAGGAAATATTTGCTAACATTGCTCCATCGCTAACGTATATTCATAGAATTGTACTAGCACTCATGTTAAAGTTGGACTTCTGTACCAATGAGTTTGGCGAAGCATTTAAAGCTGCTTTCATATTGATTCTAAACACAATCAGTGGCGAATTACCGAACAACTCGATTAGTCAAACGATAAGTGAAATTTTGGGAACTAACATTGACCCTAATGTAATATCAAAATCAGAGGTTGAGAGAGTTATTGGTGACAACAAAAGTCTTGCACATCTCAGGCAGCTTCAATGCTTGATTTTTTCGTTGATCGACTCCGAAACGACAAATTCGGTGATGGATGCAATTGCTAGTTTTACAGAGCACTTGTTTTCAGGATATGGAGGGTTTTCTTCGAAATACAACCTTGAGTATTGGATTGAACAGATGGAACCTCATAACATTAAGAATATTCTAGTTGTTTCGCCAAAAGGTATCGATCCTACTTTGAGAATTGAAGGTTTGGCCTACCAAATGAATGCGAAATTGGTGATTGTATCAATGGGATCAAAAGAAGGTGTTGAAAATGCTAATAGACAGCTTGAGGTCTCAGCAATACTGGGAAACTGGTTGATATTGCAAAATATTCAAATGTCGCCCGAATGGATAAACTCGATTGAGTCGAAGTTGGAAACGTTGTCGTGCAAACCAGGATTTAAATTATTCTTGACCTGTTCAACAACGTCCAACATCCCTACTGGTTTGATCACCAAGTCAAAAGTATTAACTTTTGAGAACCATCTTGGTTTAAAAGCGTCCATCCTAGGAATTTTCCGGTCAATTCCAAAACAGAAATTTGAACAAGCAAGTGGAATTTTGAAACACGTCTATCTTTTGCTTGTCATTTATCATTCAATTATCAGCGAAAGACTAAGATACTGTCCAATCGCATTCTCCAAGAATTATGATATAAATGATTCTGATTTTGAGGTTGGAACTCAATTAATTTCGAAGTTTTTCGGAAACAATATCACCTCAATTGCCTCTATTAACTGGTGCCAACTTTCATATTTGATCTCTGAAATTGTTTACGGAGCAAAAGTAGACGATTCAAAAGATCTACAATATTTTGTTGATTTAGGAAATTACCTATTCTCCTCAGCATCGTTCGAGCCGAATTTCAATTTGGTCAAGAATAAATTGACTGACGCGCTGAACGATGTATTGAATATGCCTGAGGGTACTACTACTGAAGCTTATGTGGATTGGATTGATTCGTTACGGAGTGACATACCATTGAGTTGGATCAATTTGCCAGAAAAGATCAACACCCTAATGAAGGAGAAGCAAACCGTGGAAGTTGCCAGGGACGTGGTGAATTTATGCAAGAGTTCAGTCTAGATATTTTATGCCAATTTAATACTACAGTCAAGATGTAAATTCAAAACCCGTTGTGTTAATCCCTACATAAACCAAATAAAAAATGAAAATTATTAAACCTAATCAAACAAAAAAATATTATTACATGCTAAATTTTGGAGGTTTGAATAACTTATTCGTCATCTTCTAAAGTTTGAGCGGCGATACGGTCTAAATCTCTTTGACCGTTTTCGGAGATTCTTCTACCACCCTTTGGAGAGATTTCCAAAACACCAATCTTTTGTAAAGATTGTAAGACTTTTCTGTTGATAGAACCAGAAGCGTCAGCGTGTCTGTGAGGTCTGAAACCTCTGTTGATGGCACCACCGTACAATTTGTTTAAAGCACCAACACCAACGTGTTTTCTTAAGTAGATGTGTCTGGCAACAGAAGCAGCTCTTTTGTAGAACCAAGTTTCAGCTTCTTGTGGTGGTAATTCATTACCAGCAGAAGTCTTGACGATATCAACGTAACCTGGAACTTCTAATTTACCTTGTCTTTGCAAGAATTGAGCGTAAGCGTTAATGAAATCTTGAGCAGGAACGTCTCTGTAAAATGTTAGTAACTTATGTCATTGAATTCTACGTCTTTACTGATACGGGCTACGATAGAGTGCAAATCAGGTACCAAATCAAAGTGATGAAGTGAAAAAATGATCGTTAAAATCACAATGGGAATCCTAACAATTGCTTTTCACCACACCACAATAACTTAATCTATAGACGTTTGCAAGAATTCGGAAAGAATTCTCTCTATCCACCACGACAGTTTAAAGACGTTCATGGTTGACGGTTAACATACCTAACTGATACACCGGCCATATTGTCTTTGCTGTAATCTAGGGTGAAGAAGTAAAACTGAAAATTTAAAATGCGGTTTCCATCACTTTTTATAATGAAGTGAAAATTTCGCAGCGCAACATACAGGAACTATGTTGATATGCGGATATGCATATAACCAGAGGGCTCCAGCCCTAATACGAATTCTCCAACACTAGACATCATTGAAGCAAAACTAGAAGCAGCCGATGTATGTTTGAATGAGCCCGATCACGCATGAAGCATTTTGTTATAACATTCGTTGATAGGGTCAGTGATCTTTTTTTTCAAAAAAATTCTCAACAAGTCGTAGAGAAAGAAGCCAAAGTGGGTGAGTGAAGTAAAAATAAAGACATCAAATGCAACAGAGTACCTCATGCAGCAAATTGTGAGATCAACTACACCTCCATAAATTTGTCCAAGCTTTGACAACATTCGTCTGAATGGTTTTCGGAATGGCTGCGAAAATGGCTGCGAAATTTCAACTTGATGAATTCAGTACAAGTGCCAATCTTGTGTCAGCAAAACTTCGACAGGTGACATCGCATAATGGCTTGTGTAATAAATATGACCAAAACCTAGTTACTCTATAAAATACGTATTAACTAATCCCAAATTCTGCTTAGTCTTCTTTGGTTGGTCGAATATTGTTCTAGCTCAACTTTCGCGGATTCCACTGACCAAAATCTAAAATCAGTCTTTGAGCTTGAGATTGTTGGTTTTAGTGAAACCAACATAATGTCGCCTTGATTCTGCTCAATGTCGTCGTGTGCATGCTGATACTGATGATCCAAAATGTTATAATAATCCATGATTGACACCTGAGTTGGATGCGGAATGTCTCGATATTGCGTGTATGTTACCTCAAAACAATCCTCAGCTCGGTACCTTGGTGAACTGAACGAAGCTTTACTCCACACTGCAACCGAATCAACTTTGGTTTTATTATGATCATAGCTCGCCAAAAGCGATCCGAAGTAATCTCTGTTAGCCATTTCTTCAGTGACAGACCAACACTTTTCTAAACTTATTCGTTTAATCCCAGTATACCTAGGATATTCGTTGCTCACGTAGCTGATGAAGTTAGTTATTAGGCTAAGAGCTTGTATAGTAGACTGGTCCACAACTTCGCCAAACTTGAACTGAAGATCTTCAACATGACATGAACTGACTATATGATGCAAAATACTTTTTAATCTCTGTGATAATTTGGGAATTGCCATGTAAGGTTCTACAATGACTAATGTGGACGGCGTGGACAAAGGGAAAACAGGAATATTTGTCGAGTTGGGAAAGTACAATTCATGAATAATCTGTAAGTCGATTTCAATAGTGCTGATATTCGCTAACAAGTCGACTAATTTCAAACCAGTATAATGACCACTACAGTATCCATACTTCTCGCAACTGTAAATTTTCCAATTGTGAAGGGATTGGTTGTCAACCGATTTGTGCGAGAACAAACGAATCACAAAGGTAGATAAATTGGGGCACGCATGTATGACTGTATCGAGCCAATCCAACATAATTTGATAATTGATCGTGTACGCTTGGTTAATGAATAAGTGGAATTGAGTTAATTTTGTGAAAGGAAATGTCGTCATAAACATACCTAAACGGTCCTGATCCACATCAGCTAGTTGTTCGAAATCTGCCAAAATATCAAGGCGATCAATCTTTGGTATCTTCAAGTTTTCCAATCGCATCAATGTAACTAAATTTATTGACAAATGCTTCAAAGTTTCAGGATATTCAGCTGCATCAATCGAGGTGGAAAGCGGCCGATCAAGTATCTTCAACAGAGTCAACCGAGAAAAATATCGGATATCATGGAGTAGTAGCGGATTGTCGCATTCTAATTGCGATATGAAATGGTTGCAACTAAAGGCAAGTTGATAATTTGATAGCTTGTGCAAAAGTTTGAAAGAATACTTTGCCTGATCAGCATACGTACACATGGTGAAGTTTTTCAATAACACTTCCTTCAAGAAGCGTCGGCTGTAACTTTTGCAATCAGAAAACTGGTATAGTGATTGGGGATTCTTAAATATACAATCTATCTGGTTGGCGCGAACTAGACTGAGATTATGGAATAGAATCGGCCCGAGTAGTATACGAAATGCAGAACAAGTAGATGACAAGTTTAGGAGTGAATGATAAGTTTCATGTCCCCCACAATGATTATAATTCAACGCAAATGCATACTGGGGGATATCAGTACAAGGAAGACCGGTGATACCGATACCATGGTCTGTCAAATAGATCACTATTTTGAAAATGATCTCGCGGGGAAAATTAGTTAGCAGTAGTCCCAAATAATTATTGATACCTTCAGACAGATGGGCCATACTCTGCCAATCATGGAAACATTGCTTGATTCCACTCACATTTATCGCACTAGATTATCTATGAGGGAGATCCGGTGAAGATACTAAATCCGGCATATCGTCCCGAAGGGGTATCTACCACATTACGAGGAAGTTTTGAAACGACATACGGGGAATGCTTTACTAGTGACGGTAATTGATTTTCGACCCATATATTAACCCAGTTATATAACAACTCAAAAACTTATATTATGGAATATACATGATAAATAAGAAACGAGCTATATTAAAGAAGTGACAAAGTAGAAGATAATTGATGCAATTAAAATAATCAACCTCCTTAGACCTTGAAACCTCTGGAGTTTCTTCTACCTCTAGCTCTTTCGAATTTTCTACCCTTGGATAAGATTCTTGGAGCCTTGTTCTTGTGTGGACCCATACCAAAGTGTCTAACGGCTTCTCTGGAGTTTCTTGGACCTCTGACAATCAAGGTGTTTTGACCTTTTGGAGCAACTAAAGCTAATTGATCCAAAGTGATGGCTTGACCACCAGCTTTGAGGATCTTAGCCTTAGCACCAGCAGTGAATCTTAAAGCAGCAACGGTAGCTTTTGGGAATTCGTGTAATCTGTTATCGTCAGTGACGGTACCGACAACAACAATGGTCTTATCAGAAGCACCCTTTTGACCTAAAGCTCTAGAAATTCTAGAGATAGACACTGGTGGTCTGTTAATCTTGGACAAAAATAAGGATTTTAAGATAACCTTGTTGAATGGAGCATCAGTACGACCTAAGATGTTAGTATTAAGGTTTGTTTCTGCTCTGAAGACGCACAAGTTTGAATTGCACTCGCAGAATGGTCATTTTCTTCAGCTGACCGCAGCAATGAATGTATTGAATCACCAATTACACTCATTTCCACTCGCTGACGACTTTGTGAAAGTCTTGTGGTATCATTTAATGTTTGAAGATTGTAAGGAAATATATCAAACAAAAATTTCCACCTTCTTGTGCCATCTGTCCATGACAAAGGTATAGGAAAACAATGACACCACCAACCATAGAACGCACATCACATTTTGTGAAGTACTTGGAATTTTAATTACATCGATCAAATAGAGTTTAATGGCCCGCCATCAATTCTATTCAAACTTTGCTCGTCTTCATAAATCAATACATACGAGCTAAGAAAGAGTATAACTTGACTAACAATTTCAAGTAGACATTGTCAGACTTTGGAGCTTCTCTGTGACCAGATCTGGCGTGTTGTTTGGAAGTGTGATCTCTACCCATGTTGATTTATGTGATGATACTAAGTAAAAGAAGTTACAGATGAAATGAAAAAATTTCAAATGCGATATCCACTCATGAAAAATTTTTGTTACACAAAGTTGGAATATTATTCCATCTAAGGGCAACAGCCCTAATTATAAGATGTGCGCACGTGAAATTGTCAAACTCCAAAAGTGATAGATGGTTTGTTTATTGACTAAGTTTCTTCACAACTTGAGCCAATTAGCAAGGCAATGTAGTTGACAGAACAACGACAAGACACTAACGGCACAACTAAAGTTTTGTCTTAACTACGTGTAGTGACAAGTTCTTCAAAGTTTGTAGCACGACTACTGGCATAAAGCTGGTAGGATGTGGTTTTAGCGTATGGATGTAGCTCAAGTACACAAACACAACCAATTTTGAGGGTAGTGGGTATTGAACTGGAAGGGTATTGTGGTAGATTGTGAAGGTTGAGGGCGGCGCGGTCTCTGGGAGTAAAAGATGCTGAGGTACCAATTCAAGTCGTGTACGCCAGTGAGGTAGCCAGTAGACTGTGCGGTACACGGGCGGTACAGTGAGATAGATCGGCGGAGGAACGGCGGTAGACCGTGGTAGATTGGGTGACCTTGTGGTACGACCCAGCCATGAATCTACAAGAGTCCAAATCGCTAACTTTGTCTCACCATTGCTATCATAGATGACACAGCTCACGCCAATACGAGGGTTCGCAAGCACACTAGTGACGCGGAGTCTAATTTTGATCTCGACAATTACTCCGATTCTTCTCTCCATTGTCAATGTCAAGTATTGGGTCATCTTATCTCTTTCGCCATATTTGACTCAATATCACCAATTTTGGAGAATTGTAACGTTTCAAACATCAGTGATCAACGAGTCGGATTACTTGTTTGTCGTGATTTTGTTATGGTACTTTAAACCTCTAGAACGATTCTATGGTTCCCACAAATACTTTCTGATTATCACCTTATTGTTCATATATAATGCCATTGCCACGATAGTTGTTATGGGATTGGGACAGCTCGTTTTGACGTTTTTGGCGTCGTTAGTTAAACGAGTGCTATTCGGCAACACCGTGGATGACTTTAATGTCACCATATTCAACGAAATAATCTCGGGTCCCCTTCCACTATTATCATCACTTTATATTTGCTTCACCAAGTTTATTCCCCTGAGTTACGAGTTTGTCATTGAATTGACAAACCCATTGATCAAGCTTAGCCAACAAGACACCGTCACTCCAACATCCAAGCGCATCATCTTGACTAACCACTTCCCAATACAAATCATTTATTGTTTATTACTCATTAATAGTGGCTTTAAATCATTCGTTCCATGCATCATAGGGCTAGTTGTCGGTAAGCTCTACATCTAT
This sequence comes from Suzukiozyma manassasensis, assembly GCA_030569175.1. Lineage (NCBI taxonomy): Eukaryota > Fungi > Ascomycota > Pichiomycetes > Serinales > Debaryomycetaceae > Suzukiozyma > Suzukiozyma manassasensis. Next base: position 436,391 of record JAJMKC010000001.1, on the reverse strand, counting down.
GAATTGTTGCCCAAGAGCAAATCGTGGCAAGTACCGAAACCGGTGTTTGATTTTTTTATCAATCCACTTGACATCATCACTCTGTTCAATTGGCCATTTACCACATCGCAGTACCAGACAGTACCCCAGTCGGAAAATCCAATTGTTATCGAACAAGAAGATCCTGACGACCAGGATGATTTTGCCGTAAACGAGCGAAACCAGATCAGAGCAGAGACTCCCGTTCGGCCTTTGACGGGTCAATTCCTAGACACGTTTAGAACCTGATGGTGGCCCCATTTGAGTATCGGGAAGAAAACCTTGGTGATAGATGGATAGAAATATACCCCGATACCACACACTACAGCATTGCTAGGCTAAAAAAGCGTTATTAATGATTAATGAACATACATACAACCTCTTATGTAGGCATAATGACCAGTTCCAAAGTGTAGCTATCTTGTGTGCCCTGGAGCGTGGGATACTATCTGGCGTTTTTTCTTCTTTCTACATCCCAGTTGTATAATCTCGCAGTATTCACTTCCATGGTGGTGATGTTTTCTTTCAAGAACTGCAAATCTTCCTTCACGATTTCAAGTTGCTTGTTATTATTGTCCAACCGTTCGTTCAACAATTCCACGGCTTCTTCCAAAGGATAGTCCAACATGACGTCTGCACCCAACCATAAATACACCGACTCCAACTGGGTGGTGTCGATGTCTGCTTTAGTGTACAAAGTATCATTCAACTCGTAATTGGTTTGGATGATGTTGGAGGACTCGTCGTCGTCGTCGGCGTCTTGTTTGCGTTGTTGAATGAAGGACACAATCTGTAAATTCTTTTCAATGTCGGGAATCTTGATTTTCAAGTCGCCTAGCTGTTGTTTCTTGGACATCTCCATATACTTGTACTGCTGTAATCTATCCTGGAACATTTTCATGACCGATTCAAACTCGGTTTCGGGGTTCTTTATTATATCATCAACTCGTTCTATGAAAGGAGCCTGAGGAATCCCTCTAGGATTGGTCTTTTTGGGCCTAAAAAAGGTTAGTACCAACAACTGCAATAAAGCAGACGATATATATGCATACATACTTCAAGAATTCCGCCATTGTCGCTGGTATTTTGCACCTTTTGTCGTATAAGCTTGGTGGTGAAATATTCGTCAGAATCGATGATATCATACAGGCAAAAACCACCACAGCAGCACATATTTATCCTTTTATTTACCCATTTACTAACTACGAACACTGCTAGCAACTTAGTTGTTTGTGTTGTTTGATTCATCACGCTAAACAATATACTTAAAATACAATCATACAAGGTACCACCCCTGGTACCAGACATGGTCAAGCCAAATCAGGCATTTTTCGCAAATCATCTGTTACCGTAACAGGTAGCGTTTTGTTTGGCTCTCAAGTCCAAAACATTGAGCACAGACTCAGCAGCCTTAACACCAGAAAGGGCCATGGCACCGAAAGTTGGACCCATTCTGTTGGAACCGTCGACTTCAGCCAATTCCATCCCAGCAATGACCAACCCAGGAACAACTTCTCTTGTACCTTTGACAATGGCGTCTTCAGCTTTGTTCATGTCTAAACCTCTCATACCACCCAATTGGAAACCATCAGCGGAAGGAGCTTGAGGTTTTGGGTTAGCGGCGAAGCCGCTTGTAATGTCTTTTGGAGCTTTCCCGAGTTCTTCCAATCTCTTAGCGGAAAATGCCCCAAATGGACCATCGTGACCAGTAGTAGATAAAATCACGTTGGCATTGATTGTGTTTGGATCCATACAAGATTGGGTATCGTGGTTCAAGGCAACCAAAGTCCAATTGGTCACCACCCCAGCAATTCTCAATTCGCCGGTGGTTTCGTCTCTACGAGTAATCAAGTCTTCCACGGCAGTAGCATTAAATAACTTGACGTTAGGGAATTGCAACACCTTAGATAATAAAGTGGACATGAAGAGAGCAGCGTGCTTGACAACAACGTAGTCACCTTCATCATCGTATTGGATGTCCAACTCGTCCAAGAACAAGTGGGCTGGTTTTCTCAAAACCATGGCCGAGAACAATTGTCCTCCTAACCAGCATCCACCACCAGGGCTGACACTGGCTTCAATAATGGCGATTTTCAATTCTGGACGGTTCTTAGCAAGAACGTAGGCAGCAGATAAACCGGCGGAACCAGCACCGACAACGACGACATCTGATTCGGTGTATTTGTCCAAATCAGCAAAGTATCTTTTAGTCATAGCTCTTGACACGGTAGATTCTCTGATTGGAGCAAAGTGGAACTTTTCCCAGTCAGCAAATTGAACTTGGTCGTTAGCAGCAGAAGAGCTGGTAGACACATGAACCAAGGGTTCAACATGCTTAGGGAAGGTGTCGATAGGGTTAGATTGAATTTTTGTTGGTGGGGCCATTGTGCTAAGTCAAGGAAATAATAACTAGTTAAATGGAAATAATCCAAGATTCGGGGCCCAATTTATAGTAAAATTCACAATTGCTCCGGTGACTTGAAAGAGCATAATTGTCGGGGATTTCAATTCCATTCCCTTTGCCAGACTGCGGTTACCCACCAACGGTTTGCAGCCAAAGCACTAGAAGCGCATGAGTGGCTGCAAAAAATCCTTAATTGCATTTTCCTTGACGTAACGTTTATTATATGCAATTACATTACTAAATACCACAAGCCAGGGGGTACCCCAGTTACAAGCGATGACAACCACTTGTGAGAGTTCAACAACTTTGTCTGGTTGTACAGCGTGGTTTCAGTGCTACATGGATTACAATTGACATGACTATATTGACCTGGACACACGAGGTGTCGCATTTTATGACGATATTGCCAGGATGAATATCGATATCATGCAGCTATACGAATGGTGGCAGTTTCCGAACTCATTGCCTTATATGTACATGGAGTCCGGGTATTTTGGATGCCTTGTTAAAGTATATTGTCAGGGAGTGTTTTGGATATCTCCGGGAAGACAATAGGCTTGTGCCTGCGGGTCAAATTATCCGGTTAACCAACGTTGCTGCATTGTGCATTCGGCATTGTTATGGCATGCGATGCAGTTATCGGCTTGATTCATTGAAACTCTTGAAGTATCGATCTCTGAAATTCTTGATGTTGTGGTCCCTGAGTCCATTGGTGGTTTCACCATTGAAGCTTTTGTCTTGTTTGACGTACACCAACAACCTTCTTGACCACTTGTTGAATTCCTGCTCTAGATTGTAGATTAATTGTAGTTGTTTGTGCTGGGGTATAAGATTTTGCTGAAAGTCATCGTTGGCTGTGGGCATCCAAAATGCCAATCGACCATTCAATGGAAGTCTGTCAGCAGCGTATTGTAGTAAGTCTTCCAAAAGACTCGATAACTCGTATGGTTTCTTTGGGGCAATGAAGTCTCGTCTCAAGTGGGCTTTTTCCCCATCAATCACCACATGTTCTCTTCCAGCTGCCTTTTCTGGGTCTTTGGCCCCACACACCTTGAGACCCTCCCGCACTCCGTATGGTGGATCGCAAATGATGGCGTCAATGACAAGACTGTCGCGCAACGCGTTATTAGTGAAGTCCATGGTCATCAAATCTATCAAATGTAACGAAGTACCATACTGCTTGAAATTCGCCTGGATGTTGCATTGTTTTGATTTTCCCCGTAGAGATCTGATGTCAATATCAGACCCGATAGTCAATGCACCGTAGTTTGCTGCTGCCACCAAAAATGACCCAGTACCCGTAAATGGATCATAGACAATTTTCTTCTTATCAGCCTGGCCAATGTTGCAACTAACCAACGATAATTCCGCATCGAACGAAGTTGTCCCGATATATTTTCTTCGTCTCAAGTCGTATTTGTCGAGAATTCCATTAGTCCTGGCCGATAGTTGAATCTGTCTCCCAAACCAAAGATTTATTGGATCGGTGGCTTTGTCCTGACCTTCGGCAAAGTATTCCTCCAAGATGGTAAAGGTTTGATCCGGCGACTTTAACTTCACCTTACCTTCAAATGCTACAAATTTGAATGATTCGATCATTGCAAACTTTTCCTCTCTAGACCTTGACCCCATATACCCGATGACATCAAACTTAAACGAGCATGTTCTGTATTTGTCAAACAAAGATGACGATCTCGACCTTGTATCTTCATGCAATTCTTCCAAAGTAGTTCCATGACCCCATAACTCGTAAATTCCTTTGGCAAGAACTGATCTTTCCATGATTTGTTTGGCCTGTTGATCATTTTCCAATTTGACAATCAAAAATGGGTTGGACTCATCATGATGAGATAAATCGATGTCAAATCCAGCCAAATTCGCCAAAGATTCAATCTCTGCCCTTCTGAAATTTGGATACGCTTGAGCAAAGAATATCAAGTACTCCTTCATTCTTGGTCTCAATTCGCTTCGATTCTGCTGCATCTTAAAAAATTTCTCACTCATCTCACATTTACAAAATGGCTGCAAAAAAATCACTAGCCTCTTTTGTATGGACTATCAAATAAATTAACGGGATATAGAATCAATTCTCCGGTGATTATTATCGCAGTCGTCTTCAGTGCTGGCGAGTTTGTCTGGGTGGTTGGAAAATACCTATGAGAGATAAGTTCAACATTTGTCTTATTTTATAGCAATTTTAAAAAAATGTATTAAGTTTGTGACCTTGCAATTCGAAATTGTGCAAATTTGTATACTGGCAAATTAAACAGGTAAGTCACCTATACACTAGTTTATTGTGAGACTGTAGCTTCTGATCAGTTAACATTATGATCACCGTTCCCAACAGAATCTATTTCGTTCAGTTCTGCACCAACACTTTTGAAAAGCCGGTCTATCTAAAACTAAGTAAAATCTCATGTAAAACCTCAAGCGATATCTATAATCCCCCACCCTCTTCAACTCTTTTGTTTCGTTTAGTCTAGTAGATCTACACCTACAAAGAAACCGCGCTACCATGATATATACTCGACATCAGCTTGGCAATATAAAGTTCCCTATCGCATCATTGTTACCCTAAGCATACCATCTAGTTCTCTGCTCTTCAAATCAACTCCCCTTCAAACCAAGACCACCAATAGCAATGTGGATTACATCAACATGCATCGCTACCATGTACACAATACATGTTTGCGTGTCTTAACCATTTCTCGAAATTTGCCCAATCCAAACGGCAGCAGGGAAGAAAATGAAGGCGAAAGCCAATAATTGAATATTGACGGGAATCACAAAGATACAAATTCATATACTGCTACATAGGTGTGTTTAGTTAAGTATTGAGTTATTGTCAATATATTATTCATTATTATCAATTCGTATTATTTAGCACAGTAACCATGTCAACCTATGAAGATGATGAGGCCCTTTTTGAGGACATTTAGTATGTATTATTGCCGTTTGCTCCAGTGAAATGATTTGGCGAGAATTATCATTGAGAAGTCAAGTTTTTTCCACCGCATGGCGCAATTGTTGTATGACACTTTTTGCTCCTTACTAACTATTTAGTGCTGAAGATGAAGTGAAGGAAGAAAAACCAAAAACCACCGAACCAGAACCAGTTCCTGCCGAACCGGCATCTTCTGAAAAGGAAAAGGAATCTGACGCTAAGGCAACGACAACGACAAACGAATCTGGGGCATCTGATGATGTCACCCAACAACCAGAAACTCAAGCACCAGCAGAAACGAACAATGTGCCTCCCGCACCCCCACAAGAGTTTCAATCTGCACCAGGAGCACCTGGCTTTGGTGGTTCTGACCAAGGTCCACCACGCCCAGCACCGCCAATGCAACAAAAACCACAACACTTTCAACCTTCCAATGTTGGAAAGGATTCAGGAAAAATGTTTATCGGTGGTCTCAACTGGGACACAACCGAGGAAGGATTAGTCGCTTACTTTTCGAAATATGGTGAGGTCATTGATCATACCATCATGAGAGACAATCATTCCGGGAAATCGAGAGGGTTTGGATTCTTGACTTTCAAGGATCCCAGATCGGTTGACGAAGTCATAAAAACCGATCACATTTTGGATGGTAAATTGATCGATCCAAAAAGAGCCATTGCTCGTGAAGAACAAGACAAAGTGGGCAAGATTTTTGTCGGTGGTATTGACCCAATGGTCAATGAGAAGGAGTTCTATGACTTCTTTGCTCAATTCGGGAGTATTATCGATGCTCAGTTGATGATTGATAAAGACACGGGTAGATCAAGAGGGTTTGGTTTTATTACGTATGATTCTCCAGATGCGGTCGATAGAGTAACTGTAAATAAATATTTGAGTTTGAAAGGAAAATCCATGGAAGTCAAGCGTGCTGAACCAAGGGGCCAACATCAACAAAATCAAATGCAGCAGCAACAACAACAACAAGCGCAACAACCTTATGGCTACGGCTATGGCCAAATGCCATTTCCAAACCAACAGGGGGGATATCCTGCTGCTGGACAACCCACCCCAGAAATGATGCAAGATTACTGGCAAAGAATGCAACAATGGTACATGTATCAACAACAACAAGCTGCACAAAACCAAGCTGAAGGTGGTGCTGATGGACAAGCAGGAGAGCAACCAGAACAACCATTGAATCCTCAGCAACAAGAGCAACAGCCATCCGAAACCTCAGACAGGGACCATGAATCAAGGTCATCTCATGAGCATTCAAACTACAACAATAGCAACAACAACAATAACAGCAATAACAACAACCACGGGTCAAACTCGTACGGGTCGAGATACGATAACCCTCATAGGGACAGCAGAAGAGCTAACTTGCCTAAAGGTCCTAGAAGAGCACCACCATCAGGACCGTCAGGTAACTACAGAGGAAGAGGTGGTTATCAAAGAAGAGGCGGTTACCATCCATATGGAAGAAGAGATAACAGAAGATAACCTAAAAAGTATACGATCGTTCCAAAAAAATATTACGTAAAATTAATATATGAGTTTTATCCATGTTGATACCTTCGGCTGCGTAAAAACAATCACCTTCTCTTCTTACTTGGACGAGCATTCTTAGCTCTTCTCTTTTCTTTTTCAACTCTTGCCTTTCTGATTTGCTCAGTAGATTTGAGTTCTTGTTGCTGACCAGGTCTGTTATATCCCTTAACATGAACTCCAGCCTCAGTTGCTTTCTCAACCTTCTTCTTTTGTTTATGGTAATCATCTCTATACTTGTCAGGCAATTTTGGAGCAGTGACTTTTTTGTGTTTGAATCTTTGGTCATTCTTACCAGTGGAACCAACTTCAATCGAACCAACTTTGGCTGGTTGGAAGTTTCTTTGTTTCTTCCATTCATCGAACTTTCCAGATTTATAAGTAGCAGGAATCTTTTTACCACTTTCCCCGATAATATACTTCTTATCAGTAGAAAGGGAGTTGACATATTTACCTTTCTTCTTATCCCATTGCATGATTTGTTTATTGGACTGGATTTTGTCATCGTTTTCCAAATCAAACGCAGCACCTGCAGCTTCGTTGGCAAACGATTGTCCCAACGACAACTGTTGGTCTTGGATGACGGATGCTGGTGCATAATGACTAAGGAAGAACTTTTCATCTCTGAAGGATTTCTTCTTTTGCTTCTTGGTTTGCTCAATGTCATCGGCGTCTTCGAATGCCTCTTTCAACTCGTCTTCATCTGCTTGGTCCAACTTGACAGAAGAATAACCAACTTCTCCTTCCTGGTTCAAAATCTCGTTTTCGATACCATGACTCAAACCAGCATCTCTTTCTCTATCCAACAATTCCCGCCTTTCTTTAGCACGTCTTTGAATTGGAGCAAGTTGTTTCCTTCTCTTGTGCATAAACTCAACTAAACTGTCTTCATCTCTATCGTTACCTTTCTTATTGAATTCGAATACTGTTTCCTTGGAAACACGGTTTTCCAATTTGGCCAAAAACTTTTCCTTTTCTTTTTCCAAATTGGGTCCAAATAGAAGATGTTGTTCATCCCAAGTGCCAGTGTCAATAATTTCTTTTGATCTTTTCAAAGACTCCTGTGATGCCGCTTGTCTTGTACGATGATACAACTTCTCACCTTTGGTTGCAACTCCCTTGATGACTTTGAGTTCGTAATGGTTTCTGAGTAAGTTTTCATACAACTCCTGATTATTTTCCACACTAACACGAGGAGCAGATCCTAATACCAACCTATCTGTATATGAAACTCTTGGTTCAACATATTTGTCACCGTCTCTTTCCTTCAAAAGTTGACATTTCTTTTCGTGCATCGCCGTCAACAAAACCTTCTTCCCCAAGAATAATTCCAAATCCAACAAATATGGTAATTCCTTCTCATTAACAATGGAATACGCCCACCCTTTATTCCCGGCTCTTGCGGTTCTACCGACTCTATGAATGAAAATTTTAGACGAACCGGGCAATGAGTAATTGATGACATTTGCCAACACTGGAATATCGATACCACGAGCTGCCACATCGGTGACGACCAACAAATTGGTCAAGCCAATTCTGAACTGATAAAGCTGGTTTTTTCTTGCTCTTTGATCCAATGTACCATAAATGTAAGAGACCAAATACCCAGCATCTCTCAACAACGTGGTGACATATTCAACGTGGTGTTTCGTAGGCACAAAAATGATGGTGGAGTGTTCGGAGGGCAAGACATTTGCAGGTGGTAGTCTTTCTTTCTTGAACTTGAATCTTTTTTTCTTCGATCCACCGTCGTTTTCTTCGTCTTCATCGTCAGAGTCCACCTCTCTCTTGTCCAAGTCCTTCAACTTTTTCAATTGTTCTTGTGTTCCAATGGGGATCTTGATGACGTCTTGTAAAAGTAGCAATAAGTTTGCTTCCCTCTCGTTTTTCTTTGTGGTTATGAATGCCATTTGCAACTGATCCGAGATCTTGGTCTCAGCATCAAGTCTGACCAAAACTGGATTTGTCAACCCAGCTTTGGCAAAGTCAACCAAAGAACTTGGCAATGTTGCCGAGAACAAAAGCGACTGTCTTGATGCCGGCAAAGCTGCTAATAATTCGTTCAATTGTTCAGCAAACCCCATTTCGAACAATCTATCAGCCTCATCAAATACAATGTATTCCACTGTTTTCAAGTCCAAATCCATTTCCACCTTCAAATGCAAAAATCTCCCCGGAGTAGCAACCACGATATCGGGGTTTGATACCATGGAATTGAATTGTTCCTCGAGAGAATCCCCCCCGGTTAATATGATCGATCTCAAATCGGTGCCTTTGCTAAATTCCTTTACTTGTCTATAAGTTTGCAACGCCAATTCTCTGGCTGGAGCCAAGAAGATTGCTCTGATCCCCACTTTGGCACTATGAGCCTTCAACTTTTCAATCACGGGCAACGTGAAAGCAGCGGTTTTCCCCGACCCTGTTCTGGCCATCCCCACCACGTCTCGGTTTTCCATAATCAACGGAATGGTTTTCCGTTGAATTGGTGTCGGTTGCCGATATCCTTTCTTAGCGATGTTTGTCAAAAGAAACTTGGACAACCCAAACGAGGCAAACGTCCCCGATTTAGCCTTCTTCACTTGGGGATTATTCTGGGTAAAATACGACGAAATGTCTTTGGCGTCGTCGTCTTCGCTATCGGACAACTCGAGCGACGGAAACGAAGAAGCGTCATTCAACTTACGCTTCTTTTCCGCTGGTTTCTTGGCTTCTTCATCATCAGACGGCTCGATGATGTCTTGCACTGATGCGTCGGATTCGTCATGTTCAGACTCGGAAGCAGAGTCATCGTCACGGCCAACTAAGGATAGAGACTTGGCAATGTCAAAATCTTCATCATCGGACATGGTTTATGTGGCGCAAGGTGGTTTTGGTGAGAAGTCCAAAAATGGTAAATATCGATAACTGAGCTCATCGCATTTTTTCCTGCCCATCTCACGTCTGGCGATTTGTATACAACTGATTAACTTACAGTGCACGGTACTATTATACATATATTAAAGTATGGATTATGAGGTTGGAGGTTGGAGTTCGAATTGGCGAATGCCTGGTGTCCCGAGGAATCACTCTGAGATTCCTTCTTCATCGACATATTGCATATACTCAATGTTGAAAGGGTCATTTTCGTCGTCGTCTTCATCGTCATCACGTCCGAGCTCCGCGTAATGTTGAAGCCATTTATTAGTAGTAGATTGAAACTGGTGCTTGTTTTCGTCGATAATCCGATTGGCATCGTCTGACGACGTATATGGGGTATTTGATATGATCTCAAATATTAGTTTGAAGTAGTATATTAGTGACCGTATTCCCCGAATGTAGCCATTATCAACAGAGTTTGGATGCTGGGGCGGAACGCTTCGACTGCGGCCATGGTAGTACGGGTTTTGGGAATTTGGAATCACCGATTGGGCAAAGTCTATGATCTTCACCGTCACCTTGGTGGAATCGGCATCGTACATCAATAATACCGATGATCCATACATTCGATAATCGACAAGATTTTGACAAAATTCGTTCAATTGATTGAGCTGGTCAACAATTTGGGGGATCTTGATCAAAATCGAGTAGTTGTCTATTCCATTGTAAAGAAACTTCGCCAATACCTTGCAAAATTGCTTACCGATTTTGACTCTTCTGCCATAATATTTATCGCGAACTAAGCAGCTTGCGTCAGACGTGAAGATTTGCAACCCACAAATTCGTACCCCTAGTTTTCGCGACGTTGTAGCCAAACATTTTTGTCGTTGTGATTTCTGCTTGGACTCGCTGGCCTCAATACCATATTGTCTTGTTCCCATTTTCAAGTCCAACACACAAGGCTTCTTCATGTCACTGGTCAAATCCTCAAGAAGAATAAACCGTTCAAATTTCGTATGCTTTCTCCATACTGAGCTCGATTCGTACTGGTGAGTGTACTTGGGAGAAGCTTCTAGTGAATGGGAATGCTTGGTGTTATCGTGTTCATCATCCATAGCGAATATATCGTCATGACAACCGTCACCATAGCGTGTAGGCTGGAATACTTCTTGCAAAATTTGCGCCTGAAGATCGGTGTTGATACTAGTAGACCCGATATTTTGCGAGGAAGTGTCCCCATTTACATGATCACTGACAGGATCGTCTTCATCATCCTTGAGTTTTGATGGAGGACTATTGTTCAATGAAAAATGCTGTGGAGATGGTAATGAGTTGGAATACTGCTTCCACAACGAATCGGGAATCATGTGTTTGTTATCGTCCAACACCACTTCGGGCAGTTTTATATCGAAAGACTTTGAGGTTTGAGCGTTTTTCAAGTTTTCGTTGGGGACGTTATTGTTCAAGCACTCGGAGATCATTGATGAGTACCGCACATTCAACACTCCAATGTATTTGGGCATGAACTTCAATAGTTCAGGGTGGACTTTTTCCACCGTTTCGTAAAACAAGTTCTCTCTATTCATCAACGCTTTGCACACTGCTTGCTTCGAGAAGGAAAAGATCGCCGTGTGGCCGCCTACCTTGTTTTTGAAGGGCCTTAGTTCTACAGCCAAGGGGTACAAATGAGGCGATTTTGGAGGAAGTTTTGGAGTTGACACCGATATTGAAGACGGCTTTTCTATGGCTGGAGACGATTGAACCAACGACTTGATAGGAATATCCGTTAGGGTGCTAATGGCATCGATGTTGATTTCGTCGATTTTCTTGATTTTGGTGATATTGCCATTTGATGTGTGGTCGAACTCGAGGTTGGCAGTGAGATGCTGGGTATGCGGAATGGAAGATTGTGATGGGGTGTGAGGAAAGTATGTGGCCGACGACACGGGATCCAAATCTTTGGTGCTGAGGTCGATGTCGTCGAGGGACTCATCAGCGATATCGTGGGTCGGAGTTGTCACTCCACGAAAGATCCGCAACGACCGGGCCGCCTTTCTTCCCAAAATATGGTCATCCAGCCGTAGCTCAGTGTCCGACATTGCTTATCATAAGTAGGCTATTCAAACACCAACGGAGCTACGATTGGGAAATTAGGGTATATAATACACAAACACAAGCACCAATATAGACGGAGACAAACCAAAGTATCACACAACACCCACTAGATACGATGAAGGAGCAGGTACAATAAACAAATGCACAAATTTACCAGTGGTCGATGTGATGGTACAAACCAGGGTGTAAATATACAAAGGAACAAGCGATACAAAAAAACAATTGATATATACAAGCCGTGCTAACAAAAATGATGGCCCAAACAGTAATGTTTATATTCGGAATGGATATTTTGATTTCGAGGATAAACACACAAGTGGCAGGTTACGGGGAATTGCTGGTGTGTATTATGCAACGGCAGGTCCTGATGTACGAAATTGGATGTTTATTTTGTAAACGTGGTCCTCCAGGTGGTCTATCTAGGGACAATGAGAAGTAGGCATAGAGCGAGCACTAAACTGGTGATGATGTAGTGCAGGTAGATATATGGAAACCACCTAAGTCGTGACTCGCGAACGACAACCGATGAGGGTGGTGAGAGCGACAGTGGTGTGGTTCCCGCCTCCAACTAGGACAGACCTGGTTGACTTTAGTCAAGGTAGAACTAGAATCATCGACTTTTTCATACTCCGTAATGAGACTAAAGAAACCTCAAGATGCCCAAAAATTGAGGGCGCTACCGTATTGGGTGCAAACTGCTGAATCCAACCTGTGTGCAACACGGGTTGCAAAACATGGGCTACTGCCACGAGATTGCCGCGAGGGAGACCCAAAGAAGCACGAGCGAACGTGTTGAATTCATTCAACAGTCTTGGTCGATACAGTTTACAAGCAACTGTTTTCCCACATCCCCCATCTTTTATTCACCGCACTTCTGTTAGCCGTTTCATCAACTTCCAATAGACTACTCGTCTGATGCATAATACCCGTTCCCCTACCTCCCAAATCCACACATGCTATTGCAGTTACTTCTATTCCTACACCTAACTTTGGCCGTGGAGTACAACTTCACCTCAACCACCGACTTGAAGCAGTTTTTGTCTCTTCTCAATGATACGTCCGAAGTGGTGGTGAACAAGTCCCACCATCCCAACAGTGCCAATGCTACCTTCATCGTGTTGTGCCGAAATGACGACTTGTACACGCTACTAGAAACCATAGATAACGTCCAGCATCGTTTCAATGATCAGTTCAACTACGACTACACCTTGCTCAACGACGTCCCATTTGATAAGGACTTTATTTACTTGGTGTCGAGCCTAGTTCCCGGGGGTAAGATCAATTTTGGTACCATACCTGGTGACCATTGGGGGTATCCTGACTTTGTCGACATCAACAGAGCTCGATATTTTCATTCGTTGGCAACTTATCCCTACGGGGGATCAGAAAGTTACCGCCATATGTGTAGATTCTACTCGGGGTTCTTCTACAAACACCCGTTGGTAGCGAAATATCGCTATTATTGGCGGTTTGAGCCAGGAATCAAACTCTCATGCACAATAGACTACGACGTGTTCCAGTTTATGATTGAGAATAACAAGAAATTCGGCTTCACCATCGCCTTGTTTGAGTATCGCGAGACGATACCGTCCTTGTGGAACTATTTCAAGCAATACATTGACACGAAGAAAATCGATGTAAACAGCTTACCTCTTATTGACATGATTCAAAATGACGATATCTACCAGCTGTACAATTTATGCCACTTCTGGTCGAATTTTGAAGTAGGCGATTTATCGATATATGACGATAAATACGACGATTTCTTTGAGTACCTCGATAGCACCGGTGGATTCTACTACGAGAGATGGGGCGATGCGCCCGTGCATACATTGGGAGTAGTTCTCTCACTACAACAATCGGACATCCATTGGTTCAACGACTTTGGATACTATCACCAACCTTATTTACAATGTCCCCAGCAGGACGACATATACATTGGTGGGAAGTGTACTTGTGATCCCAATGAGGACTTCACTGACTCAATTTTGAGCTGCACACCTCATTTTCTCGAAGTTATACGTCGAAACCGGTAATAATCTACTAAACTCCTCGCCACAAAAGAGAAACCATATGATGTTTCGCCCATTGATGATTTGAATAAGGCCAACGGTACTTCCATTTCTTGGTTTAGTCTCGCATCTGCGGTGGTGAAAACGCGACTACGCCTTTGATTTGTCTGATCCATGTTCTCTAGCTGCTTGGGTTACTTCGGTCATTTGGGTCATTTTAGGTCCAGAGAAGCAATATAGGCAGATGAAACCACAAACCACCGTACACAACTTGCTTGGTTCAACCAGAAGTGTACGATGCGTTACAAAGCATTTACATTACGAATGAGGCTGGTTTTTCTCACCCTCGTCGAAAAGATATTTATAGCAAGATATTTTTATATAGCAATATATTTTGCAACCTTCAAACACGCGAATATTTGAAAATTGACTTTATCGTAAGCCAAATGTTCTTCTCACCATGCACACAATGAAGAACAGTTTGAGGTGGCATCGAATAGCGACACGATGCAACCACAAATCACTAGTATGGGTGGTGGGTCTTTTTGTGGTGGCAATGGTCATATATATCATCAATGGTGACGAAAACGAGACTACTCTGGTGGTGATCAATCAAATATACGATAGTGATTGGTTCGGGTGGAAAAAGCCCACCGTTTCGTTCAAAGACAAACATCATGTCAGCACGTCGGAGGAATTTGAGCAGAAGGTAGCATTGATCAGCAAGGTTCATCGGCACCACAATATCGACTTGGGGTACTCGTTTTACACCGAGATATTCGACATCATATATCAAGCAAAACCAAAAACCAGGGACATGGTGAACTTTTTGACCGAGCCCATTGTTTCTTCCCGATACGATTCCATCAAGGCGGCATCGAGAATCTTTAGCGAGCCGTACTTGTCGCAATACTTACAATTGGGCGCCGTGGACCTCAACATGATGAAGCAGTCGCATGAGTCGATTGTAAAGTCCATGCCCGAGAAAGCACCTAAACGATTGTACCGAGGCAATGGAATAGTTTACGTCGGGGGAGGTCAGTTTAACTGGTTGACGTTGCTTTCCATTTACTCCGTAAGGCAACTTGGGTCCACCTTGCCAATTGAAGTGCTTATTCCCAAGATTGACGAATTCGAAGTGGAATTATGTGGAAAGATTTTGCCAGAATTGAATGCTAGATGTATTTACATGCCATACGTGCTACCAAAGAATGTCAATAAAAAGTTTCAGTTCAAGGGGTACCAGTATAAAGCGTTGGCCATCTTGTTATCAAGTTTCAAAAATGTGTTGCTATTAGATAGTGACAACATTCCTGTGAGGAAACCAGACTACTTATTTACTAAGGATCCGTTCAAATCTAAGGGATTGATTGTTTGGCCAGATTTCTGGAAGAGAACAACATCGCCGTTATATTACTCCATCGCAGGAATTGAGCCGTCAACAACCGAGTTATGGGACAAATATAACGAGCTCGATGGAAAATACGTCCCACAAGAGTTGCCTGCTGGCGTAGATGTGAACACCATTCCATTACATGAACGCAAGAACAGTATACCTGACCCTACTTCAGAATCAGGTCAATTAATGATCAATAAAGACACTCATATGAAATCACTCTTGGTGGCATTATACTACAACCTTTATGGACCTAGTCACTACTATCCTCTTTTCAGTCAAGGGGGTTCAGGGGAAGGGGACAAGGAGACGTTTTTGGCAGCAAGCGTTGCCACGAAGAAATCGTATTATCAAGTGGGAACATTCCTTGATGCATTTGGATACATAAACCTCGAGGAGAATTTTGTGGGAACGGGAATGGGACAATTTGATCCCGTACAAGACTATCTTCATTGTGTCAAAAATGGAAATAAACCCAACATCATGTTTGTACATGCAAATCACCCCAAATTGAATCCATGGAGCTTGAAGACATTGGGAAAGATTTTCAACGAAGATCACGGTAGAGTCAGATTGTATGGTACTGGAATGAGAAGACGGTGTGGCTACGACTTTGAGCTTGGGCAATGGACAAACATGAAGCATCTATTATGCGAACGGAAGATCAACTTGAAAACGTTTGAAAAAGTTGATCGTAGTAAACTTTGCGAAGAACTAGATGAACACCTTGCATTTTTGAAAGATTCGGAAGCTACTCTCGAGTGATTCTAATGTTTCGACAACGTCAATGCAAACCGCATCTTTCTACTATGCCAAATCTTTTTTTGTCAAAGGCTGCAACGTTGTCACAAACCTTCATTTTACTACACAGATACTCTTTAAAATGGCATCATTGCTTCCTATATATATTTACATCGTACGAACCTTTTACATCGACAGAATGGTAATGAATTTATGGCCCAAATATTTTGTACACACCAGTAATTTTATGCGAACAAAATCAAATGTGAGCCAAACACAAAATCAAAATAAATCAGCAACGACGGCGATGGCGATTCAGTTTTTGATTTTATTATCCCGCCAAGGGAAAGTTCGGTTATCCAAATGGTACCAAGCCATAAACCAAAAAGAAAAGTTGAAGATTACGCGAGAATTGACCACGTTAATTCTTGCGAGACGGGCCAAGATGTGCAATGTTTTGGAATACAAGGATATCAAGATAGTGTATCGTCGGTATGCGTCGTTATTTTTCATAATCGGGGTCGAGAACACCGACAATGAGTTGTTAGGTCTTGAGGTGATTCATAGATACGTGGAACAAATGGACAGGTTATATGGTAACGTGTGCGAATTAGACATCATATTTGGTTTTGACAAAGCGTACCAAGTGTTGGACGAATTGTTGATTGACGGAACACTACAGGAGTCATCGAAAAAAGAGGTGTTGAAGCGGGTTAGTCAGCAGGATGAGTTGGAGAATATGGATGAATTCGACAGTGTGTTGGCATGACCAAAGCAAGTAAGCAGCATGGCCATCATTTCCCACTCCACCGGCAAGATGACACAGACCACCATGTAGACTACAGAATACCGTACGACGTTACGACGTGACCCCACAAGTGCGCATCGCGAGGCAAAAAACCTCAAATAGATACCCAATGGGTCCCACGAGTGTTGATAAATAGCTAGTACCGTATTGGATTAAGTAATCCTCAATACTGGTGGTATATACGAATTGGCGCTAGGAATAGGCGATATGCGTAACGGTCTCGATCGCAACGACAAATATACAAAAAGTTGACGACTCGAGTGAAATCGGCATGTACCGAGCCCGCAGTATTGCGCTTTGTACACCAAAAACCGTAATGAGGAATACGGTCGTAGGGAAGAAAAAAATGGCTAATTTCGACGAAACGGCAAATACAGACAATACGTGGGTCGTAGGATGGACAAATTATCAGTAACTCTCACGACCTTTTACTGTGCATGGGCTGATACACACCATATGATGGGCTACTACGAGCACCGGAGCACTGCATTCGTTATTGTTTTGATTGATAAGTCAAGCAACAAAATATATACATTCCCCCCAAGCCACAGGGTGAGTGACAACTTGGTGCTTGGGTACATTGGTGCGTTGGTTGCCACTTAATGGTCACATAAATTAAACCCTTTTTGACCGTCACATCTCCACATGAGTAGGCTTTTACCTTAGGCGCGGGTGACTGGGGAACAAAATTTTGCACGACTGCCGCTAGTGCCAGGGCCAAAATCACGATTTGGTAGGGTACGCACTACGCATCTGAGGCTAGAATTCCCTTGTATGGTAATTGTCTTCAATGGTTACATCATTGAGGGATTTTTACAATTGGTGCAAGTGAGAAAAAATTTCCAAATCCTCGCGACCTGTACAAAGCCTAGGTGGTGATTTTCAGAATATATATATACTTGAAGTCAAAGGGTGATTGATGATGAAAATATACAGTTTATCTGGCTATTGGTTGTTGAAAGTGACGATTTGAATGCTTTTATTCAAGAAGGATTCGCGCAGGTCTTCGACCGGGTCGCTGTCATCGTTGCTCCAATTCGATGAAAAGAAGGATTACGATAAACGGTGCCAATTAAAGGGGAATTGTGACAGGAAGAAACCCCAATGTATTACCTTTTGTTTGGGAAAATAGGCTTTTTCATCATTAGTTCATTCTTGTTTTTGTGTTGCAATGGTTGCATTACCCGTGCAAGTGGTTGTCATTCAAATGACACCATTAACAACACAAGATTACACATGTAGAGTTATTTAGCTCAAATATGTGTGTCAAATGGGTCGGTTTTGGAGTTTGGTTAATTTGGGAAAAGTTTGGGATTGTTTTATATTGTATAAATATCTTAATAATATAACAACATATCTGCTGTATGAAACCTTCTTAATGAGGTGTTTTACTGGTTTTTGTTATGGTCCCTACGAGTTTATCCACATTAGTTTGACCCTTCTACTTTCGTCACTACTTGATGTGCTGAGTCTCTGGCAGCAACGTCGTGTTGCTGCGCTGCACCAAGAACATACAGGATCCGATCTTGCAATGCTGATCAAAACAAAGCATTACATTGCGTACATGCATATTCAAAATATTCACAGTCCAATGAAAAATTTTGCGTTGGTAAAAGAGCAGAGATTTTTCAGTGACTATGATGCCTTTTCCTCCATGCTTCTAATTGTGGGTTGCTTCCCAATACTCTCTCCATTGTAGGAATGTGAAAAAATCATCGTAGAATATGGAAATTGGTAAAAATCTTTTGAACTCTTTTGCTAGGCATTACTGTGCAAACGTCGCGTGTGTGTTATTCAGACTCAAGTTTTTACAATTTGACGCTCGCCGTGTAAATTTTTTCTCTTCACAGTTTGTGCATTTACTCGAGTTTTCCTCTCCATTCCGCTTAGCAAGGCTTATGATTCTGCGGTTTTCATGTAAAGTCGTCTTTGCCGTAGTATTGTGTGCCGTGAGCAAAAGTGAAATGTGGACAATAGCTAATTAAAGAAACATTCACGTTATGCAGAGATGTGATCATCCCAGAGGTTTCCTTGATTTTCGTAGACAGACTTTTTTTTTCGGAAGTATCGCTCATTTTACAACGTATCCTTTAAGTCTACAAAACAATACGCAAAGGACAGTTCTTTGGCCAAAATTGACTACTCAAGGTAATCCTCGTCATGATTTCAGAGCATCCCTCGTTAACTTCCAACCTGAACCAAGCATATCACGCCTGACATCAGACTAGATCATCATGTACGAATATTTGTAGAGTTTAATTTCATTCGATATATATAATCAAACAGAACTGAATATTCTTCCAATCTTCCGGGTTTAATGAGTATGCCCATAGTAGCAAGACCAAGTCTTCTATATGATCATTCAATGTAACATCCCGGTTAGTTATTGAAGAAAAAAAGAAACATAACTGATTTTTTTCGCTAAACGGTCTTATATATACTTGCATATACAAAAGTTACACAAACTCGCTTCTAGTGATGGCTCCACTCTTTACCTGGGGTCAATTCTAAACTCCGCCATGGCCCCAAAAAATATATGTAAAGCTCTACACAGACAATTTGTTCTCCTTCGGTTTTGTATTAGAAAAGGGGACATTTGATGCTCAATGTCTTGTTTAGTTCATGTTTGCATCATTCAAAACAGGTATTGTCCGCATGTTGCCAAACTGCGATTTCATTCACTAAGCTGACATTCGGAGATGTTGTGTGATTTCTCTCGCCATGCGTGACAAGACCCTTCCACATCATATGATATACAAGATTACCCCGGAAAATAGTGAATGGGCCGAGTGTAGTATTTTTTGGTGCCTACTTAGTACTCCTCCTATACCATTGACACATGGGTGGTTCATTCCTGCTATAAAAACCCCACTAGATCGATAGTTGGAATGTTGGGGGAAGAGTATTTAGTCAATTGTCAATGAAAGCTATATTGTATCGTGGAAGAGGTAATATTACCTATGATCCAAATTACCCTCAACCAAGTGAACCTAAGGACACTCAAGTGAAGATCAAGATCGATTATTGTGGTATATGTGGGTCCGATCTCCACGAATATTTGGATGGTCCCATATTCTTCAATGAATCAAGCGTGAAGTCTAATCCATGTATGGGCCACGAAATGTGCGGTGAAGTTGTGAAGGTTGGAAGCAACGTTACAGATTTCAAACCTGGTGATAAAGTTGTGGTAGATGGCTGCGGTACATGCTTAATTAAAAAGAATCTGCAACCAATTGACATGCGACATGTTTGCGAAGCTTGTCAACAAGGTAGATATAATTGTTGTGAAAGATTGGGGTTCATAGGGTTGGGATTTGGAAATGGTGCTCTTTCGGAAATGGTACTTTTGGAAGAAAGACACTTGGTCAAGTACAACCCCCAGGTGATCCCCGTCGAAATTGCTGCGCTTTGCGAGCCACTATCTGTTGCATGGCATGCCGTGACCCAATCTAAGGTGGAACTGCACAATTCAACGTTAATTTTGGGTGCTGGTCCAATTGGTTTAGCAATAATATTTGCCTTGAAAGGAAACAATGTCAAGAATATTGTTATAAGTGAGCCTGCAAAAGCAAGAAGAGAGTTGGCTGAATCATTTGGTATCAAAACTTTCGATCCTAGTGCGTTCGATGATCCTAAGGAATGCAATAAGGCTCTCAAACAACTTTCATTGGACGGAATAGGGTTTGATAAATCGTATGATTGTTCTGGAATTCCAGCGACGTTTAACACATCTATTGAAGTGTTACGTTCTGGTGGAGTCGCTACCAATGTAGCCATTTGGGGCCATAAGGCAATTGACTTTTATCCTATGAGGGTGACGGTGCATGAAAAATATGTTACCGGGTCAATGTGTTATACGAAACGAGACTTCGAAAGCGTTATAAACGCATTTGAAGCTGGCATGATCCATGTGAATGAAGTGAAACAACTAGTGACAAGCGTCATTGATCTTCCTGATTGTGTTGAGAAAGGGTTCCAGGAATTGATACAGCACAAAGATAAACATATCAAGATTTTGGTGAAGCCATAAATGAGCTCATGGATTGAGTCGTAGCTATCTTGTTTAAATCACTTGCTTAAATACGTGTGTAATGAGTCAATTCTTATTTTCTTCGATAATCCCACTTTTGTACGGTTTCTAGCGAGGTTTGTACGAGAGCAAAGTTCAGCCAACGATGGCTTGTTTTGATGTTTTGCAACAGGAGAAGTTCTCTGTTTTGTGCCTTCTATACTATTGTTGCATTCTTGAGGATCTATGTCACTTTCGTTGTAATCCATTTTAGATTCCTGTTTCAATTTAAACTCTTGCAGTGTGAGATGTTGTTTGATTTCCATGCTCTCGTTGATCAAGGGTTTCACAATATTTGCATCCTTTTCTGAACTTTCAGTACCTTCTACAACCTCTATTTGTTTTCTCTCGGCGACAAGTGCAACGAGTTGATGCTCACTATTCTGGAAAGAGTGCAATAAAGGTTGTTCACTTAGTTCAGATTGAGAACGTGAATATGAGAAATCTTCGCCTTGCAAGTTGCAGTTACTGAGTTGAGAGTTTGTTCCTGACATTTCAATTAGTGGTACTTCCGAAACGGTGTTTGAGTGACAATCATTCGTAGGCTGGTCCACTTCAAAGTTCGATTCTGTATTGGCATGCGAGGGGAGTTGAGATTGAACCAATTTCGTTTGAGACTGTTCGCAGGAACTTGTCAACAAAACCGTCTCATCCTCGCTGTCGTCCACTATAGATACTTCTGGCAGATTAGATTTTTGCTTCGCGTTCATTGAAGATCCATGCTCTTCTTTGTCATAATTGTTTACTCCAGGTTCAAGAGACGGGAGTTGGATGTTAGGTGAATCCTTTTTCGATTTCTTCACGGAATATGCGTATGTTGAGTCCGAATTGGGTTTTGTAACAGGTTTCAAAGGAATTCGGTCACTATTACCATAGACATGTACTGAATGGGGCCGCTTCTTGACTTGTGGTTTACTGTTGAAAATGTCCGAAGAGTCCAGATGAACTTCGATCTTTTTGGACCGAGGGCAATTCAACAAGGAATCGTTGTTGTAGTTGAGGAAATTGAATTCCATAGAAATCCAATAGTTGTGATCTTGCCTACAAGAAATTAAGTTTTTGCAACTTCATATCCTTTTTTGTGGTGCGGTATGTTTATAAATGAAAATCAACGCGCACATTATTTAATCTTCTTCTTTACCATTGAACTCATTTTTATCCCATGATAACTTGTAGTCAAATAGGGTTCCGCTGGGCCAACCTGTGGATCTGGAGTGTCCAACCAATTCCACTGATTTTGTCGAGAGCTTCATCGACTTGACACTTCTACACATTACCTGCCTATTGAATTCTGGACTTTGCTTGGAGCGGTACACGGGCAGGTATTGGATGGAACTCAATGAGATGGATGATTGATTTGGTTTCAGACGATAGAAGACATGGTGAAAATGTAAAGATCCGTGCCTCAAGCGTGTAAAGATCGGATTCTGTTGGTTTCACACAGAATAATTCGGTTGAAATAACTAGGTGGTCAGGGCGGTTACCAGTTAGAATATTGGTGGTAGCTAACGAAAGAAGCTTGGTGCTTGCATTTTGCACCCCAATCACTATTCCGGATTTCTGGTGCCGCATTTGACTTAATAGTTATTGTGCTTGCTGCTTGGTTGGAGACAACTCCTTCAACTTTGGTAGCTGGCCAACTTCAGGATTCATGAAGTACATCTGCCCCCTCCACTGCATTTGCAGTGATGAATGCAACTCAATTTTACTGGTATTTATAATTGAAAGTACGGGACGCAGAAATAGCCTTGGAGTCGGGATACGTTTTACTTTCCAGTCCCAAAGATTCCACCCATTTGGTGATTTCGGTGTCGTAACTGTGCTTGTCAATGGAAAACCTTTTATATCACATGATTACCAATCCTCTCGTCGAATTTGGTAGAATTGTGTTCCACAGCTTACATGAACCCTTGTTGACTTCAAGATATGATCAATGCGTTTTGTATGTGTTTTACAATTCGAGGTTGTGCATCACCAAGTTTGTTTTACTAACTATTGCGTATCAAATTAAATTTCTATTACAAAAGATTATTATTACATATTGAGCGATATCTAGACAATAACGCATCTGCAACTTGACTTGTCATCAGGAGTGACGGTCTTCGTGGATTGTTCTGTTCTCTTGTTGGCGGATTGTGCAACAGGTTCCGTAGACTCTTCTGTGGTTTCGTCGGCAGTGGCGACCTTTTCTTGGGCTTGTTTCTCATTAGCAGCATTAAAGCTGGCGGATTGCGAATGGGTAGCGTTGTATATCTTGATTGCTGATTTCGCGAAAGTCTGACCTTGGGTTGTGGCCACTGTCAATTCTATTTGGTTAGGCTGTCTAGAACCATCGGAACCAGCGAATGTACCAGCACCCCATGGGGAACCACCATGAAAGTCATCCAAACTGAACATCTCTGGAGTAGGAAACCCCAATGGAATATAAGGCATACCGTGGTGAGCGAGGTAACTAAGAGAGTTTCTCACAGTAGTTTCTTGACCACCACCTGGGGTACCAGTAGAAACAAAAATACCAGCTGGTTTACCGGCTAAGGCACCCTTACTCCATAAGCCCCCAGTTTGACCCCAAAAATTTACCCATTGACTTGGGGCAGAACCAAATCTGGTGGGCAACCCAAAAAGAAAAGCATCGTAGGTTTCAAACACCTCAATTGTAGCCACTGGGATGTCAGCAGGCTTCTCAGGAGCATGCATCAATTGTAACACATCTTCAGGTAAAGTTTCAGGAATTTGAAACAAGTCTACCTTAGATGCAAGACCAGACTCCACCACACCTTGTTGCACGGCCTTAGCCAACGTGGTGATGTGGCCATAAGTAGAGTATTGGATGATAGCGACTTTCATTTCACAAATAGTCTTGAACTCAAAATCCAGGACTCACTTGAATTTGGTTACCGTAAGCCTATAAACACAATAATGCCGATACAATTCTTATATAATTGCAACCACCCGTTGCAGCCCTGCAAAATATCCTGCGCCCAGATTAGTAATGCAAACTTTGGCTGTACACAGGCATGGAACAACGAAGATACCCCCAAGAACAACCATTCAGTTCCAAGTTGTGGATGTCGCATAATTGCTGATGTCATACGGAAATCGGGCTATGGCGTAATTACAACATCAGCATCGGCATTGACGGTGATGATGTGTAATTCTTGACAAAAATGGGTAATCGGACGATCCAACACAAGGGTTCTCTGCTTAGTAAATTTGACGTAATCAAATATTATACAGAATAAATGTTGACAATTTGTCAGATTTTACTAAAATATCACTAACAGAATTTGGCACGCATATGTCCTGCACAATACCCGGTCTACTTCATATCTATATATATTAGACTGGGAGTTCACCTATTTATGTTGTAGATCATCAATTGTATTGAACAAATTCTAATTACACAATCAAAAATGGCCCCAAAAGTCGCAATTATCATTTATTCTATGTACGGACACATTGCCAAGTTGGCAGAATCCGTTAAGGCTGGTGTTGAAGCCGCCGGTGGTAACGCTGCCATCTACCAAGTTCCTGAAACTTTGCCAGAAGACGTGTTGAAGTTGATGCATGCTCCAGCTAAACCAGATTACCCAATTGCCTCCAACGACACCTTGTCCGAGTACGATGCCTTCTTATTCGGTATCCCAACCAGATACGGTAACTTCCCAGCCCAATTCAAGTCTTTCTGGGATGCTACTGGTGGTTTATGGGCCAAGGGTGCCTTGTACGGTAAACCAGCCGGTGTTTTCATCTCCACTGGTACTCCAGGTGGTGGTCAAGAAGTCACTGCTTTGAACACCATATCTACCTTGGTTCACCATGGTATCATCTTTGTTCCATTGGGTTATGCTAAGGCTTTCCCACAAATCACCTCCTTTGACGAAATCCACGGTGGTTCCCCATGGGGTGCAGGTACTTTCGCTGGTGCAGATGGTTCCAGACACCCATCCAAATTAGAATTGGAAATTGCTAACATCCAAGGTAAGACTTTCTGGGAGACTATCCAAAAATTCTAGATGTCGGTTAGATAAGTTACGTATTGCGTTATGACGTGAAGATTTTTGTATATCAATAAATTGTTTTTTGAAATTGTCTGTAGCAGCCACTGCATCTTGCGAAATAATTATCATTCCATCAGCATCCGAAATAATTATCATTCCACCAGAATCGGTGACAAAAATAAAGTAAAATTATCCAAACTACACGAAGACACCGTACCACCCTTCGGAGGGTGAAATCCGGAGTCGTAATATGTTACGAATACTCTGTTACGGTGGACACTCCATTGGCCAATTCGGCATTGTTGTTAGGTAAATATTGTTGATTGAATCCACTACATTGTTGCTAGGTAAATATTGTTGCCAATTGAATTCACTACCCTTATCCAAACCCGTATATCTGTGTCGAACTGTGTCCACTTCCTTGCTCTACCCGAACTCTCCCAATAAGGGTCCCACGGGCCACAATTGGATCGCAAATAGAGAAAATAATCCTCTCGGGTATGTGCAGGCGCACAACCACCATTTGTTCCAAGGGATTCATTTTGCAGCAAATTATGACCCCATTCTTGTTTGACAAAGAGCCCTCGTACTCCTGATTATTTCGGACGACGGTGTGGAAACGACTTAGTGACGACATGCATGCACAGACCTCGCAATTCCACGGCCATGTTGAGCATGGAATTGTTGGCGGTGATTTTGCAGCCAAATTAATCAGTAGTGGTGACAGCAGCAACGCTCAAAACTACACGTCTTTGGTTGTACGCAAAGCAGAGAATAATACGCTCATTGACATGCAAGATGTAAGCAACTCACTGATGGCATCCTCAGACAACAATGATACGAACTTGTTTAGCGATGTTCACAATAGTTCGTTTGATCCTACCTCCTCGTCCGCGTGTTGTCACAATCAAAAATCATTGATGGAGGCTCCCATGCCTCAAAAATCTGTCCTACCAATGCACATCTCGGCCGGTGACTATTGTTGCTCCAAGTGTGGGGCTTGCTTTAGAAAACTACTACACTTTTCGATTCACTGCAAGTCGTGTTATAGTACATCTCGCTACATATGTATGGCCTGTGAGTACCACGCAACATCGCAGATCGACTTGTACTGCCATACTCAAACACACAACCAGTTCTACGAGCAATGTCCCTCTTGTCACGATTGGTTTCGAGATTGTATCGTTTTCAAAATGCACATACAAATCCACATTTTGGAGTTGGAAACAGGTTTGGAGAATGATGTTTCCTTCTATGAAGACCTTCGTGAATATCCTTTTGCGGAGGAATCGATACCCTGGAAACTGAACCCACCGCTCTCCGCACCAAAATATTCCCCATCAATCTACCTTTGCCCTAATTGTAACCTTACTGTGAGAAGTAAGTTCAGACTACGCATACATCAATCGTGCCAAAAACATTTCCCCTTGGACTCAAAAGATATCATTAAACGTGAAACATGAGCTACAAATATAGGAAGTCGCGTGTTCTGCAAAAGGTCCACTTTTTATCTATTCGTCATCGCTATCTTCAAAATTAAACGAGAATGCCGATGCATTTCCCTCACCAGTTAGAGCTTCCCATTTTTTACTCTTCCCCGTTAGCGCTGCCTGTAGCCTTGCTTCGATTTTCAGCAACGCCTCTAAACCTTGATCCAAATCTTTCTTGTTACCATTTCGTATCAACAATTGCTTGAATAGCTCAAAAATTGGCATTGGTGGAAGTTTAGAGCATATTATTTCCCCACAATCTTCATCACCATCGATGTTCAATGAATTAAACTTTGTGCTGTACTCTTCAAGTATAGCAAGGTCATCGTTATTTTCGTCGCTGTTTTGAAGAATGTAATCCAAAACTTTCTTCACCTCATTTGGATGAAATCCACTTAGTTGATCTCGTTTGTTTTTCAAAAAGTGTAATGCGTTGGGTAATTTTGTATTGGGCACAAAGTTTTGAGTTAGAGCAACGGAATCATCGATATTGAAAACTGAATGCCACCAACCTGATGGAACATACATGCATTCCCCAGGGAAGGTCACACCTATTTGACATTCTGGAATTTTGACCGAGTCATTGAAAAAGCCCGATATAACCCATTCCGCAATACCAACCGGAGATGTAACCTCACTTTCGTCATCGTCGGTACCCACACCTGGAGGAGTTATTTCTGGAGGGAACATGATCCACAATTTTCTCCCTGTTAAGGCTGCATTCCAGGCTGATGTGTAGTTTGGATCTTTATGGAAGGTCGACCCAGATCTAGCTGACCCAACAATTAACCAAGCATGGTCAGGTCTACAGTTTCCAGATTCAGAGTTGAAAACTGTGAACAAGTCTTCTTGAAAGATCTGTGGTGCTTCGTACTCCTTCGTCAACGTCTTCATCGCAGTACTATTGCAATCGAACAAGTATAATGGATTTTCATCATAGTTATGCTTAAGGTAGTCACCATACGTTGCCAAACTCCACTCGACAGCCTCCTGTCTAAACTTGATATCTGAAAACCTTTCTAGCAAACTCTGAATATTCCATTTGGGCCATCTTGAAGATTCCAGATTTGTGAGTATGAATGGGGCGTCATGGTATGAGACGCTAAATTTATCTAACGTCATTGTCTCTTCTTTGAATCTCGGGATTCTACCAGGAGATATGGTTCCTAGTGTGTTGTTAATGGAATCGATATGATACCTTTGTTCTTCACTGATAATCTTGGCAAATAACTTTTCATATTTAATTTGTGAGCATTGGAATGGACGATAAAGAAGATCAGAACAATGCAAGTTATCTGGCAACTGTAAGTTTGCCTGTTTGGCTACAGGCATCCCTAGGACAGTCGATCTCCACGATCCGTACCATTTTTTAGGCTCGGTTGCAAAACTTTTCAAAAATAGTCTTTTCCACAAATCTTCATCGTAACAGAAAGCATACATCACCCTAGAGGTATGGCTCAAATTCTTGATCGTGTCAACGTCATCAATATGGCCAAGAAGCTCCATAATTAACTCATCTGGCCAGGCAGCCAATCTACCTAGTTGTTGGTATTTAGGAACACCATCAACTTGCGATGCCAAAAGCAGATTCCCACCTGGTTTAACATTTAGAGGGTGTCTTGCAGATGTGGAAAACAACGAGATCGTTCTTGATGCAGCTGGATACACTGCGACTCTTCGTCTCTTATTGTCGGCTTGCTCTATTGTCATTACCTCTGGTAACTTTAATCTGCAATATTGAAAAACTAATTTTATTCGAAGAAGTCATAAAATTCTGAGATGAGCAATACCGGGGAAATTTAATCTTTTACATTAGGAAACTAAGTGATTGTTACCTGCTAGTTCTAGAAGGTCAAAGTGAGTTTCCGTTGATATCAGCAAAGCTTCATCTTGTTGTTCAACAAGTTTCCACTAGGTGCTTTCGGTTATATACGGCACATCCATTTATGAGTCTACGCCGGATTTGGTGGGATGATTTTTGTACATCAGTCATAAATCTGGAGACGGCTTTACAATAGAATTTGTTATATGTACCTTAGAGTTTTACGGGCGAAACCAATTCAAATACCCGTTTCTAGTCGTACAATGTCATTAAAGTCGATTATTGCTTCAGAAAGAGCCGAAACACCCATGATATTTGCTCCCAGTACTTATCAGTATACTAAAGGTCATTTAGATTCTAACGACTTGGACAAAGACCCACTACTTCAATTCAACAAATGGTTTAGCGATGCACAGTCACAGTTGAGTGAGAAATCTGACATCATTCCAGAGTCAGTAACATTCTCTACTGCTAGATTGCCAAGTGGGAGAGTGTCCAGTCGGATTGTGTTGTTCAAAGAATTGGACCATCATGGGTTCATTGTCTACAGTAATTGGGACCAGTCAAAGAAATCACAGGACTACAATACCAACAAGTATGCCAGCTTGACTTTTTTCTGGCCTCATATCCAGAGGCAAGTTAGAGTCGAAGGATTGATGGAACATGTCAATAGGGCTACGTCAGAAAGATACTTTAAAACTAGGCCCCGGGGTTCCAAAATCGGGGCTTGGACATCTCCACAATCTCAAATCATTTCGTCTAGAGATGAATTAAACCACGTAAATGAACAATACCAGGAAAAGTTCAAATCGGTTGCTGACGATGAAATTCCTTGTCCCGACTACTGGGGTGGCATGAGAATCGTCCCATTAGAAGTCGAGTTTTGGCAGGGTGGAAATAGTAGATTACACGATAGATTAAGTTACAGAAGACAGGATGTCGAAGGAGAATGGGAAGTTGTCAGACTTGCCCCATAAAAGTTTCAGTTGTTTTTACAGTATATAGAGATGAGTCAAATTGCACAACATATGTAGTCCCTGCTAGAAACTTTTGGCGAGTAACGTGCCTGTGAACCTACAACTTTTTGTCTTATTGTACATTGGTTAACTATGCCATTATGGCATTATTTACAGGAGATGACTATATGGATATTTTAAATGAAAGAAATGAAGATGTGATCATTTTTGAGGCTTGACTTGTTGTTTGTGGAATAATAATGGCTTTTCTCTCTTTGGAATCCAATCCTTCTCTTGTAATCGTGCTTGTTCCTCACGCAAGTATTTACCAGGATAAACCAATTTTTCATCGATAGGGTCCAAGTCTGTTTGGGGGTATTGAGTGTCTTTAATTATTCCGTTTTCTCTCTTTTTACCTTTCAAAAATTGCTTGATTTCATCGAAACAGTTCATACACATAAAGTGTGATCTTTTGACCGATCCACATGCTGGACATCTGACAAGGTTATTTAATGGCTGCACTTGTTTGTTACCTGGGGCGTATAACTTCACCCTGTGTCTTCTGTGCGACATTTTCTTCTTTGGAGCTGCTCGTAAGATCGTTCCATTGTCAATCATGAATGGTGGTTCACCACCTTGGGCATCAATCTGTTCTTGTAGTTCCTTTAATCTGGAATCGACATTGGATGATGGAGCTAATTTCAAACCGGTTTTTGGCAACAACCCCAACACAATCTCAGGCAACAGCGCAAGAGTCCCAACAACCCCTGATACTCGTAACGTTAATGACATCCCGCGGAGTTGCTCTACTAGTACAGTGGAAATTTTTCAAACCATGAAAATTTTGTGAATATACTTGAATTGTATATAATTGAATATTTGTACACGTGATGTGTCACGTTCATTTTATATATCCCCATTTCAAAATATAATTGAATAATGATTCATCTTATTTGATAGTATTGGAGTAGTCTCGTTCACAAACCGCCTATACTTCGTTTATTTGCGCTCAGTAAATTACAAGGTTTTGGAAGTAAAATTTGATCAATATGTTTAAAAGATACCCTCTCGCGGTGGAGTGGTTCCGCGCCGCGGGTGAATGCATGGCTCCACCACTACCTGTAGTCGCCGCGTCAAAGTCGTGTATGTTTCCAATCACGAAACTTACACGCCAGGAAAATATTCAATATCAACAACACAGAACCAAGTGGAGAGACACAGTAGAAAGCATCACAATGTCGATTGAAAGCGAGTTTTCCCAGCCACGGAAATACGTTGGTTTTGATACCATCACCACTCAGATTGAAAACCGGTTATTGAAACGCGGTTTCCAATTCAATGTCATGGTTGTTGGCCGCTCAGGGTTGGGTAAATCTACCTTGATCAACACTCTTTTCAGCTCCAAATTGTCGCACAGTTTGGGCCGTAAATCAGCCAATGAACCAATTGAAAAAACCACTGAAATTCTGGTACATTCCCACACCTTGGTTGAAAACAATGTCAAATTGAATTTGAACATTATTGACACTCCAGGATTTGGCGATCAAATCAACAATGACAGATGCTGGGAGCCATTAGTAAAGTATATCAAGGAACAACACTCACAATACTTACGTAAGGAGTTGACCGCTACCAGAGACAAATTTATTGTTGATACTAGAGTCCATTGTGTGTTGTATTTCATCCCACCAAACATCAAGAAGTTGTCACAATTGGACGTCCAAGCATTGAAAAAATTATCCGAAATTGCCAATGTAGTTCCTGTGATTGCCAAATCCGACTCGTTGACTCTTGAAGAAAGATCTGATTTCAAGAAGTTGTTACAGCACGAGTTTTTGCACAATCAATTCAATATTTACCCTTATGACTCTCCTGATTTGTATGACGAAGAAAGACAATTGAACGACGATATCAGATCATTGATTCCATTTGCCATTGTTGGTTCAGAAACCGATATTCAAATCAATGGGGAAGTAGTCAGAGGACGTAAAACGAGATGGGGAGCAATCAATATCGAAGATGTGAGCCAATGTGAATTTGTATTCTTGAGAGATTTCTTGACGAGAACTCATTTGCAAGATTTAATCGAAACAACCTCGTTGGTACATTACGAAGGGTTCAGATCAAAACAATTAATTGCGTTGAAAGAGAATGTATCTAATCCTAATAGAGATAAAAAGGGCTACTAGATAAGCCATGAAAATCGTCATCAGTGGTTATGCAACTATTCATCAGAATTGCTAAAGAACTGGCACTGTGTAAATCATTTGGGCTCTACTAGCCACGACGAATGGATTGCCAAAGCCATTTTCGTGGGGTATTTTGGTTTGGCTACATAGTTTATAGAGTGTGAGGGGAATACATGTTTAACGAAAAGCGGTTTATTATGGAATTCATGTTTCAAGTAGGCTAGAAACTAGTAGTACTTAGTGACACGGGCTTTCACAAAAACACACCATGATTTTATCGAGGACATTTCACAAGTCTGGTGACAGCATTTCAATTGTAGTACATTTGCTGTTTTGTATAATCCTCATTAACCAATTTTTGTTTGTCCTGATATGTTACACGTCTCGTCAATTTACGTTTGCGATGGGTTCTTAAATTCTGTATACGCGTAAAATTTCCAGTTCCACCACATCACTTCTAACACCAGCGAAACATGGGAGTTAAAGGTACGTAACGAAGCATGGCCAACAACGCCTCTACCCTATTTGTGGTACTAACTTTGCACAGGGCTCAATCAACTCATAAAAGAGCACGCTCCTGGAGCGTTCAAGGAGTACCAATTGAAGAACCTCTTTGGCAGAAAAGTCGCCATTGATGCTTCCATGTGTTTGTACCAATTCTTGATTGCGGTGAGACAATCTGATGGACAGCAATTGACTAATGAAGACGGTGAAACGACATCACATTTGCTGGGGATGTTTTACCGGACTATTCGTTTAGTGGAGAACAACATCAAACCGGTATACGTTTTCGATGGGAAACCCCCGGTATTGAAAGGAGGAGAATTGGAGAAAAGATTGCTCAGACGAGAAGAAGCTCAAAAACAAGTAGACGACATCAAAGACACCGGGACTGTTGCTGAGGTGATGAAGTATGAAAAACGGTTAGTTCGAGTATCCCGAGAACAAAATGACGAAGCTAAGAAATTGCTAGACTTGATGGGGATTCCGTATGTTGAAGCACCGTGTGAAGCCGAGGCACAATGTGCTGAGTTGGCTCATGGTGGTAAGGTGTATGCTGCTGCCTCTGAAGATATGGATACATTGTGCTACGAGCCTCCATTTCTCTTAAGACACTTGACATTTTCTGAAGCCAGAAAGATGCCAATCGACCAAATAACGTACTCGGAAGCCATTGAAGGTCTTGGATTGTCTAAAGAAGCATTTATTGATATGTGTATTTTGTTAGGTTGTGACTATTGTGAGACCATCAAAGGAGTTGGTCCTGTAACTGCCTACAAATTGATTAAGGAACACGGATCGTTAGACAAGATTGTGGAATGGATCGAAAGTAACCCAGAAAAGACCAAGTACAAAGTTCCCGAAAACTGGCCATATGATGAAGCTCGTCAACTATTCATGAAGCCAGAGGTCACCAAGGCTAGTGAAATCGCCCTTAAATGGAAGGAGCCAGATGTGGACGGATTGATCGAGTATATGGTGAAGCAAAAGGGATTTAGTGAGGATAGAATAAGAAGCGGAGCAGAAAAATTGAAAAAAGGTTTGAAAAGTGGTGTTCAGGGCAGACTTGATGGGTTCTTCACCGTGGTTAAGAAGTCGCCTACGAAGGAAGACAATGGCAAAAAAAGAAAAGCTGATAGCAAGTCCAAACTTAACAAGAAGAAAAAGTAGTAGTGAGCTAATTTGTATCATAGGTGTATTATAGAAAATTTACTGACGATTTTACTAGCGAAATCTAAAAATGTAATAGGTCGCGTGCGGAACATATGATTATCGTTTGAGTATATCTAATCCTTTGACTTAGGTTTTTTCTTTTCTGCTTCGATGGCCTTCTCAGCTTCGATTTCATCAACGTACTTCTTTATATCCTCCACTGATAATTTTGTGATTCTATTGTCTGACTTCAACACCGAAACCTCGATGTTTTTAGCCCCGGTTTGCACAACTTCTAGTAATGATTTGATCGTCAATTTGATGGTTTGTTCATCGGACATCCCTTCTTCGTAGTGTTTCTCCAAAAACTCTCTGACGGTCTTCGATGATCTGCCAATGGCATGGGCTTTCCAGGCATTATATACCCCAGAAGGCTCTGTTTGATATAACTTGGGAACGGTGTCATTGGAGTCGAATCCAGCAATGATGGTGGCAATCCCAAAAGGTCTTACCCCACCAGATTGGGTATATTTCTGTTGAACACCAGCAACATATTTCGTCAAATACTCGATTGACACCGCGTCTTCCAAAGTTAAACGATGAGATTGCGCTTCGACTCTGGCCTTGTCGACCAAGATTCTTGCATCGGCATTCAAACCAGCAAAAGCCAATAACGCATGGTTGTCGATCTTACAGATTTTTGAGGGGGTGATTCTTGGATCTTGCAACTTGAGGGTGGTTCTTTTTTCACATCCCAACACCACGCATTCTTTCCCCTTTGCGCCTACAGCACAAGTACCTCTTTTCACTGCCTCAGAAGCGTATTCGACTTGGAAAACATGCCCATCAGGACTACAGGTTAGTTACGGAAACACACAAACCAATGTAAAAAAGAGAAGAAAATGGTACACCTCGTGATTCTCCAACGTGCATGTTGATCGAGTTACAGGTTCCACCACTGGTCTCTTGATTGTGGTCTCCCTGGGTATAAATTCAAGATTAATCACGCACAAGACAATTGCTGAAATGCCCCAATTCAACCTGACAAACACGAACTTTTGGTAGTGGACATTAAATCAAGACCCTTGAAACTTACTGAAACAATCATGTTCAACTTGATCGGGTAGGCGGCTTCAATCTGCTATTTGGTCCCCGCTGCCGCCTCCAAGAAAACACGTCCACGGAGAGCCACATCCATTCTGAAACAGTATACGTACGAGAAAATTGACAACGCACTATCGTATCCACTCATATTGCCTTTGTGTCCTAAATATCAATTCGGCCAAACTCTGTGGGTGCTTGACTTGGGCCATGGTAGATTTTGCCTCCATTTTGTCGTTGTGGTAATGGTGGTAGCGCCGCGATTTTTTCACAATATTTCCATAGTAGCTGCAGAGAATGTACCTAACAGAGGAAGAGGGAGTCGAGCGATTGGCAACAGGAGCGATATAACGAGACGGTGGTAGAATCGGCCGAGTAGCTACGGCGATATATATATAAAGAGAGAGGAAAGATGGGACCCAAGCCACCGCGGGCAATCACACACAAGGACCATTATGCTAGGGTTTCGTACTTGTATCAGCTTGGCCAGCATTTCACCACCACCACAACCACCAATGCATACACGGTGCTTTCGCAGAACTTTGTTCGAAATGCCGACGGAGTGAGCAAGAAGGCAGTGTTGAAGTTAACCCCGGCGTTGAAACGAACCATGTGCAAAAAATGTCATGCATTGTTGGTGCCAGGATTGAGTGTATCAATTTACATCGAGAACAAGTCCAGGGACCGTAGACCAAAATGCGACGTTTTGGTACATTCATGCAACTCTTGTGGCACCAAGAAGCGGTTTCCTGTGGGTAAGAATACCGAGTATGAGGTTTTTACCGAAAGACCAGGGGTGGCCTTTGATGGTAGTTGAAAACAGGGTTTTGGTGTGTTTCATAACCTGACCAAGGTAGACAAGTTTCTACGTCTTGTACTATATGTACTATAGTGTACCATATTTGTAGTGTATTGGATATACAGCAGATTAATATATGACAACTGTGGGGGGCACAAGGCCTACCACGACAAACTCACATTTAATTCATGATGGATAATTTCGTGATAAATCATAAACACGGTGGTACTCCATGTGGAAGATATATACGTGTAGCACAGGTGTGAATAGGTGACAACAGCAAGCATAAATCAGGAGGCATAAGGCAGGAAGTATTCGTTTAATAGTCGTGACTCGTGAGAACCGAACATGGAGTGATGGGGCAGAAGGGGCAGGCAAGCACAAAAGATACAGTATTGAAAACTACAAGAATTTGGAATTTGCCGTTCTGGCCAACATTCTTCTTGGTGGCTGCACTCTAGCACCAGCCCAGTTGTATCTAAACCCGATTTCGTGGGCCAATATCTCGCCAAATCCCAACATCATCCCGTTAATGAAGGGCAAAATCAAGTTGATGGCAGACTTTTTGATGATATACCACAAATTAAGCACAGTAGGCGGTGCTGCTACTGTAGACACATGTTCAATGTCTGTTTCTGCAACGTCAATTTCCACAAGATCGTCACTGGTGTCACTCGACTTGTTGGTCTCAGCCGGCTCGAATACGGTATATTCAGATAACACCTCGACCGACTCAGACAATGGCTGGGATGATACATCAGACACAGCTTGTATGACCTCGTCCAACTTGGGTATCTCACTTGCAATGGACATTTTCCCTATGTGCTCGACACTTCTTCACAAGGACTCTATAATGGTTTTGTAGGATTATTTCATGCGCACTTGGCCAACCACATCAAAATTAATCCAGTTAATCCGACAATTTTATGTGGGGCTAAAAAAGTAGTACCACTGCCAGGTAAATATGTACAAATCCAACCAACAAATTAACTTTTAGTGGTTTATGTAAAATTATATACTATGGATGCTATTGTTTAACTCCCACTGATTTGCCTTCGCACATTCTCTTTTCAGTCAATGCAGCAATCACAGCAGCTCCAACCCCAGATCCGTCTTCTGCTGGAACAATGACAATGGGGTCTTCCTTGGTTTCCCAGTCGAAAATGTCTCTCAACCCTTTAGCTGCTCTTGGGCCAAAATCAGGGTACTTGTTGTACAAGGACCCGTCGGCAGCACAATGAGCAGTCTTGTATCCCTTCTTCTTACAAATGGCAGCAATACCACAAACAGATAATCTGGCAGATCTTTCTCCAATCAATTCACAGATTCTTCTCACGATCTTACGCTCCGAAGAGGTGATGTCAATTCCCAACTCGCTTTTGAACAAATCTCCAACATCACTCAAGTTCTCAAATGGATCAGATTCGACTTTTGCTGGGAACGAGGTGTCCAAAATGAACTCCTTTTGCAATTTGGTCAAGTCTTGGTTGTGGAAAATTAATTTCTTTTCAGTGGCTAATTCCATCAATATCAATCTCAACACTTCTCCCAAGTAGTACCCGGAAATCATCTTTTCAAACGATTGTTGGCCCGGTCTTGGACTTTCAGCATCAATCTGAATGTCGTATTTGGTTCTTGGTAAAATAACGTGTTCGTTGTCGAAAGAACCATATTCACAGTTGATGGCCATCACTGATTTACCATCAACATCATCAGGGATCTTGCCCTCTAATTTTGGAATGTCTTCACAAACATCGTAATAGGCCCCGTTACACCCAGTACCATAGATCAACCCCATCTTGGTTTCGGGATCGGTGTAAGCAGAAGCAACCAAAGTACCAGTGGTATCGTTGATCAAAGCAACAACCTTGATTGGCACTCCTTCTTTCTCAATGGCAGCTTGTAACATTGGAACAATGTCGTGACCTTCAACGTTATCAATGTCAAACCCTTTGGTCCATCTTTGCAAAACACCCTCATTGATTCTACTTTGAGAAGCTGGGAATGAGAAGGTGAACCCTAATGGCAATGGTTCGGTACAACCAGAAGGAAATTCTTCGTGGACGAATTTCTTAAGACATTCGGCAATGAAAGCCCATAATTCTTCTGATGATGCGGTTCTCATGGTGGCTGGCAAGGCAAACTTTGATTGGGCGGTTTCAAAATCTCTATTCCCACCTAATTTCACCAACACCACTCTCAAGTTGGTACCACCCAAATCAATGGCCAAGTAGTCACCTTTTTCCTTACCAGTTGGAAAGTCCAACACCCATCCTGGAATCATGGGAATGTTTCCCCCTTTTTTCGACAACCCTTTGTCCAATTCTTTAATAAACACATCGGTGATGTCTTTAAGAGTTTGAGGCGACACCGTCAATAAATGTTCGAGCCGTTCTAACTCGGACATTAATGCGGCAGGAACATCGGTGAATGTTCCTTTTCTGTGTTGAGGAGTCTTTGGACCTAAGTGAACCATTATGAACGAGAATATAACAAAAGAAGTTTCATCTAGTGAAATATCTCACCCACATTTAATATCGAAAACTATGCACTATGTGCCGTACGTACGGATTCACCCACTCCGACTAAACCGCACAACAGTCACCGAATATTCTTGATGAAATTGCCCTAGGTGCGTGCTCGACCTCTAGCCGATCGCCTTATCGCCAAGGGTATGCAGAAAAATCGGATGTTGGTGGGAGAATGCGATTTTGACGTGGTGTTTCAGAAGTTTTTCCGATGCCGCAACCAAGTCCGGTGGACACAACAAAAATTTTACTTAAATGAAGATCTCCAGGTGGCAGTTGCTACATAGACACATTCTGCCGCTCTACATTTCAATTAGGGTTTGTACGTTGAAATTGTTCTGTAAAAGTAGCTTGTTCGTAACTGGTGCAGTCTACAATAACCACTTGTGTGACGAACAAGCAGATAATAATTTCTCCAGTTGTTTCATTAACGTGCCACGGGCGCCTTGCAGACTGTTGTCCAGTTTCTGGGGTGTTTTCATGGGGTTCTTCCGAAATTTAACGTAGTATTTTTTCCGGCCAACCTCATCATGTCGCATAATATTTGAGTTTTTCCGGTGACATAATTCCTTACCATCAAGCTAACTGACGACTTGGAAGTTGGGACAAGAACCACAAACGTCTAGCCTTTACCCGGAGAATGCGACTTTTATGTGGTTCATCTCGATCTGGTGGTGAAGACCATGCTTGAGCAAATGACAATATTCACGCACCCCACGATTTGTTGATGGTTTCATCAAACTTCTTCATTGAATCGCCAACCTCAGTCAAATCGGACTTGATTTCTTGTATATACTCGTGCATCTCCTTGAAGTTGTGTTTCTTGTACGTTGCCTCTCTACTTGGCTTCTCGTTGAAAAAATCGTCTACGATCCGCTGCTTTTCATCATCACTGTGTAGCCCATTATTGCCACTGTCACCAGTGCCGTTGTATAGGTTTTTCTGCTGGTCATCAAGATTCATCTTGGTATGATGCAGTTTGTACATTGTTTCAAACAACTTGGACTGCGATGTTTTCAACGCTGATAGTTGCTGGGAAAACTCGCTATTAAAAAATGACCCCTTTGACTTGATTTCATTAGACATATTTCGAACATCGTCCAAAACATCAATCTGGGTCCAGAGCTTGTCACAATTCGCCACACTAGGTTTCACACTAGGTATCTTGTCTATGGTGCGAAGACTATGGACGTCAAGGTCGGTGGTAGAGGTATTTGTTCTCGTCAACCGCCCTATACTGGACCCTGACTTGCTGTACTTGTGACCCGAATGGTTCGTCTTGGGAATCGCAAGGAGGTTTGCGCTGTCCAGGCCCCCAGCCGGATTCTCTGACATGGGAGTGTTCATCCTCTTTGTCTCAATGGTGGATTCACTGGTAAATGTTTGCCCTGTCGCACAATATTTGGTACTTGTGTGGGACTTTTGTCTCTACATACTACTTTTTCTGGTGTATGGTAAATAATCTATGACCTACTGCCTACTGTGCTTCCTTGTATATTCCCATACTACTACTATTTTGTCGATTGCATTACTGTTTTGCCCAGGTAAACCTTTCATCGACAAGAACATAATCAAGTGGCTCGTTGCAACAACTTTTACCATCCTCATCCTGTCTTCCCATCCCGTTTCATCAATCTGCGATGGAGCCGCTCACCATCATAGTGCAAGATGCCGATGCCAGTTGTGACGAGACCACCACACCACTTCTTCATCAAGCGCGCTCACTACCATTGCCATCGAAACTAGTCCGCCCCCTGGTCCCTTGGAAAAAGTTGCTTTACCTCCAACAGCCGTACCCTGATAACTACACCGACTCATCGTTTTTGTCGCAACTTAAGAGAAACACCACCGTGACAAAGTACAACTACGGAAGACTAGTGGCTGACTTTTCGTTGATTGTGTTTCATTTGTCGTCGTTGTTTCTTGTGGTCTTGATTTTCACCGGGGTTTATCTTTACGAATGGAACCTTTCAGTTCCCCTTACCATTAGTAGCGCACTTTCCATAGTGGGGTTGATTGTTTCCCAATCAGAAAACTTAAGGAGTTACTTTGTGGTGATATTCATGGTCTTGATTGTATCACCGGTGCTAAAGTCGTTGACTCGCTCAACTTCATCAGATAGTATATGGGCCCTTTCATTCATTCTCTTTGTTGCAAATACGTTGTTTCACGATTACGCTATGACAGGCCGTGTCGATTACAGACCGATTCTTTCGACAAACATCTCGTTGAGTAATGCGATTGTGTTAGCATCAAGGCTCAATTCTACGTCCCAGGTGTTTTTGTTTGTGTTGTTCGCCATTCAGATCAACATTCTCATTCCACTCTTTGATGCCCTCCTCAGAAAATTCAATTACATTACCCTACACTATACCCTCTTTTTCGTGGTGTTCAACATTGTTAATGTCCTCCTCTTCAAACTACTAGGACTCAAAATACTACTCCTTTGGTGGGCCAGTTCGGCCGCAATTCTGTTTGTTATGCCAGCATATTTCCTTTTTTTGCAAAAGTACAAAAATGAATTACAGGGACCGTGGGACACGGCGAAACCCATCTTGAACTCACCATTATAACGGCTGTCATCACTGATCTTCATCGCACGAATGGACTACTGGGTATCATAATTTACATCGACACGAATTTTACTCATGAAAAAAAAAACGAAAAGGTAATTCGTCTGTACAACTCATTAATACATGCATTTCACTACTTCTTTACCATGGTAATCACGTCTCGTAGTTCCACGGGGTTTAAAACTAGGATTGTTATTACTTGAGTAAGGTGTATTTGAATGGTAGCGCCGCGAAAAGGTCGTGCGACGAGGGTGAAACTTTTCCTGCTACAACAAGTATGTATGCAAATAGGTGGTGAACATCACGAATCCAGGTGGTGAGCTTACAAGCAAAGACGCGATATCGTGGTTCGTTAGGCGTGTTGACAGTTTTAATAGAGAAGTTTGATTGAGATGCCTGGCGAAAATAGTAGTAACGCCATCAACGTTACTGACGGTGCTGGTGGGAACACCCACGGTGGAGGTCAAATACGATCGACACAATCGTCGCAACCAGAGCACCAAACAACAGCATCGCAGCCACAGTATTCGCAGGCAGATTTGACTCGTATTGTTCTGGATTATCTTAAGAAGAAAGGCTACCACAACACAGAGGCCATGCTTCGGTTGGAGTCGTCAAATACCCCCACGGCGGCGGTGCCCTCCGTCAATCCATCAAACACCCGGTTGGCAGATCCATCAGAGATAACTTTGCCAGCAAACGCAACCAAGAGGGAA
Source organism: Suzukiozyma manassasensis (assembly GCA_030569175.1). NCBI lineage: Eukaryota > Fungi > Ascomycota > Pichiomycetes > Serinales > Debaryomycetaceae > Suzukiozyma > Suzukiozyma manassasensis. Next base: position 395,652 of record JAJMKC010000001.1, on the reverse strand, counting down.
CGTGATTTGAAGGATAAATTGACGAAAAACGAACGGGAAATTCGTGATTTGAGAGACGAACAAGCCCGAGTCAAACGAGAATTGAGAGATTCCAAGGATAGAGAGTTCAGATTGATGAAAGAAAAGGAATTGCGAGACTTGCGAGACTTGGAAGAGAAAAAGAAACGAGAAAATGACCCTGAAATCTATCACATTGCATATTCCATGTTGAGAAAATGGGTTGACACATCGTTGGATCTTTATAAACCCGAATTAACGAGGTTATTGTACCCAATCTTTATTCATTGTTTTTTGGAACTCATCAACAAAAATTTCATCCCTCAAGCCAAAGAGTTTCTTGATAAATTCAAACAAGACCATATGATTTTGCATAGTGTTGAAATCAACAAGTTGGCAGGTATCTCCTTACCAGAACATATCAAAGAAAACGAGCTTGCTTTGGCTTACAGAAATAACAAATATAGAATCATTGTATCAAAGACATCGATTAACTTATTGTTATACTTTTTGCATGAGAATGAGGCAGTTGGGGGAGCAATTTTGATTAGAATCATCAACCAGTATCTCAACCCAATAATATCTACCACCAAACCTGACAAGGTAGACCACGAGGGTGAAGCCAATCCTGAAGAAGGTATACCCGAATACTCGACAAAAACTAACGACATTGAAAAGTTCAATGAACAAACAGTGAAATTGGGCAAACTTCCTCTTGAGCCAGAAGTTCAAAAGGAAATTGAAGCCGAGTTGAAGGTAAAGGATGAGAAAAGTGAGCCTGTTGACGGTAAGACGTTGGTCAATACATTTCAAGAGATGACCAACCCAGATGATGATTCGCCCCCAAGAGAAGGATTACCCTTGCCATTGAAGGATTACTCTGATATCAAGCGAATGATTTTGTCGGTTGAAGATTCTCGTAATATGATTAAATTGGGGTCGATTCAAGCTAGTGCTCCTTCAGTTTGTATGTACACGTTCCACAACACAAACAATGACATGACGTGTATTGATTTTAACGATGATTCCAACATGGTAGCGGCTGGATTTCAAGATAGTTATATCAAATTGTGGAGTCTTGATGGGAAACCATTGAAATCTATTTTCAAACGCGATACAAAGAACAATGATAATACGAGAAAATTGATTGGACACAGTGGACCAGTTTATGGTGTGTCGTTTTCCCCTGACAACAAGTTTTTGTTGTCGGCATCAGAAGACAAGACCGTAAGATTGTGGTCATTGGATACCTACAGTGCATTGGTGTCGTACAAGGGTCATAATCAGCCAGTGTGGGATGTGAAGTTTTCACCACTAGGACATTATTTTGCTACAGCATCTCATGATCAAACCGCGAGATTGTGGGCTACTGACCACATTTACCCATTGAGAATATTTGCTGGGCATATCAATGATGTTGATTGTGTAGAATTCCACCCAAACTCCAATTATGTATTCACTGGATCGAGTGATAAATCGTGCAGAATGTGGGACGTCCACAGTGGGAGTTGTGTTCGAGTGTTTATCGGCCACACTGGTGCGGTGAATTGCATGGCAGTTTCCCCAGATGGGAGATGGCTAGCAAGTGCAGGAGAAGATAGTGTTATAAACATATGGGACTGTGGCTCGGGAAGACGGTTGAAGACTATGAAGGGACATGGACGATCATCGATTTACTCTTTGGCATTTTCAAGAGACGGGACGGTGTTAGTAAGTGGGGGTGCGGACAACACCGTCAGAGTGTGGGATGTCAAGCGAAATACCAATGATGCCGGGCCTGCACCCGAGGCAATTTCCACCGAATCGTCATTATCAGCAAATGGCAAGGGAAACGAGAAGTCAAACCGAAAAGAGATTGTTGCCAGTAGCGACCACATGACGGCGTACTTCACAAAAAAGACTCCCGTTTACAAAGTTCATTTTACTCGAAGAAACTTATGTTTAGCTGGGGGTGGGTTTAGACAATAAATCAAATTGTATAGTATGTATAATTGAGCGAATTTACAAAAGTACCGAGAAAAATACCCCCGTGCAGTCTGGGCCCAAGTCCCCTATTCAACACACGAATTGTACAACTTCATGTATGAAAATGTCATCAGTGGTATGAACCATTGACCAATTCGGGTTGCTAACCAGAATAAAGGTCTATCCCAGGTGAATTGTGAACGGCATTTCTACAGGATTGCGCACACTTTTCGGTCATAAATGAAACAAAATTGTCAATTAAAAACACAGGAATGCGTCATTGGCACAGTTTGCTATTAAAAGAATGTTATGCATGAGCCGAGTGTCTAATCGCAAAAGAGCAATTACTGTGTAGACGAGTTAAGAAGGAAATATGTATTTTCAGGGAAGTTTTCATCTTGCTCAGGAGCAAATTCATATTGCTATTCAGTAAAGTAATTTTCTTTGGGATTAAGTCGGCCCATGGATATTTGATCAGCTGTGGATCAATGATCTACGATGTATGAATGTTGCACAAAATCTATTTGGTGCGTACGTACAACTGTATGGTAAACTACTATATTCGAAGTAACAATTGAAGTGGACTCAATTGTTCCGGCCAACCCACTCGACATGGTTTCCCAGGTGGTACTGGATGCTCAAATAATGAAAGCAACTTGCAATGATTGAAGTATTTTTATTACATAATCGGAATGGGTAAATTTACGCTCGTCAACAATGCACACAAAATTCCGCAACTTCCTCGTAAGCAAGCTAGCCACAATTGTCTATTTTTAGAGTTTGATTTTGACTATATAAAGAGGTATGGTTCTCGACGTCAACAAAACAGAACATATCAAAATTAATTTAAAAATGAAATACTTAACTTTACTTGCTCTTGCTTCCGTTGCCATTGCTGCCGACTCTTCTGCAACTCCACTTGCTTCCAAGGTTGCTTCCGAAGCTTCTTCGTTGAAATCTGAAGTGTCATCCAAGATTTCTTCTGCTGCGTCTGCTCTTTCGTCCGCAGCATCGTCTGCTTCTGCTTCTGCCTCTTCCAGTTCCAAATCCAAAGGTGCTGCCAACAGTCTTGCAATGGGTGCAGGTTCTTTAGCTGCTGTTGCTGGTGTTTTGTTATTATAATTGTATAAATTGTGTAATATAATCCAAGTCTGAAGCCATATATTCCTTGTAGTGCTAAATACTCATAATATGCAAGGTTTACTGTGATGCAAACTATTCATATCCATATTTTGGTGAAGAGGATGTAATTTGGGGGGTGGTCTGGTTGTTCGATTTCCACATTAGGACGTAATGAGGGATATGCGAATATGCGAAAGTTAAGGGGTGCATATGGTCCAACCTGAAACCGATGACGACATCAACCTATCCCCTAATATAGCACCTTTACGACACCGTAGTAGTCTACTGTACCATGGCATTACATCTAGCCCTTCACATAGACTGCTTCACCCAAGCATTTAGTGTCGCACCGCATTTTCTGGCGTTGACCATCGTTATTTACATCACCCCACGAAAATGCTAATATACGACGTTCTGCCCCACCATACACCAACACTCCGGCCGTTATTACTTATTTTCCATCTGAACACCCTGGGTCACATTTCACTACTTTTTCACCCCACTGCACTCTATTCCGGTACGCGCTCGCTTACTCACCATTGTTTCACCTCTCACCTCCCACTTTTTCAGTAGGGTTTGGGTTTTGTCATAATATTCGCAACGAAAGCTGCAGTACATACCCCATAATTAACCCAAACTTCATCCCACTCACCAAGAATCCAAAAATAACTACAGTAACCAAGCAAACAATTGTCTATTGTTTGCTGTTGCAGAGTCAGGCACTCAGTTGGAAACGCATCATGCTTCGTACAGAACTGTTGCAACTGGTTGGATGAATTTAATTTGGCCACTTTCCTATTTAGGTAAAACTTTGTACACTCCATGGCCGCTTGATCCATATATAGCAGCAGCAATCGCCACCACCTACGGAATTATTCTTGTACAATATCTTCCTTCATTATGAAATTAACTTTACTCGTTGCATCCTCGATCGTGTCGGTGGCTTCTGCTGATACTTCTATCGCCGAATCCGACGTTCAATTTTTCACCGTGTTGGTGGGGGACATGAAATCACACCTTCAGTCATACGTTGATTTCTTGGGCACTGCTAAGAGTATCCCACCAGCCATCACGAAATATGCTAAGCCATTGGCCACATACACTGATGATTCTTACACCACATTATTGGAAAACTCCGACGTCGACATTGCTTCCTTGAGAGCATTTGCTAGCGAATTGCCATGGTACACAAGATTGGAAGCTGAGATAACTGAAGGTTCATCGGGCCAAGCTAGTGCCACTGGTGGTTCCGCCACAGCTAGTGCTACTGGTGCATCTTCAGCATCAAAATCTGGCTCTACCACTTCTTCTGGTTCGTCAAAGGCCTCTGGATCAGCAAAGTCTTCTGCTGCTGCTTCTTCCCATTCGTCCGAATCTTCTTCGTCGTCGTCAAAAGGTGCTGGTGCCTCGCTCTACGCTCCAGCCGGTGGTGCCATTGCGGTTGCTGCCATTGCCTTGTTGTGAGAGTGTGACTCTGGTATTCCAAAATTTTTTTCGTGTACATTATTCTATTTCTACTATACAAAATGAACATTCTTATTGTACACATTTTTATCTATTGCGTCACTCTTCGACTGGTAGTTTTGTTTGTGGGGCCGTCAAACAGAGTAACACATACTGTAGGTTCCATAACAAGTTGTCTGAACAATCGTTGGGAACGTCCCACGGTACTTGTTGGTGACAAGCTTGCAATTGTAATAAGTTGGAGATATTGGAACTCAATCTCGACATATTCTTCGTTAGAAGGACAAGGCCAGCCTCAAACGGTTGGTTCATGAACTTGATGGGATTACTGCCAATCTTCTCCGTAGTAGACTCGTCATATTGTAACGGTAATCGTCGTGGTATTGTACTTAGGGTGTCCATTATCGTCCACTGGTGGTTATCTGTCTGCATGGGAAACTGAACAAAACTATTGGTGATGTCTGCTAGGCAATTCATAAGCTGAATAACGAAACCTATCCCGGCATTTATCTGATCGATTGCGGTATCGTCGCACGAGTAGTAACACACTCGTAATATTTCCTTGATGGACGACGGAAATGGCACCTTCATTATGGAAAACTCAATCGAATTACCAGTGCTTTCGATGGTCAACACTTCAGATATGACGATGGCTAGTTGCTGTAGTTCTTGCATAATCAGAGGATACACGTATTCGTTGATTGACTCGTGTATTGGATCAATTTGACACCCAAGTAGTTCGAGGTGGTTATTTCCCGAAGTTGTGTCAACATTGTGCTTTGTGAAATGACGAATTTGACTAATCTTCAAATCATAGAGGAGTGCTTTGGAATTTAACTCGTTAACGGCTTGTTGCTCTGTCAAAATTAAATTCTCGATTATACCACTGCTGTCTGTTTCAGTTAAGTTAACTACCAGATTTGCAATTTGACTCGCAGTCTTGTGTTTGGAAATGATCAATTCCTGGAGACAATTGGAAAGATTATTCAACTCTCTGATCGAGTCAAACGTGTACGATTTTGCAATTGGCTTGGGCATTTTTACAGTAACCGGACGGGGAATTTCATCTGCTAGACATTCGGAACCATATAAACGGCCGTTCAAATTAAAGATGACGGAATTAGGATTGAAGAACGAGTCAGGATACAGTTGGGTCGAATCAGCAATGTAGGCCAATTTCCTCAAATCAACGGTGTATGACCGAAACAACTGCCAGGTGTCACTCTCGTGCAATGGAGAGGTGTTGTGCCAAATGGAGATTCTGAACCCATGATGGTTTCTCATTTGCCAGGGTAACTGGGGCAATTGAATGGGCTGTGATTTGGTATCGATGTTTGTGTCGATCACTTCGCTGACGTAGATAAGATGCGGTTTGTGGTTGCGGACAACGTACAAGGAAAAGAATATGAATGCTTCATTGAACGGGCTGGTGACGGGGTGATGACTATGGGACTGTTTGCGTGATTGTTTGTGGGATTTGTTGTTAGTGCTGGAGGTGTCAATAGTACCGATGGCGGTGTTGATGTTGCGGAAACTAATACTATGCAAATGACGTAGCTTCAAATCATTGGTATTCATGCTTCATTCTTCCAATGTACTATGGTGTTGCTCGTGGTGGTTTTCAGTTACACGAATATAGCGTCAGACAATTGCAAATTACGCACAAACCCCATAATCGCTGGTGCGAAATTTTATGAGGCTCGCACCAACGTTTGCTTGTGGGAAGATTGGAGCTCTAGCTAGACACATTTTTCGCTACATGACACTGACTTTCTAACAAACAAGTGCTCTAGTTCACCCTGGTTATTGCAAGTCGTAGTAAGGTTACTATTCTATAGTTCCCAGTGGTAATTTCCTTTCATCAGCTTGTGTCTGGGTGATCATTGTCGGCGCCGCACCGTGGTATTAGACTCAGAACAAAGATGTGCCACAACTTTTATAGGTAATTTTCATTCCAACAGTAAACACCTTTAACACCATGGCCAGACTTTCAGGGTTGCAAAGGGACGTGCTAAAGTTGTACCGCGCTTGCATTAGAGCGGCATACGCCAAACCCAAAGAAAACAGGTCCCACTGGGTGGGCTACATTCACGGGGAATTTGCCAAATACCAGTCTTTACCTAAGAAACAATTCAGTGTCATTGAGCATTTGCTAAGAGTGGGCCACAGAAGATACGATTTATACAATAGTCCTCACATAAAAGACATTCATTGAGAAAGACATTTAGTCGTGCTTCTGAGTCCGCAAATCTGTCGTCTTCGCATATATCAAGAGACTGTAGACTAAGACCCCAAGGAATGTACAACATGTCCGTTTCCAAAATGTGATTGGCACATGTTGGACTTATTGCATGTTGCATAACGTCGACTTCTTACAAGGTCAGTGACGTATTTGAGACAAGTCAACTTGTCCCGACATTTACTGCTTCTTTAATGAAACTATATTTATTCATAAGCTTGTACATACTAATCATACATCAACAGTTCTACTTTGTCTAATAGTAGTCTTGGAATAACGCTTGAGAATTTGTCAAGAGCAACTCAGTGACGTTATTCCGGTGTCCCATGTCCGTCATTTCTCTTTCTCCGGTTCTATCACGGGCTATGGTTGGGGCAAATACAACGGATAGATTCTTGTATCCCATCCGATTCACCGATTGATACGAGTTGACCCTCTGTAGATGATTGCAAAGTAAAAACAACGCATGTTTGTTTGCTGGAGGTAACCGGTTCAACACTTTAGTCCGCAACTCATTGAGCTTCTTATCCGTTTTACTAGAAGGGTTGCTTGAATAAACTTTTATGAAATCATCATACGAATCATAAGGGATCAACGGATCAGGCAACTTACGCAAATACCTTTTCAAAGCGGATGTGACAGCATTGATATCCCCATCAAGAATCTCATCAAGTTTCGCGGTTGTTTTGTCGTTTGGTCCAAGATTTGCAAAAGAGTTTTCAATCGAAACAATAGCTGAGTTACCACCAGAAATTCGATAAATCCCTTCCATGTCTAACCCACGACGCTCGACTTCATCGATACACCTGCTAATTATCAAGGGAACTCGGGAATTCTCAAAATCTGCTCGTTCTTGGATAGTAGACGCATACAATGGTACAGCGTCGCCTCTTGTGTCTATCTTTGGTGATTTGGTATTGTTGGCGGCTGCACCAGAATTGCTAGTTCCATTCAAGATCGAATCGAGGATATTCGTGGAACGCGACTTGGTGAACTTACGTTTCTCTTTGTCGGAATTTGCATTCTCAGTAATTGTGCCGTTTGTTGGTTTAACACTCAAAGAGTTTTGATTACCATTATTCGTATTTGGAGTTTGGTTCGTATTTTGATTCCCTCCATTATTGGAATTGTTAATACTTAGGCCAACTTCATTGATATTAACAAGATTTGCTTGATTTCCCTTACGTTTCCAAAATTTCAACCTTGCGGCTCTTTGAGGTTCACTTCCCTCTTCGGTTTGCATTTCAACTGCAGATGACGAGTTGTTATGTGACAGATATACAGCTGGTGAGTTGGTGGAAGACTCGCTGGCTACTTTTTTGATGTGTTCCCCGTTCTGATGTTGTATTGTCGATGTGGAGGACGAATTGCTTGGATGGTGCTTCAAAGATCTTTCTAAAGTATGATTTTGTTCTGTTAAGGTTCGGTTGTATTCTAAAAGCTTTTTCTTTTGTTTTTCTAAATCAACAATGTCCATAGTTAGTGTCTCATGATTCTTCGATTCTGCCACGAGCTTCTGTTGAAGTGTCTTCAACTGTTCATGCAACTTGGCTCTCTCGTCGTTTAAATGCCTTATTTCTCCCTGTAAGACTTGCTTTTGCGAAACTAGTTGAAGAAGCTCATCTTTTATCACGCTGTTATCACCACCAGATGGCTGGTCCAAAAGTTGGACTCCAGTGTCAGAGGTAGATCTAGCGTGGTCTCGATTAAAGAGACTAGATGATTGCAATTGAGGATAAGAAATCAATGGTGTGGTTTGTGGTGTCGAAAAATTGGGAGATCCTCCAATTGAGCCATCAGAAACTTGCCGCGAATGTCCTCTAATATCATCTTTATTTGATTTGAAGAAACCAAGCTTACTAGCAAGACTGCTACTTCCCCCAGAAATAGATCTTTTATGCCTTACCGTGGTTGACCTTGGTGTTCGACTTATAGTGCTCTTTCTTGAAACAGTGTCATTTCCCTCGTCAGGTTCTTTGACATTTTCAAGATTGGTGACAACTGGAGTATGATTACCATGGAATTTTTTATTTGGAGTTGTCAGTATTATTTTAGATTCATTACCATTGTAACAATCAATTCCTTCCAATCCCAAGCCTTTTGGTTGATCTTCAGATTTAAAAAAATGTTTGTCATTCGAGGACTTGGAACTTGGGGTTGAAGGTAATGGCAATTTTGGAGGAGGTGAACTGAGGTGGGGAGTGTAGTCACTACTCTTACTCGAACTTTTCTTTGGTGTAGTAAACGTGGAACCAGCAAGGGTTGTTTCCGTGTTTGTGTTGGGTGATGTCTGATGGTTGGCTGGGATATTATCGCGGTTCAAGCTTTCAGATGCAACATAATCGTTCGATTCAACCACTCTTGCTTGTCTGTTGGCTTTTGCAAACGGCGACAGGGCACCGGATCTTGATCTGGGATCTTCGAATGGAATCTCTAATGACTGATTTTCTATTGGAGGTGTTGCAGTTGGATTCTCCATTTGTGCATTGTGAAACTCATTATCATGAAACTGGTTTGGTGATAAAATGAGTAAGTTCGTGCCGTTAAACTGCTTGGTTGGTGACGAAATCGTCGAAGGTGATGCTTTTGGTCTTGAATTCAAGTCCACTGGTGGTTCCAAGGAGATGCTATTATTGAAAATTGGGGCGTTCCTCAATGTAGGGGTTTCAAAACTTTCAGCCCATCCTGCATTATCATCAACTGTGTCTGATTTGTACTGCGCTGGAGATGGTTTTTGAATTCTTGTGGGGCTACGAATTGAAATGGCGCCCTTGTCCGGCGGATTTGCCAATGATGGAGTTGATTTAGGACGTAAAGAGGGTGATCTGTTCAATCCAGCGTCCTCATTGTCACTGTCATTAACTTCCTCTATCGAATAATCGTTTGAGTTTCTATATCTTTTTGATGAATCAAGGTTATCATTCGATGTTGAGTACTGAGAACTTGGTGTAGAGTCTTTAAAAGTATCCGGTATCAGAGATTGAAAATCTCTACTTTGGAGAATTGGTGGGGTAGGAAAGTCATTAGACTTATTCTTGACACCATTCTCGTTTCCTGGTGGGGGTCTTGGTAACGATTTATTTTTCACCAGAAGTGAACTTTCCGATTCATTGTTTTGATTCAACAACGTGGTCGAATCTGAATTATTGAAGACATCGTTGTTTGAGTTCTCTGGTACGTACGATAAATTTGTTTGCGAGCTTGCGAGATAATCATTGATCAACGAGTTTCTGGAAGCGGCGGAGTCTCTGTGGGTGGACGAATGCTTCTTCCGGGCATCGTATCTTTTCTTCTTTGCAACTAATTTCTCATGACAGTCCATGCAAAATAACCCTTTCGAGGTTCTGGCGTATCTTAAGTCCTCAATTTTCAACTTACAAGAACGACATTTGAAACAGCTGGCACAATATGCTTGATCGCCCGTCAAAATTGCCAAGTCGTCAATCTTCTTTCCACATTGTTTACAGTTGTACGAGCAGTTTGAGCAAATCAAATTTCCGTTACCTAACACCAAAAAGTTGGAGTTACACCCTAGTGAGCTCCCACATTTGGTACATTTGAAGCAGTTAATGTGCCATCTATGATCTCCGAGTTCATACGCGTGTCCTTCATTGATGGACAGATTGCACCGTTTGCACAACAGGGTTTCCGACATGGTTGGCGATGTGCACAAGTATGCTAAAGGTTGATGCAAATGCTTTCTTTGGACGGGTAATATGCCAAATCGCCCTGGCGTATCAGGGTGGAATTAACGAGTTTACAAGGTGTCAATAAACCGGCGCAGCTTGGAAATGAGCCAAATTGCCGGATCCAACAGATAGAATGAGTAGAACGTGTGTCTTGCTGTCAAAAACACCTCCCAGCGCCGTCAAAGCTTTTTGTGAAAATTGTCCACCACGTCCACTAGATTGTACGACGAGCCGACAAACAGAGCCTGCGGAACGTTGTTTTAACAATAACTATCAATTCCAACCAAAGGAAACTGACAATTCACCTCAAAGCAATCCAACCTGACGTATCGCGGGCGGAATTTGCTACGTGTGGAGTAACGTGGGACAATGTTCAGATGTAAATAATCAGTTACACAACTAAGTAGTGTGTACGGAGACATTGATGTGGCGCTACCATGTTTGACGATTGAGAAAATCTTGGCCAATATTTGTGGCGTGTATGTAAGCAAGCTTGGCTTTGGGACCGCACAACTACAGCAACTGGGGCCATTAGCACCAAAAGGCAGCCTGCAACCTGCAACGGGCCAAGTGGATCTGCATGTGTGCGTTTAAATGATGAACTTACTGTTTATATATGTCAAATGCCTACTGGTCCATTCTGGGTAGCGCCTGGAAACGGCCGCAGATGCATGATGGTGATGGGATGACCATCTCGGGGAAAAAAGCGTTGCACCGGCTCGTGAGAGTCCGTTCTACGTGGTCGTACCCGTGGTTGTACCCATGGTTTACCTTGATGGACTCTACTTTCGGCGTAATTCTCATTTTTCTCCATTAAATGTTGCTTCTATGTTGTTTCTATTTTCGAGTTTATAATGCACAATTTTGATGTAGTTGGTGTATTCGTTGTGTCAGCAGCACTTCTTGCATGGAGAGGGTTCCATTTGCAACTTATAGGTACGTTTTTCTCGTACGAATATGTCATGACTGTATAGTGTGAGACCATTGACACATTTCTTATTTCTCATTGCTCAAAGTGCCCGACAGTTGATTCTTCGCCAGTGCGCCGATAGATTACGTTTCGAAGCATGCTGCATTGTGAGCTCGGACATACACATAATGGGAGTTTGTGCCACAAAGTGTTTGTGGGTCCTTTTCTATATACAAATGCCTGGTGTGTGAAGTTTGACTCCTGGGAGTGATTCGGTTACCGCAGTCACGTTCCTATCGCTTAGTACAACTCTTCCGCAGTCAAATCTTGGTTGATACGAAATGGTGTGCCACGCCAATCTATTTCGTGTCCTGCCATGGCTGTGATCCAGATTGGTAAAGCCAATACCTCTCGAATCACCCATATGTAGAGCCAGCTTGCAAAACTGCGGGTGGTTGGAGGAATGTTCTTCAACCATTCGGGCTGGTGAGCACAATTCTTTGTTGACGTAATGTTACCAATCAATGTGTAATATTGAATGTAGTCTATGACTATCCATATCATCATATGGACACAAAACAACCACGGGGTGAATACTCGATTGTATAAGACGATGGAAATGCCGTAATTTCCTATCAATCCACAGATTATTGATTCTGTCGTTGGCTCAATCAACGTGGCCATCATGACCATATATTTCCGCACTCGAAGCCATCTGACTCTTCGATTGATATAGTCTCGTGCAGAGTTGTCAGTGCCGCTTAACGGTTGAATCACCAAGTCCGTGGTTTGTCCCGTTCTGGAATCGAGATTATCCCAGAGACTGATAGCAATCATGTTGTCTTCTCCAATGTATCTACTGAAAAATTCGATAGCATGGCCCGGACCCTTGTTGGATATGGTTCTAGCATCGTCTATGACGGATTCATCACTGAAAAATGAAGACTTCTTACTGGGGATATTTGCAACCGAAACGTCGATATCTGACCTCCGGTAAATGTTGGATTTTCCATTGACACAAGCACCAATTGATAGCTTATTTAATGCAATGTAGAACTTTGAATGCGACGTGAACAAGAACATTTCGTCCAATCTGGCACCGAGTTTCTTCAAGAACCGGGGTTTTTTCGACGACATTTTTCGACACGAGTCGTACGATTGTGTTGGTGATAGAGAGTGCTCGATGTCGCTGCTATTGGACGAATTGTTGATGCTTAATGCAAGAGGGACGTGATGGACCAACCTGACTTTTCTTCGCTCAGTCAAGTGTTGGCCATTATTCAAGTTCTCGTTCAATGTTTTCACCGAGTTTTTAAGAATATTGGACGATGCCCACACGTTTGAGTCCATGATCCAAAGAATGTCAAATTTCGGCTGTCTGAAACCCTTGGCCAAGTTGTTTACCTTTGGGTTAGGACCATAATAATCATCGGACTTTTTCGTTTGAGGATTGTAGTTCTCGCTGAATTGGATTTCGGAATCGATATGAGGGTATTCCAGCATCAACCTATTGATGATGGGAATAGCCGGATCTGCTGGGTCATCAACGCAAAAAATGATTTGCAACTTATCAGTGGGGTAATCTTGATCGAACGATGATCTCAAACAAGAGTACAACTCCGGATCAATTCCTTTAATTGGACGCAAGATTGTCACGCCTTCTAGCGCATCTGATCTCGATTTTTGTTTCCTTCCTTTGGTATCGGGAGACACCAAGTATTTTCTCGAGTTGTATCTAAGGATAATTTCGAAAAACCCGATATATGACACGAGCAAAATCACCGCATACCATACGAGACTGAGATATCCCGTCAATAGTACGAACGATGACATGTATAGACTACTTCGAAACCAAGAACAACCCAGTGAAAAATTATTGTCGTATCGTAAACACGATGCGGTAGTAGCACGTAGAACTTTACTTCCATGCGCGTACCACAAACTCTCCAACTCTTCCGGCACGGTAGTAAATGGGGTTCTCTACCGCGATAGACTGAATTTCTCGCCGACTGCCGACTTTTACCATTTTAGTGTTCGGTTCAACACTGTTACTCTAGACATGCTTGCATATTGAAAACTCAATGAGCACCCACTTCAGAATAAAAGCTCGCAAACACAGAAATGTACTTTTGGAAGTGTGGTTCACCAAAAATACTGCTTTTATTTTTTGTTTTTTTGACCACACTTCCACAGGACGCATTAGAGTCAACTTTGTAAAATGAAGTTGATTACGTCATGAATAATGAGGGAACAGATCCCCCTGTACAGATACCTTTCGATGGTACTCTATGCATGTGCTGATGATGTGCTGTTGAACGTCTAAGCTTGACTCCGAACGGGTGCCAATGTGACATCATAGATACCAATGACCGTTATTGGTTGTCCCGGTCAGCCCTGTAAGAGAATACTGGAATTGACTCAGTGCATTAGTGCTTGACATATAGAAGTTGGTTGGACACAGGATACTGTCGACTATTGTTTCGGAAGTAATATGTCTGCCAAAGGCAGAACTCTAACTTGAAATCGAGTAGTGTGGGGGTACTTTCTTTCTTAAAGATTACAATGGTGAATGGTCGCACAGAACTTCGGTTCACATCATACCCACATGTCCTCGTATCTGACTACAATTGGCATGATTTATGATTGGTCATGAGGTCGGTCAATATTGTCAGGGCTGACGGTTACGGTTGATTAATACTGTAATGCTATTGGGTGACTACATATTTGTATAATAATTAGGAACAGTAGTGTAGAGACGAGGAGTTAGCATGACTTTGTGGACCAATGGCTATAGGCGGGTCGTATACCGTGGTTGAATCGCGGTTAAACTTCACCACAAAATGAGGCAGGTGATTTCGTCCCCACACGAAAATTAATGCCCCCATGACAAACCACCGTGAAATATCGGCTACAATCATGCTTAAATCTAGTGAGTGACAAGCATTCTAAGGCCTTTGAATCAACTTGAATCATCGTGACTCGTGTTGAATCATCCTGATTCACTCTGGGTTGACGGATGAGTGTGGTGACTCTGACCTGACTGATCTCTCCGTACCCCGGGATCCCCACAAATCGGAAGGAGACCGATAACAAAAATTCATGAAATCAAGAGAAACGATGAGGTGGACCACAGTCCGTATTCAAATTGTCACGCTAACGCATACATCCACAGCACTTGAACATGATTTGTACCAAAAATAATTTTCATACCGAAAACCTCGGTTAACTTCTGGTGATACCATCTCCGGATCTATCTACAGGAGGGCACCCCCACTAACATTCCCAACTATATAAATGTCACCACCATTGCGGTGAAAATTTCACATTCCCACCAACCTTATTTACTACTTAAAATTGAAATTGTTCAAGAAAATTAATTAGATATATTTGATTGATATTTGTTGTGTTGTAACAGTATTTGTCATTTATCTTTGTTTTAGTTTTTTGAGTGTTGATTTTTTGTAGGCATCTACCGTTGATATAAAAGTGATGTTTAAGCGACAATTAGCCAAAGTAAATATGCCAACTGTTATTAGACAAAAGAATTTCACTACTGGTTTACCAAAAGGTGATTTATTCAAGTATCAGTCGCAATTACCCAAATTGCCTGTACCAAAATTGTCGGATACTGCCGACAAATACTTGAGATCCATTACTCCGTTTTTGACTCCCCAACAATTAGCAGAAACCAAATCTAAGGTTGACAGCTTTGTTAACGGGAAAGGTCAAGAATTACAATCGAGATTACAAGACTTTGCTTCCACCAAGGATAACTGGTTAGGTGAATGGTGGGATGACTATGCTTACTTAGCCTACAGAGACCCAATTGTTCCTTATGTGTCGTACTTCTTTGCCCATAAGGACATCAACAACCTTGTTGGAAAGAACCAATTGTTGAAGTCGACTTTGTTGGCTTACTACACCATCGAGTTCATGTTGGAAGTTCAAAACGAAACTTTGGCTCCTGAAGTTATCAAAGGTAACCCATATTGTATGAACGCATTCAGATACATGTTCAACAACTGCAGAGTTCCTGCTGAAACCGCTGACGTCACCAAGGTGTACGACGGTACTCAGCACAGATATTTCGTTGTCATCTACAAAAACAACTTTTACAAAGTTCACCACCATGATGCTAACGGTAACCCAATCTCCAAGGCCCAAATCTATCAACAATTGTCTTTGATTGTCAACAACAATGTTGCTAAATCTACCACTCCAATTGGTATTTTGACTTCGTTGAACAGAGACGAACTTGTTGATGCTTACAATCAATTGCAAAAGTCCCCAGTCAACAATGAATCTTTGGAAACCATTTTTGCTTCTTCTTTCATCATCTGTTTGGATGAAACCAAACCAGTCACTGTTGAGGAAAAATCTGCTTTGTGCTGGCACGGAGATGGTCAAAACAGATACTTTGATAAGCCATTAGAATTCTTTGTTGCTGCCAATGGTTCCTCTGGTTTCTTGGGTGAGCACTCAAAGATGGATGCTACTCCTACTGTTCAATTGAACAATTACGTTTACGAAAAGATTAAAAAGGAAAATCCAGAATCTTTGTTATCTGAAGTCACCTCTTTATCCACCAGCTTCTCTACTCCAGAACCAGCCTTGTTACCATTCGATATTAGTGCTACCACTAGAAAGAATATCGACACTGCTATCACCAAATTCAACGACTTGATGGAAACATATGATGCTGAAATTTTCCATTACCATGGATACGGTAAAAACTTAATCAAGAAATTCAAAGTTTCTCCAGATGCTTATGTTCAAATGATGATGCAATTAGCTTACTACAAATTAACTGGTAAAGTTAGACCAACTTATGAATCTGCCGCTACTAGAAAATTCTTAAACGGTAGAACCGAAACTGGTAGAACTGCTTCGATTGAATCCAAGAAGTTCGTGGAAACATGGGCTGATCCAAAATCCACCAACGAAGCTAAGATCGCCACTTTCCAAGCCGCATGCAAACAACATGTTAAATATTTATCTGAAGCTGCTGACGGTCAAGGTGTTGATCGTCACTTGTTTGGTTTGAAACAAATGATCAAGCCAGGGGAAGAAGTTCCAGAAATCTTCCAAGACCCAATTTTCACCTACTCTCAAACTTGGTTTATCTCCTCAAGTCAAGTCCCATCGGAGAACTTTGTTTCATGGGGTTGGTCACAAGTCATTGATGAAGGCTTCGGTTTAGCTTACTTAGTCAACAGTGAATGGTTGAATGTTCACATTTCTAGTAAGAAGGGTCAAGGGTTATCCTCTGCACACTTTAAGTGGTATTTGACTGAAGCTGCTACCGAATTGAAGCAAGTCTTGAGTGAAGGTTTATTGGAACCAAAAGCCAAATTATGAATTAGACAAAAAAATGCAGAGCTATATGCTCGTTTTGATGTGTTGAATATTTATTATATTATTTATTTATAGTTAAGATTTTGGAAAGAAAAGAAGAACTTGCGTAGTGAGGAGTCGAGGTTGGGCACTCGTAACTGCTTCCAAAAGAAAACGGTCAGTGCATGCGAATGATTCGAAGAACAGAAGGAACTGTATGGTGTGATACAAACTAAGATTACCCAAAGTGGAAACAGTTGGGCCAATGAAAAAGGCTCAAGTGACTTGAAAGTGGGTTGATCAAGTGACAGTGGGTAGTATTTTTTAAGCCACAAAGACGAGGGTTAAATGATCAATACACCGTCAATAAGACAAGTTGAGCAGAAGATGTTGGTGATATATCGGTTATATCATCTATAAACCAATGGCGTAATGGTTGACACAGTCAAGTCAAGGAAGAAAAATTGGAACATGTTTCCTAATTCGTATTGTGCATTGATTCTACATATTGGCTGCAAAAAAAACCTTCATAGAACCATCAATATAGTCATGAAGAAATGTGAAGTCATCAAAGATACTGGAAAATAATCTATGATCATACAAGGGGTATGAGGGGATATTGGAAGCTAGTATATAAGTAGTAGTACATCAGCCGATAACAATTTTTCAATCAATACAACTTCTTTATATTCAAGTGATTCACAATGAAGAACCATACTGCTGATACTATGCCTGCTCCATTGGAGATACATCCAAACGACAATAAGTCAATGACAAACACCACTATCGATTGTTTTGGTGAAAAAGTTCCTAAGGGACCTGAGATTGATGAAGAATTCTTAGAGGAGTACTGGGTAGAGATGTCCATGATTGACGATCACGTATTACCCAACTCGAAGCTTCACTAAATTCATGTTTACATAGTCAATATACGTCAAGGAACATATTTTTCGATTGATCAAATGTAGATCCAACGTGAGAATGAAAGCAGTGAGTCATGTGTCATGTTCCAAAGACGTTTGGTCTGTATGTTGCACAAAATAACAGCTGTTCTGTAAGAAATGGTAAGAATTCCGAGTACTTGATGAGGGAGTACCAACCTTAAACTTCCGTATCTTTGTTTTCTGTGAGGCTGACATACTTAGAAATCTAAAATGCAGCCCTCCCATAAAATACCACCGTTTAAATACACTTCTAAGGGACCTGAGATTGATGAAGAATTCTTAGAGGAGTACTGGGTAGAGATGTCCATGATTGACGATCACGTATTACCCAACTCGAAGCTTCACTAAATTCATGTTTACATAGTCAATATACGTCAAGGAACATATTTTTCGATTGATCAAATGTAGATCCAACGTGAGAATGAAAGCAGTGAGTCATGTGTCATGTTCCAAAGACGTTTGGTCTGTATGTTGCACAAAATAACAGCTGTTCTGTAAGAAATGGTAAGAATTCCGAGTACTTGATGAGGGAGTACCAACCTTAAACTTCCGTATCTTTGTTTTCTGTGAGGCTGACATACTTAGAAATCTAAAATGCAGCCCTCCCATAAAATACCACCGTTTAAATACACCTCTTGACTTTATCATGAGCTATTAGGTGGTATCGAAAAAAACCCTCATCGTGACCTGCTAACCCGCAACAATCATGCATTTGCCCTCGGTCTCAAATAGGGAATCTAGACCTCTCCGTAACAAGTTCGTGTTACGTGTTTCACTGCAAATATCATGACACACACTGTCACACCAGCGTTATCATTTTTGACATCAGGTTTTGTTTTGCCTTAATAGCTTCCCAGCAGAAAAATGCCACCAACTCCATTGTCACCACATCAAACGATAATACCGCTTGGCTCAAGATCAATAAATGCAAACTAAGTAGTAACGGCAATGCTCATTTCTTGACGCCTGGGTGTAAAATCATGTTTAGTTCCACATCTCCCCTAGTAAATGAAGTCGCGTTATACTTTATCATTGCTCATCAGCTCGCGACCATTGTCGTACCGATATCACCGCGTTTTACCGCCATTTCTAGACCGACACCGCCATGTACTACATGTACCGCCTCTTTATTGTCCCTGTCACCGTAAACTACCCTTATTACATTCTGCCACATACAATGACATACTTTATTTTAATTCTTCTCTGCTTGACATTGCACTAACTCCCTGCCGAGGATTTCTGTGTTGTTTCACTAGCTTCTGAATTTGATTTAGCTGAAATCCGTACGCAATTGTTATTGAGGGTGGCAAAACTGCTAAACTAAGTTAACTTGATGGAACCTCACTGATTATTTTTAGTAATACTTCTTGGAACTTTATTTCCTAGGAACTATATTCCAAATCAACCGATTTATTTAATTTATTATACCTTTTTCGTGGGAGATTATACAATTTCAAGTCATCTACATATGTCTCAAATACTATGAGCAAGAACCACAAACACAAACGCCAGAAATCAAGCGTTTCCAATCCCAACTTCCATTTTTCTTCCACCGACTACCCTGATCCCTACCAATATCTGTTCCCCAAGCCTCCGGACCAACCTGGTGATATCCCCCAATTGCCTCCTCCATCCGATCTGTCACATTTTCCTGTTTCGTCCCAGTTGTTAGACTCGTCCCAGGGATTCTACTACAACACCTATGATCCACTTCCCCAATCCTCCTACAATCAGGGTCAGCAACCGACAACTCCTCAGCAACAGCTCCACCAGCAACAACTTCTAATACAACAACAGCATCAGCAGCAACAACTTCAGCAAAGCCAACTACTTCAGCAACAGCAGCAACTTCACCAACTAAGTCCTCAGCCTCAATCCACTCCTATCCCATCTCATATTTCTCCCGCTTTCCAACGGCAATCGACATCGTATGCCACTCAAACCCAAGGCGATCAGTCACATGGACTCTACGACGCTTTCAGACAACCAGAATTTACAACTCCGGTCAAGCAATCAAGACCGCAAACCCATAAGCCCAACAATCTTTCAATATCGTCTCATTTCAATCTATTTAATTTGCATGACAATAAAACTCTTCCGGACTATTCTCTGCCGCAACAAGCTCGCCACCAGGGAGTACTGCCTCAACAGAGTAGTCGGGTCCAACTGCTGCCGCAGCGGAAACCCCTGCTTCACCTGCTGCCCCAACTGACTCAACTCCAACGGCAGACCCAGTTCAGTCCGCAACGAGCCTCGCAATCGTCAGCCGTATATCGAAATTCTGTCTTCAAGGAGTTATTGGATCAATTGGCCCAAGTCGATGCAGCAAATGTCGATGGGTTTTTATTGAAAGTTTTGAAAACTTTGCAAGGTTCCAACTTACCGATCGATGAATTCTACAATTTGTTGTATAATGATGACAAATCATTTGACTACAATCTGCTTAATCGAATCGATAAATCTATCTCAGGTCAAGAATCCAAACCGATTATTAATGAAATATTAAATATTTTCAAATCTCCTAGTGCATTCGCCAGTTGTTTTCCAAATAGCTCTATCGAAGAAAACAAGTTGTTAGTCATTAACTATCATGAGTTATTGAGGACTTTTTTGGCCATCAAAATTTTGTTTGATATTGTAATTGAGCTCCCCACAACTAATGAAAGAGAACTGCAAAATTGCACCATTCCTAGATTATCAATTTACAAAACTTACTACATTCTATGCCAAAAGTTAATAACTACGTATCCATCTTCTTCAAATACTGTTGGCGAGCAACAGAAATTGATTTTAGGACAATCTCGGTTAGGTAAATTGATCAAGTTGGTTTATCCTGATATTGTGATAAAAAGGTTGGGTTCAAGGGGTGAATCAAAGTATAACTATCTTGGAGTTGTTTGGAACGAAAATATGGTGGATGAAGAGATAAAGAAATCATGCGATCAACACGAAATTGGGGAACTTAGTAGCCTCTATGGTAATGTTCAAGGCACACCGAAACCACTGCTGAAAAAACATCAACACCATCACAGGAGGGGCTCGTCTAAATCAAAAATGAAACTTGAAAACCCAATCGAACTCGAAAGTCAACCTCCTAAACAAAAACAAGTACATGAAGAGCCAGTCACGGCGCAAGTCCATGATACATTAGGATTTTTGGATGAGTTTGAATGCGCAACCCCCAATCTATCATTCATAAAACCATTCTCTAAGTATCCTATTGATGACAATTTCACTGTTCTTTCAGATGGGGGCAATAATTGGTTGAACAACGTCACAAGTAAAATATACTTCGAGAATCCCGCTATTTCTCAGGAGATGATTCGAGAGGTGTTTTTGAACAACGACAATTTGCAAGACAAATCGTCACTAATGAACAATATGATGAACTCAATAATCGTACCATTGTGTGCGACACATCAAGCAATAAATATTGACTTAAAATTGTACTTGGTTATTGTTGGAGAGATTTTACCGTTTTTGTTGTTGATTAAGTCATCATTGATCAACATTCCATTTTTGAAAAATTTGAGACTCAATTTGCTTCATCTTGTTACCAATTTCAAGAGTGAAATTGCCCGTTTAGAGTCAAGCGATTTCAAAACAATTAATGCAACTAAATTTTTGATAATGATCAAAAAGTTTATCAACATAAACGATCTTCTAATAACTCTTGTGAAGTTGATTATTAAAGATAATACCAAACTGGTGATGTCGTTTGATATTGAGAATATCCTCACTAACACCGACCATCAGCAACAGTTTGAGCCCCCAACGCATGTGCAGCCCGATGATTCCCTTTTTTTAAGCATGAGCGCAAGCGTTGGAAACACATCAGTAGGTGATGCTAATTTTAATTTCAAAAGTGACATTCTATCAAATGATTTGATATACGCATTGGTTGGGTACAAGTTCGACCCAACAACAAGCTCAGAACTTAATTCTAGCATGTCTATGAGCTTCATCAATCAAGAAATTAACTTGATTGATAATTTTTTCAAAAAGGAATTATTGGCGTTCTTAAACGAAGACTACACCAAAGCCAATTTCCAAAAACAAAGAATACATAATTCAAACAATGACAATACAATTTTGTCAACCCAAGAGTTGGATAAACTAATAGCACTATTCAAATTGATTGATCAACGTTTGTTATCGTTATACTTCAAGTCAAAATACCCAATTCTAATTTATAACAACTTGATCAATTTCATATTGAACGACATTCTCAAATTCATTTTTTTAAAACAGCAACAACTACAGTTGCAAAATATCCAATTTCCATCCGATCACCCTGGAGGTGGCGGAGAACACGACGAAGACAATCCTCAAAATAGTTTTGGAAATTGGTGGGTATTCAATTCTTTCATTCAAGAGTACATTAGCCTTATCGGCGAAATTGTTGGGTTATGTGATAGTTTATAGAAGGCAAGATAATGGCTATTTCCTGGTCTTTTGCGGAACCTTTTGGTAGTATAATATTTATAGGTTAGTAAGAATAGAACAATAGACTGGATAAATGTATGGGCTTTTCGGTCTAGATATACTGGTACTGGTATTTTCATTGTGTGGATCTAGTCCAGACTCGAGGTGAAAATTGATGCAGCATATTATTTTGCACCCATTGCGACACAAGATAATGAACATTGCGAATGCAGAAAATTGTGTCATTAGTCGGAAAGTACCCTACAGCACGAATTCTGTGAACCTCCTCGAGAATGAACTGTCTAACTATCAACTGTCATTTCACAAGATTTGGCGAAACATGTGTAGAACTTAATCAGAGCTTAAATCAGAGTTAGCAAAATTGTTCTACACAACAATCTACATAAACAAGAACCCTTACTTTTTGGAGCTTATATGTTTGTGTTGGACGACATCAGAACGACCCTTCATAAAGCTTTGTTTGTCCAGAATGGTTTCGTGGGAATATAGTGGGGCATGGTTTCTGCAGTACTGTAATAATTTTTTTTGATCGTGGGGCATCGTGTAAAAACAGCATTAGATTAAGAGAAGCATAATTTGCAACCATACACATGAAGAAACCGGCGACACAGAACTCGATCAAATTGATTGCTGGGAACTCGCACTCCACGTTGGCCAAGCTTATCTCGGAAAAGTTGGGAATCGAGCTTGCTAAAGTTGGTGCATTTCAATATTCCAATCAAGAAACTGCAGTAGCAGTAGGAGAATCGTTACGAGATGAGGATGTGTACATCATTCAAACGGGATGTGGAGAACAGCAAATAAATAACTTTCTTATGGAGTTGTTAATCGTCATTAGCGCTTGTCGTACAGCTAGTGCTAGAAGAATCACTGCCGTTATTCCAAACTTTCCCTATGCTAGACAAGATAAGAAGGATAAATCTAGAGCACCAATTACTGCCAAGTTAGTGGCCAACTTTTTACAAACAGCAGGATGTAGCCATGTGATCACCATGGATTTGCATGCATCTCAAATCCAAGGGTTCTTTAGAGTACCTGTCGATAATCTTTATGCTGAACCAACCGTGTTGAAATACATACGAGAAAACTTTGATAAATCGGACTTAATCATCGTTTCTCCAGACGCCGGTGGTGCCAAAAGAGTGGCATCTACCGCCGACAACTTGGATGTAAACTTTGCTTTGATCCACAAGGAAAGACAAAAGGCTAACGAAGTATCGAGGATGGTCTTGGTTGGTGACGTCACTGATAAGGTATGTGTTTTGATAGACGATATGGCCGATACATGTGGAACTTTGTGCAAAGCGGCCGACGTCTTGATCGACAACGGTGCCAAAAAAGTCATCGCTATCGTTACTCACGGATTATTTTCGTCAAATGCCATTGAGAAGATTAACAACTCCCAGTTGGACAAAGTCATCTGTACCAATTCTATGCCAATTGAAGACAAATTGGCACAATGTGAAAAGTTGGAGTGCCTTGATATAAGTTCCACATTGGCAGAAGCCATAAGAAGATTGCATAATGGTGAGTCAGTCAGCTACTTGTTTAATAATCCAGTATAATTTATTTCTTTCAAACCTCAAATGATTAAATCCTATGTCCATATATTCACGAATCCTAAAACTATTGATTGCCCAGAGCTCATGCTCATGTATGTTCATCCTTTGCCGTAACCATAAACCATACTACCCCAACACTTAATTGGAATGGATTCAAATTTTTGTCATCGGCATTTTCATCCGTGACTTTGTTCTCTATAATATTGGTTACTCTACCAACCATCCAATCCTTGTTCTTGAAATGCTCTTCATCTTCAATCTCCAAAAAATAATGCGGTGCTCCGATATTGAATGCTGCCCATGGTTGAGACTGTTCTTCAACTTCGTTCATTCTATCAATTCTTGTGGGCAAAAACAACACAAGATCTTCCACCTGAAAGTCATTCATAGAAATTTTGCTTTTCAATCGTGCAACTAACTTGTTGATCTCCAGCTGCTTGGTCTTGTTATCTTTTGTTTGACGTTTAGCAAATCCTTCCACGTCTCTGAACCGTTTATTAATTGCATTCAAGAAAAACTTCGTGGTTGGATTGTCACCTTGTAAATGAATGTTCTCTTTGAACTCAATGAATTTGTAAAACTCTTCAAATTTGGAATTTTCGGAACCAAAGTCTTCATTGAATAGGGAGATCAACTTCAAGGATTGCTGCTTATAAATACTAGATTCATTATCCTGATCTAAAGGTTCGATTATGCGACTTTCACTGGGCAAAATAGAGTTGATGTTATTGATATCCAAAACCCAACTTTTCTTTTGTTTTATTTCACCTATGACTTCAGTGGATGGTTTCTCTGTCCATTCAACTTCAGAACTTTCGTCCTCTCCTTTTTTAGACCTTAAACCCTTTACCCTCGTGATCTTATATTCGCTGTTTTCCTTTACCAATAATAATCCCATTGACTCCAAAACCAAACAATATTCCACGAAGACTTCGAAATCGTGTTCAACTAACCGCTTGATATTGTTCAATAACCTAATAATGATGTTATTCAAATCATTGATCAAAAAATCATTAGACTTGTCCTTCTTCTCAGTCATTTCCATCAAATTTTCGTAGTCTTCACTTACATCGTCGAACTTCAACTGTATGTCATTCACTTGATCGCAAAGTGTCTTGATTTTATTTTCTAACTCTTTTCTCTCCTTAGAATAATCGCCATCTTTAGCTGACATATTGCAAAGTAAATCATTCTTGGATACTTTTGCATCTTTTAACTCTTCTTGCACTTCATCCACAAGAGTTCGAAGTTTGGCTAGTTCAGATTGTGATACACGATTCTCCACAGTTATGTTAGCCAAGTCTAACTGAAGGTCAGAAATTCTCTCATCTCTATGTTCAAGTTTCTTTGTCAAAGTTTGAATTTCTGTAGAGTCTAACTTATTGTTTAATTTGAACAACCTGAACTCTTCTTCTTTCTTGTCTAAGGTATCTTCAAAGTCTTGCCTTTTGCGATTCATTTTATCCTTCAATGTTTCGAGTTCAGCATGTAAATCCTGTATCCTCCTCTCGTCGGCTTTAGTGGCATCAAGTAGTCCTGTATTTTGCTCAAGTAGCATTTCATTCTCCTTTTTCAATTTGGCAATTTGCTCACTTAAATGATCGTTTTGGTTTCGTAGTTCATTATTCTCAGCAATTAAAAATTTGTTATTGTTATTAACCTCTGCATTCTCTTTTTTCAATCTAATATTATCCAAGTGCTTATCCAAACCAGTAGTATCCAAGACACTTGGTGATTGGACGGATTTCACAATTGATGCACTTGGATTTCGCTCTAGCAATTGAGTGGGATCACTAGTTGGAGAAAAGCTTTCTGATTTCACTCTTTCAAGAATGAGACTTTGTTTATTGTCACCAGTGCTTATATTAGTCACCGGCCACTTGGACAAATTCTTGTACTGCTGTTGATGTAAAAGATTTTCCAACTTCTTAATTCGTGATTTCAAACCATTAATCAACTTCGCGTCGAGATCTTGTTCCTCGGATTCATCATCTTTCGAGATAATTCTCAGTTTTTCTTCTTTGGAGATGGCCGTATATGTACTCAATGACGTTATCAACTTTGTTATCTTCTTCATGTTGTTCGTACTAGCAATCAAATCTTTATAATTGTTGTTTAGCAACTCCACAAAGTTCTTTGAAACATCAGAGCTATCTAAAATTGAGATATATGAGGTAATATCAGTTCTTTCAATGGTTAAGTCATTCAAGATACTAAAGTTCTCAAATTTGTGACCCACTAGAGTAATATCCAAGTTTGGTAACGTAGATGATATAGGCTCCTTGGTTAACAAATTCAAAAAAGTACCAAACTTTTTATTCCAAATCTTTCGAAATAATTTTTCGTGGTCGATGATGGTTGTGAATTGCTCCGATGCATTGGCAACGACTCCCTTAGCAAAAAAATCATACCATTCAAACTGACGTCTCCTCTCAATGATAAGAAAGCCAAAAATTAATGGTAAATCGATTGTTAATGATAAAAGATCCTCGTTGCTATTGATAAGACTAATAGTCTTAAAGGATAGCCCCTCCGCATCGGTAGTCTCACTAAGAATTCTTAACTCATCTTTTACTTTCACCATCTGCATTTGTAAATCTGCAACTTTCTTGAACACTTCAGTTGATCCGAGCATCAAATTTCGCTTGAATGATTGTAATTTTTCGTAGTGCTTGTAAATGGAAGTAGCATTATCTAAAATAGTCGAAGAATATTGATGTCTATGAGACGAGTAAATTTCCAGAATATTTACAGGAGAATTATTAGAGATCTTATCCAAATCCTCACCAATGGATGCAGTTGCTTTGTTTGACTCTGATAGTAATGATGACGGATCGATATCTTTGAAAGTTGAAATTGACTCGTTTCTTAGCTTCTCGATACTCTTATCAACGGAAATTTGGTCATCATCGACAGACTTGATAACCCGCTTCATTTGGGTGAATTTGTCCATTACTCCCGGCAAGTTTTTCGCAATGAACTTGGCTGCTGATTCCAATTGTTCCAAGTCCAAAAGATCATAAAGATAGAACGGCTTTTCCCCAATTTTGAATGGAGGAAATTTTTTCAAGTGGGACAAGTGGGTGTGCCAAGTGTTGTGGAG
The DNA here is from genome assembly GCA_030569175.1 of Suzukiozyma manassasensis. Lineage (NCBI taxonomy): Eukaryota > Fungi > Ascomycota > Pichiomycetes > Serinales > Debaryomycetaceae > Suzukiozyma > Suzukiozyma manassasensis. The sequence goes on along the minus strand of JAJMKC010000001.1, from coordinate 368,877 downwards.
AGTTTTTAAGTTGACTAACTTGATGTGGTTGAAGTAATTGTTGAACTTCTTCTCAATCTCCGCAATGAAGTTGGTGACAAACTGAAATATGATATTTAGCGATTTAAACATGACGTTGATTTGTTTGACGACCTGGGAGACCTGCTCATGTAGTCTGATTGTGTACTGGTTTAGCGATCTTGCCCAGCCTAAATTTACCTTCAATGCCGAAACCATCGATTTCACGTTCGAGTTTCCGGGAAGGTTGAACGGTTGTGGCGGAGAGATGAACGATGTATCGGCGTATGTCGGAGCCAACTGGGCACCATCGGCAGCAAAGAGTCGTTTATCAAACACATAAACATCGGATAGTTCGTTGATAAGATTGAAGTTCAATCTTATTCCGAACGAGGTGAGTAGGAATAGGTTGTTGGCGTTATCGATAGGAAATTGGGATAGCAAGTACGCCTTAAACTCAACGAGAGTGTGAAACCGTACTGGCTTGGGGATGTTGATGGTGGCACCATTGTGGGAGTTATAGATGATCAAATATGATAGAGTCGCCATTGTAGATCAATGGCAAAAAGCCGCCCCCGAGGTATCGTGAATGATGAGTGAGAAGTTGGAAAACAATGCTATGACGACGAATAAGAAATCAGTAATGGCAATTGACGGTCACCCGAATCAATTGACGAAAGAAAAATTAAGGGTTGGGTTAATTGTCGTGGTGTAGGACAATGACTAAAGAAGAGAAGAAGAAACTGAAGATATATACATTACAAATATGTCACTAACTGTGTAGAACCTGGGGCTACAGCCACGCCACAATGACAGACTGCACTGGGATCGGCGGGGGGGCATTGGCTCCTCTTGTGCGAAAACTAGAAGCAGCAGTGAACAACATCTTGCATCGGAAGGGGAATTCCAAGGACGTGACTCTCCAGAAAGGGTTAGTAGTTAGACTAGTACGACAACAGCGAACCTAACACAAGTTGCAATATTTCCAGGTGCCGTACTAACCTAACTCACCATCACCTCTGCGCTACCATGGAAACTCTCGAAGCATTTACGTGGATGATTACAAGGGTAGTGATTACGGCACTATTGTATTCTAGCAACACGGTAGTTGGAGACTGTGAGGAGTTGTTTCGTGCTGCTATCGATGGTGTGATTTGCAGTTTGTATTGGGAGTTTCTAGGGTCCTGGTAGTGCATGGGGACTGTTTTGGGGAGAGTTCGGTCAATACAAAGTCATTCGTCGTTGTGGAGATGTGACAACTATACAAGATGGTTATAGAGACGACATGTATCGCTCTTGTGTTATTGCATTAACTCCCACAGTGTTTCCAACGAGTGACAGAGTACGCTTCGTATCTTTCTTGAGAGTGCTGGCATAAGTTTCCGTGTGCTACTGCATAGTAGTCGTCAAGAAAGACAACTCAATCCGTGTCGACCACAAACATAGTGTGAGTATCCACTGATGTTGCCGTCGGGTGTAAATGGACAAAGGTAAGACACCCCTTCCTTCACGAGTCAGCGACCTCACTCCAATATAACCAATATATGGTAGCGCCGTCGCGATCACGTCAATTGCATTGTGACGAACAATGGTCTTGCTCTGGCTAAGCTAAGAGATGTAATGGATGGTCCACAGTAGGTTTTCCTGTTCTCCGCTAGGCATGAGTGTTTGCATTATTCGTTTACTTTATGTCTTCCTAATACGATGTTTATGTACCGGACTGTATTCCAAGGTAAGATATTACAAGTCCAAAGTGTGCCAGGTTGCAACAACAATTTAGTATCGCCAGCGACAGACATTGTAGTCGTATAGGCAAACATAGATCTATTTACACGTACCATGCCAAGTTCAGAAACGTATTTTATTATCGTAATTCCTGCTCTGTATTGTATGTCTTTCGACAGAAAAGTTGGCCACTGCGGTAGTACCGCGTGGTACCGCTAGCATAGAGCGGCGGTAGTGCACCACCAACCCCAAACGGTACCACCACATTCTAGCTTCTTGTCGGCATATTTTTCACAAAAGAGACTATCAACCATTTCACTACTCATCACTACAAAGCACTTCATCAATCTTGTTTCCATCAAAATACAATTACTATTGTGCTCTTCTTCTATTTATATATAAACTTCATTTCGTGTCTTCTGTGTGGTGCTTTCTACTGTTTACTATGTTGGATACCAACTCATTGGAGATCATCTCGCAGTTCAAGCAAGCCGTCTTATCCAAAAACTTGCCGGTGGAGGGCTCGAGCATAAGCATTGGAAATCGTGGCAGTAAGCTTGATTCCGAGTCCATTGTTGGCAGTTTGTCGACCAAAATCGTTGAGTATGATGGCACTAACCATGTGGTGTTGACGAACAAAAGCATTGAACGCAGCAACTACAGGAACAAACGGTCGTTCTACGACTCCTTTGACGATGTAGCTAATGACTATGATGATGACGATGATGACGATAACGAACTCGACGATTTCGATGACGATTCTGATACTGACCTCGATGACCACCCGTTCAAGAAGCTAAAAATATGTGATGTATTAGCCCCGTTAACTCATCCGTCAGAGATCATCACCCACCCTGCAATCTCGAGAACTTTCAAGCTGACCATTTTTAGCAAATTAAGCTCGGAATTGATCAACTTGATCGAAGTCGAACAAAATAGTTTGAATCATCTAAACAAGCTATTCCACATTCTTAATGGAGAAGACTGGTTCTACTTACTAGAGCAGAACTTAGGCTTGCCGAAATACGACCATGGTTTGGATATCAAGCCCGAAGATTCGCAACAGCAAAATTCAAAATCGACGTTAACTGAGGTCAAACAAGAAAACCCTGGGGTCGACCCATTCTTTGGCTTGCCGGAAGCATTAAAGACTTATGATGCATATCAAAATCAACAAGAAACGGACGACGATCTTGCCATGTTGAAAGAAGAGCTCACGACATATTTACAGGCCAGTATACAAAGACAGCACGAATATATCAAGAACCTTATGAATATAAGGAATGGCATCGTTAGGGCTGATAGATTGAAACGAGATCTATACAAGTGGGGGAAAGAAATGCATGACAAAAAAAGTAACTAGTCCTGACTTGACTAGTATGATCCCCACAATGAGCTCACATGGCCATGCTGCACATATAAGATGGATCAAATTCGAATCTTCAGTTCATTCCATGTCTACAGTTTTTGTATAATAATTATCTTATTACAAATGACCTATTAAAACACGCTAAATCATTGATTAAATAAACGATTTATGCAACACGAAATGAATTGGGGATGATTGGTTCGTATTAATCTTCTTCATCGAACTTTGGTGCCAAGTAGAATCTCAAATATCCACCCACGTCCAACTTGTATTCGAATAAAGCAGGAGTTTTGTCAGCCAACTTGATGGTAATGGTACCAGATAATGCTGTTGCTTTGATGATATCGTTCAAGTATTTCAACCCGAAAGTCAAGTCCACTGGGTTTTCCAAATGGACGTTAATGGATTCTTCTGGCTTATCCATGTCGGTGTATGGCTTCAACACCACGGAACCGGTACCGGATTCACCTTCAGATGTGAATTTGACGGAGTCTTTGGTGACAATGATGTTCAATGATTCTGACAAGTTTTTCAAGTCTCTGACGATTTTGGCAAACTCCGAAGATGGCATGGTGATGACGGTATCATATTCCATGTCGTCGATTTTCAAGAACTCCGAGTCGATGTTCATCAATTTGAGAGAGTATTCACTGACTCTTTCCTTGTTCTTGTCTTCAAAAATTGTCATGACAGAATCTGGAGAATCTTCAGCTAACAAAGTCAAGTAGTCTTCGTTGTTACCACATTTTATGATTTTGGAAAACGATTCCAAGTCAATTCCCAAGGTGACGTCTCTGTCGCATCTGTACTCAGAAAAAGCAGTTTGGCCAACCAACAAACTGACTAATAAAACCCTGGAATCATCAACAGCTTGCACAGTAATACCGTGTTCAGTACAATTGAAATTACAGAGTTTGACACAGTCCTTGATAGCGTCAACAATCTTTTTCAACAAAGTGGCTTCATCAAACTTCCCTTCAAGCATGGTGGTATAAATCTATTAAACAGTTATAAATATATTTGAAAAATTTCAGTATGGGAGATTACACGTTTTTTATACTAACGCGTATTTGACCGTGTCAGTTCAAATGCCAGAAAATCCACCCATTGAAAAAACTGCCAATGGATTTTAAAACAAATGAATGTTCGCAGATCAATTGATTCCAGTATGCCAATACGCGTGTAGTGAGCGTATCCTGGCAATCTTATGCCTTAGAGTGAAGTGTACTTTTATGTTTTGTATAGGCAACTTCCCTAGTCACATCGGCACTTGGCGATGACAAGCTCGCGACATAGCGAAACAGATTCAGGATCGAATTAAACACACAGTGGAATCAGCCGTGAGAAGTAGACATTAAGCAATTGTTATGTTGTGAGGAGCAATTCAGAGTAATCATCATTTCTTTCATAAGTTTACCTTTTGATGTATTGTATTCGTTAATAGAGCTGAACCAAATCACAACTTCATATTGAAATTGTGAGATTTTTACAATGGATGCAAAAAAGTGAAAATATAGATTCGATTCCGATGAATGCCAAATCTTGTATCACGTTAATTGAAGACCTCATCTACGGTGCGCTCAAGGATGCAACCAACTTTGTTAGAGTAGATGAATGCGAGTCTTGTTACCTTCAATTCGCTAACGTTAAGCTTGTTATCAGGATGAGACTTTGGTTCGTGTCAACGCTTGATTTTTGTTGCGACTATTGTTGTAGCAGTCGGTAGTTTTGATAGCATTTGAATAATTACATTAAATGCTTCACGAAACTCCTTTCAGAAAGCACTTTACAAGGCTTGTTGAGATAGGGTCAAGTAGTGAAGGATAGTGGACAAAGCAAAAAGAAATCTCCGCGACGGGGAATTGAACCCCGGTCTACCACGCGACAAGCGGTAATTCTAGCCACTAAACTATCACGGACTTTTGTATGCAACATAAAAAATTGCATTGAATATGAAGAAAAGTTTAGATATTTTCTAAAGTGACAAAAATGTTTCCTATCAAGTGCATTCACACCATGAAAATGCAACTTACTGAACCGAACAGCTCATTTCAACAATCTTCAAAAAAAAAAATTGGTCTCCCTCGTTAAAAAAATATTTGGAGTAAATAAGGAAGTAATTATAAAGCAATAAATGCATTTCAGTTAAAAAAAAAAGAAAATTGAAGCAATTACTTTAGGTGGAACAGCTATTGCAAATTTAGTAGGTTATCTCACACCAAAGGAGGTGATTTAGTGGAGTCTTTAGCATGAGTCAAAATATATATCAAACAATGGTGGGCTCATTGGTCATTTTCCCTTTCAAACCAAACGCGTATCAAGGATGTCAACGAAAAAAAAGATATCAAATGATCTGAGGGCTGGTATACCTACAAAGATTTGAAGCAACAAGGAAGGATATCATTAGTTGTGTCATGTGTTTTTTAATTATATCTTATAAAATGCTGTGCTAGTATGAAATGAGCCGATACAGACTACGGAGGTCTTCTGCATTGTACGGATAAGGTTGAAAAATTCAAAACATAATCTTCTTGCTTCAAAGGTCCATGTGGAATGATAGCGTCACTTGGAATGTGGAAAAGGTTTCTGGTATCAATACTTTGGGCACTGAGATTTAAAACGGATTTTGCAAATGGTAGTGCTGAAATTGATAGCCTCTGGGGTAGCTATCTTGATCAAGGGTGATCTTAGGCATTTGTTGACAAAACCTACGGATTTGTGGCTCAATTGCATGAAACTTACCTAGATTTTTCGCTCGGATTGCCTACCATTCTTTAAAAGCTGAGCAAATGTGGTTAGCAGGTATGCCACGACAAGGGATGAAATAGGATCCCAGTCTCTGGAAATTCGATTAAGCAATCACAAAACTAAGTGCTAGATCCACAAAGAATTTAACAGAGTGGTGCGTGTTCCTCAGTACCCTATGCTAACTGCGGCAAGAAAGCTACTCTATACTTCAGTTTCTCTGACAATGGTAAAATCAATCTAAATGCATCATGGGTGTTCAAGTAGTAGCGGTACAAGAGTTTTGTTCTCATGAACCCAAGCGACTCGTAAAGCTTCAATGCACCCTTGTTTGTCACCTCGGTCTCCAACATGATTTCGTCAACATTGTCCAACTTGACCATATTCTCGATGGTCAACTTGACCAAGTTGGTTGCAATACCTTTATTTCTGAACGCAGGGTTTATAGCCAACATTCCGATGTATCCTCTCAATCGCACGTTTCTATGGGGTTCCACCTTGGAAATGACGACCCCTATGATTTCTGTGTCCTGTTTGACGGTGTAGCAATATTGGGGCCAACTATTGAGAAAAAACCAATATACATAGATGGAGTACGGCTCAGAAAGATGAATCGATATGAGGTCGCTTATTTGGCGAAACTCGTTCTGATCGCTTCTGTTGAACTGGTAGTACTTGATACCATCAATGGTGGTGACTAGAGACATAGCGTGGACGTGGCTGATTATGGGTAGGTTAAATCTAGGGCAGTTTTATCTACTCATCTGGGTCTGTACATAACACGGGCCACCCATAAGTGCCCCAATTGTTCGCTCGATTCAAAATGGTGTGGTGGTGGCGGCGGGCGTAGACAATATGGGGCACGGTGTCGTGCACCATCCAGTACCGCCAGCACGACCCAATCACAACAGCAACAACACAATAAGCAATCGTGTCGTGGGCCCAAACCCCCGAGCCTGCGGTACCGGCACGCGGTGGCACAAAGCAACATGATCTGTGCTTTACCTGCACCGATGGTACCACCCCAGAACCCGGATCGCCGGAACCACGAACCAATATTACTCCCGGGACTCATGGTAATTAGCCCCCACAGCAAACAACAAGTGGATCACAACCTTCCTACTGTCCACAATCACCTTATCTTCATCTGCTGCATTGCTTAAACAATGACGACATCATTCACAATGGAACGATGTGGGCCAGACAATTGAATTTTGTGTAACTAGAAAAATTGCAACCCCGGGTGAATCTCACCCACGACGGTACAGTATAGTGCAATAATACATTCTAAAGATTCCATGGTGAGGTGGTGATTTTTTCCACCGTAACACTATATAAGCTCGAGGAAATCACGGCGAAAATTTCCAAAATTTTTCTAGTATTTATTGATTGAATCTAATAGTTCATTCTTAATTCTTATATATAATCGATCATGGCTCACGTATTAAAGAAATCTGGTGTTATCTACGGTGAAGATGTTAGACATCTTTTTGAATACGCCCAACAAAAAGGGTTTGCCATTCCTGCCATCAACGTCACTTCTTCCTCCACTGTAGTTGCTGCATTGGAAGCTGCCAGAGACAACAAATCGCCAATTATCTTGCAAACCTCCCAAGGTGGTGCTGCTTACTTTGCTGGTAAGGGGGTCGACAACAAGGACCAAACCGCCTCCATTGAAGGGGCCATTGCTGCTGCTCATTACATTAGATCCATTGCTCCAGCTTACGGTATCCCAGTTGTTTTGCACACCGACCACTGTGCTAAGAAATTGTTGCCATGGTTCGACGGAATGTTGAAGGCTGATGAAGAATTTTATGCCAAGAACGGTACTCCATTATTCTCTTCCCACATGTTGGATCTTTCCGAAGAATCTGACGAAGAAAACATTGGCACCTGTGCCAAATACTTTACTAGAATGGCCAAAATTGACCAATTCTTGGAAATGGAAATTGGTATCACTGGGGGTGAAGAAGATGGTGTCAACAACGAAAGTGTCGACAAGGAATCTCTTTACACTTCTCCAGAGACCGTTTTCAAGGTTCACGAAGCTTTGGCCCCAATTTCCCCAAATTTCTCCATTGCTGCTGCTTTCGGTAACGTCCACGGGGTCTACAAACCAGGTAACGTTGTTCTTAGACCATCTATTTTGGGTGAACACCAAGCTTACGCCAAAAAACAATTGAGCACCGACAAGAAATTCCCATTATTCTTAGTCTTCCACGGTGGTTCTGGTTCTACCCAAGAAGAGTTCGACACTGCCATCAAGAATGGGGTTGTCAAGGTCAACTTGGACACTGACTGTCAATATGCTTACCTTACTGGTATTAGAGACTACGTGTTGACCAAGAAGGATTACTTGTTGTCTCAAGTTGGTAACCCAGACGGTGAAGACAAGCCAAACAAGAAATACTTTGACCCAAGAGTCTGGGTTAGAGAAGGTGAAAAGACCATGTCTAAGAGAATTGCCGAAGCTTTGGAAATTTTCCACACCAAAGGTCAATTAGCCTAAACATTTATGTCGAATAATGATAGATGATGTATTGGTAGATAAAAAATTAATAAAAGCGAGTCTTTTGGAGTGCTTGTAAGCCACAATGTATTTAGTTGGGACAATAGCGAAAAGTTGGGGTAGTCTTAAGGTCGATGTATTCATAAGTGCACTATGTACAAGGTGGAGTCCTTTCTATGAGCTATGAGCAATGAGCAAAAAGATGCAGATGCAATGGACTATGAAGGTCTTAATAAAACTTGGTAGCAGTGGGCATTTTCCCCATTTGTTTTCTCACCACCCTTCAGGAGGGCCAGACTGGCTGCAACGCAGCACAACTACTATTCAGCACACAGTCAATCAAAGTTTCACCGTAGCTGAGACCAGACCAGACCAGACTTATTCTTTCCACGGGGTGAATTGAATTAATGTCATCGGTTCGGTGTCAACTCATCAATCTGGCAATGTACAGATTAGGACCAGATCTACCACCAGATCTACGTTTCTCTAAGCAAAAAAAACCTCTATTTCTTATTGGACTGAAGTTTCCTTTGCACGTAGTCGTAGTCTTTCATATGCGAATAAGGATTAAACCCCTTGGCCTGGAAATTGGTGCCAATATGAGCATTCGCCTTGACATACTTACTGACACACCGGTCGACACAAGCGGCCTCCCCCGTGGTCAACTCCGATTCTCCGTATTCTCGATTTATACATTTGGCCTCGCATGTAGACATCATCGAGTTGAATGTGGCTGCAGTGGCAGAAAATTGTATTTCTGCTTGCTTCAACTTTTCTGGATCAACTTGAACATGGGCGTACTGGCCAGCATTTCCTAAAAATAACGACATGGTGACGAGGAAAAATAGACGAAAAATTCGATAAGATCAACCAACTGCCGGCTCTCAGGTCAAATAGCTCGGCAATACTCTAGATCACCTGCAAATATCACCAACAATCGTAGGATATTTGTCGAATAAAGTAGGATTTTCTCAGGGAAAATTTTCGCTACTTTATAGAATCACCACCGTACACCATCCAAAAAAATACCCACCACCAAACTTCTCTCTTTGAGACCACAACTGAAACCAATCCAGTGCCCATACCACCGCCGTGCTGCCTACGAGTATTCGATAGGGTGAATTTTGTTTGATTTTCTTTACCAATTTGTGATTTTCCTTGATTGGTTCTTTCAGTTGGAGCTCGTTATACTTCTGTCACTTGATACCCACGCTTCAATATCGCGTGGAAATTTGCGTTACTTGCGTTACTTTACGAGTGTTACTGGCTTGTTTCCCACAGTGATTTTCTTGACAAGTTTAGGTTGAAAAAATGCATGTTTTGTTGACTAATGATGATGGCCCGTTAGACGACGCAAGCTGTCCCTACATCAAATATCTTGTTGACGAGATCAACACTACCACAGACTGGGATTTGAGCATCGTTGTGCCAAACCAGCAGAGATCGTGGATTGGAAAGGCCCATTTTGCCGGGAAAACATTATCGACATCGTACATCTACACCAAGGAATCTACGGCATTCAAAAACGACAAAATTAATAGCTACGAAGGTCCCTTCAACGCACAGCAACCACAATTGGGAGATTACCAGGAATGGTGTTTAATCGATTCCACACCGGCCGCTTGTGCCGATATTGGAATTCACCATTTATACTCCAAATCAAAGGATAAGCCGATTGACTTGGTGTTAAGTGGTCCGAATTTTGGGAAAAATTCAGGAAACCTCTATATTCTCACCAGTGGTACCATTGGCGCTGCGATGGAGGCCGTGACCCATGGGGTAAGAGCCATTGCTCTTAGCTACGCGTTCAATGATTTGAATCACGATCACGACATCTTGAAAGAAGCAGCGAAAATTTCCGTGAGACTCGTGAAGAAGTTGTATGCTGACTTAAAATTGCAACAAGACGTCGATATCTACTCCATTAATGTTCCATTGATTCCATCGTTGAAGTTGGGCACGACAAAGATTCACTATGCTCCCATATTGAAAAATTTTTGGGACAGTATTTACGCTCCCACAGAAGAGCCAAACGAGCACGGCCAGCAACAATTTGTCTGGAAACCGGACTTCAAAAAAGTCTACAAGGATGGTTTAGCTGATTTTGAACACACTGATTCGAGAGTTTTGTTGAATGAAGGGATATCTGTGACTCCATTAAAAGCATCTTTCCACTTTGTTGAGCCATTTCAAGGAGAAATTATCTTGAGCGAAGATGATGAACCAAAAGTAAGTATTTCTCAACAAGCGTCTAAATTGAGTATCGACACCACTGAAATCATCACCAAGTTTGACGGATCAAACGGGAAGTATCTTTTAATTACTATTCCCGAGTCGTCGTACATCTTTGAACCTATAATTAACGGTTTTAGCAAAATCAATTACAAAATAACCACTGATAGAGACATTTTAAAGCATTTATCTGGTGATGTCGAAGTGTTCCATTATTGTGATTATGAAGATATCGACATCGATTTAATTGGGAACTCCCATTACTTCATCCCATCTTACATTTATAGGAAGGCACTCATCAGAAAGCACTATCTTGCTAATACCATTCACCATTACATCACAAAGAATCCTCAATCAATCTTAAAAGCAAGTGTACCAGAATCATACCAACTTGAGGTAGACTACGCTGAATTTTTGGACGATTCTCTCGATGATGCATACGAATTGAGAGACGAGATTGAATCTGGAGAGAAAACATGGATTTTGAAACCTAGCATGAGCGACAAGGGTCAAGGAATCAGAATCTTCAGAACCGTCGATCAATTACAAGAAATTTTTAACTCATTTGAAGAAGGACATGACTCCGACGAGGAAGATGAGGATGACAATAATAATGGAGTGATCATCTCGCAATTGAGACATTTCATAGTACAGCAATACCAATCGAATCCATTGTTGTTGAGCAATTACGACAGTAAGAAGTTCCATTTGCGAACCTACGTTGTTTGCCAGGGGAATTTGACAGTTAGTGTTTACAAGAGAATCTTGACGTTATTCTCCGAAAGTCCATACGTGGAGCCTAGCGTAACTGAGGAAGAGATTGACATGGCAGGGCATTTAACTAACACATGTTTGCAAGGTGAGACAGCATTAGTCGTACCATTCTGGGACTTGCAAGACAAACAACTCACCAGCGACATCAAAACCGAAATTTTTAGCAAAGTTTGTGAAATCACCAAAGAACTTTTCAAAGCAGGAACTACCGTAGATAAAATGAATTTCCAGCCGATTGACCATGCGATAGAAATATTCGGAGTGGATTTCCTCGTAAATGACGATTATTCTGTTACCTTGCTTGAAGTCAACTCATATCCAGACTTCAAGCAAACAGGAAATGATTTAAAGCAACTTATTGATGAGTTGTTTGAGGAGGTGGCACATAATGTTGTTGCACCAATGATGAACAAGACCACTAATGCTCAAGATCTGAAAGCTTTAGTACCTGTTTTGAAACAGTAAGTAACTACGATTGGCATTTTCTACGTGGCTCTAAATATATGGAACCGTTAAGTCGCGGCCAAAATTTGTGAAACTGTCTCAAGACACAGTAAGACTGCTTGAGCCAAGCTGCTGCCCATGCTCAAGATTTGCTGATTGGCAAATGAAGTCGACACTATATTGTGAGACCTTTACAGAGTATGTTGCATTTTGCATCCATTAAGGAAGTAAACCAATAAATTACCACACTTAATCTCATCCGTACCACATAGGTCAAACCAGCCTTACTGCCTACAACCACCAAACCATATTGTAGCAAATTTCGTGGTAGTTTATCTGGCCACTTGTACAGAGCACCGAGCACCAATTGTAATCGCCATGACCATCAGCGCTTTCAACACCAACACGGCACCAGCGCTACCAGCAATTTCGGCCCGCTCGCAGTAAGATGCGTTCCAATTGCAAATTGTAGCTTACTCACGTGACCACCATATTTATCGTGCCCGCATCAATTATTTTTCCACCGACGAACAAATGTCATTAAAATTTTCAGTAGTGTAACCAGTGCAATTCAATAGCGGCAAATATTGATAACTAAACGCAACAAAGTTGTAAGCATATATACGTAGGTCGAATACGGTGTATATAACTAGTGGGAGATTCAAATTTCAAAACAAAACATACATTAGTGGCAATACGCATTACCGTTTGGACGAATTTGTTAGCATAGCTTGGTCTCGATACATCCCAAAGAAGTTGAATAATGTCAGGCCAACGAAAAACATTCAAAAATCATCTGAAGAGATTCAGTGGAAATAATAGCAACGGATCGGCGTCCTCCGGTCAATTGGCTAGTTTGTCAGAGATGTTTCCTGACTGGGCCGGCGAAGATTTATCCAGTTTGTTACAAGAGCACAACCAAGATTTAGAGGTTGTGATCGATTTGATTGTCAATAACAAGGTACAAAAATGGGAGCCTACCCGTAAGGAGAAGAAGAAGAAGGAAAAGGATGACGACTCACACATAACATCAGTTGTAACCAGTTCTCTTGACCACGGCCACAAGGCCAACAAGCATATTCCAGCTACTAGGGGAGCAAAATTCAGTGCTAATTCCAAATCGACAGCGAAAAAGACATATCCAAAGAAGGAAAAGTCAGATAAGTCCGACAAAAAATTAGATAAATCTGAAAAATCTGAAAAACAAATAGACGAGACTCCTGCAGTGGTTACTCCTCCATCAAATTCATGGGCTGCTGCTTTGTCCAATGACAAGCCCAAACCAAAGCCAAAACCAGTAGAAAAAGCTGAACCCAAACCAGAACCAGAACCAAAACAAGACGTGCAACAACCTGAAGAAAAGGAGGAAGAATCACAATTAGAGGAAACCCCAGTAGAATCGAAACCTCCAGTATTGAAACAAGCTTCGATTCCTCAACCGCAACAGGGATCTTGGGCCTCTGCTATACAACCAAAAACCAAACCAAAACCTCAACCAAAACCAAAGACAGAAGAAAGAAAGGTGGAACAAGTCAAAGAAGAACCAAAAGTAGAAGAACCACAACCAGAATTACAATCACAACCAGAACCTGAAACCCAACCACAACAGCAACCAGAACCAGAAGTACAACCAGAGCAAGCACAACCTGAAGTTACTCCCGCACAACCTGAGGAAGCCCCAGCAGTTGAACAAACAGCTCGAGCTCAACCACAAGTCGTTTTACCACCATCATCGCAACAAGTTAATGCTGTTGGTGTTTCATTTGGTTCATTGGGTCTTGAAGAAACTGAAGAACAACCAAAGGAAGAAGCTGGCGAGCAACAAGTCCAACAACCAGTTCAAGGACAGCAAGGTCAATACCAACAATCTGGTCAATCTCAAAGATACGGTTCATACAATAACCCAAACAGATACAACAGCCAAAATCTTTACCAACAACCCCAACAACAATATAATCAATCTAAGCAACAACAAGCTCAATATGATTACTATTCTCAATTCCAACAACAACAGTACCCACAACAAACTGCTCAAGCTCTTCCTGGTGCTCAATTTGGGGCATATCCAGGGGTTGACTACTCTGGTTACACTAACCAATTAGGAAATGTTGCATCACCAGCAACCAACCACGCTAGTACCACAAGTGCATATGGTCAATATTCCAGTGGTCCAAACGCAACTGGTCAAGCAAGCTCCAACACAGACTCCACCCAATCTCCAGTTGTAAATGCTAACATGTTGCAACAACAAGCTCAACAACAAATTCCAACTCCATACGGGTATCCATATTACAACTACTACTACAACACTCCATTCTATGGTTCAGGAATTGGTGGACAAACTTCTTTTGGCAATGTTGGTTCCACTCCAGGAGTTGCTGGTTCTCAACCTACGCAAACCCAACAATCCGGTAACGTCCAAGGGTCTAGCCAACCAAATATAAATAATGGATTTGTCGGAGCAGGGTCTGCACCATCGCAATTTTATGGACAACCAAATCAATACAATAATAGATATCCAGGTTATTCATATCCTCCACAACCTCAACAACAAGGTAGCCAAGGATCGCAACCAGGTTCCCAAGCAGGAGCTCAAAATCAACCAGGACAATCAAGCCAAAGCGGTACACAACAACAAAATAGCGACGAGGCTGCATCTACACAAGGACAACAAACTCAAGGACAACAGCCAAATCCAGGTCCACAACAACCAATGATGCCACAATACGGTGCTTACCAACAATATCCACAGTACGGATATCAAGACAATGCTCAATATCGTGGTGCATGGTACTAAAATATCTACGACTCTTAATGATTAATATGTCTTACTCGGCTTGGCTTAGGGCTTGTTTTATGTTTTTAGTTTCCATTAGTTAGTTGACTACATGTAAGTTAGTTATAAATAGGAGCCAGAATGATACTTATGAGGTGATTTGATTCTGTAAGCCATGTAGTTTTGAAGCTATAAAAAACTTAGTTCAGAAACAAAATCGTGTAATGCAAGTACGCAATTTTCTTTGCATATTGACGCATATCGTACATAAATAATAACGTAAAGCCTTCAAAAAAGCCTACAGTAATTCGTTGACGAGCGTAAATACTGTTCACTATTCATTGATATTCGGTAATGCCAATTGCTTCTGAGGATCTAGCTGTCAATTAGTATCGAAAAACCTGGAAAAATGATTCTTGATGACTGAGATGACCAAAGAGGAATTTACAATTTTCGTATGAACCAACTAATTCTGTGACAATATTTGTGAGGAAACAATATTTTTCTCTGAAGACAATGACCCACCTTCTGAGGATGTAGATTTGCTTCTTGTTTTAGCACATTCTCATGTTCTTTAGCTCTTGTCATCCGCATTTGCTTCGTTGTTTCAAAAGGAGTCTTTCGTACATTATAGTAAACTATGTTAAAGCAGGCGTGTCTACAACTCCAGAATTGAAGTGCAGACGCTTTTTCTCCATTTGATGCATCTCTAATTGGACAAAATATCAATTGTCGCGACTTATACGGTCAAATTATTTGGATGCTCAACTTTAAGTGCAAACGATCACCCAATCTCCGCCTGATTAATGTAAAACAAACAAATTTGCGATGAATACATTGAAAAATCGGGTTGCATTGCCTGATGTTTAGCACACAATTCAAACAAGGGTCTGTTAAGCCACTGATAAGGATGGCTAATGCACAGGCGCAAATGCCACTGCACATGTAAAAAATTCCCTAGCATTCGCACAGAGCGCACAGGTATTCAATGAAAAGAATTGCTTGCATTTCGGGTCAACTTGGCTATGCGTATGCTTGGTCTCCTCCATTTACCAACTTTGTAGGTTGTGAAGCATGGATTGCAAAGAGCACATACTTAAAGTGTGATTGCCATGAATGAACATCATCGATGCAAATAGTATTTCCAACGCAGTAGTTTTATTTTGACTGGGTAGCTAAAGACTCGAACCACGGCAGAACTTAAGCAACAGTAGTAATTAAAAGACCTCTTTATGCGTGGCGTCACGGAATATTTAGTGGGAGTTTTGTTGAAATGATCGAAATTTTTTCCTTATAAGACTTTTATTAGACCCTGCCTAGTAACTCATTCGGTCTGGGATGCTCAAGCTTTCTGCCTGATTATCCGGGATGAGACTTCTACAAACCAAAAATGAGTCAATCACGCGATAAGTAACAATCGAATCAGTAGGATAGATGTGAAAAAGCTCGGGGTAGTTTGCGCAACGAGCATTAGATCCATGGCTACCATTGACATCACCAATGGGTGCTATTTAACAATTTGTCCAAGATACACGAGGACCCCAGAAAAAGGAGTTTCGTACCTTTCAACAACAATGCGTTTGCAAATGCGTATTCCTTTACGAGTTTAACAATTCTTGATCTCAGCAGTAATTTTACAGTTGATTCCGTAAGAGCCCCAAATTGAAAAATGTTCCATTGTTTTAAACCCAAACTGTATATTCATTGTCAGACAGGCACCTAGCATATCCAATAACGTTGGTTTGATAAAATGGTGCAGATATTACAACGTGGGCATAAAATTTCCCGTGGGTCTCAATAAAGAACGAAATGATTAGGTTGCAATAGCAACAAAGTTAGTTGTGTATACTTACTGCACATAGTTAACTGGATAGGCTTTGGTTTGTTATGATGAAAATGATTTATCAACATATTGGCTTTGAAAAACGTGATGATCTAGTTCACATACTCTTTTGGGGCCACTTTAACGATTGGAGTATTACATGCTTCAGGCTGTTTTGTGCCTTGCATGTAATTTTTCTGCAAAATTCATATTTTTCCATTGGATACCATACAGGTAAACGGCCCCAAAATTGGCTAGAGCAAGTCAGACAGCATGGCCATATCACTAGTGCCAGCTTCGATTACTGCGCAATTCATAGACTTGAGGACATTCAGCGTTCCAATTTGTCAAGCGGTTCGATATGTACGTAGGACGACATGTCTTTGAAGTGTTGACCAGAGATTGCACCCATAAAAGGGTTTGGCTTCTTGAGGACATTCACAATAAGATTTCAGTACCGGCTTTCTGATTTAAATGTGAGACACATGTGCGGAAAACCGCGAATCAAAGCAGAGGTATTGATCTGTGATTTATTTTGGCATTGTTCTCGTGGTGACAATTTCACAGTCATGTAGGATTTATGTAATCATTGCCAGGGTGTTCCACGTTTAACAGATAAGATACGCAATTAATGAAACGACATCCGTCCAAAATGGAATATTTAAATAGACAGAATGTATCGTAGTTTATTGGAATCAATAATTCTCTAGATAGCGATGAATTTTGTGACTTTGTTGGCGATTGCAAACGCCGTCTGTGCCATGTCAGTGAGTGTTTTCAAGAAAGATACCGTTTCTTGTCCCGCCAATGCCCCAATAAGTTGTAGTACCAGCAGCTACTCCAACAGCTGTTGCTTCGAATCTCCAGGAGGGGTGTTATTGGCAACACAATTCTGGGATTATAACCCTGCTACTGGTCCAAGTGACAAATTCACCTTACATGGGTTATGGCCAGACAATTGCGACGGGACTTACCAACAATTCTGTAATTCCAATGCCGAAATTTCACAATCCGTTAAATCGATTATCGTTGATGAGTTTGGTGACACGGCATTGTACAATACCATGTCGACCGTGTGGAAGAATAACAACGGGGACGACGAAACTTTATGGCAACACGAATACAACAAACATGGAACATGTATCAACACGTTAGATGCATCTTGTTATATCGACGCGGAGACAAACCAAAATGTTTACGATTTCTACAGAATAGCTGTCGATTTGTACAGTCAACTTGACACTTACAGCTTCTTAGTTGCTGAAGGAATAGTTCCATCAACTTCTCAAACTTACACCCAAGATCAAATTCAAGCGGCTTTAAGTAAGCATTTCGGTGGTAATGAAGTGTACTTCACATGTGACGATTCCAATGCTCTTCAGGAGGTTTGGTACTTCCACCATGTGCAAGGGTCCGTTTTAGGTGAAAATTTCATTCAGATTCCAAGTTTGTCGTCTTCTGGATGTTCAAGCTCCGGGATCCAATGGGTGCCAAAGGACAGTTCCACTAACATTGATACTACAACCACTACTACTCCACCAACCAGTACCTCAACCAACAAAGGCACTCTTGCATTGAGTGGTAAGTCCGGTTGTCTTATCTCCAGTGGTCAGTATTACGAATCTGGCACCTGTGCCACTATTACCATCGCCCCAACTTCGGGAGGTTACACCTTCAAATCATCCAAAGGATACTGCGCTATAGACTCCAACGGTGACTTTGGTTGTGCTTCAGGCACCACCGCAAGCGTGTTCAATTACGATTCAACCTCGGGTCAAGTTACATATAACGGTAACGGCGACTACTGTCTCGACACCGCCCTTACGCATGGATCACCCGCACAAACTCCTATCAAAAGCAACGATGGGTCTTGTGGACAAACATACAAGTTGACATTTAAATAAAAGTTCGTAACTCTAAACTACAATACATGAGTGCTAAAAGTGCATTGTGATAACATGTTCGCCAAATTGGTCATAAAATAGAAGTATATATATCAATTCTGTCAAGTTAATCAAACCATGCCAACAGGACGTATTTTCTGCATGGTGCAGCAAGGAAAACGGTTATTTTTAGCCATTGCTGCACCACACAAATAAGCGTAGAGGTGTAAGCATTATACAATCGCCTACTTGTTGGTTGGAGTCAGCTTGCTGTTGCTCGTTGCGTTAACTCTACGGGGCTATGGTCACGGAAAACTTAACTGTTACGAATAATTACCGATTGCGAATCTTTTGGTCAAGCTGCTTAGAACAAGAAAAGCCACCACTGCTGTATGTTCCTATTCAAGCCTCTATTGGCATACCCGGTACCGGTCCATCTAGACTAATATCGAAAGAAGATAGTTGGTATTGCAAACCGTAAATTTCAGGTCATATTGTTTGTGTGCAAGACAGGTATTTTATATGTCATTTAGATATAACCTGTAAAATCTTCCCAGCTCACTATATACACACCTACATATAAGTGAAAGTAAACAAATGGTTTACTTCAAAAGGGAGATGTGGTCAACGTGCCAGCAGCCACAAATAACATACGAGTAGTTCCAAGGGTAGAGAGTATAGAAAACACGGCGTACATAGACTCATTCCAAGTGTATTGTCGCATGAACATTTACTATTCCATAAACACGACTTGGGTGGATTGTATATTACCATCGTACAGGACTTGGTGGCAAGCAACGAAATTTCCCTCTACAGAGTGTTGCACAAAATTTCTTCAACAAGCAAATACATAAAAAGTAGTAGTAGGAATCACCACAATCTGATTTCTTACAACCACGCCCTCACCTCAATCAACTACCCTTGCGTCTAAACTGCTACGAATCTGGATAAATAGTAGTTTATCCATTTCGCACGACCAACATGGTCCTAACAAATTCACACAAATTTAGTAATTGGAGTATTGAAATTACCCAGAATGACATTTACACATTCAATTTGTAGTTCGCACCCCGATTAGGTCATCATTTTATTTTTCCTCCATCGGTTTGCTCATTTAAAAAGCTTTTTGGCCGTTCCCCCCAAAAATGTCCATAGTTAATTTTCCCGCACTAAAACTTATAACTATAAATTCCCCCTAGTAAAAATTTTGTTAGCAAACTTTGTATTTGTTGTTTTTATACTATAATTGTTAAATGTATGTATAGCGCATTATGGTGGTTTTTCCACTGCGGAAAAAAAATTCATGATGCTCGTGTCTGGCGGTCACTAGCACCCAGACCCGTTCCCTCTGGCTGCTTGTACCGTGTCTCGCCACTCAATTACTCGCTGTTTTGCCCCAATTGTTGATGACATCCCTCGTCGAGTAATCATCATCGAGAGTCACATGTCACGGCACGTGACCTTTTTTCACCTATGGTTGACATTGTCAACAATAACAAACGACGCGAATTGTAACAATTCGCGTAGCTATATAAGACAGGGAAAAGTCTATACGCATAACAAGTTTTGTAAAAGAAAGAACATTGTATGTGAGACGCGATGACAACACAACGAATCAGTACTAACGTATAGATGTCTACTACCGAAAAAAGAAAAACCTCGAGAAAGAAGAAGGATCCAGATGCACCAAAGAGATCCTTATCGGCCTACATGTTCTTTGCTAATGAAAACAGAGATATTGTCAGAGCTGAAAACCCAGGTATCACTTTTGGTCAAGTAGGAAAGTTATTGGGTGAAAAATGGAAGGCATTGTCTGCTGAAGACAAGACTCCTTATGAAAGCAAGGCCGATGCTGACAAGAGAAGATACGAAAAGGAAAAGACAGAATACGCCAAAAGAAACAGCGCAAACTAAAAAGGTTTTTACCAATGACGACATGTTTTGTCTGCACCATTATTCCTGTTGTATACGGAATTAGCGTGGTCAACGTAATATTCCCTTCGTGTTTGTATTATGGTTTAAATATACCAGTTGTAATTTTGTTTTTTTGTATGGTTATTTTAGTTCTACTTTTATAGTGTGTTTTAGTAGCTAATGTTATGTGAAAATAAAGATTTGCTATGAATCTGTGAGTGTATTTAGCGATGCTTATCGATCTCGGTGTAGGCAGTGTGCTGAATTAACTCGTCAATGGCTGGCGTGTATCTCTTGGATGATTTAGCTATTAATGCCCCTCGTGCCTTGACTTTTGCGCACTGCGATCTGCCACTCACCACGGAACAGATTGGGGCTACCACGAACTGCCGCGGTGCGCACCACGCCGATTGCTCTACTCTTTCCTCGCCACATACTTGATACCACCATGGGTATTACTATTCCGAATACTTTAAACTTCTTCTCAGGTCACCAATGTCACTTCCAGATCTTTACTATTGCGACGATAAATTGTCCTTCGCATACGACACCGTTCGTGTGAGATGGGTCAAGATTATCAATGGCGCCATCAGAGATGCCCAAGTTTTGATTAAAGACAAATCTAAAGCCACGGCCTTTATTAACAAGTTGCAGCAATTGTTAGCTTCGTTAAAAAATGACGATGTTGTCCAACCATTTACCGATAAAGAAATAGAATTGCTTCCAGAATTGTACGCCTACAACCATTCGTTGGCGGCATTGAACCAAAAGAAGTTGATTACGTGGAGAACTGGTCCTTGGTTGTATCTTGAGTGCTTGTTCTACGAACTCTTCAGGTTGTGGACTGTCCAGTTAGACATCGACGTTGACATCTTTGAACTCTTGAAAAACCAGACTTTCCAACAATCTGAAGCAGGCGTGTTGGAATTGTGCAAACACTACAGTTCATTGAACCTCACGAAAGCAGTTGAACCCAAGACGTTGAGATTATTGTTCCGGGAATTTGTCGATATTTCATTATGGGGAAATGCCACCGATTTGTCTTTGCTTGCGGGAAATGTGACTTTGGACGATATCAAGTCGTTACAAGGGGCTGAAGTTCGTAAACAAAATGAAAAAAACATCTTGGTAAACGATGTGGACGATGCTTGGAATCACTTACTTTCGGTTCAAAGTGACAAGAAGCGTATTGACTTTGTTCTTGACAACTCGGGATTTGAGTTGTTTGCCGACTTGATCTTTATTTTGGTTATTTTGGACACCAAACTCGCCGATAATGTCCATATTCATTGTAAGGAAATCCCATGGTTTGTTAGTGACACCATGCCAAAAGACTTTCACAAGTTATTGGAACAGTTGGTGGACAAATCGTTTTATCCAAACATCAAAGCTGACAAAGATAGAGCCACCGTTACCAACGTCCATGACAGAATCAAACAATACTACGATGCCGGGAAGTTAGTGGTTGAATCCGATCCCTTCTGGACCCTTGACTTGAACTACTGGAACATTCCCAAGTACGAAAAGCTTTACCACAACTTGTTGCAATCGAACTTGGTGATTTTCAAAGGAGACTTGAACTACCGTAAATTGACGGGAGACTTACAATGGGACAAAACCACCCCATTCACCACGGCAATTCAAGATTTGGCAACTTCAAAATTGCCAGTATTGAGTTTGAGAACGTGCAAGGCCGATGTTGTAGTTGGGTTACCCAAGGGAGTCAACGAAGAGTTGATAGAAACTTATAAATCGATGGGAAACGAAGTCGGCCAGTTCTGGACCAGTTCCGGAAAATGGGCCGTGATTTCGTTTTCTTCCGGTGATTCGTCGTAGATTTACAAATACAGTGATAAATAGATTTATTAAAATACAGACGGTAGCAAGAATTAAAGACATGATATGAATAGCGTAGGGGGGATAAAACGAAAAATACCGGAACCTGGGGGGGCCGATAGTGGGCAATTTCACACATCTCCTGCTCTTCTTGCGTTACATGCCACGATCTTGAACTTGTCCACGGTGATTTCCTGATCACTGCCTGTATTCTCTGTGCTTGAAACGTCGGATAGTTTAATCAAGACATTTTTGATGATGAATGTCCACACATCGTCGCAGAAGCGGTATGTGTCCAAATCGCCTTTAAAAGTCAATCTAGACTTGGCAATGCTAGCGTCGCTTTTCAAGTTGTCGGAGATAATTCTGTCAAAGTTTGACAAAATTTTCATTGCAAGTTGAGGTTGAATTTTCTCGTCAGAAATCAACGTATCCAAGGCATCGGTCAATGTCACTCCCACAGTGGATCTTCGGTACAACTCGTAATACGCCGACGTACTCATGATGCTTCGAGAACCAGGAGCTACTTGGGACGGTGGAAGAGCTGTAGTAAAGACTCTGGGCTTGGAAATGTTTGCCCCAGTATGAGTAGTGCGGCACCGCATATGTCTGGGTAGAAACCAGCGCGCGACACCAACAACGTCTGGGCCCAAATTTACTGCCAAGTCGACCCAGCAGTCCAAAAAGCTACTTATTTCGTTCCATAATTTGCCATCACCTTCGTCTGTTTAAAGCGACTCACATAGATTAATATTGATCTAACTCAATTTAATACTATCCTCAAACATCATGAGTGACGATAAGGATTTGACAATCAGCCAAAAGTACAGAAGAGCCATAAAGGAGTTTGTTCAACTTACGGAGTCTCACTTTGCAAGAATGGACTCACCTAAGTTCCAGAAGTCACTAACAGAATTAATCGGCCAATTTACCATCATAAAATCCATTGTCGATGAATTGAAGTTATTTAGCCCCAACGAAGCAATTGATGAAGTCAACACCAACTACGTGGTATTCCTCAACGTCAATTACTATTTGGGAAAGTTATATTCGCTTTGGATGATCGATCCATCGCAGCCTTCATCACCACCGTCAATAGCTAACAAGGCTGGAAATTTACAAAAATCCAAGTCTTTGTTGATCCAGTACTTGTTTCTTGTCCAGGACTACGGCCTTTTACTGCCACAGCAATTGAAAATCATCAACTCGTTCAAAAACTCATACAACCCTTCGTTAGAGGAATTGGTAGTAGGCGATGCCGCTACGCGTAGGCAAGACAAAATTGAAAACTTCAAACGGTCCAAAGAATTGAAGGTGAAACTTCAAGTTTTGGATGAGTTTTATGGTCAAAATGATGAAAAAGAAGAAGATGAAAACTCATTTTTGAACTTTGATGAAATGGTGATCAGACAAATTTATCTCGACCAAGTCCAATTCTTTGTAATCCAAACGTTTTCTGCCCTCGAATCTTTGGCCATGGAACTCCAAGTATTGGCCAAGATGCCACAAGAATTGCCCCAAACTGATCACACGGTACAAGAGAGTGACGATAAACGACTCAATAATGAGAAAAACGATTATGGATTCACCACGAAATTGGAAAAAAACCCGGCATCATCAGTGAAAATCTCTGATATTCTCTCGAAACAAGGAAAGATTCTTCAGCCATTCACAATTACCTCTAATAGACAACAATTGAAACAAAAAGTGTTTGGCACTGGCCAAGTATTGCCATCGATGACTGTCGAGGAGTACTTGGATTACGAACTACAAAATGGAAAAATGGCCGCAGAAGATAATTCTCGAAAAAAGGAAAGCGATGATGAAGATTACAATAGTGACGACGAACTCGAAAAACGATTATGGGACGACTGGAAAGACGATAATCCTAAAGGGAGTGGGAACATTGGTGGTAATCTTGGTTAACTTCAACGGTGAGGTTTATTAATATACATGTGGTTCATTTATAGATTAGATTTCATGCAAGTCTTTTTCCAACTCTTTAATCCACTCGAGGTATTCAAGCTTGATATCATCTAACTTGGCAATAGAGTTGGATGAGTCTTCGTGCTTGATCAACCATTTATCATCATCTTGATCGAAGCTTTTCAAACAGTTGATGATGATCATGTATAGCTCCAATATTTTCAACTTAAACTGCTTGACGTCATCGATTACGACTCCATTTGCGCCCGATTCTATTAGGTTAGCAGTACCGGCCCTGAACCTACAGATGAACATGTACAATGCTTCGATAGCGCCACGCTTGTCAGCTAATTGATCTGAAGAAATATTGCTGGACACTCCGAACAATCTCCAACTGTAAAGATATTCGTACAACTTTCGACTCCTGGATAAATTATTGTCATTGCTGGCTAATGCCAATAAAATGTCATCTATCAACAAATAATTTTTCAAATACAATGCGTTGGTGTTTGGCGGGAATATTAAAGAAATGGATTGGTTGTTTATCAAGCTCTTGATAAATCTCATGAAAAGCTCCCGATAGTCAAAGAGAGTGGATTCTTTTGTTGACGACAAATTTGATAATGAATCATACACAGAATCATACTTTGTCAATCTCAACGATAAATCAAACACGTTGAGATAGTAAGTTTCAATCTTGTCAGACAAAGATTTATCCTTGCTTTGTTTCAAAAGTTCAATGGCGACTTGTTGAAAATGCAACGCAATGGTTAGGTAATTGGTTTCTATTTCCGAAAGATTAGCATTTCCAAATACTAGCATTTTTTGAGAGCTGACGCGTACACTGTGGTGCTGTCTATGTTGAGAACCAATTTGAGACTTAGCAAGTTCAGAAAGTGCATTGTAGTAGTTAGATTTGTTAGCTAATTCGTCGTGTTCATAAGCAAAAATAGCATCTAAGAACTTCTTGATTTGTGGATTCACGGACAAAGAATCTTTAAATCTATCAGCAAGTGTTTGCTCAGTTTGAAAATTGAATGACTCGTAATTGTCAAATACCTTGAAAAAGTCTTGCGGTTCTTCATTAATCAAGTACACCAAGCCCATCAAAAATCTATCAATTGGGTGAGTATCATTCAATTTTGAAAAGAAAGTTTCTCTGATGAACTTTCCTTCGCCTCTATTTATCAAGTCAATTATGACATCCACAACGAATTCCCCATCATTCGACAATATTTCACCATAAATGTAATCAAAAGCATCGTTTGTTTTATTTTCACGGATGAGCTTGTTCAATTGAGGATGCTTGTTGACCACTGCTGACCAAAACACAGAGAATTCTTGATTGTTCAAATTTTTAGACTCAATGTGGGAAATAAATGACAGCGATTTGAAGCTGGTATCAAGGATCAACGAAAACATATTGTAGTTATTTAATTTTCTGATAACTTCATTCATGTAACCGACGTTGTCTTCGGTAACTTCGAATAGCAAAAATAAAACCAAAAGTGTCGCCAATAAACCTTCATGTTGTTCCTTGATATCCCTGATGGCGCCAATTGTGAAAAGTTTGTTCACCAGAGCAATATCATCGGATTGGGAATACTTGTAACTATGAGCAAATTCAGAGGTTTCCAATGCTAAGGGTTGAACGAGGGAATTTAAGATTTTGTAAGCATCTGGAATTGATGATATCTCGCCAATGATTGCTTGAATTCCCGAGTCCGAAAATCTGGATTTCAAATAGATGTTATACAACTCAGTGGCACCTTCCAAAGATAATTTGGAGACACTTGTAGCTTTGGCAACAAGCTTATGACAAGTCTTGATCGAAACCGACGAGGAAATTTTCACCAAGATTTGGGCAAGTTTTGATTCGGGACTTTCCACTGATCTAGGGAAGAAAACTTTTTCGTAATAATGACTGGGTCTGAATACTCCAAACCCATTGGCTTGGGTAGCCAAACATGAACCTCCATTGACTTGTGATAACCCTAAGACTTCTCCAGACATTTTCTTGTACTCTTCGCACAAAGAGTATAATTTGAACCACATTAATTTGGGCAGATTTCCCGATTTAAATATCGCCTCTTGGATGGATTCACGAATTGGTGTGTTCGTATCCATGCCTCTATCAATTCCATAATGTGACTTAAAGATGCTCAATGAAGTTTTTGTGATCAAATTGTCATACCTTCCAGAGTTGAGGATGATGTGTTTGTAAAAATCGGCTTCATGATTTGGACTTACTTCTTCCAAATTTTGAAATGGGCCCGCGAAACTTGAATATAGAATTTCCAACTCACCAGAATTATTGGTTTGATATGTAACCAAAACAGATGACGTATTTGATTTCCACATTATATGGTACAAGAAGAAGTCATCAAAGACTTCAGATTGGAAATCTTGGATAAACCAATTTGAATTCTGAAATGCTTTTTCTGTATTATGGTAAAGAATATTTTGCAAATTGAGACGGTGATCGGTACCGATTTTGGCAAGCTCAATATTACTATTGAGGTTTACAATTTCCCATGTACCGATCTGGAACGCACTCCCCACTTCCTTTGATGGCGACGTGTAGAACAAGGTCAAGAACTTTTTGGAAGTCCTTGTATTTTCAACAATTTGTAAGTGCTTTGCGGGTGCTGAGGTTAGCCAGCTGTCATCTATAGATTCCGACAAATTTAGCGGAGAGCTCATTAGTTGGTGGGTAGTCAAGTTCCAGATTTTCAACTGTTTTGATACCGTCAAAGTTATGACAAAATCTTGTGAATCGGCAGCGGCATCAATGACTGAATTTGAATTAATCCCTTCAACAACTGAACTTTGCGCGTTGGACTTACCAAACAACGACCCAAGAAAGTTAAGGGGCAAAAAGTTGGAGCTGTCGCTGAAGTTGTACACGTCGAAATCGTTCAAAACCGTTGGTCTTTTGAAGTGCAAGAGGCCTCCATCGTTCAAAGATACTATCAAATTATTTGAGTCGAGTCCCACCAATGAAAATGGTACCGATCTTAACTCAAATGAGTATGGTACGGAAATGTGGCCCCAGTTGTGGAATTGGTCCAAATCAAATGCATTATTAGATGAGACAATGAAGTCTGAGGGTGCTAGTAATAAGGTGACAAAGAGATAGTTGACGTCAATAGCATCGATGACAATGATTCCCTGGCTAGTTTCCAACAATTCACCATCAACGTCCATGTCACCATTGGTTTCAGGTTTAATATATTTGACCGACAAGCACTTGTGGCTGATGATTTGGTTTGGAAACTGAAACTGAAAGTTGCGAAATTTCAAGTCAAGATTGTTATTGTTGGTGACAACTGGAGATAAAGTGATAGATTTTAAGTCGCTAGCAACAGTCCAAGCAAAGTTATCCACGATAGAATCAACAGGTACCACGTTCCCTGCCGCGGCAATGGTACTGTTGAACACATCGTTTGGGGTTGGTGCAAAGTCGGGACTGGTGGGATATTTGAGTGGTAATTTCACACAGACGGTTTCATCTGTGTGGCCAGAATAATCCACCAAGGTTGTACAAGAGTAGCACAGCTCCATCAAAAGTTGTGGAAACAATAAACAGAAAAAGCTTGTAGAGGAGATTTTGTAGATGAGTTTTTTTACTGTGTATAACAATGAGGAAATTTATGCAGACATAATTCACTTCTTCGTGACAAAGCTCACGAAACTCCTCGTTAATTTCACAGCCATGTCGAGTATTGTGTATTATCGGTTTCTACACCAGAAGACAAAGCTGGTTATCCATTTTGATGGGAGTTCCATTAGTGTTTTTGACTTGAAACGAGAGATTATTACGCAAAATAATTTGGGGAATGGTCAGGACTTCAATTTGAGATTATACCACAGCGAACAACCAGAGTTGGAGTATGAATTGGACCAGGACGTGATTCCTCGATCGTCCTATGTTTTGGTCAAACGATCTCCGTCGAATACTCGGGGTGGTAGGTTTAATAATGCAACGAGGTATGTCAGCGGTAAGCCACGAATCAACCGAAAAGCCATCAGCAGTGGGATAAATCCAGTTCCAAAGGTGGAGGCGACGGTAGTGGACGAAAATGTCTCGGAAGAAGATAGAATTAAACTTATGTTCCAAAACCAGTCCGATGCCTGGGCCCAGACCCAGGACGAATTGAGCCACCACAAGATGATCTACAATAAACCCACAACCGGCCCAACTAAACCAGAGGATATGCCGCCACCAGGATATATTTGTTACCGGTGTGGTAAAAAGGACCACTGGATCAAAAATTGTCCTACGAATACTGATACCAACTTTGAAGGTAAGAAGATCTTGAGGACCACTGGTATCCCCAAATCGTACTTGAAGACGTTTTCCAAAGATGAAATTGAGGAGAAATACAAGACTCTTGGAATGAACGAAAACGGGGATATGATCGATCAGGACGGAAATGCTATCTTGTTGACGGAAGATGGGGATTTTGCAATCGCCATGGCCGATTCGAAAACGTGGTCGGCATACCAAGAGAAGCAACAGAACGCCACGTTAAAGGCTAAACAAGAGTTTGAGTCAAAAATCGTCGCTTCGATTGAGAAAGATTCAAAACCTCAATTCTTGAACCCATTATCTAACACACCATCAGTTTTGAAAGCTCCAATTGTAAACACCCCGTGCTGTCCTGATCGAACCAAACTACAAAAAATGACAAACATTTACTACAACCAGTCGGAGCTAGAACAGCTATTGATTGAAAACGACTTCTACTGTCCTAACTGTAACACTGAAGATGTCTATATTGACTCGTTGGTGCAGAACAAGGAGATCGAAACAGAATTGAAAGAGTACATAAATGAAAAGGAAAAGGAATTGGGATTAGAAGATCCCAACAATACTCTCAAGAGAGGAGCCGAGTCCCAAGATGAACCAGATGCCAAAAGAGCAAAAACACAGAACCCAGGCTTCCCCATGCCGCCACCGTTTGTGATGCATCCAGGAATGCAAGTTCCACCCATGCCGGTTGTGATGAACCCCATGTTCATGCCACAACCACCGTTTATGAATCCAGTTGCTCCTCTTCCCACCCAACTTCCGAAAAACGACCGAAAATGAAAAGTCTACACGAAACGATTAAAACGAGCAATGATTTTATAACACGAAAGTAGCGGCTTCTAATACGATTACACAATACATTTCAATGCTTTAGTTCTTGCTGCTATCCTGGGTTGTTTCCTATAACGTCAATTCATACTCTGCGGTTCTTGCAAGTTTGAACAAAAAAAGTCAACATTTATTCGATTTTTAAACTGAACTAACGAGAAATACGTCTACAGTCCATAGATGAACGAACATACACACCCATACGCCAATATTTGTAGCCACCTTTGCAATCTTTGCTTGATACAACCCTACCTTACATAGTAAACGCACATGTTACCCGGAAACAAAATTTGAAAAATTTTCAGCGGTTTTTATATAAATAGCGAGGGCCGGAATAAAATTTCCTGTTTTTTTTTCCCATGAATGAATACCATCAATACCAGTTAGTATAATGTATGTGAATTGAAAGCATCTGTTTCGCGACTTACCTGATGACCACAATAACTTTTAAACTAGAGTCTGTGAATTTTCATAATGATCAGAACGTTATATTGCATGGCTTTCTGAACCAAGCAGTGAAACAGGAGGATAGTGTGAAAAACTTGGTTTACTAACAAATCAGTGATATTGAAGGTTTTCGATCTTTTGTATAATGTATGTGCGGATTTTATCGCGAACGAACAAGTTGTCGCGAGTGAGGTCACGAATGTACATGGAGAATAGGCTGAAAAAGTGCTTCTCCATGAACATGAAGAGGTCCGATATATCCAAATATAATGATGACTTAACAAAAACAAAAGCTGGAATTACTGGCTGAGACTCTATGATTGATACGTTTTTGCACCTTAGCTGACTATTTTGGATACCCTTCATCAGTTGTACGTGGTTTACTAACAATATAGGTATGTTGAATAAGGAAAAGTGATATCAACAGGAGGAATTATTGCACTGGGCACTGAATAATTTATGAGTGACAACGCATTTATGGTAGGCCTCAGAAACCTACTGCAACTGACAAGATATTACGCAATTTGATTAGGTAAAGTTCCGCACTAACAGCGTAGTGACAGTATGTATGGCTTGAGTTCAAGTACAATGATGATTCCTAAGATGACGAGTCAGATTCGGGTTTCCCGCTGATGACAACCAATTTTTAATACCATTCATGCCTTTCTGAACTTGATTATTGTTTTCTTTGGGGGTTTACTAACTTTAAGCTGTAATTGACAAATTACCCTAGTTAAGTAGGTTTGACTAGTATCAACCTGAACGTTTTGACAAGTCGTCGATTCAGTTGGGACTATAAGATGAGAGTGAAAAAAAATGACAAGCATATGTCTGAAATCTTTAAGAAGAGAAACTTTTTCGTGTCTGATAGTACTACATTGAATTGGAGACTTTGACAAAACCTGCCTCTAATGGAATGATGCGATTAGGAGATTGGCCATTCTATTAGAGGAAATATGCGCAACATGTTCAAGACAATTACTTGTTAATGATGATTTACCACATTTTCACGACGGTCTACTGTGTGGTGCAAGACTGTTACTCTTGTGCCTTGATGAAATTCTCGGCCTTGACCGGCCGTGGTTCCTGATATAACAAAGTCATTGTTTTAACATGATTTCGCTTTAGAAATGAATCTTCACAGCTGCGTCCGGGATCAAAATTGGGCAAATAGTGCGAAACGTGTTTCTTGCTTTTCAGCTCTTTACCTCAGCAGTGGTGCAGGATTCATTTCTACGGCGAAATGGTGCGTATATTCAGGGAACGAATCGTAATTAAATGATGATGTTCTAATAATTGAATTCTTTAATGAAATACCAAAAAAATTCGATTTGCATGTCAGTCTGATAATTACTGATTTCCATAGCTGTAAAGAAATAAACGAAACTCGGTAATTGTGGTATTCGTATCATTTGTAGGCAATGCGATGAGCATGTGGTTCAAACGGTGAAATCTGTATACGGCTTGTTCCGATGCAAAACAGCCGTGTAATACCCACTCTATGCAAATTTATAATTGAATTTCTGGTTTTTCTACCATTTCACTTGTCAAAGCACATGGAAAACCGCCGCGACTCGAAGGTCGGAGCCAACGACCCCATCACTGACCAGCCACCTTCGTACGATGCTTCAGTGACGTCGCTGCAACCACAACGGGCGGCTTCACCCCCAGTTGTGCCCCTTGTACCACCAATCTTGAATCGAAGCAGCTCGAGTTTTTTACGAGGTCCTGGGACCACAACAAAGAAAAACGTCGCCTACAAGCCATCAAAGGAACAACAAAGACAGCTAGACGTGCTCAACAATGGATCTGTCACCGCGTTGACAGCAGTAACTTCTCATAGTCAAACGGAGTATTTCGATATCTTACCGTCATTCCAGATGTTTCAGTCTATTTTGAAGAGAGATGATAACCAGTTTAACGAGAACTTTTCAGTGAACCCACCAGTTTATGGTGACACGTCCAATACTTCGCCATCGCCGTCAAATAATGTATCTCCCACGGTATCAAATTCCATCGACGGTGCCATATCTAATTTGTCCAGTAGAGTGGACGAGTATCAATTGAACCAACAACCAAGCGACGACAATTTCAACTTTGATGAATCACATGCCGAACAACACAATAGAAACGTCGAGGTGACGGAAAACACATACGGCCATTCTCCCTTGGACAACATCGACAAACTACCGCATTCAAGGTCGTCACCGCTTGACATTCAGATCTATGTAACCAAACGAGTCCCTGTACCAAACGCTACAAACGAATTGGAAACCAGATTGAAGGAATATACTAGTGGAGATCTTGTAAACGGGTACATCATCATTACAAATACATCATCAAAGCCAGTCGATTTTGGTCTCTTCACTGTTTCGTTGGAAGGAACCATAAAAGCCACCGAAAGGAATTTACAAGCTACTACGTTGGACGCTCATAAATATAATAAGATTTTGATGCAAAAGTTTTTGAAGATGTACGATTTCAATGCCAGCTACGGCTACACTCATGTGCCAAACAGTTCGGGGATTGAGTATGTTGCGTTTTCCACCGATGAAAGTGATGGGACAATTTTGGGATTACCAGACAACCGATGCTTGTTGCCTAACACCAAATATAAGAAGTTTTTCACTTTCAAATTTCCTTATAGGTTATTGGATAACACTTGCTTGCAAGGTTTATTACCACATATCTTACCACCTCCATCAATGGGATTGGATTCCACGTGTTTCTACAATCGGGGAGAAGCAATTGAATTAAACAAAGCCTTGGGTTACGGATTTTTGAACATAAGAGGAACCCCATTGATGACAAAGGACTACGCATTTGAGAATGTCAGTATCAGTTATACAATTGAGGCCAAGTTCATTGATAAGCGAAACGACAAAACTGAGAAGGGCCCCATTTCTCACGACAATGTGAACGAACCAAATGCAGCGAACGATTATGAAATTTCGAAAAGTAACCAGTACTTCTTGCGGTTTATTCCTGATTTGAAAGAACAGTTTGAGTATTGCAATCGATGTCTTTCGTTCGAAAACGAAAACTATCAATACACTGGTATTGATGGTAAGTTTATGGACCAATACTTACAATTGAAGACATGGCGAGCAATCAATGAATGGAACTATGCTATCGAAAACGAGATTGATAGCAAGTTATCGCGACAAGGTTTAGACCTCGAGGAATTGAAAGCGAAAAGTTTGTATGCCATGAACAATAAATTGACCAACACAAGTATTCAGAAGTTGAATGTGAAAGAACAAATCTACAACCAATTGAATCGAGAGTATGATGAACATTACATATACCACCAACAAAGAATGCTCGGTAACAAGATTCCCGTTCCAATATTCGGTAAAAAGAAAAAAATGTTTCTTTCAACTCCAGTTAATATTGGGACCCTGGATTTGTATGTTAAAATCCCCGATAGGGTCATTGAATATGCTGCACCTAAATTGTTGATGAAATACAATAATCCAGTGGATTCAAATAGATCAAGCGTTGACTTGGCTCTAGCACCAGTTCTGAGTCATATGTCAGCATTATACAACCGAGATGAAGATGACTTGATTCAGTCACTTGATTTGGATATCTTGTTTACTCCAGTAGACACAAGCACTAAACCGCCACACATTGCTTCAGTTGATGTTAATTTGGTATTTTGGTCGTATCATACGGAATACCCGTTACCTTTTGAGGTGGGATATGATTTTCTTTACACAAATATTGATGAAGAGGACAAGTTGAACGACGACTCTGTCGAAGTCACAAGGAAAAACATCCAACATTTGAAAGACAGAGCATTCAACTATATTTCATTCTTGCAAGCAAATGAGATCGAAGTGTCAAAAAAATCCTACTTGTACTTGAATTCCATCAAATCACTAGGAATTAAGAAAGATACAGTTCAAGATTATTTCTTATCGTGCACTTCCACGAGCCATCCAGATTTGAACCTGGAGACAAGCTGGCACGCTCATCAGATGCCATCAAAGGAAATGAGATGGACAAAGAAGCTTAAGATTCCTTTGACTGTAACCAACAAAAACAATATCAACCTTATTCCATCATTTCAAAGCTGTTTAGTAGGAAGGATATACTGCTTACAGGTGGTGGTGAAATTTAAAGGACACGACGAGTCTTATGGAAATGAGGTCAAAGTAGATATCCCAATCCTTGTTGGTTGATCCAACAACTTTTACATATAGAGAGTAAATCATTAAATATAGAGCATAAGGTATCTAACTTCGATGTAGCTTCATCTTGACATAATTTGTGTGATCGACCCTAACTTGCAACCGCTTTCGAAGATTGCACCAAGGCAATGCCAGTAACCACTAGAATACGAGTTTCAATACATGCTACAATTCAACAACTTATACGTGGCGCTTGTCCCATATGGAGTGCAAGTCACACAGGTCTGAAACTGTGGTAGTAGATTGCACACCGCGGCAAAGCCCAATTACCTAAAATGACATTTTGTGTCACGTGCGATTTTATACCGCGGTAAAATCTTTTTTTCTTACCCAATTGGGATGAGTCATATCGATGGGGGTACAGAATATAAAATCGCTTGGAAAAATTTTCGAATAATCATTGTACGGTAAATTATCCTTAAGGACTAAATTGGAATGTTAAGAGCTGTCAAGAACATCCAACGTGGGTTGGCTACTGCTTCGAAAAGCTTTAGCAACAAGACTTCCAACTTAGATAGAGCTACCTTAACTATTAAAGATGGACCTATTTTCAGTGGGTATTCTTTTGGTGCCAACAAGAACGTTTCCGGAGAAGCTGTTTTCACTACTTCATTGGTGGGATACCCCGAATCCATGACCGATCCTTCTTATAAAGGTCAAATTTTATGTTTCACACAGCCTTTAATTGGTAACTATGGTGTGCCATCGTCGACTGCTAAGGACGAATTCAACTTGTTGAAATTCATGGAATCATCTACTGTGCAATGTATTGGTATTGTCGTTGCTGATGCTGCTTTGGAATACTCTCATTGGACTGCTGTTGAATCATTGCAGCAATGGTGCCAAAGATCGGGAGTTGCTGCCATTACTGGGGTAGACACCAGGCAGTTAGTTACATACTTGAGAGAAAAAGGGTCATCCTTAGGTAAAATTACTACCGGAGAAGAATACGACGCTGATGAAGATGCTGCATTTGATGATCCTGGTGCAGTCAACTTGGTTCATAAAGTCACTACTAAGGCTCCATTCCATGTCAGTTGTCCTCCAGAATACTCGAAAAACATCCACATTGCCGTATTGGACTGTGGTGCTAAAGAAAACATTTTAAGATGTCTCGTTCAAAGAGGTGCTTCGTTGACAGTATTCCCATACAACTACCCAATTCAAAAGATAGCTAACAAGTTTGATGGGGTTTTCATTTCCAACGGGCCTGGGGATCCAACCCACTGTTCTAGTACTATTGAAAACTTGAGCCAAACCATGAAACAACACCACGATTTGCCCATTTTTGGAATCTGTTTGGGACATCAATTACTTGCATTAGCATCGGGAGCTAAGACCATCAAATTGAAGTACGGTAACAGAGCCCACAATATTCCAGCATTAGATGTCATAACAGGAAAGTGTCACATTACGTCACAAAATCATGGGTATGCCGTTGACGTTGACACATTGAACGACGAATGGGAACCTTACTTCACCAATTTGAATGATTTAAGTAATGAGGGAATGGTCCACAAGTTCAAACCAATCTTTTCCACACAATTTCACCCTGAGGCTAAGGGAGGACCCTTAGATACCTCGTTCTTGTTTGACAAATTCTTTAACAACATCGAAGTCTACAAGAGAAACAACGGCTTAAACTTGGCCAACGTCGAGAACACTTTGCTTGTTGACATTTTACCTAAGGAAAGAGTAATCTGATATGTTCACACGAGAAACGAAATAAATAGAATTAATAAACAGTCTCCATAGATCAATTCAATTGTAGTGTACAGATTAGTCGGAGTATGGCGTGTCAGGATCGTGATGATATGAGCATGGGTAACGATGGTCAAACTTTCAAATTCTGTACGATATACAAAAGAATTACCTGTAGTGGTACGACTTCACTGTCGACAGGTCCTTATTCGATATTACCCATCATCGTTCAGAAAATGGCAGAAGATAGCACGCATGTTAAACAAGTAAATAAACGACACAAGGGTCCAAAATTCCTCACGCGATGTACTTGAACAATTTGACACCATATCTCCTCGTATAGAAGTGGCACTGTACTGCGTCGTATAGATGCAGAACATAACATGGTTTGGAAAAGAACACATCGTTTAATGGAAGCTGGAAATTATCAGACCACACTAACATAGAGGCGAAATCGAATGATTATGATCCACGACAATATATAACGTTAGACAGTAGGAGTGATCATGTTTGTAGATGTAGCGCAGTAGCAAATCAACGACACTCAACAATCAACATGACTTTGTACGAAAGTAGCTTCAGTCATTTGACCAACCATACCCTCAACCAGAATTACTGGGACGTATATAGCCAATTGTCGTATTCGGGACAATATTCGATGTTAGAGAGGCTTTGGGCAGCATGGTATATCAAAATGGGTAACGATATGTTGGCCACGGGACTACTTTTCTTCTTAACACACGAAATTGTCTATTTTAGTCGTTGTGGTGTGTGGTGGTTGATAGATAATATTGGGTATTTCAGAAAATGGAAAATCCAAAATACAAAGTTACCATCAAATGAAGAGCAATGGGAATGTTTCAAGGCAGTTTTGAAGTCACATTTTCTCATTGAAGCCTTGCCTATTTGGCTTTTCCACCCCTTATGTTCCAAATTGAAAATCTCGGTAACAGTTCCGTTCCCGGACTTGAAAGTCATATTGCTTCAAGTCGCCATCTTCTTTGTTTGCGAGGATGCATGGCACTATTGGGCCCATAGACTCTTCCACCACGGCTGGTTCTACAAAAATATACACAAAGTCCACCACAGATACGCTGCTCCATTTGGTTTGGCCGCAGAATATGCTCATCCCGTTGAAGTCATGACCCTTGGGATTGGTACTGTGGGATTCCCTATCATATATGCTTATTTGGCTAAGGTTAACGTGTCGTTGCCAGAATTGCATTTGTTTACGATTTGTATTTGGATCAGCGCAAGACTTCTACAAGCCGTCGACAGCCACTCGGGGTACGAGTTCCCATGGTCATTGCACCATTTCTTACCCTTCTGGGCAGGGGCAGAACATCATGATGCTCACCACCACTATTTCATCGGAAATTACGCGTCATCATTCAGATGGTTTGATTATGTATTGAATACCGAATCCGGCCCATATCACAAGGCCAAACGAGAAGCCACCATGAAGAAGAAAGTCGAAACCAAACATGAGTAGTCATTTTTTGCAGCCATTTGATACATGCCTACAGGATTCACCCAAGTAAAACATTTATAAACAATAATATCGTAACAGTTCAAAATGGCAAATTACAATCATCAGTATCAACATGTAGTCAATGGCAATGAGATATACTCATTCTTGTAATCAAATACGCCATGGAAACCAACTTATAGCTTGTTCAGAGACTATTATTTGATTTTGAATGTTAGGGCTATACCCTAGAGCAATACTGTTTCACGTGAATATGTATTCTTCCTGATGCACGACTTTTCACTCAAAGTAAGTTTACTACCACGGGTACAACCTGCATACATTTGTTTCTATCAATCTGCAGTATACATCAAATTTTTTGGAAGTTTCGCCAAAGTGCACTACCAGGTGAAAAGTCTCACCAGGAAAAATTTACTAGTACATTGAAAATTTGTTAAAATACTTGATTGATATTTAGGAAATCAACAGCTAATAAGTAAGTGATCACGCTGACGATACGATGATAATGAAATAAGCAACGGGTTTGGACATATGCCGTCATTTCGAGAAAAAGTCGAGTCAAACACGCGGTGGGATTGTTGCCAACTTTAACCATCCTAAGTTGTGTCATCAAACCTCAGTTCAGAACTTAGTCAACAAATATTGATGTAGAAACCGCTAGAGGAACAAATTGCAAGCCATCACTATACAAGAATGCATTTTGCACAGTGTCTACCGGGGTAAAATTTTTGCATGAAAATTTTTTTTATTTCGATTTATCATTCCTGTTTTTTTACAACTAGTACTAACATATTATAGAATGTCTAGATTAAACGAATATCAAGTTATCGGTCGTCGTTTACCAACTGATTCTGTTCCAGAACCAAAGTTATACAGAATGAGAGTTTTTGCTCCAAACGTTGTTGTTGCTAAATCTCGTTACTGGTACTTCTTACAAAAATTGCACAAAGTCAAAAAGGCTTCTGGTGAAATTGTTTCCGTAAACGTCATCTCCGAAGCTAAGCCAACCAAGGTCAAGACTTTCGGTGTCTGGTTAAGATACGAATCTAGATCTGGTATCCACAACATGTACAAGGAATACAGAGATGTTACCAGAGTTGGTGCTGTTGAAACCATGTACCAAGATTTAGCTGCTAGACACAGAGCTAGATTTAGAAACATCCACATCTTAAAAGTTGTTGAATTAGAAAAGACCGATGACATCAGAAGACAATACGTCAAACAATTTGTCACCAAAGATTTAAAATTCCCATTACCTCACAGAGTTACTAAATCTAAAAAATTATTTGCTAATCAAGCCCCAACCACCTTCTACTAGGTTATTGGTTTTTGGTTGAATTAGGAAATCTTCATGTAATAATTTATAATTGAATATAAATATTTCAAATACTGAGTCGTAGCCTTTAGGGTGAATTGGTTGCTAGTGATTAAACCAACCTACAAGCAAGAAATATATTCACGTCGTATACCCCATTGGTGAGGTTTCCAATTTTTCATGTCACCAATATTTACTTGAATAATAAGTCAATTTATGAGCAGTAGTATAGCTATGTGAAATGTACAATGCTGAGGTTATATCAAGTGAACATAAGTACATACTTGTCCACAGCCACAGTTACAGGATGCCTTTCAAAAATGCAATAAATACCATACAAAAAAGAGCTCAACCATGGAAATTCGGTCTAGATACTAATGGTTGCAACCCGATCAATAGCGATACTCATCCACATGTTCACCATTCCAACATTCTGTGTTTTGTGAGAATGATCGAGGGAGGTAATCCTCAAATATCATGGCAAAAAATCGAGTGCGACAATAATAGTCAAGAATTTCTACCAACATTGTTTCCTTGAACCACCAACAATTGACCGCGATAATGTCGTACGGAAGCAAGGCCGCAGAAAGATTAGCGGGAAAAGTCATCTTAATCACCGGGGCATCAGCTGGGATTGGAGAAGCCACTGCCAGAGAGTTTGCAGAAGCAGCCAACGGTGATGTCAAGTTGATTTTGACGGCAAGAAGAAAGGACAAATTGGACGCCATTGCCAAAAGTTTAGCCGAAACTTATGCCAACATCAAGATTCATGTAGCAGAATTCGATGTGTCGCAGTTAGACACCATTGCCCCCTTTGTTGCCCATTTACCAGCAGAGTTCAGCGATATCGATGTCTTGGTCAACAACGCAGGGAAGGCTCTTGGTAGAGACCCCGTGGGGGAGATTTTGCCAGAAGATATCACGGGCATGTTCCAAACCAACGTTTTGGGGTTGATAACTTTGACCCAAGCGGTGTTGCCTATCTTCAAGGCGAAGAATTCCGGTGACATTGTCAACTTAGGGTCTATTGCTGGGAGGGATCCATACCCTGGTGGAGGGATCTACTGTCCAACCAAGGCCGCCGTCAAGTCGTTTTCGCATGTATTACGTAAAGAGTTGATCAATACCAGAATTAGAGTATTGGAAGTCGACCCTGGTAACGTCGAGACCGAGTTCTCCATTGTTCGGTTCAAGAATGATGTTTCCAAGGCAAAGGATGTCTATAAGGGCACTGAGCCATTGGTGGCCCAGGATATTGCCGAGATCATTGTATTTGGGGTTTCAAGAAAGCAAAACACCGTGATTGCCGAAACGTTGGTGTTTTCCACAAATCAAGCCAGTGCCGTCCACTTATATAGAAATGAATAGATCATGGTCCGAATTGTCGACTTGTTCGACTTAATTTGGGCCAAATATTACCGTTAGTCTTGTCCAAGTTGCCGTTATGTCCTGTGTAGTTTTCTAATTGCAATCTCTGTGAAGCCCACACCGAAAAATGTGACAATTCTTTGCGAGTTGCCAACATTGCTAGTGCTTATCGCTCTATCGGTGGATTTCCCCGGATTTATGAAATTTTCGTAAAATTGAGAATTAATTTTATTCTTCTTTATCATTCATACAATGTCGTTTGGGAAGAAAGCAGCAGAAAGATTGGCCAACAAGATCGTCTTGATCACAGGGGCTTCATCAGGAATTGGTGAAGCCACGGCGAGGGAATTGGCCAGTGCCTCCAATGGAAACCTTCTGTTGATCTTGGCCGCCAGAAGAGAAGACAGATTGTCTACGTTAAGCTCGAGTCTTATACTGCAATGGCCCAAACTTAAAATCCACACCCAAAAGTTGGATGTCACCAAGAAGGAAACATTGAAGCCATTCATCGACAGCTTGCCTAAGGAGTTCAGTGACATTGATGTGTTGGTCAACAACGCTGGCAAGGCGTTGGGGAGATCCCCAGTGGGCGAGGTATCTGATGAGGATCTCGACGGAATGATGTCGACCAATGTGTTGGGATTGATCAACATGACGCAAACCGTGTTGCCTATTTTCAAGAAAAAGAATGCGGGAGATATTGTCAACATCGGGTCGGTAGCAGGTAAAGATCCATACCCTGGAGGGTCGGTGTACTGTGCTTCGAAGGCTGCAGTTAACTTTTTCACTCATGCATTAAGAAAAGAGTTGATTGACACGGGAATTCGGGTATTGGAAGTGGACCCTGGTGCAGTGAAAACCGAATTCTCCATTGTTCGTTTCCATGGAGATACAAACTTGGCAGACAAGGCATACGAGGGAACTGAGCCATTGGGACCAGAAGACATTGCGGAAATCATCGTTTTTGGTCTCTCCAGAAGACCAAACACCGTGATTGCTGAGACGTTAGTATTCCCTAGCCATCAAGCTTCCGCATCACACGTTTATAGAAAACCTACTTGAGGGCCAGGAGGTGGTATTGATGCAATTGTATATCTATATCTATAAACCAGTACTTCCATGTATGCTGTAATACTTAAAAACTCAATTGTTCAAGAGTCTTGCTCAACTTAGCAGCCCCATCAATAGCAGCATTGTTGTCGATTGTAACCTTGGGACGATTCAACTCGAGGCCAGCAAGCAACATACAAGCCTTGCAAATCTTGTTAGAAGATAAATATCCACACTTTTCACATCGGTTTCCATCAGCAAGCTTTGGCTTAGAAAGAGACACCGAGCCATCGGGGTTGATTTCTTGTTCCGAGTGGGTCTGGGCAATCTTCTTCTTGTTCTTATACTGTGTGGTGACCTTCTTTTTCTTGGGAGCTAACACCAAATGCTCTCCACTATAAATAATGTCCATGATACACGATGGTCTGACTGCCTCTAACGACTTCAACAACTCTCTCACACTTCCTCTGAACGATTCAGGAGCATAGGTACACTCAGTAGAGAAATAGTCCAACTTCTTGTAGTGAGCATACAACACAATCTCCTTTTGGTA
The DNA here is from genome assembly GCA_030569175.1 of Suzukiozyma manassasensis. Lineage (NCBI taxonomy): Eukaryota > Fungi > Ascomycota > Pichiomycetes > Serinales > Debaryomycetaceae > Suzukiozyma > Suzukiozyma manassasensis. The sequence goes on along the minus strand of JAJMKC010000001.1, from coordinate 327,663 downwards.
AGTGTATTTGAATGGTTTGGATCTCTTCATGGGAGACCCAGGAGATTGAGTCAAAATGGAACACGATTTGTCCAACCTCGCGGTATCACCTCTCAAGAGATTCATCAATACCGTTTCTGCCATGTCATCGGCGTTGTGCCCAGTCACAACGTGGTTTATTCCCAATTTGGCTGCTCCTCGGTCAAGAGCTTGTCTTCTCAACACTCCACAGTAAGTACAAGATGATCTAATGCCAGCACAAGATACAATTTCATCCATCGACCAGTTATACAAGTCCTTGTACGACACGATCTCAAGGTCCATGTCGTATTGTTTTTGGTTCCGTTTCACAGTAGCCAACGAGTCGTCTCTATATCCTTTGATGCCTTCGTCGATGGAAAGCAACACCAAATGTAACCCGTAGTTGTATCTTTCGTTTAACGTCTTCATTATTGACGCAAGCACAGTTGAATCTTTTCCTCCGCTCGCACCAATAGCAACCTTATCTCCGTACTCGAATAACTTGGCGTCTGTGATGGTGTGGTGAATCTCAGTCTCAACCACATTGTAGAAACACTCTTTGCATAGTTTCTGGAGATTTTTCGGTCTTTTCATGACAGCTTTTCTCGAGTGACATAACTCGCATAATGCTGTCACTTTAAGCTTCTTTCCACTAGGCTCCATTATACTTGTTGTCTTGTAGGTTGCAATGGTAATTTTTGGTAGACTCATGCGATGAGGATGAAAATTCGTGAAGTACATCCTTGCCGCAACCAAAAATCAGAGAAATGGCTGCAAAATTTCCACAATATGGACAAGTTCCTTACTATTGGAAACACCGACAATCTTGTGAAAGATTGCCCAAGTATATTCTTGGAAGACTTTTTTCTCTCCACCAGCTTTGACATATTTTCAATTAGATGTCTTTTTTACAAAAAATAATCAACTGACAGAGCACCTTCTTTACTAGAAATGTAGTATTGTTAATAAATACTATGTACTATACTATGGCTAGTATTGCCTAACTAATATACCATGACTTTAGATAGTTGCTTGAAATTCATCATTATTGGAGTTAACATTAGCATATCTAAATTTATTATCATCTTGAAGTCCATCCTTTTGTTCTTTTTGTTGAACTTGTTGTTGTTGCTGTTGTGGTTTCTTACCGTACCCGTTGGATTGGGTCTTTTCATTCTTTTCATTCAATAACTGAAGTTTTTCATTCATGATCACCGCTAACTCTTGTAATCTTGATCTTTGTGGTTCATTGGATGCAAAATTTATGATTTTACTGCTATCATCAATAGAAGCACCGATATCATTGCTGTCGATCATTTTGGTCAATATTTGAACCACTTTTTCTTCGCTGAGATCAAAGATGGTAGATAACTTGTTGATGGATAACTTGGTGAAGATAGATTTGTATGTGAAGATATAAGTTCTCAACCCTTCAACTTGCAATTGGGTTTTCATCATAGCTAACAATTGATCGTAGTCTGCGAACAATTTCCAGATCTTAATTGATGATAATAAGTTGTATGCTTTTAACCAATCACCTTTTTGCAATGCAATCGAGGCATAGACAATGTGGTCTTTGATAGATTCTGGAGGTCCGGTGAAAAATTGTCTATCATGGAACTCCAACTTGCTTTTGAATGATTTTATGGATGCCTTTCTCTTAGATTCTTTACCAGAGTTGGAAACCGCTGCTAAAGCCGGAATTTCCAACAATAACGAACTGGTCATGTAAACACATTCCAACAATTCCAAATTGATATGTTGGTGGAAAGGTAACAACTTTTGTTTTTCCACGATAGTGGCTTGATTGGGGTACTTGGTGTTGAACCCTTGTCCAAGCAATTCTTTAGATCTTTGCGAGTTCACCATTTCGTTCAAGATCTTGTGAGATTCTTCAATGTGTCCAGCTCTGAAGGCACTCAAACCCAATTGTACCAATGCTCTATTATATTGAATTTGTAAGTTGGATTCCAAGTTGTGAACAGAATTGAAGATTTGTGAGCTCAAGAACAACTCTTTAGCCTTAGCGTAATTGTTGTTGACAGCATAGTAGTAGATCGAGTACAATAACCCTTGTTTGCCGTAAATAGGATTAGAGTGAGATGCCATAAATTTGGTCAAACCTTCTACCAATTCGACAGGAGTGGAATTCTTACTGACAATAGACGAATCCTTTTCAATGAGCTTCCAAGCTTCAGCTTCATTTGTCTTGATTAATTGATCTGGTTTGTAGTATGTGTGTTCCAATCTTCTAGAAACAATTCTGGGTAATTGTTCGGCGGTGGTTCTGACTTCTTCTGGAGTAATTTGTTCAATATAGGTTTGTCCCCTGACAATCAACTTGTAAATAATACTTTCATCTTTCAATCTGGCAACATATTCAATGGAGTGTGGATCGGTGTTTTGTAACGATTTAATGAATTCATCGTCTAATCTGTCGATCAACGAGGCAATAGAACCGAAAATGACTTTGACGCCATTCTCGTTTGCTTCTGGTTCGATGTCAATATCGTCAGTAGCAGCACCCAATTCAGACAATTGGTATTTGTCAAGGTTAGTTTCCAACAAGTCCAATAATGCGTTAAGGTCGGATTCATTATCATTCCATTGAGCAACTGGCATGAAGGTTTGATTTGAAGACGCATCAAATCTAATAGATAATAAGGTTTGATAAATGGAAATTAATTCGAAAACAGACCCTTCCTTGAGAGTCTTGGATAATAAGGTTTCCAAAGTTTGAATTTGATCGTATTTATCGATGTTTTTCTTACCTCTAGATTCGGAAATTTGTTTCAAAGTAGCAAAAGCTGGAGATAAACGTTTCAATAAACTTTCATCGGCGGTGTTATCTTTAGAAACAATATCAACTGGTTCATCTTTGTCAAACAAGTCTGGGTCTTCAAGGTATAAATCGTATAAATCTTGGTGGTCTTTGATGGCTCTTTTAACTCTTTGTCTAGTGGTATTGAATGCTCTTGCTTCGTTGGCATTGAGGGTCTTTTCAGACTTTTCGTTCTCGCTTACTTCATTGATGCAATTTTCCAATCCTGCTAAACAGATGATATATTCGTTAGGAACACCCATGGTTTGTTGGACTGATCTAATCAACAATCTACCCAATTTATCGAATTCGGTCAATACAGTGGTGAAGTTATTTTGTCTTCTAGCAACATTGATATTGGTGATCAATTCTTTAATTTCATCCAACAACTTTTCCTTGGCCGATTTGACAACTTTTCTTCCTTCATCTTCATTGTCGGCGGTGGCACCATTGGCGGCTCCTTTCCCTGGAACCTTTTTCAAAAAGTAAGCTGGACCGGTAGGACGAACGTCAGAATCAGAATCAGAATCAGAATCGGAATCGGATTCAGATTCAGAATCACTAGCAAACTCAGAATCAGTGGATTCGAGCAATTCTTCTTCAGAGGTACTCAACAAAGCTTCCTCTTCAGACGACGAATCCGAATCATAACCGGAAACAAAGAAACGTGACATGCTGGGCTATATTCTTGTCTTGCTTTCCAATCTTCGCTACTAGGAAATTTCGCTATAATTTTTCATCGATGGAGTAAAAAAAACTTCGCGTCCTGCAGGAACCAACTTTGTCCTGGTTCACAATTTACCCTACTACGGTCTCATATATACGCCTGCCGAGCGACGTTTTACTTCAACACAAAATGTCCCAAGAGGCAAGTGTATCCAGTATGCGGAGTCTTGGTACTTTGAATCGGATATGTTTAATGGTGCAACTTACAACTGTTCATTTATGGCAATAAGAAAACTTAGGAGCAGAGTTACGACAAACACCAATATGGTAGCGCTGCTTCAATCTGATTCTAAACACCATCATTAATGAACTAGAGCTAATTGCGAATTAGATATGGAGAATGTTAAGGTAATAAAGGTGAATATACAGATAACAAATATGTAAAAATGTTTATGTGTGCTCAAAATCCAATTTTTAGCGATATTTCGATTTAACAATAATCTGTCTAGTTGTAACCAAGTATGTGGTAGCTGCGTGTGAGAGCACATACAAGAAACAAATGTGGATGCAATTCTAGATCGTATCACCTCAAGAATACCAACTCATGTGATTTTAGTGGGATTTGACGATATGCAGCGAAAAGGGGAACAAAACATAATGTTATGCAGTTGATTGGGGGGTTTAGTTAGATTCAGTGTAGCTGAGTACTCTCAGGAACTTGAATGGCTTTTCGTTCCTCAAGCCAAATGGAGATTCTTCTCCTTCTCTGTCATCATCGGGCGACATTCGCTTTCGTATCGCATAGTATTTTATCCATGTAAGTTTGTTATGCTTGTAAACCGATGCAAGATTCTTGACTTGAAAATGGTAGAAAAATCTATAGTAAGGTACTGATCCATTTTCTACAGTGATGACAACTTCTCCCTCGGTAGAAATGGTCCATTTCCCTCGATATATTCGATATGCCTCTTTTGTTGTCTGCTGAGACTGCAGACGTTGTCCAGACAGGTGATGCGATTCCTTTTGTTCCCCTACAGATGGAGGATGCAAATTGTCATTGTGTCGCAGTAAATAAGGTATAACCTGATTGGGGTCTAACACCGTTAAACACTGGAGTACGGTACCATCAGGATAGAACCTCAAGTACCGGTAATATGTGATAGACCGTATGGGATTATTCCAACTTAGTGACGACGCCGCTCTACCACCCTCAGTATAATAATTGACCACACTGATGTAGCAACCCAAGAACTTTATAAATGGCCGATTGAACAACATGTACTTCCAGGAATCATTGTACTGGGGCACAATCGACTGAAGATTTTTTGATACCGGTAAATCCTCGCTATCTAAGTCGTGGCCAACTACTTGTAAAAACTGTTGGTTTTCAAAGTAAACCTGGTTGCCATAGACCAAACTACACATATAATGCCACAATCGGGAATCTCCAAACCCCAAGTAGGCATTTTTCTTACAAGCAATGGAGAATTTGAACCACGCCTGGGGCTCCGAATACACGAGAATTTGCAATATATGAAACCAAATATCATTTGGCAAATGCATCAACGGAGACACAGGAGTTGCAACCACTTGTTCGTGGTTGTCAACTCCCAAATTAGCAAACTTGATGGTGAGTGCCCCATCTTCGTGGCCATCACCGTGATCGTGGTCATCTCCTGGAGCAATCGCTTCAGCATTGGCAAAACTTTCAATCAACTTGTCTACCTTGATCAGCTTGACCTTTTTATCATCAACCTTGATACCAGCATTTTTGCCTCTTTCTTTCTCTAGCTTGGAAATCGTACGTGGAACCGAATGTGATCGGTACAACAAGTCAACTCGGTCGTTGAGCTTGAACGCTTGTCTGTACAATCCCACCGCGTCTGTCATCATCCCATGAGTTTCCTTTTCAATGGCCTGTTCAAATAGCTTGATAGCATCATTGTCGCGATCGGAAATAGTCATATCTCCATATGGTGGTCCTGTCATATACTGAAGCTTACTTGCGGCTTCTCAAGCTATGGTTAGACGGTGGTAGGAGGTAAGGTCTAAATGTCAAAAATGTGTGGATCTTTCCATCTATTCTCTATATAACGTACATTAGCGCAATATGCTATCTAAGAAGTCTTGATCATTTGGCGCCGTTTGCGGTTTTGGGGTGGATTTTTGCAACGGATGCGATGGTGATGATGAATCGACGATTTGCTTTGGTTCAATGGTTAAACCTGATATCAAATCATCCAAGGTTTGGGTTTTTTTGCTGGAGCTGATTTCTGGTGAATTCGTAGTATGATAGGACTTGCTCAGCCCAAGTAAGGTATCGAGGTCGTCATCAAATGTAGTTGTTTGAACCGGGGTGTCGTGGTGTCGTGCTATTTTTTCATTCAATCGGGACACCAGCTCTTCGTCGTTATTGTTAAAATTGTTCACCTCTATTACCTTCAATTTGGCTTGAGGGGTTTCGGCAAACTTGTTCTTCATTTGTCGAATAAACCTGGTCTTTTCGTCCAAGGTGTTACGCTGCTCGTCTTGTTCCATCTCTTCTTTTGTAAGCTCTCGAATATGTGACAGATTTTGTGGTGGTTTACCAAGTTCGGTTTCCCCCACCATAAACCCATCTAGTTCGGCAGAAGGAATATTTTTGAAGCGACGGTTCTGTTTGTTGGCTTCGTGCATATCATTGAGATCGTCTTCAGTCCTCGTGATTTGCGCATAACTATCAAACCCATATTCCTCGAGGAAATTGGTCGTCATTTTATTTGACAATAGCTTTCTATTTCCAGACCCACTGTCGATGTTGTCCAAGTAGTCACGAAGATTGAACTTGTTGGACGTTTCTTTCTCTTCTTCTTCATCCTGATTGTATGAAACGTCTCTTTGTTTGGGGAGTTCCTCTCCAGGAGGCCCCAAGTATATCCCATCTAGTTCCTCATCGTTATTGTCAGGTTCAGCAACATCTTCCATCTGTTCCCGAAGCTCATTGACGATTTGCCATTTTATCTTGATCTTTTGTTCTCTCGTCAAATTATCTTCCCCAATCAGCGGATAGAAATGGTTCAATAACTGTTCATCATTGTCGGAGTCCCATTCATCACTTTCGTCAGCTGGAGGTCTGGATTTACCAGACCATTTCTGCGCTAGTTTTGCCGGTTTTTTCAGTTCCCCCGTCAACCCATGCTTTTTCATATACTGGAACTTTGCCCTCTTGTCCCATTTGGAGTTCTTTAGCACCATTTTGACACAACAAAGAAATGATAACTAGATGTTTACTAGGACGGCAGACAAAAAGGCTAAATAAAAATAATGCGAGGAGATTTTAAAACCATCAAGAAAACGTATTCTTGCGGCAAAAATGGATGGAAACAAGGACCATCAACCCAAATCCATTGAGGATTTGATGAAACTTCTTTCTTTGGGACAGGAGTTGAACGATATCCAGAAAAAACAAATGAAGGATTACAAATTTTGGCGGACCCAGCCTGTGCCTAGTTTGGATGAGAAAATTGACAGCGAAGGTCAAATCGATACTGTTAAACGTCCGCTGGACATTCCTGATGAGCCATTGCCGTTGTTGAAGGACTTTGCATGGAGTAGTATTGACATTGAAGATCCGCTGGAGTTGCAAGAGGTATACCAATTGTTATTCGATAATTACGTGGAAGATCAAGACTCGACGTTTAGATTTAAATACTCGCAAGAATTCTTCAAATGGAGCTTGCAGGCACCAGGAAGTACCAAGGAGTGGCATGTAGGGGTCAGAGTGAAAGAAACTGGGAAGTTGGTGGCGTTCATTGCCGCCATCCCCATCACCGTCAAATTGAACAAGTCACAGAAGGTGATCAACAGTGTGGAAATTAACTTTCTTTGCATCCACAAAAAATTGAGATCAAAGAGATTGACTCCTGTATTGATCAAAGAAATCACCAGAAGAGTCAACAAGCGCGACATCTGGTATGCATTATATACAGCAGGGATCGTGTTGCCATCACCTGTGGCCACTTGTAGATACACTCACCGGCCAATTAACTGGTCCAAGTTGAACGATGTGGGATTCAGTCATTTACCCCCAGACCAGACAAAGGCCGAAATGGTGGCGTACTATGCTTTGCCCAATGCCACCAAAACTGCTGGGTTGAGACCAATGAAGCAGGAAGACTTGGATGAGGTGTTTGATTTGTTGAACGAGTACCAAGCAAGATTCGAGTTGGTGCAAGTGTTTTCGAAGCATGAATTACAGCATTGGTTATTAGGTGGTGACAGTAATGACGGGAAACCATCGAATGTTGTCAAGTCGTATGTTGTGGAAAACGATGACGGGAAGATCACCGATTTCTTCTCGTATTATCTCTTGCCATTCACCGTGTTGGAAAACCCTCAACACAACGAGTTGGGAATCGCTTATTTGTTCTACTATGCCACGGATAGCGCAGAAAAATCAAACTACAAGCAAAGATTAACCTCGTTGATGAACGATGCCTTAATCACATCGAAACAATTCAATGTTGACGTGTTCAACTGCTTGACCAGTCAAGATAACTCTTACTTCATCAAGGACGCCAAATTCGGAAATGGTGATGGGTTCTTGAACTACTACTTGTTCAACTACAAGACCTGGCCCGTTCATGGTGGTATTGATCCTAAGACGAAGGAAGTTGTGGAAGACACAACTTCTGGGGTTGGGGTAGTTTTATTGTGAACAACCCAATAGAGCTCACTAGGGTACGATGTAGAGCCAGCTGCTGATTTTGGATGATAATATGCACATTAGTGCTTGTGAAAGGTGTTCATTGCAACTTCGAATTGTCAACACTACCGGCAAACTAGAACATCTGACGAGTACTTACTAAATGCATTGTTATGTATCTTGTTATCACCTTAATGTGGAATTTTGCAGCCATTTTCTTATTGAGAAATATGATACAAAAATCCCGTTTTTTCGAAGCAACACAATTGTCAAGACATAACACCCAACGCTCGTGGCACATTACAACCTTGGTGTAACATTATATAGTCCATAGTTTATTCATATAACATCTCGAGAGTGATGAGAGACAACCAAACTATGTGCCGGACGGTCTAAAATTTTGTACTATGCGATGAGCCTACAGGCAGCCGATGAGGTAAAGAACTAGAGTTTGGAACAAACAAGAAAAAGAACAAGCGGTAATGATTTCTTCTAGTACGTGGGTTCCTAGAGGGTTTGCCTCGGAGTTTCCTGAAAAATATGAGTTAGACGATGAGGAAATGGAAAGAATTACTGCCATGGCTAAATTGGAGCTTAACGATGCAAAAGCAGATTTGGCTGAAGCAGAAGATGAAGGTGACGAGGAAGAGAAAACACCCGCTTCTGGATTATCAGCAAATAAGTTCAAAGACCAAATAGATCAAGATGATGACTTGAAAGAATACAACTTGGAAGACTACGACAATGAAGTGACCAGTGAAGGGGAAGAAGTTTCCATGTTTCCTGGTTTATCGAACGATGTCAAGTTTCATGCAGAAGAGGGCCAAGATCCATACTTGACATTGCCTACTGAAATTGACTTGCAAGAAGAAAAACAAGAGTTTCAAATTTACCCTACTGATAACCTTGTTTTAGCCACCAGAACCGAAGACGAAATCTCGTACTTGGACGTTTACGTTTACGACGATGGTGCTGGTGCTCCTCAAGGTGCAGAAGAAGAACCTGAAGACAAGTTGGACGCGGATGTCGCCAAAGGTTTAGTCAGAGAATCAAATTTATATGTTCATCACGATATCATGTTGCCAGCATTTCCCTTGTGCGTTGAGTGGGTGAACTATAAACCAGGTCAATCAAACATCGAAGAAAATGACGCCAATGTCGGTAACTTTGCTGCCATCGGTACATTTGACCCCCAAATCGAAATTTGGAACTTGGATTGTATGGATAAAGCATTCCCCGATTTGATCTTGGGAGAACCAAATAAGAACTCGTTCACTGGGGTAAAGAAGAATAAAAAGAAGAAGAAGAAGGCAGGCCAGCATGTCACCACTCATCATACTGATTCTGTTTTATCGTTGGCTCACAACAAGGTACACAGATCGGTGTTGGCATCGACTTCTGCTGACCACACCGTCAAGTTGTGGGATCTCAACTCTGGTACTGCCGTGAGATCGTTCAACTCCATCCACGGGAACAAAATTGTTTCTTCGTCCCAATGGCACGGTCAAGAAGCTTCTATCTTGTTGACTGGTGGGTATGATGGTACTGCTGGAATCACCGATGTTAGAATCTCCGATGGTTCTCCCATGACTAAAAACTACAAAATCGGAAACGGAGAAGAAATTGAAAATGTCAGATGGGGACATTCATCTGTTCCTGAGTTGTTCTACGCCGGTACTGACAATGGTAATGTCTACTGTTTTGATATCAGAAACGAAGCCAAACCACTTTGGACATTACATGCTCATGATGCTGGTATTTCATCATTGGATGTCAACTCTCATATTCCAGGGTTACTCACCACAAGTGCCATGGGGGAAAAGGTTGTTAAGTTGTGGAAATGTCCAACTGGTGGCCAAGGTGGTCCCTCGATGGTGTTGTCCCGTGATTTTGACGTTGGAAATGTCTTGACCAGTTCATTTGCTGGTGATATTGAAGTTGCTGGATGCTTGACTGTTGGTGGATCTGGAGGAGCCCTCAAGATGTGGGACGTTTTCTCAAACCGTTCTGTTGTCAACTCGTTCCGCTCAGAATTGAGTCAATTGCAAAAGGCTGCTAGAGACTTGGCCAAACAGCATGGTCGGGCTTCGAGAATAGCAAGAAAATACCATGGAGACAATAATGGTGAAAACATCATGGTTGTTGAGGCAGGAGACTTGGATGACGATTCTGATGAAGACGGCGAAGATGTAGGAGGTGACGATATCGAAGAAGATGAAGACTAAATTCATGGTTAATCATATTAACTCACTTGTATATTATATAAACATTTAATAAAGCATATTTCGATTTGAAATTATATCATGAACCCGTGGTAGTTGAGCCTATGAATACACAGCGTTGCATCTAATGCACTTGATCGACGCTCCCATTTGCAATCACAAGTGTGATTTCAAAATGAAGACCAAATCATCCACATCAGTACTGGATTCAATCGAAGGAACAACTATTCCGTCGACACTAACTGTAGGGGTGACATGAACCCCGACTCCTCTCAAGTACTTTGTGAAGTACTTGATATCGTTCGTAGCCTCATTCCCGCTATTTGCCGGTGCTCCTGTGGTTTCGATCTGCAACCCTTTCAACACTTCTTCTTTTGTGAAGGGCAATTTCAAGTGTTTGGAAATGAAATCATAGAAATGGCCATAAGTTTGGTTTCTTGTCAAGTCCGCCGTTGTTGAGTCCCATACGCTCTCCTTGTTCTCGAAAATGACCTTGGAAAATTCCCAGAACAATTTATTGGAATTTTCAACGTTGTTCTTTCTTAATAATTGGGCAAAATAAACCGCAAATTCATTGATCAAAACTGAAGGAGGGTGCCATGGCTGAACCACTTGGACAAATACAAACTGGAATTTATCTGGCTGTTCTTTTTGTAATCTGGGAATTACTTCGTTGTAGAATTTGCCAAACAACTTTGCGCTAAATACGCAATTATAGTCCAAGTACAAATTGACCACATGGGGTTGAACCGTGTTTGCTTTGAGACTGGAAACAAAATAGTGAGTGCTGGCGTATTTTGGTGAGATCATCGCTTAAACTCAATGGGGTGAACAAGATGGATTCTTTCAATTGCTAGATGTAGATGGATGTGAGTGATTTTTAGTACTGTGGATTATGTGGCTCCTGCCCCTTAATCATGATTTCACACAACCTGAAGTTGAAATTTCTCAAATCTCAAGCAATTTGATGCAATTGGTATCAACCAAGTGATTCCACAACGATTCATTGTGTAGTTAATCATGAATGTAAATTGCAGTTGATTATTTGTTTGTTTATATTTCAACAAGAATTTTTTGGGTTGCAACCCGTTTTGCAGCCACGACGGTGACACTTGAAGTTATTTGGCAACTTCGAGTTGATGTTTAATTTAAACTATAAAGGAACGTCTGACGCATCGTAAGCTACTTTTGTGTAGATGTGTGAGTCTGTGTGGATTTTTTATTGTCACTGCGTTGTTAGTGCCTCGTTTCTTGTGTTGGTGCCTTTAACGGGACACAACTCATACGAAAAGATGAAGTTGTTCAATCACCTTGTAATAAATCCAAGACGTGGACTATGTTTTGCAGTACTTTACATGATTGTCAAAGTAGTATAAATCGGTTGGTTATATTTCTAGATTTATCTTGCCAGTTCACATAGTGGATAACATAATAGGTTTGGTGGGTGCCATTGGTGAAAACGAACTCTATTACAGATAAAATTTGTTAAAAGTGTAAATCAAGTTCCCCATAGGCAATTAAGATCATGGAAAGTGTCTGCGGGCTCAAGAATAGTGAGAATTTTCATGAGGGCCCCACCATTCGACATAACCAACTTGTGTAATTTATTTGGTGACATATTGCAAAAAGCTATGCTAACTAATTGATTTTATCAACAGTGTATGTGAACTTACTTAGATGGTCGACACCTGAGTTTAATACTTGCAAGAAATATATATGAAAAATTGGCCAGGTGGCATGTAATGACATCACAGTCTGGGCTAAATGTCAACCACATGTATGTGCTGCAGAAGTCAATTGACACTACAAGCTGTTCCCGTCTGTGGTTCTACCAACCATGAAACTCACCTTTTCTGTAAAATGTTATGACTATGGCAACAAAGATTTTTGTTTGGTTACGCCTGAGCTAACGTAACCTGAAGCCACTAAAGGCAATGAAACCCTCGTTGGAATTTGATTGCAACCTCATTTTCAGGTTAGTCTTGACAAAATTGATTGTAAATACACCCATTTCTAAACACCTTAATTCCCTAAGAGTCACCCTTTCGTCATCTGGGGGACACTTTCAATACACCATGATTTTGTGGGAAACAATATATGGATCTCACTGATTCGGTATGTGCTCTACTAATAGGATCAAATTTAACACTACCATCCTACTTGTTCGTTCCTTCCCGTTGGTCAATCGCTGCAAGAATAGTGTGGAACTCGACATTGACCCTATCGAGCTCTTCTGTTTCTTCCGGGGAAGTTTTCCTTAATTTGGAATCCGTTGTTTCGTCGTTATGTCGATGGTCTACCCGATTGCGGTCATTGTTCTCATATTGACGAGGATTATCTGTCTTTCCTTTCGTATCTGCCTGTTTCACATACGTTTCCTGTGAAATGAGATCGAAAACAGTCCCCTTAATCATATTTTGCTCCCGTTCAACATTCTTATGATCAACGCATATCGGTCTAATTCCATTCATTTTTTCCATTGCCTTTATTCCTTGTACTTCATTACCCGTTAAAACATCACTGGTGCGTTCTTGTGCGTTGTCATTTTGTCCCCGCCCTATTCCTCCCTCGTTCTCTTTTTCGGGTCTGGCTACATCACTCGCAATATTTCCTGTTTCTGATTCTGGATCATTGAGAAGATCTCTGATATTCAAGAAATTTGCTCTAGGGGAGGTTTCACGTTGCTCGTCATCGACCGTGAGATCAATCATTTGCGGCGACTCCATTTCGTCGTCAGAGGGCATTACTCTTACATTATGATGGGACACTCTTATCCTTTTTTTGGAGCTCAATTTCCTGGTATTTGTGATATCTTGTATATCACGATAATCCCAATGTAGTTTTCGTTTCGATCGTAGGTCAGCAGGAGACCTGTTTTTATTTGAAGTACCTTTGGGGTCATTACTTCCATTCGTGACCGTAGCTTCAGTCGCCAGCTCTTTCCGTGAATCTTTGACTAAATCATATGCTTCTTTCTCGGAACGATGTCGACGATGATTCTTTCGTTTTGCTACGTGTATTTCTTGTGTTGAGCTATGTTGCAGATGTATGGAATTTGAGTTGGAAAGATTGACGGACGATTGTATCTTTTCCGATGAAAAATGCAAGCTGCTACTTCTAGATTCTGGTTCTGGTGATTCGCTAGAAGAACCTGAAGACAGCTGGGATATGGTGGACTCTAAACGAGATTCCAGGACTTTTTGTGGACTTTCTTTTGGTGCTAACAACTTTAGTAGAATGTTGTAGTCGTCATTGCTTGGGTAGTTTGATGTATTTGGAGCTGTATTCGTACTTTGAATGCTTGGCCGTGACGATGAAAGATGTTTGGGATTTTGCTGTTGTGTGGTCGGTTTATCAAGAGTAACTGAACCAGACACAATTGATAGCGGGGATGACCCAGTGATGACAAGAGACTCTGATCCACTACGTGGTACCAGTTCGATGTGATCTCGACCAAGATTTGACCGTGGAGTTGTCAGGTTTTGTGTTGTTGAGTTAGGCGCTGAAGGAATGGTGGGTGAAATAGTGGTGATTATAGGAAGCTGTGCCGGTGACAGGGGAAGCTGGTGAGTCCAGCCAAACGGACTAAATCTCCCAAGTACGCTGGCTATCACAGATGATAGCCCAGAACGACGTGAGCGATTGTCCACCATGGTTGATATAAGAGTGATATCACACAGATCATTACTACATTTTTTGGCTTGCGAGTACAAATTATGGGGTTTTTTTTCTAAAAGCCATCACGACTAAATGCCCTTCTTTGGTGGTGGTGGTGGTGTGAATTGTGACGCTAGTTGTTTCTTCAAACCAGATTTGTTCAAAACGAAGTTCAAAACTCAAAAGTTCACAATTTTTGAACTCTTTACCACTGTCATTCAAGATGTCCCTTTGACCTACATGCCAAAATGAACCTCAGTATGGTATTCAATATGTACCTTTAGGCTAGCTTTCTACATATGCATCCCCTCGTCAAGTGACGGGTAAGTCGGTTAGTATAACCAATTTGCACTTGTCAAATAGGACCTTCTGGAACTTTTCGTCATCGTCAACCTCAAACTCTTTCATTCTGTGTTTGAGGGTTTCATCCAATTGTTGTCCGACTTCAATGTTATTTTCTTCCAAGAAGTCATCATAATCGTTCTTCAAGAAGAGTTGAATATGGGTACTTGACATTGATATCTTTTCTTCTGGTAAATCCAATCGTTTGAATAGCTTTGATTTTAAGTCTTGCAATCGTAAATCTTTCGGCAAAAGTAACACAAATATATCGTCCTCAAAGTAGAACTTAACTTTGAATTTACGCTGACCTTGCTGCTGGGTTTGTGCTGGTTGCACTTCAGTGGTACCATTGGGTGCTGATGGATAACTGGTGGACGAAGAGCGAGACTGTGGTGATTCTCCAGTAAGTGAGGTTCTCGAAACTGCCGTCATTTGGAAATTGGAATATTGAGAAATGCGGTCGTGATGGCTGGTTGATTTCTGTGACACTGGTCGGGATGTTCTCTTTTCTTCTGCTGATGTATTCCCATTGGTGGTTTGTGGTGCATTATTTTGAGTAGCATTGGCGAATTCAGTGTCGAATCCATTGTCTAGCACTTCGAATAATCGTAAAACTTCTTCAGATCTTGATATATGGTATGGTAATGCAACTAACTCCCGCAAGTAACTGTCCAACTTTGATCGTCTCAAACGAGAGATTGAATCATTTACGTTGATTAATGGACCAGGAATTGATGGAATAATCCTTCGCGAGTTTTCAATCTTTCCTGCTTCATACGGGAACAGTTCTAATAACTTCACTTGCAAGTCATAAAAATCTTGATAGTACCGGTATAAATGACGTGATTTTCCGTTTGAGAGTTTTGTCGATATTAAGTAGATATATCTCCCGTGGTCTAATTGGTACGATTCGACTCCGGCATCAAGGATATGGACATTTGAGTACAGTAAGCTGGAATGGTTGGAGTTGGTAGATTTATCGAAGTATTGGGAGTTTGCTGATAACGGTTGGTTCCCATTGTTTGCTTGATTAGTACTGGCGATCGACCCTAATGGAATGGTTGATGCTTGGTATTTTGCTGTTTGATATTTCCATTGCTCGACTGTGGGAATTTTGAAATGATCGATAACTTTGGCCACGTTATCGTCATCAGCAGTTAAAGACGATATCATAGGGTGTTGATTCATCAAATCGACGATTTTGACATATGAAACAGGAACCAATCCTGGACCTCCCAATCGATTTATAGGTTTGGCGATGTACCATTCGTATTCGTGATGAGCACAAATGATCAAGTTCTCTCCCGGGAATATGTCCAACTCATCGGACTTTTCTGCCTTGAACTCATAAAGAACTACGGCGTATAATGTTTGTTGAGAGTTTCTGTTAGTTTGAGAAGACCGTGCTGATGTAGTGGTTGCTGAAGTATCGGTTTTGGGATGGGTTTTGTTGAACACTTCAAAGTAGGTAATGGGCACCATCCCGGTTTGATTTGTGATTGGGTTGGTGGCTTTCCACCAATCACCGTCGCTTTCCTCGACAACATGGAAAAAGTCTCCTGCAATGAACTTCAACTCTCCAGGGCCCTGGGGTGTATAGTCGTAGAGTGCCTTGATTGCTTTCTTTGGTGACAGCAATGGGCTGGCAGTAGCCAAGTCGTCAATACCACTGGAGATTCTGATTTGTTTCGGAGACGACGAATTGGACGACGACCGCTTGGATCTTCTGAATGACTTGATCATGGTGGGCAGATCAAATGAATTGCCTGGCTCTCTTTTCAAGGTGCCACGGAATGTATCAGCGGGGATGTGAAGCTGGGACAATTGTCAAAATAATGGTAATACTGTGTCTCGCCGGTACTTCACTACGATGCACCCGAATTTGTCGCAAACGTAAACAGGGTGTCGTTTCCTTAATCTGACGATTTTAGAGATATTCTTAGTAAACGAAATTTTTGAGAGTCGGCACACTGCAGAGAATTTAGGTCCCAAATCGGAATAAATCCTCTAGAGTGCAGGGGCTATGAAAAATGAATGCACACACCACGCACACCATCAGACGATGGTGATGAGCTACAGTAGGATATTTTTGGCTGCAATTGCGAATATTTGTGGAGTTGTACTGATAGTATCACTTTCCAATTATTCATGCCGTTTGAAGTAGAAAGTGTGAGTATGAAAACCAATACACTACCCAGTTGATTGTGGTGGTACTGGAACTGCATCCGAGACATTCTCGAGCCGTTTGGAAGGGGAAATCGCAACCGCGTGTGGTATGCAAATCGTTTCACGCTCTTTAGCGATGCGTCGATCTTGAAAGAGTACATGTAGGACCACATTAACGATGTAGAGAAAACATGATGCAATGTGGAAATAGTGACGAAACCGCTTGTCCTTGTTGCGATGTAGTATCAGTAGGCACGGCCAAGGGCCAAGGGCCAATGGCAACACAACCGACACGGAGCGTGTGGCGGCTATTTGAAGCAAACCGCGTGGTGGTATTCTGTTAATGCACGGCTATAGTTGAAGGACCGAAATAACCACCAACTTGGTGGTGAAAGTCACAATGATTCCCTGGATTCACCTTTCTCGTTGAACAAGTGGTAGGACACATCACTCGATGTGTGTGCTATCGGAAATTTCCATTGCGCATATGAAGCGCACGCAACTAGTATAAAAGTGTGTTTTAGGGAACAACTAGATTTGACTATTGTTAGTGCACAAGTGCAACCAAGCTAATCTTATTGTATTCTCCACCACCCTAGGCCACGTATCACTATAGCGTTAAGTGGATCGCACTGTACAATCACCACCATAGAATTCCTGGAGCAGCTGCTAGGATTTATGTATATAGTGCTTCCTACGTCTATGATCTGAAGCAACAATTAAATTAGGATCAACTTCTTATCTGAAAACAGGGCACTATCATTCTAATTATGACGTGGTTCGAGTTTTGTGGATGCTTCTTTCATCCAGTCTATACCATTAATCGTGTTCCTTAAATTTTCCTCGAAAAGTATTATTGTAGTCAACTTGTTTCAGGTTTTATTTGGCTCACAGCTAATGGTATATTCCTAAGATGTAAGTTTGCTTAGACTTTTTTTTCTGAATTTATTGCTACGCTCGAGAAATCCTCCTTACTGTTGTTCTAAGCTGTTGTTCTAAGCTTTAGCAAAATGACTTTGGACGTACTACTCGTCATTCACATTAAACTATACCCGATTGTTACCTCACTCATTGTAACATACGCAATACTCCTATACATTATGACATGAACTTTTTGGTTCATACTCCGGAATGAGCGCCACTTGTATCATTGTCATCATGTAACGACAATTATGGTTGTTGCATGATGTCCATTAGTGATGTCGAAAGTGGCTGCAAATTCTTTTGGTTCGCTTCTCAGCTCAAAATTACAATTAAACCTGTCTCAAGTATACATCATCTAGTATACCACCCCAAATACACCCCGAATATTGTCGTGCTAGTCCTCGCTCACAAATGTTATCCCGCATGTTGCTACCCCCAACGTCAATTCCTTTTACGGTTCTGATGCCCCAATCAGCCTCGGGAGTGAAACACTAAACTCGAAAGGTTGTCAAAAAAAACCGTCTTTCTAACAGTTGTGGATATTCTCTGGCAAAGCTCATTGCTCGCTATGCACTGATTGCGGTACATTGGTTGTCCAGAATCGTCCTTTCCATTCCTTACTCCAACACCACGATGTTCTCCTGTTCTTCTCGTATTAATTTTATCGAATACTCTTTTGCAACACCAATCGGTTCGGCTAGAATCACCTTAAAATTATCTGCTTACTCTCCTGCCATTTGTTTACTATATTGAGCACAGAGGAATTAGGAAATACAAGTTTTAAACCCTGTTTTGTTTTTGAAACTTCGGACACTCTTTACCTCCAAATAGTGATTTGAACTTCGTGGGAATAACTGTACTAGTACTTTGTTATATCCTCGATATAGTCTTCCAAGTTCGGAAGTAATTCGGGGACCCCTGGCTGGAGGTGCTTGTCTGCAAGTGCTTTTATATTAAATCCGTCAGTTTGATCGTCAGAATTATATTTATAATTGTCGGAATGTTCCGACTGATAGTCGCTTGAGTGCTCGCCGTTTGAAGCATTTTGATCTTCTTCCTCTTCATATTGAATGTACTCGTCCTCGTCGAAAAATTTGGGTTTCTTCTTTCGTACTCTCGCTGGACGTTTGGACGCTTGTTCTTGTTCGTACTATAAGTTAGTAAAGAATTCCTATGATCAAGCTCAAAGCTAAGGTACCGCAGATGATTCCCTAATCAGGACAACCATATTTGTGATCTGCTGCTGTCGAAATTCGCTTCGGAGCTTCCCATCAACATCACTACATACTTCACGATATTTTGCTAGATATATTTTCAAAGTCTCCGCATAGTTCTCAAACCCCAAAACATACATTGACCACAAGATATCCTCTCCGTTCATGGTTTTCCTTTTCTCCAATAAACACTTGTCTGCGGCCTGACTCGTTATAAATGAAATGAACTCCGAGGCACATTCTTGAACGCATTCTTTAGATTCCTTCGAAAGCTTCGCGTATTCGGGTAAAGCCTTCTTCATCACTCTCCCAACTATACAATTAGTACGCAATTCAAATCAAATCTTGGTGTCTGTCTTGTTCCAAAATACAAGATCATTATTCACATACCATTCGCTAGAGGTAGGAATCTATCCTGCTCTCTAATTTCAAAGTCGCAATTGCGTAGGTCTGAGCCGTCTTCAGTAGCCATGTCTACTATCTGTGCTGTCAAACGAACGAAAATCCTCTATTCTCTCGACAACTTGATCATAGCTAATTATTGCAAAATTTTATATGATGATGAAAAAGATAATGCGATTTCGGAATTGAATGCCGTATTTTTTAGGCGTATTTGCAGAAGACGTACATTTTGTTGGTAGCACCGCACCAAGCCTCATTTTTTACTCCTTACACGCCGTCTCAAGTGTATTCGAAGGTTATGGGTTACTGGTACACTATTATCCTCTTCCTCGAAAACAATGACAGCGGAAGAACACTTCAAGATTCTGATTCAAGCTCTAACCCTTTTTGTTCCCTACTCATACACGGAAAAATTGAATATTGGACACTCCGCATGCAAACACCATTACGTTGATCAGAGTTGAAGGCTTGCGCCAAGCATATTGTATACGTTGTCGGTCAATAACTTGGCTTACTGTGCATGATTTGTTTACAATTCTAAAATCTTTTCAGGGAGCGGCGAACTATTGTTCTTCTATTCCTGTAATATACAATTTTATTTCCCTGTCTGCCTTACAATTTCCAATAACCTCTTCGCGTATTCATAATAGACCTCACAATCTTTGACTTCATCTTTCCAATATTCGAACCCTATTATAGTATGTTCCAACGTAGATAGGATCATTTCTTTGGAAACAAGTTTATTTAGCATATCAAAAATCATGTTTGGATCACCATTTGTAATTTGTCCCAACTTTATCTGTAGCTGCTCGTCAGTCATGAGAGTCTCTGCCAACCTATGAAACTTTTGGAATAACAACACCTGGCATATGTTCCCTATAAACGTGTTTCGAAGAACATACCATGATCCAGGATGTCTGAAGGCTATCATTTTCGGAATACTCAATTTTGGTATGCTGATCAAACTTCGTAAAAATAACTGTAATATTTTAATTCTAGCCGTGGAGACATCTTTCAATCTCATTTCCCCGTCAACTTCCTCAATCAATTCTGCAAAGTCCTCCTCTGGGTGATGTTTTTGATAGACTGGTGGTGCTTGGAGATCAGGAAATTCATTGCTGGTGCTCGTATTAGTTGACATTGATTCAGGTGACTCAAAAGAGTTGGAACTTAATTGTTCTCTCTTGCTTATTGTGTTTATTTCTTGAGCAACTGACATTGCTGCATTGATTATTTCTAATAGTGGAACATAGTCATTCAATACCATATAAATAATCGGTCGCATCAACATCAATTTCGATACCAAGATTCTTGTCTTAATAAACACGATACTTTCAGACTGGGCTTGAATCAATGTATCATCACCAACCAAGAAATCTTCCAACTGATCAAGTATATCTCCAGGGTTTTCTGGTTTATTGGTCTTTCTCTTATCATATCTTCGTTTCACTCGCTTATATACCTGTTCCACGTCAGTTTGAAGCAAAATAAATTCTCTGATTTTTGGATCCATGGAATTTATGATTCCATTGTAAAGATCACAGTATTTGATGAAGATACCCCAAAATGAATTCAAATAATACTCTGGTTCGTCGATTTTGGAGCTACAATACACCTCTTCAATCAACATGTTATCAACCTTACGAACAGCAATTTCAGTCAAATAATAATACCAGGAAAACCGATCTTCATATTTTGATGCTAATGTGATTGCAGTTTCACTATGCTGGCCAATGATGGAGTCAGGAACAGTCGGGAATGATGCTGGAGGAGTTACGCTGGTTATTCCAGAAATGGAAACAAATGGTGATAATTCCACTCTGAGTTCTGATTCTAATTTCAAACAACACCAAAACAATCTCACCGCCCTTTCCTTCGTCACTTCGGGAATGTCATAAATGTCCTCTTCACTCGATGAGAACTTGACTTTATGCATCTCCAAGAAATACATCATATGTCGACATGCATTGGTCACGCATTCATGTGACTGTAATGGAGACATCAAATACAATTCATATTGTGACCGAAGTAGATAAAGCTCTATCATTGATAGTGAATGGTGTTTTACTGTTTGGGGATACATTATCAATAACAATTTGGAATATGCTGATAAAATAAGGGCAACTCTATATCTTGAATTTTGAGCGTTGGTAGGAATATTCTTGTCTGATAAGCATCCAATTCCCAAATCGCACCGTTCTTGTAAGCTTGTGTCAAATTTTTCCAAGTTGCCTAATTGCATTGATGTGGCTAAAACCCCAATTGCACACATGAGAACTATCAAAGGAATTGAGTTGCATAATTGCAAAAAGGAGTTTCTTCTATACGGCTCATCCTTAATATTTAGCTTTTCCAATGCTGCAAGGAATTCAAGAGGAACGTTATCTGTCTCCAATTTGTTGGAATTTCCAAAACTGTGAAAGTGCTTTTCGTGCAACTGCAAAATCTTTGCAAAAGTCAAAGATTCATCATACGATTTGAGAATCTTGTAAGTTTCGATGGATTCCATCACCTCGATAATGTCAAGAACTGGGATTTTCGTATGGCAATTAATGAAGAATGAATGTATCAAGTTTGGTAATTGAGATTCAAGAAACTTTTCCACTTGTTCAGTTACGTTTGCTTTCTCGTGTAATGATAACCCCAGTGATACTGATTTCGTTTTAGATGCGTAGCAATTGATCAATTGATTTGTCGTTTCATCGACATCTGCTTGGGTCAAATTAAGGGTATTTTTGAAAATTTCCCAGTTCAACACTGATGTGATTGACATGTCCCAATCCAATATGCTTTTCGAGTTGGAAAATTTTGTCTTCTCTTGCGATTTCGGCACCGGTTGGTGAAAAGTATTAGATTTGATCTCCTTCAAATCTCGCAAAATCAAATCTAATTTGCCCAATATATTCAAGGATGCGGGATCGTAACTGGAATAATCTTTCTGAAGGTCGTCTGTACGATAATGACAGTTAGTAATTCCGTTTCTCACACAGGCACCACATATCGGTCTGACATTATCGCATTTTACTTTCTTGATTCTACAAGTATCACACGCTGTTACTGCTCGTTTTCTAGGGTAGGCGGCCGCGGAACGATTAGGTACTGCCGACGAATGCAGTCGTTTCCGTTGATCTGGACTTTGCGGATGTAATTGGTCATGTTGAAGTTGCTGGTTAAAAGAATGAGGAAGAAATGCGGTAGTTTGACCCGGTGGAGTTGGGAGAAACAGTTGAGATTCGTGGCTTGACTGCTGACTATAGGAAGGCGTCATATGGGGCCCTGATTCCAGTTTAGGAGGGTAGTTGTAGTAGTATTGGAAATCTGGTTGTTGAGCAACATTTGGAGAACGTTGTAGAACTTGTTGAGACAACTGTGACGGAAGCGGTGACAGATGATGAGGATGGATGTAAGGAATGTTCGGTAGGGGACTCTGATGTTGATTGGGGTTCTGGGACTGAGGGTTCAACGGTGATCGATTTGGCATGTGAAGTGGTGATTGTTGAGGTGCTTGACCCACCTGGTGGTTTGGACGTTGATTTGGCGAATGGGTCGGTAGGTTGCTTTGATTATATGGACCAGGGTTCATAGTGTAGCCAATGAAGAAAAGATTTCACGAAGTATTATGGCGCGTAACCACGTACAGATACGGAAAATTCACAATACGATAGTGAACAGACAAAGAAAGATGGCAAGTAGCGAAAACAATATTCAGTCATTCATTGGATAAATTCGATTATTGGCTAATAGATGTCACCCAAATGTTTATAGCTACCTGCGAAATCTCTTAAACTTAACACATAATGTGCTGTATTCAGCAACCAATTCTCTTCCCCCTTTGGAAACCACGAACTGCAGTGGAGGTCAATATACCGTGTGCAATGTAACCCTCGTATTATGTTGTGGTAGTATGAAGATTTATTGTTACTATAATTGGGTATTTTAATTGTGTGTCTAAGAAGTAGAAGTTACAGTTGTGGTTATCGATATCACTCGCCATTAAAGGTTTGTCTCAGTCATACATCAATCTGACAAGGGAAAACGCAATATGGTGCTGTGCATGAAGACGTCTTGATCGGAGATTGGTACGTTTACGTTGATGGTTTCAGTTGCTGTAGTGTGAAGCTTAGTGTGAAGCTTATCATGTTGTTTGTTTTCGAACAGGGCTTTGGGCTCTGTGTTGCCCGGTTTCTTCTACTATTCTGCACCTCAAATACGGAAATATGGTTGCATGAAAATTTTTTCGTATTTCTCAGCAGCAATACGACAATAATATTACTTCACCAATTCAACTTGTGCATCAATAATATATCTATATATATGTATATTTATGCACATACAACAGCATAATTGTGATAAGGTCACTTTGTGTAGAGAGCACGTCCAAAGTGTATTGCTAATTGGAACTATTGCTGTCTACAATGCATACTCTACCCCAGACGTCCACGTACATATTACATATACCTACATGTTGGGGATGACACCCCAACAATAGAACTCTATGTTGTGGCCTGTGTCTGATGTCTTGTGACTCCCGTTTTCAAAGACATACAAAGTAACTGTGTTGTCCGTCCCTTGTATCTGCAAGAGCTATCGTCTACCCTAGTGTCTGCATGTTGATTGTAATCTTTTTGGTCAGGTGTATGGCTCAACTGTCGTTGTAGGCATCATATAACGAAATTCATTATGGCAACTTTTGATTTCTTCAAAATGACACATTAAGTATACAACTCCAGGACTATTTTCTTCTTTTGCAACAGATTTGAGATAAAACTTGCAAATTAATCTCACCATAAATGTACAATATCTTTTCCCTATCATACGTTATTTCATGCTCCATATGTCATTGTATATTAAAGTCACTATACGCCGTCGTTTGCAATCTTCGATATTTTTCATACGGTTTACTTAATGATGAATTGATACTCTATTGAATTTCCATATGGTTGTTTCTCGTACGTTGGTCCGCGTACAGGTATACACAAAACAATTAACCTGGAGGTAATTGAGATGCATCAACAATGTCTGATGCATCAACAGCATCATCTTCAACGTCATGGTTATCCAATGGGGTTCTTGGTAATGCCATCATACCGGTTCTGGCGATTTCTAAGATCCCGAAAGGCTGTAATAATTGAATAAATGACGAAACTCTAGATGGCTTTGCACTCAATTCAACAATCACATTTCTGTCGGAGATATCAACAATTTTTCCTCCAAACTTTTCTGCAATGGTAGAAATGTGGTCCAAGTGGTTGTGTTTTTGTCTTAAAGCTTCAGATGGTGCCAAGTTCGATGGATGGTAGGCGGATTCACTGGCAGTCAAATCTGGAATTGACGCACCATCGTTCATGTGTAACTTGTGAGATGCAATCAATTCTTGGAAGTATTCTGGTCCTAGTAATGAAACTCTTGCCAACAATAATTCTCTTCTAATGATCTCGGCATTGGTGTAATCCAACACAGCATAGATTGGAACCAAATCTTCGATTTGTCTTCTGGCCTGCTCCACAACAGCATCTTGACCTTTCAACACTATGGTCATTCTAGATAAGTCCTTCACTTCGGTGTTACATACCACTAACGAGTCAATGTTGAACCCTCTTGCAGCCAAAGTTCCTGACACCGACGATAACACACCTGGCTCGTTTTGAACCAAACAGTTCAACACATGTTGCTTCTTAGGAGCTTTAGAGGGCATCGGAGTCTCATATAAAATCGAACTGACAGCTTCCTCAGCGGAAAAGTTTGGGGTTTCGTATGTTGGTAAAGGGGCGATCTTTTGATTACGGTGTAACGTTTTGTACGCTAACGCCGAAGTTGAGCTAGATTTGGCGCGAGAACCAATATGTCTAGCCAACTGCGTCTTCAATTTTAGCGAAAACATGTTTGTCTATACTATAGAGTAGTTTGATGGTTTAGAAAATTCACAAATTTAGTTGGTGATTCATAATGTCGCGATATTTCACCGGTAAAATGTCGCGGCGACATTTTTCCTAATTTTTTTCCGGCCGCAAGGAATCCCCTCGCCGGTATAGGCCCTGGCTCACATTAGCCAATATGTTAGCACGATCCGATTGCGATAGCTGATGCGTCAATAGCAAGGAGCTAAATCAGCTTCGATAGACAAAGTGCTAATTTGTTTTGATTTTTGCAAACACTGGGAGGTATTAATTGTTTCACTGTCTGTTCATATTTGTTATCCTTCAGTGCAGGCAAGACTGGGGTATGGGATTTGGCCGATATCAAAGGAGTTTCTAAGCTTGAACAAATAACAGGAAACGGAGTTCTGTAGTGTTACACCTTTCATTGTATCTGTCAGTCTCTTAAACTTTGAAATGATATGAGATGATCTAGACACCGAGTACAACTGGTTCACTATAAACTTATGTAGTGGTAATGTGCATGGTACTAAATGTGTACCCTGGTTTACTTGATAAACAGTTAAAGAAATAATCTCGTCTTTTACACGAGTTATTGTGGGTGGATTAACTGGATACTTCTCACTAGTTTTTTTTTGCAGCCAATCGACCCTACGAGAACATGTGCTCAGGGTATCGGCCAATTAACCTTTTCCCGAAGATGCAGACGACAGGACCAAAAACCTCACGTCAATCCTTAACAAAGTGCTTTTGATTTCAGTTTTTAGCATATTTGCAAACATGGATTAAATGGTACTTATTCCACATCCACTTCACCCATTCATAACAACCTCCTAATGAACTTTTCAGCCCCCTAAAGTCTTAAACCGGTCACCAAGGAAAACAGGGCAATGCAGCACAATGAGCCCGAGTAATCATCTTTTAATGACGCGAGCTATCTGTAAGACACAAACTCATGGATGCTTACCGATATTTGGAGCTTTCAATTATCTCATGCGTATTTCACAATTTAATGTCTCCCACATCATTTTCCAGTAAAGTGCTTCCCAAAGACCAAATTTCACATACAATAAACCTAACTACCCAAGAGTCTGAGCTGTGTCCTTATTGCATCCGGTTTTTTTTTTCACTTGTGCAGAAAATGCCTATTATAGCTATGAATGGTAACGGTTGGTAGCACCTATTCCATGTTCTGATTGATCTCCTGTATGTAAATTATAGTTAGTTTACGAATTTATGCAACTACGTTGTTCAAATCTTAGTATATCATACTTTGTTCATATAGACAACAATACTGAAGCAGATTATCAGCTTTTATACAGACATTTGTTGAAGAATTGCTTGTTATTTAGGATTTGCTTCTATCTCAATAGCATTTCAAGAAAAGGCGCGAATCCAAACAGTAGTAGCTGGGCTCGTTGTTCCTGGAACTGAACCTTTTTGCGACCTTCTGCACATCAAAGTGCCTGGTATTGGTTTTGAAAGTGTTTCTTGTTTACTAGATCTCCAACAGTTCGTTGGTGTGGTTAACGTCTCCATTTTTCATTTTGTGCCAAATACCCCGGATAGCACAACAGTTGGCAAGTCAAAGACAACAAGATCCTATTACCGAACATTTATGCCATCATGGGTAAACATGCGGATTACATTGAGTTGGATACGTTTGATCGTGGTGGAGATGAGGACAAGTCGTCAGGTTTTCATGACGATTCAATCAATTTGAACACCACGACGAGGTTCTCATCTAACACTCCACTTCCCAATTCGCATTTGAAATTGATATTATTGCGATTAGGGGTCATTAGCGACGGCGATTACTTAAATCCTCGATACGATCTCCAGAATACCGCCATCACTCCGCTGGTACAGTACATGATTGATAAAATCACTACTATTTCCGTTGATGATGCAATTGCTATTATAAGAAATGCATTGGTAGAACACCAAGGTGATGTCAATTTCCTTCATGAAGATTATAACCTTTTAGAAATGTTGCTAAGTCAAGCTCCTGAGGACAAGTATCATTTTGAGCATATTGAACCTCAACCTAATTATAAGAATAAAACGTATCTTCAGTTAATAAATTGGAACTTGCAAGTTCGTTTGGAAGCAGCCATCATCCGATTCCATTCTCCCTATCCAGAAATTAGAGCAATCACTGACCCTTTTGATGATCCAACTATTCCGGTTGAAACTTTGAGAGTTTATGTCATTGGGATCTTTTGGACGATGATTGGGTCTATCATCAATAATTTTTTTGTTCATAGAATGCCATCAATTCGATTGAGTCCACATACGGTACAAATTCTTTTGCTACCTTCTGGAAAATTATGGGAAAGGTTCATGCCGAAAAAGACAATCAAGCTTGGTGGGTGTCAGTTTGAGTTGAACCCAGGTAGATGGACCTACAAAGAAATGATGTTAACTACTATCATGTATCTGTGTTCAGCCGGAACCCCATACCTGATCTACAATATCTTTGTTATGAAACTACCTATGTTTTATGGGTTGAAATGGGTCACATTTGCATACCAGTTGATGCTTTCCTTATCCACACAGTTTTTAGGGTTTGGATTTGCCATGCTTATGAAGAAAATTTGTGTATACCCGGCAAAGGCTTTATGGCCAACAATTTTACCAACCATTGCTTTGAACAGGGCTTTATTGAATGAAGGTGAAATAAATAATCACGTTTATGGGTGGAAAATATCAAGGTATTCATTTTTCTGTGTTGTTGGTGTGGCCAGTTTTATATATAACTGGATACCATCTTATTTCTTCAAGGCATTATCAACTTTCAACTGGCCCACTTGGTTTGATGTGAATCTGGTGCATTTAGATAATGTCACAGGATCTCGAAATGGATTGGGATTTAACCCATTACCATCATTTGACTGGAACGTTATAGACTCATCGAATTGTTTGGCAATTCCATTCTTCACATATGCTAATCAGTATATTGGATCGATTTTGGCTTTCGTTGCGATCTTGATAGTGTATTATACCAACAACAAATGGACAGGTTATCTTCCTATCAATTCAAATCGATTGTACGATAATGAGGGCAAGGTTTATGATATTCGTCAAATCCTTGACGAGAAAAACTACTTTGATAATGACCGATACCAACAATACCTGCCACCCTATTTCAGTGCCGCCAACTTGGTATTATACGGCGCCTACTTTGCGTTGTATCCCTTTGCAATATTGTATCACTTTATTGTTGAATGGACATCGATAAAGTCCAGTTTTTTAAGTATATGGCATGCTATTAAAGATTCGTTTAAGTTTAACAAAGAACAACACGATTTAAGAAATAATGAGGACCCCCATTGTGAAATGATGGCACACTACGAAGAGGTACCCGATTGGTGGTTCATGACGATTATCATTTCAAGTACAATGCTTGCACTTTGTAGTGTGATTTTCTATCCTGTTGAGACTCCTGTTTGGGGAATCTTTTTCACGATTGCAATCAATTTTGTATTTTTGATTCCATTGACATCAATTGCATCGGTCACTGGATTCAGCTTTGGGTTGAATGTATTGGTTGAACTAATTGTTGGATATGCGATTCCAAATTCTGGTTTGGCACTTATTACCTTAAAGGCATTTGGGTACAATATAGATAGTCAGGCAAGCAACTACATTACTGATCAAAAGTTGGCACACTATGCAAAAGTTCCACCGAAACTGATTTTCAAGTGTCAAATATTGTCTACCTTAATTTCGGTATTTATGGCATTGTTCATTGCTAATTGGCAATTGGAAAATGTTCCCGATATTTGCTCTCCTGATCAGAAGGACAAATTGAGCTGTCCTGGTGCAACTACATATTTTTATTCCAGTATTCAGTATGGAGAAATTGGACCAGCCAAGGTGTTTAGCGGATTATACCCGGTTTTGAAATGGTGCTTTCTCTTGGGGGCAATATTGGTATTTCCATGTCTTTGGTTCAAAAATAATGGACCAAAGAAGTTGACAAGATATTTCAACCCCACCATTATTATTGGGGGTTTCTTGTTGTATGCACCCTATAACTTACTGTACTTCACAGGAGGATTGTATTTGTCGTACTTTTTCATGTATTACATCAAGAGCAATTATTTACTATGGTGGGAGAAATACAATTATATCTTGACAAGTGCTTTATCTGCTGGAGTAGCCTTCAGCTCATTGATGTTATTTTTTGTCCAATACAACAGTCTGGGACTTAATTGGTGGGGTAACAATATCAGTCGAATGGGGATAGAAGGAACCAGTGGTGTAGCATGGTTGAATGCTACAAATCATGAAGGTGGATATTTTGGACTCAGGAAGGGACAATATCCGTAGATACATATAGAGTTATTAAATATTTACAATGGTGACAGAAGTGGAAATAAAATAAGTAAAAAATCTGGAGTATCAGACGTATGACTGTGATTGTGTTGATCTCCACAACAAGTGCAGGTTCCGGCGAGACCCTGCTTCATCAATGTAGGAAAAAATACGAGATGCAACAAAAATTACTACATACGGAAAAGTTAATATAACCTCCTACAATCAACTGCATGTTTGATCCTATTCCCGGTTAATGCATAGACAACGCGGGAGAGTGCTCAGGCAGTACGTGGTACTTGCAACATTCATTCTTTAATGTGACCGATAGTATACGAGACTAGCTTCAACTGCAAACTCCAAAGGAAAATCCACTCGGTCAACCAATTATACGACAAAACGATGCTTAGACTTCTGCTTCTCTGGGTTAGAAGTTGAGTGGTTGCACATAGGTGGAGTCCATTTGTGGATTTCATTATTCCTAAGGGGGTGTCATGTTCATATGTAGGAAACCGTTTTCTGTATTCAGCAATATGCTACACCAAGGTAGCCGTTACTGTAGACGACACAAAATTACTCCTTTAGTATAAGGCCCATATGTATATATATATATATATGGGGTTTTCTTGATTCTATTGTCATTCAGTCACAAACTGATTTGATTCGATATTGCATCATGAAGTTTCATGCAACATTAATTGCATTTATATCAGTGTTTGTACTTTTCGGTCAAGGTGTATCTGCTGGCTTCTTCGGTGATATTATTAGTGATGTAGGTAACTTCATTTCTGGTCTTTTTGGAAGTCACAGCAGTTCGGGTGGTTCATCTGTCACCACAACTTCACTGTCTGGTGGAAATAATGATGACGATGATGATACTTATTGTGATGAAACCACTGCTGCGGGAACTACTGCTGCTCCTACCACCACTACTTCTCCGATTGGCACTTTTACTCCACTTACTACTACCACTCCAACAACCACTGCTCCGCAGCCCACTACTACTACAACCACTGGAGGCACAACTTACACCACTGGAGGCACGACTCTTACCACTGCAGGTACAACTAATACTGCTGGAGATGGAGATGGTTGTGATGACGATTCAGATACAGCCACTACTACTACTTCTTCTTCTTCTTCTACTTCTACTACTTCTTCCTCGTCATCGGGATCGTCATCTGGTGGATTTTTCAGTAAGGTCTGGAACACAATCAGTGGATGGTTTGACTTGAAAAAGAGAGAAGAACCAGTTGAAGAAAGCTTTACCATTTCTCCAGAAATCGCTAAGAGGGCAAGTGGTGCTGCATCACAGAAAATCGCAATTGAAGTTGCTCTCGGTGCTATCGGTGTTGCCGCCCTTTTCATTTAGTTAGCTGCTGGTTCAGTATACACCATTTTTGTTGCCACGTAAAACTTAGTTTTCGTGTAGATTCTTGATTATTTTCAATATACCTACTATTATTAAACTAACTGTAGGAATGTCCCTCTTGGGAAATTTGCAACCTCTCGTATTTATGCACCAATATATTATATGTAGGTTTTCTTTGTACCCCAAACGCACGACAGTTATTGACAACTTCTAGAAAATATATTGGTCCTTCGGCTGATTAAGATTTATACCATATGCTAGTCTCGGTCAATTCATCAAGTTGGTTTTAACCTTTCGTATAGAAACTATGAATTTTTCGATTTTGATGTGTGAAAACCTAAAAAGATCTCGAGGAGACAAGGTGGACAATATTCGATAGCCAACTGGAACAGCTTTTACTTTAGCGCTACGCACATGCTTCATACTTTTACAAACAACTTACTTCAAACAATATTTACTACATTACATTTAGAACGAAATTAAAGTTTATTTGCTAATATACAACCTAATGATTTCCCAGTTATTTAGTGGTGAAGTCAATTTCGCCATCTCTAGTACCGTCACAGTCAGCATTGGCACCACAAGTACATGAGCTTCTTGCTCTTTTGCCGCAAGCACAAGCGTCAGAGGCTTCAGGTGCGACGTTTTCAGTACTAGCCTTACTACAGTTGCAGTGCAAAGCTGGTTGTTGTCCACAAGAACAGGTTGATTTTTGGGCACAAACACAAGAAGAAGCGGAACAAGCCATTATGATTATTAGTTTTCTGTAAGCAAAGTAGTAGAGCAATTGATGATTCAAATGTGCCATCTACTAGGTATTTTCAACAGTTTATATATTGCCAAAGAGGCTTGTCACGATGTTCTTCTCCTGCAGATACCAAAAGTCAGCCCTTTTTTCTAGCCAATCATCGTAGTGTCATTCGTAAGCATTATGCCAATTATGTATAATTGGTAAATAGTTGGTGATTTAGATCAGATGATTGACGCTTGTATGTCGGATGCTTACAATCACATCAATAGCATGAAGTGTATCCAACCCCAATAAGGTGCATTGATTTGCTTCCTCACCAGTTGACATATTCTTACTAATCGTAGCTATATGCTTAGGTGCGCACTAGTTTATACGTTATTATACATCTATTACTTTTTTCCGAATAAGTTCTTGTATCGTTCGCCCAAAATTGATCCCATATCGCTTGTAAAGCTTTCTGATGTGTCATGTTGACTGTTTTCCTGATTGGTAAGTTCCGTGAATATATTGTTTGGTTCAGGCAAGTTTTTACTCTCGGAGTTTGCCGTAGGATTTACATTTTGCATTGCCTCATCAAAGATATGAGACAATGACTTGGACTGATTTTGTGCTCCTTCTGTAGAATTTTCTTCTCGCTCCTTCTCTTGGTGTAGTATTGAGTGATAAATTGTCGATCCAACCGATTTGTTTGTGGTATCTAAAAATACATTATCTTCCTCGTTAGCTTCTATTCTGGATCGTTTATGACCGTCGTGATCGTGCTCGTTGGCTTGACGTTTGTATGCTCCTTTAGAAAGATCTACCGTTTCTAAATCTGGTAGAGGGACATCATCGTCGTCGTCAGCATGGGTATTCTTACTCGGGTCGTTTTCAAGTTGTGGTGGAGCAAGGTCACTATCGTCGCCGCCAAATTTGATTCCTAGTGGGGTCTTCATCGCCGCACTCCCGTCACTGATTCTACCGGCAAATTTGGGAGTCGATGGAAACCGTTTTACTCCGTAGTCTTTTGTCAGTGGTCTATTCTTTACTGGAGATAGGTCGGGTGGTAAGATCACGGGAGACAATCTGCCAAGCTCATCTTGCTCATGAACATCTGACGACTGTTGAGCTAATTCTGACCGCAAAATTGGTGGCTCAGGCAATGTTGGGGATGAATTTAATAGATTTTCAATTATTGAAGATCGTCTATTTGTGTGTTCGCCTATCTTCGATTTTTTGGGTGACATGGAAACTCTGTGATATCCATCCAAAGATTGTCGAATTGTCTGAATTTTTACTGGTGATTTTGTCGTGGTTTGTGTGATATTTGTAGTTAGTGTTGGAGGGGGTTGCATGCCGATACTATCGTTCGAATCATATTTGGAATCATGACGATGAAACCCCGGTAATAGCGGCGGCCCTTTATTTAATTGTGGAGTTGAAGATTGGAATTGCTTAGCTGTAGATTGTTGGATAGACCATGTTGGAGTTGACTCTTCGACATGTGATTTAGCACCAGGTTTTTTGAAGCCAGGTAGCTGGCCCAATTTATCAGAATCCGTCACCGCATCGTCATTGGCCGGAAGATTCGATGTGTCCTGCGCAGCAGCATCATCGTTTGCGTCATCTTTCAATAGTAAGTTACCAGGGTGGAGGTTTTCGCTTGAGATTGGTTCTTCGTAAGTGCTTATTTCCACGTTGGCAGATTGTTCAAAAAACTGTTTCCAAAACCCTGTATTCACCCAGATCTTTTTGCTCTCTATCGAGTATTGCTTAATTACAGGAATCAATTTGTCGTTGATGATGGAAGTTGACTTGGAGATGTTTTTGTCTATTTCCTGGAGAATCAAAGTAGTCTCCTGTTCCAACTTCTCTAGCTCGACCTTGTACAAATTCAACTCATCATCGCGGTAGGAAATCGTTGACTTACGTTTGGAGCTAGACGGAACTATTGAGTACCGCTTCATGCCATCCATGTCGCCGACGTTGTACCTACTAATTGTTTGTGCTTGTGCTTCTGCTTGTATTTATAATTGTTTCTCGCGTCTAAACTACATAAACAAATGAGATATGGTCGCGTACTGCAGGTAGCGGTAAAGTGATACCCTTCCTGTATTTAGTTTGGTTTGCTTGCGCTACCACTCAAGGTTACCTTACCTTTGACGTTCCTAATGTGTGAATCGAAGTGAGCAAACTTGTGCTGTGGGTGAAAAAGAGCTACCACTGGAAAAATCTATTATGGGAAACCTCATGTCTGTATCATTTGCACCTGAATGTACTGAAGCCAAAAACAAATATGACGATTGTTTTAACAATTGGTATACCGAAAAATTTTTGAAAGGAAAGTCACTCGAGAACGAGTGCACTGAGTTTTGGGATACGTACATCACCTGTGTCAACTCTGCCTTGGCCAAACAAAAGATCAAGCCTATGTTAGATAAGGCGCGGGAAGATCAGCCATTTAATAGTGAGGAAATGAAGAAAAGTGTCGAGGAGTTGAAAAAGTAGGTGGTGAACCTGAGACAAAAAAAAACACACTATGTATAAAGTATGCCCGCATTGTAAGCAATGTGCGGCCGTTGGTCTGCAGACCGCACCAATATATTGAACGATTCACAATTCGTGTAACCTGTAATTGAATTTCAAGCAACCTACTGGTTTGAGACATGCCTGACACACAATACAATCACACAACGAACAAGCAGTATTATGATCACGATAGCACGATAGTGTGTCGATGAGACTACAATGCGTGATATGTAGAGACCGAATACACTGCGGACACTAAGGTGACCTGTTGAAAAAGAAAGGCACTCTTAACTGTCGATTGCCTGTAATAGGAAATATTTTTTGTTTCGAATACTTGACTCAACCAGCAGATACCATACACAAGTATACAACGAAACAATCGCTACAATTTGCACCACCATATAATAGTGCAACTTCCCATTAAACCTGCTGCCATAATCTGAAGTTCGTGGGGGAATACAATAATGCGCGCATTTAAGAGTGCGATGTAGAAACAATTGCAACTGCGTAAACTGTTCTTCCTAAACATAATGCTTGTAGAAGAGATACCAAAGTCGAATGTTAGCTCGTCAACGATATACTTTTCTTCGTCGATCAATTTGACAGCTCGGCCATGGAGAAAGGGTGGCGACTCTTCTAATGGCGGTGGGGATGAAGCGGCAAATAAACCTCGTCCAAAGGTCAACTATAATGTCAATCAGCTAATGTTGGCTCAGACACAAGCCAACGATGTGACTACCGCCACATCATTGAAGTCCAATCAACAAATACAACTTGAACGTCTCGTGAATAAGCGTATTATTGAGTTGACGACCCCATCAAATTCATTCGACTTACCAAAAAACTTTCATTATAAATCAATTCATACATCCCACCACAGAAAATCAATCAATGCAAAGCTCGGAAATACGCCCACGACAAAGAAGATTTTATCGGCAAAACGTAATTTGAATCTGTATTTCGAACAAGAGAGAAACCTTATATCGATCAATACGATTTTAAATCTGAACTTTCAATTTATTGATTTCGAACGTTCTGGCGAAGCAAAATCCGCATCCATTATAAAACCAAAGTTAAGGCTTTGTTGCATTTGCGGCAATGTGTCAAACTATACGAGATGTAATCTTTGCGGATTGTTTCGTTGTAGTGTCAAATGTAACACTTTGCACAACGAACTGAGATGTTTGTGAAAAAATCGGGAGGCTTTTGCGATTCTAGTTACAACAATATCATACGAGTATTGCATCACGATTACTTGGATCAGGTTTTCAAATACCGGCTGGTCATTTTGGCTGTATTTCATTAGGCGTGGGTCCAGTTAAACGTTATCTCACAGATCCAGTGGTGGAACGCAGTCAATATTGGACTCTGATGACTGGTATGTAGTCCTCGGCTGAGAGTATTCAAAGCTTTGATGTATTTTGACCTCACAATGAAGGTGTCAAAAATTTATTTTACAAAACTTCATCTCATGAATTAATTACTCACGGGTGTTGAGGAATGCAAGTGTCAGACTGGTACAGACATACGCACATGATAATAATCCGGAGTTATTGTTGGACTTACATTCCGATAATACTACCTTCTACTTTTTACAGACGTGAACTCGGGGCATAGAGTTTGTTCTGTTTAGCAAGTGTATATATTTGTTGTTCACCGCATAACCAAGTGTGTGCTTCACAAAATCGTCCTCAAAACCATGATACTAAAACATCATTCATTCCTTATCTTGTTGATGTTTGCATTGAACATAAATGCAACAGACTCAACTTCGCCTTGTTGTGATCCTAAAGATTACGAAAAATTGACTGATATTGCAAACCTCATTTCTTTTGCATATTGTCTCAAGAAAGGCTTGACTTTAGGTCCGTTAGGAGATGAGCAAGCAAGCTGTCAACTAGGAACTTGCCAGTTGGCTCAATATTCCCATATCGAAATAGTCAAGGTTTTCAATATTAATGATACGGAAAATGTTGGTTCAGGATATTGTGCAATAGACAAGAATAGAAAGAGAATCATGTTGGTATTCAGAGGCACTGCGTCAAGAAGAGATTGGATAAGTAATATAGATTTTCTCCCCACAAATTATCAGCCCATCAGCTCGGAAGAAACCCATGAATGCAAAGACTGCAAAGTTCATAGAGGATTTTATAATATTCTCAAAACTAGTATGGCTCCTGTCATTGAAAAGACATTAGCTTTGAAAGAAAGGTACCCAGATTACCAACTTTGGGTTATCGGGCATTCTTTAGGTGGTGCTTTGACCTTTTTAACTGGATTGGAGTTTCAACTTTTGGGCTTGAACCCACTTGTCGTTAGCTTTGCTAGCCCAAAGATAGGTGATAAGAACTTGATGGAGTTCGCTGATAGACAC
Source organism: Suzukiozyma manassasensis (assembly GCA_030569175.1). Lineage (NCBI taxonomy): Eukaryota > Fungi > Ascomycota > Pichiomycetes > Serinales > Debaryomycetaceae > Suzukiozyma > Suzukiozyma manassasensis. Next base: position 291,364 of record JAJMKC010000001.1, on the reverse strand, counting down.
TTCAAAACCACGCAGGTGGCAAAATACATTGACGAAAATCAAGACTTTGATCGTGGTTACATAAGAGTTACACACAAAGGCGATATTGTGCCTCAGCTACCACCCAGTTTCTATTACCGTCACAGTGGATATGAGTATTTTATCAACAAAAAGAATCTTCCTCAACATGCTGAAGACTTGGAAAGAAAAGGACCAGTCAATTTTGACAACGGTGAAGACGAGCTTGAACTGGCAAGCGTTGGTAATCCATCCAACTATTGGCCCGCGCCATTCTTGAAAAACGAGCATGTGAGTTACTTCATACGGGTTACAGGTTGTGATGATTGAACAATGTTAATACTATTTACATTCGATGTCTATCATGTCTTGCGCGTTGCAGACTTTAGATCTAGTTTTGCCCAATTTAACACCTTGTTCAATTTCAAATTGATCAAGTTTTATCCAATTGTCCCACGTAACATAGCTCGTTAAGTAGTCTTTGATATCATGTTTAGGTTTCATAAAAATACCATTGTTGAGGTCTTCCAAAACGGCATCAGCAGTTTCAAATGCGTCCACCATGGTGGTTGCAATGACTCCCCTGGGACCATTTTTGATCCAGCCAGACGTATACCATCCTCGAATAGACTCATTTGTATCAGCAGAAATAACTCTCCCGCTCTCATTGATCAACCTATTTCTATCAAATTTGATGTGTAGATCTTGGAAACCCTCTAATGGAGTACCAGAGTAACCAATTGACAAAATTACAAGGTCATTGGCGACAGTTTCAACCTTCCCCGTTGGCTTCACTGATATTCTACCACTTGCCTTATCCGTCACTAATTCATTCACTACAACCTCGGTACTTCCGACGTGGTTTGTATTTTCCGGGTGGGGCAAAAACTTAGTCGGGCTTCTCAAGTATTGCAAATTCCACGTTCCAGTAGGGTCTTCAATGGGATTATTGGCATACTTTTGTAAAAGAGTGATTTTTCTTTTATCGACTCTTCCCAAAGATTTTACATCAATGCCATCAAACAACGTGGAGTCAATATTGAACTGAATATTTTGTGCTTTTGCCAATTCTAGCAACTCTCGAATTTCCTTATTGGTGAATGCCGACTGCAAAACACCTCTTCTTGCCATTATATTCACTGTTTTGATGTTACTCTTCTCTATCATAGACACCGCATTGGTGGTGATATCAGTTGATTTCCAGTGATCAGCATTCCCTAGTAATACTCTTGCTACGTCCAATGCTACATTACCATTACCAATAATAGTTGCGGCTTCAATCTTGCTCAAATCAGGGGGAACAAACTCCGAGTTTTTCTCGAAAGCATCAGGGTGACCGTTGTACCATTGAACAAACTTTCGGGCTGAAATAACCCCCGACAAATCGTCGCCAGGAATATCCAACTTATTATCAGCAGCAGTACATCCGTACGAAAGGATCACCGAATGATAGCACGACCGCAACTGTTGTAACGAGATGTCTTTGCCAATGTTGACGTTACCAAAAAATCTCGCCGTCTTGGACGTATCGGGATTGGTATCTTTGTTAAAGTTGGCCATTATATCTTGCAAGTACTCTTCGCAGTTTTTCACCTCCGGGTGGTCAGGAGCCACTCCGTATCTGCCCAAACCGTATGGTGCTGGCAATCTTTCGAAGAAATCAACTTCAAGTTTTGCGTTGTCTTTGGACTTGTTGAGTATGTGATGGGCAGTATAAAATCCAGCGGGCCCAGAGCCAACAATGGCGATTTTGAATGTTTCGTTACAGGTTCTTGCAGTGGAGAACCAATTGGCCACCACTCGCATCGGTATTAGTCGATTACGACGGAGCATCATTGATGGAGACCTCAATGGCAAAATTTCCTAGAATTTGAAAAAATGGAAACTAACGGATATTAGTCGGACGTGGGTGCAGAAATTAAATTTTCAAAAAAACGCTCGTTTGACAATTAGGTGAAGATTGGAACGATTTGATCAAGTATTGCTTTTGGTATCCAAGTAAATTAGTATGAGTTTTAATGAAACAATTTGCCAAAAAAGAATGCGATTTCTGTGGATCGAACACAGGACCTTCAGATCTTCAGTCTGACGCTCTCCCAACTGAGCTAAAGCCGCAATTTCTGAAAGGGAAAGAAAACAAGAAGAACAAGTCAGCTATTGTACATAACGTGATTAAAGTCACATGAAATAATTGGGGTGTATAGGAATTGTTGAATAAATGAAGTATAGCTCAGGAAGCAAAAGTGCATTTGAACTTGTTGTGTACGGTGTTGTAATACTACAACGTGTTAAAGTAATCAATACAAAATCTTAATAGGCTTTGATTGTCAGAACTGATAGCATAATACGAAAAAGTTTGGAGCCGCACACATCTTGAACTCATATTCGTATAGTTTTCGGCTCCATTACAAAATAAAATGGAGTACAAGTGACCTCCGATACTCAGTTGTCAATGTGGCCTCAATACGATTGTAAATATGTATTGACTTCGCTCTATTTTCATTTCTTTTGGTTCGTTCATGATATTGAACTATTTCTGAACTATAGATGTAATGTAGCCATATTGCTGTTATAGGGTGCAATTATAGGACACAACAAAAGTTAAAAAAATTATGTTCTTATCGCTTGTTGATACAATCTGTTGAAAACACCGTCAGAAAATGCCCATTTTCAAAGTTTTTTGCAAAAACCATCAATGTGCAAAATTTATTTACGCTCTTATCTCTCATTTATCTTTCGATTTAAAAGAAAAAACAAAAATTTCACAAGAACATTGTTTCTCGATATCATCACACATGTAAATGGACCAAAAATTGCCAAGATCGTCAAGTTTTGACTTGTACGTTTTTGAGTAGATGAGACAACGATTTTTTTCCTTGCATAGAAATAGGCAACTTGTCCGAGCGGTTAAGGAGAAAGACTTGAAATCTTTTGGGCTATGCCCGCGCAGGTTCGAGTCCTGCAGTTGTCGAATTTGTTTTTGCATCTTTTGAAGCTCCTGGCAAGGAGTCAAGCAAAGCACTTATGAAGAAACGAACTTGTACCAACATTTGGTTTAATCATCGCTCAGGCAATTTCTGTAGTTTGAAATCTATTCTAATTACTGCGGGCACATATTTACTCATATTGACTTTAAGGTTATTAGCATTGTTCCATGATACCATTTCATGCCTCAATTTTACCAATGGTAACACAACTGATTAAGTCATCCAATATTGCAACTGTTTCTGTCGGATTGGCGATCCAAACTGTACATGCACTCAATCTGGCTTTAAAATCGTTGGCACCAACACTGGCAAATTGATCACCAATATGCAAGCTTTCGCTTTTGAGGATTGGACAGATGTGCAGATAGCTTTCATCACGACAAAGATAGTGTTGTAAAGATTCTACACCTAAACTTTTGTCCCCAATGTCAACCCACACATCTGAACCCCCGTTGAATGCACATACCCTAATGTCTTCGCTCGGTCTTTTGGTTGGTTGACTGGTTGCATCTTTCTTATTGGAATACACCTTTATATTAAGGTTTTGACCTGATGGCCCCGTAATAATAGTAGACAACCTCGATGAGCACGAAAGCACCATCTCTTCCAAATATTCTCGCAAGATTTTGAAACCAGGATTAGGTATTATACCCACCGATCGTTCTTTTCTAATAATCGTAGTGTTGTTTTCGAGGCGAAATTTCTTCTGCAAATGGATTAGATGCGTGTAAGTTGTTTCCATAATATTTTCAATCTTGTCTTTATCCCAACGTTGCATTAATGGCAAATACCAATCAGTACCTTCGATGAATTTGAATCCTTTTGTTGGTGGATCAAATCTGAAAAGATAGTTTGATTCTCCACCCATGACCAAAAGATGGGATTTTTGAGTTTCGGTCAATTCACAATCGGGAGAATTGATAGAATCAATCAATCCTTTCAATCTTTCGTAGTAATTTTCAGCACCACTCTGACCAGGGTACCCAGCAGCAGTGACCACCGCCACAAAAAAATTAAGACGCAAGAGTTCAACCAACCGTTTAACCACCTTACTATCCTGTTGTAGCGATTTACCATCCTCATAAAGAGTGACGTCCCCATCGAACGTAATCAACTTCAATCTATTTGGCGTCAGGTCCCGGTAAATTTCTCCCATGGATAATACTTGAGCAGTATTCAAAATGATTCTAATATCGTTGAATGATGGTGCCACCAATCTCCGACGAGATAATCCTCGTCGAATATCCTCGATAAAAAATGCTTCTCTCAACGGCAACCGGGTAAAGAATCTACCTACAGATGGGACTAGTTTCCGTAATCTGGAAATACCGTTGGTACCATTGATATCATTCTGATTATCAACAGCAATGGTATGGTCAATCAAACGTTCGATATCCGTGAACAATTCGGCATATCTCCGTTTGCAATCCAACGACACCACTTCTTCTTGCAGAAAAACCAGGTCGTCACATACTCCGGTACCACCGGAGGGAATCTTTGGCACGGCTTCGCCTTCGTCGTTAGATTCACTCGACAGATTTTCAATAGAATCATCGTCGCAGTAGTTGGCGGCATCCCCGTGCAACACAAATGGCACCGCCAACAATGCCTTGATCCACTCAATGAAGTAATCTCTTCTATGTTGCTTCAAACTGTACTCTACTCTATAACGCGATGTCATGGTAATGTGGTTTACAGATGAGAAAAATGAGGAGATGCCGAATTTATCTCAACGTGCTCAACTTTCAATGCCGATGTAATATCCAAAAATTACGCCCCAAGGAACTAATAATATACAGAAGCAACATTAAACAACCCCGTATACCGCATGATGACGTAGAAAATCGAAACGACGAGCACCGAGTTTCTTCGAAATCGTGCACACCACAATAACCCATACAAGAGGATGCACTGGTACTAGCCACAATCATCACGAGTACATACCGGGTGCAACACAGATGGTATTCGGAAACTGGTTAGCTAGGTGAACACCGAGGTTCCCAAACATGGTATGAAATTGCGACTAATCGTGGTACAGTATGCGATGGTGCACTTGCAGAAGAATGAGCAAAACTCCACTTCGGCATGGCTCTCTTTGATACGAAGCAGACATTTTGATGCTTGTTTTGTACAATGATTGTCAGACAATTCTGTCTTATTACAAATTACCTAATATACACTTACTATTTCCCAAACAAGCAATTAAGCTTGAGTTCTCCGTCTGTCTCTTTCTTCGGCAATGGTCAATTTGATACCCTTACCCTTTGGTAATGAAACCCATGGTTTACCTTGTTCGGTACCGATAACGAAAACGTTGTTCAATCTGGTAACGAAGGTGTTGTCTAAGGAATCCTTGATGTGAACTAAATCGAAGCCCCCATGGTGGTGTTCTTGGTGCACAATGTGACCAACTCTACCCAAGTTTCTACCCCCGGTTACCATAACTAATCTACCAGTGTCGAACTTGATAAAATCATCGATTTTACCAGTTTCCAAGTTGATCTTAACGGTGTCGTTAGCCTTGATCAATGGGTCTGGGTATCTGATAGTTCTACCGTCGTGGGTGACAACGTATGGGATACCTTTTTTACCCAATTGGACTTTCTTGACTTTACCCAATTTGTAAGAAGCTTCTTCAGCGGTGATTCTGTGAACAGCAAATCTACCTTTGATGTCGTAAACCAATCTGAAGTTCTCGTTGGTGGCATCTAAGGTAATGACATCCATGAAACCAGCTGGGAAGGTGGAGTCAGTTCTGACTTTACCGTCAACCTTGACGTGTTCTTGCATCAAGATAGCCTTGACTTCTCTGCCGTTTAAAGCGTACTTAAGTCTGTTTCTTAAAAAGACAACTAATGGTAAAGATTCTCTCAATTTGTGAGGACCAGCAGATGGTCTTGGGGCGTAACATCCGGACAATTTGTCCAACATCCAGTGGGATGGAGCTGCTAATCTCTTCAAGTGCTTCTTTCTATTGTTGTTAGTATGGAGCTCTAAAGTGCGCCTGGTCGAAGAATGGATTTAGAATATTAATATCAATTGTACTACGAGTATCCTTACTGATATTACCATTGATACCAACACTTCCACATCGAACACCACATAGCATCAGCTACGTGGTGCAATCAGTAGTCAACAAACAACCTCTGTTGACACGCAAAGTACCGGTGTACTAGCTAATACTGATTCCACCACCACCACATTAACTTGATTGAGCTAATGCTGTGGCAATGGCGACAACCAAACTATCGACAAGGCTCCCTTCCGAGCACTGGTAAAGCAGTACTGGTAACCGTTATAGCGAATATAAATATTCTCGGTCTTTTCGTTCGTAGAACATACGGGCCTCTTGCCATTTTGATAATTTGTGTAGTTAATAGAAATTTTTGCTGTGAAATTTGAGTTGATTGATGGTTTTATACTGAAAATTTTTCAAGGTAGTGTATTACTACAAAAGTGCAATATGCAACACCCAATCCTCCATATAGCAAATAATCCAATGTACGGCATATTGCTTCGAGTTTACCTACAGTACAGACATTACATAACCAATTACTAACAAAGTTTTAGCCAAATACTCCTCCTACAGAAGGAGGATTGTCCCCGCTTCCGCTTCTACGGTTGATAATTCCCGAGAATAATTCGAATTCAACATAATAGAGACAATGAGGCAAGGTGACGTTGCATATACGGCTTGAATATATATGTTACCCTGGTGTAGATTTACAGCGATGACTTTGGTGTAGGCGGAGGGGTATGATTACCCCAACTATGAACTGAATTAAGTGGTGGGGCAATGATGAGAATATGAACTAAATAACCAATAACGCAACGAATTTGGTTCCCCAACCCTAGATCATTCCATTATTGAGTGACCCACTGCGTCATTTCTGGTAGAATTTTCGAACAAGATAGAGGGAACAATATGCTTCAGCTATTGTGTTAAAGATAATCCCTGTGTCTTCTGCGACATCACTTCACTACAACGATTTTAAGGTTGCGACTCAGTTCGTTGTTCCCCACGTTTGGTCAAATGTTTGGTTGGACCAAAAATCATAACCATGTGCGGAGACGGAGATTCTCACATTGTTTGCACTTACAGACTGAAATGTTTAATCGTGTATTCAATTTTCTATATTGTAACTCTCTTCATTTACGCCATCAAAGTTTCTATGACGTAGAGGTGAAGATAAAGCTAAAACTGATACATCTTTCATCTAAACTAATGTCAGCTTTTCATAAATCACCAATATGGTGTCTAATTGACACTTCATTGATTTCAATCAAACCCACTGAGGAGATTTTCTGTAGTAATCTCTTGACTTAACATCTAGCTAAGTCAACTGTAATAGGTCGATAGACGGTTAATTTTCTAAACTTTTTTTTGCCTTTTCACAATTTTAAAAAACGGTGGATTTTGGATCATCGTGTTTACCACCACCAATGGCAGCACCGTGATGTTCGCGTTCTTCTTCTTCTTCTTCTTCCAATTCTCTAATATCATTTTCTCGTGAGGTGATTTCATGAATTCTGGCGTTTCTTGCCAAATTTTCAACTTCAGTGCCAGTCATAACTTTAATCCAATCAATCTCCAATGAAAATGGACCGTATTGCTTATCTAATAAACCAATTCCAATCGTCTTCACCTCCAGTTTATTGATTTCCGATCCATCTTGAATCACGCCCCAGTTTGTCATGACAAAGTCGTTTAATGGGATAACCACAGTTTCCCATTCACCTGGCTTGTCCAAGAATAACCGGTGTTGAAACAAATCAGTCACCAAAGGAGTATTAGCTTGGATATTGACAAGATACTTTCTGGTGTCTCCCTTGACTCTAAGGGCTAATGCCAGGTAGTTTGACCAATCCCAGTAGTTCGAGCCCGAAAGCCACGATTCCTTTTGGTCTTTAGTTCTAAACATGGCATACCCGGATCTTGTCACCTCGGGATTGTCCTTTGGCAAGTCCAAGTTCAAGTATCCGTGAAAATGGCCGGTGCCATTTTCCACCGAGAAATTTGCAGTAGAGAATCCCCCAATTTCTTTATCGGATCTGATCAAAATGCTGTCCAACGACTGTTGTGGCTGTGACTTGAAATCGAGAATTGTAGCTACAGTTTTCGATAAGTCTGCAGGTTTGGTGAACAAACCCTTGAAAGTCGAGTTCAACCCCAAAGTTCTCAATGACATTGTAATTGGTATTTGACGAGGTAGACTAAGTAGCAAATATAGCCTGTTTCTAAGGTATTCAAAAAAAATTGGCCCTGGGAGTATATATAACCACGGGGTAATGGGCTGTGACAATAAAACTAAATCACAAACTTTGTTCCACTAACAAACACTGCTGCAACAAAAACCAGTAAGAGAGCAATGTTAAATCTAGATCACTATAGCAGATGAGTAGCTTACGGTAATCAATGAATAAATAAATGCAGTTAATACCAACCAAATATTGTTGCTTGATATTATGAAAATGAATAAATGTAAAGATGAAAAAAAAAATTCGGATGTGAATCACAAGGGATTAGTGAGGTGTTTATATAGACACATTATTAATACAGCAGTTGGGAAGTAGGGAAAAAGGTCAAGCAGTAAATAAAAAATATCACAGAGGAAAACCTGTATCGGAGATGGATTTTCGGAGTCTGCCATGGGGTTATTGTGAACATGATGAATAATCAGAGGAAAGTGGCGTTATGACGGAGCAGTTGATCTTGGACAGTGACTGGCACCACATGGGCTGATACATTGGTTAGTTTTGTCTACTCTTGGATGGGTTGAGCTTTTTCACTTTCAGTAGCAAAATTTGAACTCCGAAGCTTCTCCACACATTAAGGGGCGCGCACCATACCGGTAGTCCGTATAATGACTTAATCGAAAAAACTGGGCTGTATCAAACCTTAATCCACAACCACCCAGGTTCTTCAAGATGGAACTGGCTAGTAATGGACTCTATACGGTGGCTACTATTGCTATTGATACTACTGTTTGTGGTGACTCTTTTGTTTGTGTGCTCGGAACCCAGTTACTATCTTTGACATTGGTGGAACTGCATCGAACCGTATCGAATCACAGATCAACCTATCATAGGTGGGGGTGTTATCAACACAATTACTTGTTTGAGACAGGAATCATCTCCTATTATACGACATTTAACCTATCGAGCATTTGGTGAGGGTTTGGTTGGGTTGGTCAGGTGAATGGTGGTCATTAGTGGTGACGATATATGTAGCCCCGGATTAGTGAGATTTCGGAAACATCCGTTTGATTGCGCTAGGTGTATGTACCATGTTGACTCACCGACTTTATGGATTTAATTATCCGTGCAATACTAATGTTGGCTCCGGGGAGTTCATGGGCCAACTTTTTACAATAGCATGATGCCGGGCATCTCGTGTAAACATGCTATGGGGTACTATGCATCGGTAAGCATTTGTACCGGGGTTACTATCATGACGTGGCGCCACTACCAAAAGAGACCCACTTGCTGTAAAAACACTGTAGGGATACACCACAGTGATGCTGTAGTTTTGATCATTGACACACGGGGCATTGCTACAGGTACATAGTAGGACCCATCACTACAGAGTTGCAGTTGTAGAGATAGTTCGCACTTGAATCTATTCTATCGAGAACAGTGAGGTGTCAAGTTCGGTTAGTGGTAGTCTCACATTCACTCCACTGAAAATTCTAGCGTCGATTGCTGTGCTTGCATTTAGCTAAAAATCATGAGCCTCAACATTTTCTACCACATTAGGTAAATGGTGCAAGTGTACGGTGATTTAGTAGACAACAACACCCGATGCGTTCACTACTACAGTGAGGTCGACGTCATTGCCATCAAGTTTTTCTGCTGCAAACGATACTATCCGTGCTACAAATGCCATGAACTTCATAGTGGCCACGAAATTCAAAAATGGCCCTCGAACCAACTAGATAACGTGATGATTTTATGTGGCAAATGTGACAAGGAATTGACATTTAACCAGTACAATAATCCCCAAGCACAATGTATAGAGTGCTCAGCACAATTCAACCGCAACTGCAAGCTACACTACAATATCTACTTTGATCTCCTACATCAACATGGATGAATATCGGAGACATGTCCAGGAGTATTTGCACATCATCCCGAGGATGCAAAGAAACACCACACTAACAACATGTGGATTTGGTGCAAAACTTGTATATGTAAATAAAACACTGTAAATAGAGTCGCATCAAAAACAGAGTTATACCCACGACAATCGACTAACACGATGTTGCCTGGGCCGAAAACTACCATTGGATTATGCCAAACCAAAATGAAACTGTTCGCGACGAAACCCAAACATAATTATCATGTTCACTTTACCTCTATACATTCTGGAAACAATAGATAAATAAGGCGAACGGCAGGAAAAGAACATGCGCCAGAAAGTATTACCAACTTGACATCACCAATATATACACCATTGCAATTATGACGAACGGGACATTTTTCAACCCAGAAACTGCGGCTTACTTGAATCCCGCCAAAGACCATCGGGTCGTGGTCATCACTGGTGGTAATTCTGGTCTTGGGTGGTATACCATACTACATTTGTATTTGCATGGATATGTGGTGTACATCCTTGGGAGAAATGAACGGAAAATCGAAACTGCTATTGAAGAAATAAGAGCCGAGGCAAACAGGAGAATCAGCCAGTACACTGAAGAAGAGAAGAAGCAACGGTTTGTCGGGAGATTAAATCACATTCATGCTGACTTGACCGACTTGAAGTCTGTGGAGGCTGGTGCGAAGGAGTTCTTGTCGCAGGAGAAGCAATTGCACATCTTGATCAACAATGCCGGTTTAATGGGGGTGCCCTACGAGATAACAAAGGATGGGTATGAGATCCAGTACCAAGTCAATTACGCTGCCCATTTCTTGTTGACGTTGGAGTTGTTGCCAGCTTTAACCAACGTATACGAGACCACCAACATCACCCCTAGAGTGGTTAGTCTCAGTTCTATAGGCCATAACTTTGCGTTCAAGTACTTTCACCCATCGTCTCCATTGAATGTGGTGCCATCGTTTGCGTTCACCTGGGTCAGATACGGGAATGCCAAAGCAGCCCAGATCGAGTTTACCAAGGAATTGGCAAGAAAATACCCAAAAATCTTGAGTATTTCCGTCCATCCTGGTGTGGTCACTGGTACGGAGTTGTACAACCACTGGAAGAACATTCGTTTTGTCGGGATATTTGCTTCCACTACGTTCAAAGCAGCTGGTGCTTTAGGTGGAGTCAGCAACGAGGAAGGGTCTCTTGCCAGTTTACGGGCTGCATTAGACACTAGCTTGACCCCTGAAAAGGACAATGGTATTTATTTGACCACCGGGGGTGCCGAGTCCACTCCAAGTAGAGTAGCCTCTAATGCCTCTAATGCCAAAACCACCTGGGATTGGAACCTTGACTATTTCAAAAAATTGGGCTACGATGTTCAGAATTAAAGGTTGACAATAGAAACTTTGATGGACACATTTTCAATTTCAGTTTTAGAGCTACTCTTTTCTTGTTTTAGAATAACATTACATCTTCATAGCAGTGAGTTAATAGTAGTTGTAAAAGTAACAACGATGTGTAATAGTTGAAGAATGTCGCCGAGAGGCTCCCCTCCGGCTCCTACGTCAAGCTACCACCATCAAATGCACTAAATCAACTACGTTTGTGTCAACGCCACAGTGCTCTGGACCCTTTTTCGCTGACCATGGGCCATGGGATTCACGGACTACGCCACAAGAATCTACACGATTACGCACAACTTGCCTCTCAAAACCACACCAGTAAATCATACACACTGCACTGAGCCCAACGAAACTCCCGCGGACCAGAGTTTCTTCCTCTTTTTGTGTTGCACCACAAATTCTAGTTTGTACATACAAACTGTTTCATTTTCCCAGCTGCGAAATCTCCGATAAGAAAACCTCGGGTACAAAGAATGATCAAATTCATCAATAGTCTTTTCCTAGCAAAGTACAAGTTTACTAGTTCAAGTGTCGTCAAGTAAACCAGCACAGTTGTAGAAACAAACAGAGATTACAAGTTTTCGAGTATAATGTTATTTTCGTTCTTATCGTATGTATTAAGGGGTTTTACCCTGTCACGTCTGATAACAGCAGGTACTAACAATTTTCAAAGAACAGTCACCTTAGTGGTCTATCCAGTTATTGGAAGTTATTGCGCATTCGAAGCGTATTCAAAAGTTGCCAGTAGAATTGCCTCCACCACTTTCAGAGTAGGCAGCATTTCTGTGCCTATTGGGGTGTTGTTCAAGTCCCAGGATATTTCTACTTCTGATGACGAACAATTACAGCTCCAGTTGATTGCAATTCAGAAATGGTTCATCTACTGGATTGTGTTTGCGTCGTTGCAATTGGTTGAATCATTGTTTTTTTTGAGGTACTTTGTTCCGTTCTACTTTACCCTCAAGTTCTTGGTGGCAATGTGGTTGGTATTCCCCATGATAACCGGGGTCAGCAAGTCAGACACCTCGCGCTCGTTTGACACAACCCAAGATTGGTTGGATTTCACCAACTCAGGAGCTGGATTCGTCTTCTTCACCTATATCAAACCACTCATTGAAGAGGGTTTAACCAAGGTCGATGTTGTTCCCATCAAGAACGCCATGACCACAGGATTAGGACTTCTCAATTCCAATCCCCTTATTTCTAGCTTTATTCGTTCTCGAGCAAAATCGTCGGATGCACCCAGTCCCGGCACCACCACCCTGTCTTTACCTGGTCAAGACTTTGTATTTGAGAACTCTTATGTCATTGTCAAGTCGTTGAAAAATCGTTTTTATAGCAGCGGGGACTCTACGAAAGAGATCCCCGTTGAAGAATTTGATGAAGTTAATGACCAAGATAAGGTTGATGCTCAGAAGGAAACCCCTGCTGAGTCGAGCTCGTCATCGAAAACGAAGGGTAAAGGATGGCTTTGGTAAGTTGTTTCGAATGAACTGATAGAGAGCTACTGTAGCTGCCGTCATGTTATTTATGGTGTGTTGATTCTGACAGTTCAACAAAGGTTGATGGTGTGGAAGGATTTTGATGTGGTATATTATGTGGGTCTTTGATGGTTTTGGTGTGTTTTACGTGGTTTTAAGTGTGGTTTTGATATGTTTTTTTGTATAGGTTGTTGGTGTTTATGATGGTTTTCATTCTGTTTAAGAATATTTATTAGAAAGTTAGTATGTTCAATATTACGATACCCTTGGTCCCCAAATCAGAATGCAATATTTGCGTTCGGTTAGCCTCTTGCACAATGCTGTTTTTACGTTGACTCACAATTTGAGCCCATATCGTTTGATGATAGTTAACGTTACTACATTGACTCAGTCTCAAGTTCATGAATTTACTAGACCTTAGTAAGTTATAAATTATGATTATATATGTACATGATGCGTAGTGTAAGTATGTAGTCGGTTATACTAATTCATAAGTTCAAGAATTTCGATACCAAGTCTCTATCTGCTTGCAACTCCATTTGCTTATTGAAGGCTGCCAATTTTGATTCGCCCGACTTCTTTAATTTGGACGACACAAACGCATTTGGCAATTTTGGAATTTCATACAAGCCATCAAAGGCATCTATTGGTTTCAATTGGTCTGATCTGGTTCTGTTCTTCTGCAAGATGACATCTCTTTCGTTTTTATGGTCATATTCTGCTTCTTTCACCAATGATGGGGGAATTTCTGGCCAGATGAATGGATCAAGCATATCAATGGTCATTTTCTTATATTGAGGTCCTCTGTATCTGGCATAATCTTCACCAGCACGGTTGAATCTGGCATGGAGTAATTGCACGGTAACATTTAATGCTCTTAAGCCGTAAACATTCCACAAGTAATCTCTCAAGTCCATCTTGTTAAAGTTACGGGGAACCAAGAACTTTGCTTGGTATGGTGAATGTTTCGCATTGGGTCTTAACAAGGCAATTCTTGCCTTGGGGAAATACACTTTTTTATCCCCTACTCTGAAATGAGGCTTGCCTACAGCAAGTTCATCCGCCATCCTTTCATAGTTCCGTTTGGAGATTCCGTCGGAATCGCTCCGATATTTGATAGGCACTGGTTTGCCTGCGGCTGTGTACCTAGCCTTGATCTCAGTCGAAGGGAATAAGGTATCGGTGACCAGCTGAGAAATCAACGGAGCACGGTTCTTTCTGTACCCGAAACGAGGCTTTTCCAACACGACATCGTTGATATTGACTTTTGGATAGTTTTTGGCAACTTCTTTATAATGGAGTCCCCGTACTCCTGCTATCACCAGGCTACGAACAGTGGAAAAAAAACCCATCGACATCATGCACAGCTCACAGAAGCAACAACAAGATTACGCTCCCACACAATGCACAAGGTATAACAACAATAACAACTACGCTAGTATCAACGCCCTAGCACAAATTCACACACTATTTACACCAGTTGTAAAGTTCACTACCGATTTGGTGGTGTAAATTTGAGGTAGTCAAAGAGAAGCTTGAAAAAAAATTTCTCTTTGTGTAACAATGAACCACACACGCACTTTTTTTTCCACCAGGAAATTTTACTTGAGGCGAAAATGCGTTGCAACAACAAGACGGGATTTTCTTGAGTTCAAGTCGAGTTAATCGTGGCAACAATCGTCAGAATCGGCTTTATACGGAGAGTACTATGTCTGTGGAGAAGCCAGTTGAGGATCCGTATTTTTACGACGATGATTCCACCCGGATTACCCCCGAGGATTGTTGGACGGTAATTTCGTCGTTTTTCCAAGAGAAGGGACTTGTATCGCAGCAATTGGACTCGTTCGACGAGTTCATCGACAGTACCATCCAGGAGCTTGTATGGGAAGATAGCCATTTGATTTTGGACCAGCCGGCACAACATACCTCCGAATTTGACCATGAGAATAAGCGGTTCGAGATCACGTTTGGGAAGATCTACATCTCCAAACCTACCCAAACAGAAGGGGATGGTACTACTCATCCGATGTTTCCTCAAGAGGCGCGGTTGCGGAATTTGACGTATTCGTCACCGCTTTATGTCGACATGACCAAGAAGGTGTTCAAGTCCGATGATAACGTGAGAAAAGCTGACAACGAGTTGGAATGGGTCGAGGAATACGTCAAGGACGAGGAGCCACAAACAAAAGTTTATCTTGGGAAAGTTCCTATCATGTTGAGATCGAAGTTTTGTATGTTGAGAGACTTGGGCGAACACGAGTTTTACGAGTTGAAGGAATGTCCCTACGATATGGGGGGTTATTTCGTCATCAACGGGTCAGAAAAGGTTTTGATTGCCCAAGAAAGAAGTGCAGCCAATATTGTTCAAGTGTTTAAGAAAGCAGCACCATCACCAATCTCCCATGTGGCAGAAATCAGGTCAGCCCTCGAGAAAGGGTCAAGATTGATTTCTTCCATGCAAATCAAATTATACGGTAGAGACGAAAAAGGAATTTCCGGTAGAACTATCAAAGCAACATTGCCATATATCAAAGAGGATATCCCTATAGTTATTGTATTTAGAGCCTTGGGGGTTGTGCCTGATGGTGATATTCTTGAACATATTTGTTACGATGCAAACGATTGGCAAATGTTGGAAATGCTTAAACCATGTGTTGAAGAAGGGTTCGTCATTCAAGAGCGTGAAGTTGCGTTAGATTTCATTGGGAGAAGAGGGGTATTGGGTATCAGAAGAGAAAAGCGTATTCAATATGCCAAGGACATTTTACAAAAAGAATTATTGCCAAATATCACTCAAGAAGAAGGTTTCGAGACTAGAAAGGCTTTCTTCTTAGGATACATGGTGAACAGATTGTTATTATGTGCCTTGGAAAGAAAAGAACCTGACGATAGAGATCATTTCGGTAAGAAGAGATTGGATTTGGCTGGTCCATTGTTGGCCAACTTGTTCAGAATCTTGTTCAAAAAATTGACCAAAGACATTTACAATTATATGCAAAGATGTGTGGAGAATGACAAAGAATTCAACTTGACATTGGCTGTGAAATCGCAAACCATTACCGATGGTTTACGTTATTCTTTGGCCACTGGTAACTGGGGTGAACAAAAGAAAGCAATGAGTTCCCGGGCTGGGGTGTCTCAAGTTTTAAATCGTTATACTTACTCGTCTACCTTATCACATTTAAGAAGAACTAATACACCAATTGGTCGTGATGGTAAGATCGCAAAGCCTAGACAGTTGCACAATACTCATTGGGGTTTGGTTTGTCCAGCAGAAACTCCAGAAGGGCAAGCGTGTGGTTTGGTCAAGAATTTATCCTTGATGACTTGTATTTCGGTTGGTACCGCATCAGAATCTATTTTGTATTTCTTGGAAGAATGGGGTATGGAACCTTTGGAAGATTACGTGCCTTCCAATTCACCAGATGCTACCAGAGTGTTTGTTAACGGGGTATGGGTTGGTACTCACAGAGAACCAGTGCATTTAGTTGACATCATGCGTAACTTGAGAAGAAAGGGTGATATTTCACCAGAAGTTTCCATCATTCGTGATATCAGAGAAAAAGAATTCAAGATTTTCACCGATGCTGGGAGAGTTTATCGTCCTTTATTTATTGTGGATGATGATCCAGAATCGGAAACTAAAGGGGAATTAATGTTACAGAAAGAACATGTTCATAAGTTGATAAATTCCGAGTATGACGAATACGCTGACGATGAAGAAGAACAAACCGGTTATGGTTGGTCATCGTTGGTTAAAGATGGTGTTGTTGAGTACGTCGATGCCGAAGAAGAAGAAACAATCATGATTGCCATGACACCTGAAGATTTGGAAGCAAGTAGAAATGCCCACAATAACTCTCTAGGAAATAACGCACAAGAAGAACAAGAATTGGATCCCGCAAAAAGAATTAAACAGACGTTCACCGGTTCTGCTCATACGTTCACACATTGTGAAATCCACCCTTCGATGATTCTTGGTGTGGCAGCATCGATCATTCCTTTCCCTGACCACAATCAATCTCCACGTAACACATATCAATCTGCCATGGGTAAGCAAGCTATGGGTGTCTTTTTGACTAATTACTCAGTTAGAATGGATACCATGGCGAATATCTTGTATTACCCACAAAAGCCGTTAGCCACCACGAGATCCATGGAACATTTGAAATTCAGAGAGTTACCAGCAGGTCAAAATGCTGTGGTTGCAATTCAATGTTACTCAGGTTATAACCAAGAAGATTCGATGATTATGAATCAATCATCAATTGATAGAGGTTTATTCAGATCGTTATTCTTTAGATCTTACATGGACTTGGAGAAGAGACAAGGTATGAAAGCGTTGGAGACTTTTGAAAAGCCGTCTAGATCGGACACTTTGAGACTTAAGCATGGTACTTATGAAAAATTGGATGGTGATGGGTTAATTGCTCCTGGGGTCAGAGTCAGTGGTGAAGATATTATCATTGGTAAGACCACTCCAATTCCACCAGATACCGAAGAATTGGGTCAAAGAACTCAATACCACACCAAGAGAGATGCATCCACACCATTAAGAAGTACCGAATCTGGTATTGTTGATCAAGTTTTGTTGACAACTAATGGTGATGGTGCCAAATTCGTCAAGGTGAGAATGAGAACAACTAAAGTTCCCCAAATTGGTGATAAATTCGCCTCCAGACATGGTCAAAAAGGTACTATTGGGGTCACATACAGACACGAAGATATGCCATTTAGTGCCCAGGGGGTTGTTCCGGATTTGATTATCAACCCCCATGCTATTCCCTCGCGGATGACAGTTGCTCATTTAATTGAGTGTTTGTTATCGAAGGTTTCGGCGTTGTCTGGACTCGAAGGGGATGCATCACCATTCACGGATGTTACCGCGGAAGCCATTTCCAAACTATTGAGAGAACATGGTTACCAATCTAGAGGGTTTGAAGTTATGTACAATGGTCATACTGGGAAGAAGTTAATGGCACAAGTTTTCTTTGGTCCAACATACTATCAAAGATTAAGACATATGGTGGATGATAAGATTCATGCCAGAGCCAGAGGTCCAGTGCAAGTGTTGACGAGACAACCAGTCGAAGGTAGATCAAGAGACGGTGGGTTACGTTTCGGGGAAATGGAAAGAGATTGTATGATTGCCCACGGGGCAGCCGGGTTCTTGAAAGAGAGGTTGATGGAAGCATCTGATGCATTCAGAGTTCATATTTGTGGAATGTGTGGTTTGATGTCTGTGATTGCCAACTTGAAGAAAAATCAATTTGAATGTCGTTCCTGTAAAAATAAGACCAACATTTATCAAATCCATATTCCATATGCTGCTAAATTATTATTCCAAGAATTGATGGCCATGAATATTGCACCAAGAATGTATACTGAGAGATCGGGTGTGACTGTCAGAGTCTAATATTATAAAATGTTGCATTAATAGACCTATCCTAATTGATGGTATACCCTGGGGGTATTTTGTATTTTACATAGTAATCAAAAATAAAATGAGTGATGAAATCTGACTGCTTACTGCTTGTACGTGAAATAAAAATTGAGTATATTACTATATTTACAATGTAGCATTTGCAATCTATGTACGAAGCGTTAGTGGATTTATCAACAATTTGAAATTCCAACATGGGCAAATACCACCATCACCATGGAAATTAACTGGAATACGGCTTTAGTTTTTTAAAAATTTTTTTCTCAATTCGTCACCCAACCTTTCCTTTTCGTTCAATTGGGCCAATTTGTGCAACATATCCTCAGTTTCGTCGGCAAATGCAATCAAATTATCCTTGTAAGGATGTTCATCACCGTCAAACACTTTTAATCTGTCCAATCTTGCTAATCTTAATTTATTCTTCGGAATCATACCTTTGACTGCTCTCTTCAACACTTCACTATATCCCTTGTTTTCTATCATTTTTTCCATTGGTACCAACTTTAATGACCCTGGTCTTGAGGTGTGGGACCAATAGTGCTTGTCAGCTAATTTATTCCCGGAAATCTTTAAATGGGCACAGTTGGTAACCACGACATAATCACCGTGATCTCTGTTTGGAGAGAAAGTAGGCTTGTGTTTTCCTTGCAACGTTAAAGCAATAGAGGTGGCCAATCTCCCTAACGTTCTTGGGTCATTAGCAACATCCACATGGTGCCATACTCTGGTTAATGCAACGGCACTGGTACCGATTCTTTGTGACATGACGAACTTGGAAAAATATTTGGTTTATACGTAACGGTATAATGCAATGCTCAGCTTGATACAATAGTCAACCACCACACCACAACAAAAATATCTAAGGGACTCAAATGCTTGTGTTGTAAACCAAGCGATTTATGATTAGTTTTGCAAATACTGAGATTGGAAACTACCCAGTTAGTCAAGAAAACTTTCGGAAAAAACCGTTAATAATGTAATTCAACCACGAGAATACGAATATACCACAAAAACCTCACGGCCCTTAAAAATTATACCAAGTAATTCTCTGTTACAATAAAGAGTTGCACGCTTTACTGAAAATTTATCATGAAAAATTTTGGTCGTGCATCCGTCAGATTGAAAAATTCCACTAGTATGAAAAACTGCCATATACGCATAGTTTGGGGTGTTTTCTTAAGGTAATCCTATTACGGTTGCGGGAAATAGTTATAAAAACCTGTTGATCAGTGTAGTTCTGGGTTGGAGGTTTTTGAATACGTGATACTGGCATGTTTTTCCTAAAAGATTTATCGTTAAATTTGACGTTACATCCATCCTATTTTGGTCCCCAAATGGACCAATTCTTGCGGGAGAAATTGTTGACTGATGTCGAGGGAACATGTACTGGGCAATTTGGATACATTGTGTGTGTATTAGACTGTATGAATATTGACGTGGGTAAGGGAAGAATCATTCCTGGTACGGGAAATGCCGAGTTTGAAGTCAAGTATCGGGCTGTTGTTTGGAAACCATTCAAAGGAGAAGTGGTCGACGCTGTGGTGACGACCGTCAATAAAATGGGGTTTTTCGCCGATGTGGGCCCATTATCTGTGTTTGTGTCCACGCACTTGATTCCTTCCGATATGAAATTCAACCCTTCGTCCAACCCCCCAGCTTATGTTAGTCCCGATGAACAAATCGAAAAAGGGTCCAGAGTGAGATTGAAGATTGTCGGTACTAGAACTGACGTGAACGAGATCTACGCTATCGGTAGTATAAAGGAAGATTACTTGGGTCCAAATCCGTTATGATTACTATGTTCACCTATGCTTTACTTCTCGCCATGTTGACCCAATGACTAAATTTAGCAAGGTCGTTTCGAAATACTTGTATCATTAGCGACTCGCGAACAATCCTTGCACATCACTTACTAGGTGTAAATGCCAGAAATTGTGGATTCCTTTTATGGATTTGATATCACTAGTTGGAAAAGCTCTGGCCAATTGCTCCCACTTACTTCAGGATTCGGTGGATTTTGGAATCATGGTACAACTGGGTTAGTACACCGTGGTGATGAGGTTCACGTTCACTATTGCATTCCAGTGGTAGCATTCAATGCCGTTCTTTGTCTCCAAAACATTCAAAATACTCTCTACATTTACTTATAAACTAATCTACATTCCTACCTTATTTTAATTCACCAACTACACTTATGTTTAATCTCAGTAGACTTATATACAAGTGATCTTGGTCATACGCTTCTAGATTGCTTCTTCATCTGAAGTCAAGTCAATAACTTCGGAGGTGGATCGCTGGGGTTTTGGTTGTCCGTTAGGGCTCGACGAATTCAATAAGGGAATTTTTGTTAATTGTTGTTGAGAGTTGGGTCGAGAGTCTAAGGAACCGCGAGACAGTAATTCGTTTCTGATACCATCGAATGCAAGTGGCTGTATAGTTGGCAATTGTCTAGTTGGATAATTCCCTAATGGTGGGACGTTTGGGGCTAGAGACGGTAAACTTGTTCCGTTCCATGGTAAGCTAGTAGCAAGGGTAGGTCCATTTCGAGTCACTCCAAGTGTCTCTTCAGGCAATTCAATTCCTAGCATTCCTTTCACCTTCTGCCGCTTTGCACCATTTTCCAATCCTGATACAATTCTTTTCAGCATGTCAAATGCCGATTGTGAATGCTTCATCTCAGGATTGTTGTACGGTGTGTGGGTAGCAAAATGACTTGCTGATGGGAAGCTCTCAACAAGTGTTATTTGATGTTGATTGGGTTGATGAATCATTTGGCGACGAATATGTGAAGTGAAATTATCTTTTGCCATGTCGGTGGTTGAGTAGTGACCTTGGGAATTTACCTGGCCAGAATGAAATTGAGGTAGTTGTGACGTGGAAAGGCTTCTCAATATATTGCGAGGTGGGGGAAACGTTTGAAATGTTGTACTAGTGGGTTGCAGCTGACTTTCGGCGCCGCTTTTTTGTCGACTTTGTTCGATGTTGTTTTGAAGAATGGCAATAAAATTCTTTCTTGCCATCGCAATTTCGTCGGATTTTGCCTTGTGCATCATAGCCAACTGCCGAGCGTAGTTTAGTTCTCGGACATTATCCTGAGCTTCCAACTGACGTCTTAATTCTGGTGGATAATGGGTATAATCTTGCCTGTGAAAAACGGGTAGATTTGCTCTTTGTGCTGCAAACTGGCGTTCAATCTCTGCAACTCTGAGCTCAAATCGTTTCTTAATTGCCAGATGTAATTGTTCGTACAAGGGACTGTAATTTCCATCATTTGACTGAATCTCAACCAGAGACATCGGCTGTGACAAGCTTCCCTTAGAATTAGCATCGTTTCGCAAAACATGATCGATATGCCCATCTCTTTGCAAACTGGTTTGGATATTGGTTCGTTCGGTATCCCCATTTGGTTGGTAATTATTACCAGATGGTGGCTGACTTGTGATACTGATGTTTGCGTCACCAGCTGGCGCTGAACTGGGTTGCTGTTGACTAGCTGATGCTGCGTTGGATTGCTGTTGACTAGCTGGTGCTAAGCTGGATTGCTGTTGACTTGACCTCGTTGTATTATCAACTTTGCGTGAAATTCGAGCCAACGGGGTATCATCGTCCTCCTCATCATCGACATTCGACAATCCATGTCGCTTCATCGAACCTGCTGCATTAAAACTATGCGGTGGTTGTGATGTCAGTGGTGTACTCGAGTTATTGGATACGGTTTTTGGATCATGCATTGGGTCCAAATTGCTGGTCTGAAGTGTGACAGAGGTAGTAGACGATGGATTGATACCAGAAGTTGGCTCACTCTGACTCGTTGTAGATTTTATGGTGGTTTTTGGAGCAAGAAGTCGCTTATTTTTGGAAGGTATGAATATACTTGGAGGTGGTCTTCGTTGTGGAACTAGTCCCGTGTCACCAACTTGTGCGGCTCGAGTTTTAGACGGTGGATTGCTGACTGGGCTACCACTAGAGTTGGGCGCTGCTGTATTTTCTGATGATTGCAATTCGGGGCCGTTAATCGCCACGTTAATATTGCTCGATTCTTGCTCCAGAACATTGCTAGTTCGAGGCTTTGTATCATTAGACTTTGGTGGGAGATTGGGCGTTGATGTAGTAGATGAAGGTTGTTGAGGAATAGTGGATGGTGGATCTTCACGTTTTTCAGCCGTGGGCTGATTTTCAGGCACCAGGGACGATGAACTTGGTGGATTTGACACCGGCACTTCATTCGTGGTGTTGGTGGAAGTGGGTACGATTGGACTAGAACTGACAGATTTTTCTGGAAGAATATTTGCAGAATCTTCCTCTTCCTCGCTGTCACTGCTCAAACTGATAACCTCAATTTCTCCACGAATCATGCTGGTGTTGACCTTATCCTCATGTTTGCTTGTGGTTGCGTCTTTCGAATCATCGTCTTCAACTTCCCAACTGCCATCCTCGTTAATTATCACTTGGTCCACGTCCTCAGACACATTATCCAAGATATCCTGAAAATAGTCTGATATAGCCAAGTCGTTCATTTTAATTGGTATTTGACAATACGGGCATATCCACGTCGGAATTTGCAATTGGGAATGTAAGAAAATTAACCCATCAAAGCATTGTGAGTGATTGCAGTAGATCGACTGCACCGGATACTTCATTCTCGTGTATGACAAAGGGTCCCTCAACGTCACGGATGATGTGGACACCACGATATCGTCGTCTTCGTTTTGGGACTTGATCTTTTCAATGGTGGAATTCTTGTGGATATGAGGTTTGTCGAGGACTTTGGATATCAACGACTCACACGACACCGTATGAACAATGTATAGATACACTAGATAGGTTGCCTCTGTCTGATAGAACAAGACGTTCACTCGATTCATTTGTCCGTTGCGCCTGATAAATTGCGACACATCGGCCGGTTTTGCCGTTCCTGGCTTCCCCTTGATCCCCTTGTAGGTCTGACTAATCACATTGCCATTCACCTGGATCTCAATTGGCGAAGGAAACTCGATTTCCACTTCGGTGCTTGCTGGTGCCGTGGTGTTATGTAGCCGGCCACATAATAGGTAAACTCTGATCGAATCATCACCACTGTTCAAAAATGCACTTTCTTCGGTGTTCAAAATAAACTTGTATTCACAATTATCCTTGGATTTCGTGGGACGTAACACCTGGGGACTCCCATGAATACTACGCCTCAACACGAAAAATGGGTTGTATTTGAAATACAAATTGTGTCCTCGGTATGGCTGTGAGTCCCGGCTGTGTAGTTGCGGTTTGCTTGGCCGCTGGGTGTACTGATTGTTTGTGGCAATGGAATATTCTCCCCCATCTATGGCATTGTACAAGTCTTTGTAA
This sequence comes from Suzukiozyma manassasensis, assembly GCA_030569175.1. Classification (NCBI taxonomy): domain Eukaryota; kingdom Fungi; phylum Ascomycota; class Pichiomycetes; order Serinales; family Debaryomycetaceae; genus Suzukiozyma; species Suzukiozyma manassasensis. The sequence goes on along the minus strand of JAJMKC010000001.1, from coordinate 267,626 downwards.
GACGGCAATGGAGAGCCACAATCTCGCTTCAATACTAACGTTCGCATCGTTAGCAGACGAGAAACATCGTTGGCTTTGATCCCCTGTACGAAATAGTCGTCTATTCGCTGAATTAACTCGCTCTTCTTCCCCGTCAACTTGAACCCCATCGATTTGCAGACGTCCTTCAACTCGGCTACTTTCATTTGCCGCACCCGCTCTCGAGTGTCGCGACTCTCTTCGTCTGTTAGACCCAACCTATTGACACTCATTGCCCCAGTAGAGTCGTTTTCACCGGGGTAAAGATTGCGCGGTGGATATACGCTGAATAAGATTGTGTGATTGTTTATTGTAGTGAGAAAAAAAATCGTTCTGCTAACGTGGGCCGTGATTTCCAACTGCACCCGAAATGAAATTTTACAAACAGAGTCACCACTTGCTTCGAGAAGCTTTGAGTTTGGAATTGTTACAAAAACTGTGGGTTTTTTTCTACTTGATGAAGTAATGTGTTTATTGTTTCTGGAATAGTATATGCTCATGGATATCTGGGAGAAAACACGTTATTTATACGCAAATCACATTTTTTCGCCGTGTAGACGTTGTGTAGACGTTTCTGATGCTATTCAACACGCTGGAGTAGCTAAAACGTCGCCACTCCAAGAAGATGCGCAGCATTTCTCGCGTCAACAGCAAAGTACTCGGTCTCAGGAACCGTGTCGTGGGAACTTTCCCTGGCCTCAACCTCTTTCTCTAGCGATCTGAACGTCCTCGAGCTCCATGCGTCTCCACTCGCAGCCTGCGACTGGGGAAGGTTGTGTTTGATGGTGGATAAATTGTCTCTGTTTAGTCTCGATAAACCCCCTTTAGAATCGACAATTCTGATATCTAGCCTGATGTTCTCCAAATGATTCAATATTTTTCGGTGGTACTCGACTTTGTGCAACGTGAAACTCTTCAATAGTCTCTGGAACTTCTTTTCTGTGAACTGGATCACCTCGTCCTTTTCATACAACATTTCGCCAGAGATTCGCTTCACCTGTAAACTCAACGATTCTTCTACTTTAGTGGCATACTCTAACGACCTCAATGCCTCGTCCACCTTTATAGGGTCTAGTGCTGCTCTGTTTTTGATTTTCGCCGCAGTAGCATGCTTTGCTTTCGTCTGTGCTTCGGCTTGAGTCAACTCTCGCATAATCAATTGTCGATTAGTCAATGCTTCTTTGATCTCATAGTAATCCTCGCTCATATTGCGAGCTCCGTCTCCCAAAGTTCCCATCTCATTCACCGAATCCACCAATAGCAAGTCGGATTGTAAATACGTGATCTTGGAGAGCTTTTCCCACATATTCTTCATTCCTGGATGCGTTGTTTCCACCTGCGACATGCACTGTAGTTTGTTTCCCAAATCGAACGTGTGAATCGACAATTGTTTTTGTGATTTTTCTTTTTTGTTTAGTAACTTGTGGAGTTTCTGGCACAGGAGATACGATGCCTTGATGGTGGGTCTGAACTCACAGAGCTGTTGTATAGGATCGTATGGGCTAGCTATAAACTGCTTGAGCGTCTTACGAACGAAGACATTGGCAACAGCCGACTTTCTATTGGGGTTGATGACCGAATACCCAAAGTCGTTTTCAATAAAGTAAACAAACTCCTCGTCGCGAATCACAATGGCATTGGCGGAGATCCGATCAAACCATTCCTGCCACACGTGCATCAACTGCTTAGTTTCGTCGTCGCCTCCGCTGGGATACGCCGTCACGGCACTGGGGATCATAGGAACAAATACCTCCAAATTGGACACCGTCAAGTACTTGTTGAACTTGGAAACTTCAACAAAAGTCCGTCGAATATCCTTATACTTGGACTGTCTGAACTTTGGAAGCCCCTTGACTTCAGCATCAAACTTCAAAATGGGGTTTTCTGGTTTGTTTCGTTCAATCTTGGTTAGCTTAAACCGAATCAGATACTTGTCGGTGAACCGTTCTGGAATCAACTTACGTAACTCCTTCTCTGATAAGACTGCATCTTGGTGGCGATGTGATTCATTGGGTGTACCATCGTTGTTTGTGTCATCGCCGTGATGTGATTCGCCATCTGCCTCGTGGTAAACCTGGGGTTGAGTTGAGGGTTGGATTGACAGAGGGATGGGGGGCTGCTGGGGAGGTAACTCTTCGGGCTCAACAAACGGATTGTTGTTCTCAAAGTCGTCGGGATCAAACGGCATCGATGAAGACATGGTGGGTGGTGGGTGTGTTTTACACGCTTGTACAAGAAGAATTGATTATAATCGAAGGTGGAAATTTGGTGGTGGGTTGATATGCAGTTCACATTCCTCATAGGGAATTTGGAATAGTGAACCACAACTAGCTTGACATACGGGGACATATTTACACGATATACGTAGTTTCTGGTTATGGCCAGATTGTGTTATACTATTAGATTATTTGGGCAAACTTTCGCTATCACTCTCTAGATATACGTCGTTTTCGTCTACCTCTCTTTCTTCTTGTCCAAGGGTAGTAGACAGACAGACACTGTATTCTACTATATATCTACTAGAGAATTTGCTTGTTCTGCGGCTGGTGTTCCGGCACCTACGTCCACAGACTCGTATTGTTCGCCTTGTTTGGTTTGTTTGGTTTTCTCACTTTGTTCGTCTTGTTCGTTTTGTTCATTTGGTTGTTCCTCCTTGTCATAGCCATCTGGTGATTGTGGCCTTGATTCTTGCAAGAGCTGGCGTAGAGCTGCATTGTCGCAGTCAAAGAATTTCCGGATTGGCTCAGGGTACTCTATGGTGATATCCTCGTCGTATAATTCTTGCAGCCCATACAATAATACCACCTGTCTCGCTGAGTCTTTGGTGTGCTCGAAAACGTAGGTTTTGACTCCCTCGAAATCTATTGATTCCACCGCGTAGTCCAAGATAGTGGAGGTCTGGGATTGAGAGTGGATGGGCCGAATAAAAAACCACCCTTCGTCATTGCCATTCAACATCTTGCTCCTGAAAAAGTAGTTTGTTTCCGAAACAATTGCTCCTAACAAGATGTACCGGGTTGGCTGCGGAAGATTACTTTCGCCAATGTGATGCAATATGTTCTCGTAATTGGTGTAGTCCAATTTGGTGTACCTGGCATTAAGTTCGCCAAGTTTACTCGTCAACTCCGTTCTCATGTCGATGATGTTAGTTTTCAAAGCTTGCAAATCGTCGCTTTCTTCTTGTTTTCCACAGCTCTTCAAATGATCAATCGACATGGTCAAGAGGCTGCGGACAATTTTTCCTTCGAATGCGTTGATGGTCATGATCTCGTTGGTTATTCGCATTCTCTCTTGGGTAATGTCCTTACGCTGTTGATGCAAATTGTTGATCATTTCGGCGTATTTGGCACTGTATATCTCGGGATAAAATTCTTGCTGTACTTCAAACGGCTCCACTTGATACGAGTCCTCGTCACCATACAACTGGAACGTCAACACGGGGGCAACTTCCACAAACCGAATACTGCCTATGTTGTCGTCATCAGTCCAGAATAGCGAGTTTAACGACTCGTACATATTTGCTCGTCTCGACTCTGAATCAATGACAAAGCTATAGAAATCGTTTTTCGCGTCCTCCATGGTGGATTCAACCACTGATTTGAACAAGCCGTCAAATTTCTCATTCACCTCGTTCAACCTAAGATAGAATCGCTTGATACATTCCTCAATATCTTCACCACTAGGATATGACATGGACGATTTTAGATCAGTTGCAAAATCCAAAACAAGATTGTCAGAGGTGATAAATGCCCGATCACTCAAGTTGGATAAAAATGCAATCATTCGCAGTAATTCACCATGAAAAGTAGCGGTTTTTTCATCGTTCTCTTGGGTTGATTCAGGAGCCAGTTTTTGCTTGAACCAATTGAGATCGTAATCCCAGTCACTAACCCGTAAATTCTCATACAAAATTGCTTCAAATCGCTTTAATTGTGAGAAAATCATCAACATTGGAACTAGACAGTTCTCAATCGAGTTGGCATGAGCTGGCAAAATTACCGGAGGAGTGCCATTTTGGCGGACAAAATTGCCACTTTGCTCGAGAATTCCTGTTTCAAAAATCGACGAGTCGCTCGATTGAAACTCATTATACTGATATTCGTACTCGGGAGTGTCAAACACCTGGGATTCGTACTGGTTCGATTCCGTATACTCCATGGAATTGCCTCCCGATAGAAACTCCGGGATATCCTGCGGATTTCTAACTGCAACTGTATCTTCGTATTTCACCATTTCATTACCGGTGCTTGGTGGAAAACTATAATTTGCCTCCACGGGTGCTTGAGATTGACTATCTTCGGTAGCCTCCCCAAACAAAAACGCTACTGCTCGCTCGGAATCGTTGCCTGACTTCGCCAATGCTTCACTTGCCTCCTCACGGGAGAACCCCATGTCGGTCAACTGTTTGATCTTTGCTTCCTCCATGTCGATCCAGGGCAAATTGGATGTTTCTGTGTGCCTCAAAGATTAATATTGTGGGAGATTGTGGGATGATTTCGTGGTAGCGCGGCAACTCTACACTAGGACAACTTTTCGCGGTACGTTGCAGAACGAGACGGAAGTACAAAGCGGGTCAAGCTGGTGGTAGAAATTTGAGGAAAAACAAATAGGCCAATAATAACGCAATTTCTCAGCAAAAAACACAATATTTGGGCTCAATGAGCTTTCAAAAGTACATACCGCTGTAAGTTCACACGTTCTCTGTTGCAACATGGCGGTTGTTGCTCTGTTTTCATGACTTGTTCGAAATCTGGTTGTGCATGTAGAACCACGTTAGTCATCGCGCCAGATGAATTTTCAATTTTTACTTATCAGCACTGACTGGTGAATGTTCAGGCGTTTCGCTACAAGATTGTATAGTACACAGAGGTTTTCCGGTATGACTAGCGACATGAAGGTGATAACTGAGGGCTTGACCAAGTTGGGTTTGCAACAACCATCACCCAGCGGTGTTTCCAACCCTGATTACAACGTTATCGATGTTTTGAGAAACTACATTTCCAACGAGTTGAGCAGAATTTCTGAGGTGGACAGAGAGGTTATTTTTGGCGCTCTTGACACTCCAAACACTCTTGACAAGGGGGATTTGATCATTCCGTTGCCAAGATTGAAATTGAAGGGAGTCAACCCAAAAGATAAGGCCCAAGAATGGAGTGAAAAATTTGAATTGGGGCAATATTTGGCCAAGGTCAAAGCCGAAGGGGTTTTCCTTCAATTTTTCTCCAATCCTACCTTGTTGTTCAATTTGGTCATCAAAGACTCGTTGACAAGAACTAAAGACTATGGTTACTTACCTTTGGGAGTAGGAAAGAAGGTCCTTCTTGAGTTCTCTTCACCAAACATTGCCAAACCATTTCACGCCGGACACTTGAGATCCACCATCATTGGGGGTTTTTTGGCCAACTTGTATGAAACTGCCGGGTGGGACGTGACCAGAGTCAACTACTTGGGTGATTGGGGGAAACAATTTGGTATTTTGGCCGTGGGGTTTAAGAAATATGGTAGTGAAGAAGAGTTGAATGCCAACCCAATCCAGCATTTATTTGATGTTTATGTGAAGATCAACCAGGATATCAAAAACGAAGGAGAAGACTCTCCAACCAACGAGGAAGCCAAACAATACTTCAGAAAGATGGAAGATGGTGATGAAGAAGCTTTGGCTACATGGAAGAGATTCAGAGAACATTCGATTGAAAAGTACATCGACACCTATGCCCGATTAAACATTCGTTATGACGTTTATTCTGGAGAGTCACAAGTGTCGCAAGAATCGATGCAAAAGGTCATTGATACGTTCCATGAAAAGGACTTGATCCATGTTGATAGAGGAGCCAAATTGATTGACTTGACCAAATTTAACAAGAAGTTAGGAAAATGTTTGGTACAAAAGTCCGACGGAACATCATTGTACTTGACCCGTGACTGTGGTGAAGCCATCAAACGTTACAACACCTACAAGTTTGACAAGATGATCTACGTTATTGCTACACAACAAGATTTGCATGTGGCACAATTCTTTGAAATCTTGAAACAAATGGGATACGACTGGGTCAAGAACTTGGAACACGTCAACTTTGGCATGGTTTTGGGAATGTCCACCAGAAACGGAACGGTTGTTTTCTTAGACGACATTTTGGAAGAAACCAAAACCAAGATGCACGAAGTGATGAAAAAGAACGAGGCCAAATACGCTCAAATCGAAGACCCAGAAAAGATTGCCGATTTGGTAGGAATATCTGCAGTGATGATCCAAGATATGCAAGCCAAACGTATCAACAATTACGAGTTTAGTTGGGACAGAATGTTGTCTTTCGAAGGGGACACCGGTCCATACTTGCAATATGCCCATTCGAGATTGAGCTCGGTGCAAAGAAAGAGTAACATTGACGACAGCGAATTGACCCACGCCAACTTTGAATTGTTGACGGAAGAGTGCGCACAAAACTTGATTAGAGTTCTTGCTCAATATCCTGACACCATTGTCAGGGCATTGAAGACCAAGGAACCTTCTACTATTGTTACGTACTTGTTCAACTTGACCCACATTGTTTCTCAAAGTTACCAAGTGTTGTGGGTGAGTGGTCAAGAAAAGGAGTTGGCTACTGCCAGATTAGCATTGTACGCCTCGGCTAGACAAGTTTTACATAATGGGATGGTGTTGTTGGGTTTGACTCCTGTTGATAGAATGTGACACCAGGGTAGAGTATAAGCGTAGACTGAATATATCCCATGTACCATTAGAAGAGTTAATGTAAGCTAGAGAAAAAGACGCATTCCACGGAACAAGGAACCAGGAGACAGTACGCTCAGTGTCCTTCCGTATTGTTTGACCCAATGAGTGTATGCACAGAGGTTGCAATTGCGTCATCGGGTCCTGAGATTGCAGAGAAAATCACACAGTAAACCAACATTACCACGGCTGCCAAAACACTTACGACGGTAGGGAGCGTGGGTGACGTAATCCAGCGGTATGCCACCATTAACTACGAAGAGGAAGACACACAAACAAGACCTCTTCTGTGGCATTTTCGGTTTCGGTAGAGCCTTGTCTCCCCTGCAGATCCCCAATTGGGCCTTCTCCGGTAAATCGCTCCTCGGTGGTAGCGCCGCCTCTTATCATTGTGCAGGTTGGTAACCAATGAGCTTTCAGTGCAAGTAATCCGGGCATCCTTGGAATTTTGCTTCTTTTGCCCCATTGCAAGAGAGCCACAATAACCCACCATGCTTTCGACAAACTTGAAGAGTGTGTCCAGATTAGCCACCAGATCGGCCGTTTCCAGCACAATTGGTGCCGTGAGAACCAAAGTGTCTTTGCCAGACTTGGACTGGGATTTCGGTGCTTTAGAGCCATACATTTCCGGGCAAATTAATGAGATTCACTACACAAAGCACCACCAAACTTACGTCAACGGTTACAATACTGCTATTGAACAACACGCCGAGGCCAAAGCCAAGGGTGAAGTCAAGAAAACCATTGAGTTGCAAAAAGCCATTGCTTTCCATGGGGGTGGTTACACCAACCACTGTTTGTTTTGGAAGAACTTGGCCCCACCAAAGAACGGCGGTGGTGAGCCAGCATCTGCAGAATCCGACTTTGCTAAGAAGATTGTAGAACAATACGGTTCTTTGGACAACTTGATCTCGATCACTAACGGGAAATTGGCTGGTATTCAAGGGTCAGGGTGGGCCTTCATTGTCAAGAACAAGGAGAACGGTGGCGAATTGGACGTCGTCACCACCTCAAACCAAGACACTGTCACCGGTCCCCTTGTTCCATTGGTTGCCATTGACGCTTGGGAACATGCTTACTACTTGCAATACCAAAACGTCAAGGTGGACTATTTCAAGGCCATCTGGAACGTGATTAACTGGAAAGAAGCCGAAAAGAGATACTTGGTCAACTAGGTCAAGTAAACTTACTTGGCTGTTCTAGTTGTTTGTGCCTCTATGCCTCTGTGCCTTTTACGAGCTTGTTTTACTCCAAGAGGGGTATGTATTGGTCTATAATAGATATGACATTTACATGATAAAAATGTGTAGTTTCCCTATGTATCGTTTTCAGTAGATTCATCAATCGTGAAATGGGGGGCGAACTGAGGTGGAATATTAGATTCAGTTCCGCAACGCACGCAACCGCTCCGCCAATCTGTCCTCCTTCTCTTCCGTCATGTTGGACATGGGAGGAGCAGAAATCTCCACTTTTGTTTCGTTCAATCCTTGTTTCATCTCAATACCAGCCTCGTCAGCCACTTGGTTCAACAACTCATCAACTTGCTCCTGAGGTGTCGTCAACGCATTGACGTTGTTGGTAGCAGACTCATAATAGTTTGTCGATGCATCCAAATCCTCAAACTGGGTCTCAAACTTGTCCATCACTAACGAAATCCTCTCCAAGTTCATTGTCTGTAATGCCTTGTCCATCCCCTTGATCACCGACGTCATATTGCCAGTGACTGACCGCATCGTCACCGCGGTCTGCACTCGCGACGCTACTGCGTCGATTCTCGACGCTAACCGTAACAAATTCACCCGCTCGTTTGATTTCCGTATAGCGTTTTGGGCGTACAACAGGGCGATATCATTATTGCCTTGGGTCAACGCCTTTTTGATTTTCGCCTTTTCTTGCAACTCCTCTTTTGCTGCCTTCGACGCTTGCCGATTCAACTGTTTTGCTGTGAATTTTAACTGAAACAACGACTGCTCTAATCCTGCCATGTTTGGTGTCGAAGTGGCAACTCAGCGTCAGGTTCTCCATTTCGCTTATCATGCTGGGTGAGTTTGTACTGCAGGTAAGTCTACCAATTGTCACGTTTTTTGTCATGTGATATGTACAATAGTAATCAGTTCACCACCACAACAACAACAATTTAACGAGATCCTCGTGATTCCCTCCACCACCACATCAAAGATACCGTGGTTTGTGTCGTTTGTGGATAACTGCCCTTTTGCAAAACAATAACAAAAAACGAAAACCACCCTTGATGTGGTAAAAACTGAGGTATCTGGCTTATGTGCAGGTCGCATTATTCGTCAGATTTACCGGTGATCAAAAACAACAAAATGATCAGTTAAGACGACTTTGTAAGTGCTTTCAAGTGTTTCCTTCTTGATGACTGCAGTTACGTACCTTTATTCAGTTTCCAGGTTAACTTGTGCGATGAAAAAGGGATCTCCACACTTGACACCATGAAGTCACGTGACCCACGTTTTTTTCAGTATTAGGACTCAACCAAACCACCAATACCACATCTGTCGATCCACTAAACAACCGCAGCCAGATGTCAGCTCCGTGTTTCTGTAGCCGCGAGGCTGACTCTCTACTTGCATCAACTGTCGAGGCGGAGTACCAAGACAAGAGCCATCCAGCCAATTTGATTTGCGAATTGTGTAGGCTTTTTTATGACAATAATTGGGTTACAGGTACTGGAGGAGGGATTTCCATACGGGATGTGGACGGTGAAAACCCAAATTTGGTGTATATTGCCCCATCTGGGGTGCAAAAAGAACGTATCAGACCATGGGAGATGTTTGTTGTTGAGTTGCCCGATGAAAAGTTGTTGAAATCTCCAAATGATGTTCCTGAGGAATTGACAAAGTCTTACAAATACAAGCCCAGTGCATGTACACCGCTTTTCATGAGCTGCTATAAGATGAGGGATGCGGGAGCTTGTATCCACACCCATTCGCAAGCAGCTGTGATGGTGACCTTGATCAATCAGCACAAGAATGTGTTTGAGATCAGCCACATTGAACAAATCAAAGCCATTCCAAAGTTGGTGGTTGATGAGAAAACCGGGAAAACTACAAAAATTGGAAACTTGGAGTTTTACGACAAGCTCGTGATTCCAATCATTGAAAATACTCCTCACGAGGAGGATTTGACAGACAGTTTGCAACAGGCCATCAAGGACTATCCTGGAACCACGGCCGTATTGGTGAGAAGACACGGGATTTATGTTTGGGGGGAAACTGTGTGGAAAGCCAAGGTGTACAATGAGGCTATCGACTACTTGTTGGAATTGGCAGTCAAGATTCACCAGCAAGGCATTCCGCTCGTGAAGGAGGATTAATTGGTAAGTAGTGGAACTGGAATAAAGTGCCAGCAAAATTCTGTCATAATTACGACTGTAGTGACGTTTGATAACTTATTTCATTTGTTTTTAATGAATGGAGCACGTAGAAAGTACGTATATTGGAACCTGAATTTCGTGAACGGTAGGATGTGACTACAGACATAAACGTAAATGCAACGGAAGTTAGAGCGTCTCGAAGAGTGCTATCTTTTGCTGTTTCAAATAACACGCCGACACGTAGGCGTAATGCTGACGCTTCTCGCGGTCATTTGGGTCGAGTTGTCGACGTTATCGTTTCCAATGGGGCGTAGGGAATCGCAATACGGCCGAGTTTTGAAATGAAACAGAGCTTGGTGAAGTAAATAATGCAAGTATTAGTATCGCTGATAATCGGTTCGGCGCTAAAGCGGGTTCTTTGTGTCCTTTAGCACGCTTCCTTGTACTTTCAACCAGTCTATCCTGGAGTCTAAATCAGCATCGATTTCACCCACACACACAACGTTACCACCACGTAGCAAGTACAATCCCAACGGCACCTCTTGATTCTCTTCGTCTTCCTCTGGGTAGATGATACGCTCGATGCAATTGCTTAGGAGGATGTTTGTTGACTTGTCGTACCCTTCAAGAGTACCTATAAAAGAACGGGCATCGGTCGTGATTACCACCACTCTTTCTAGAATGTTAGTATTGTACAAGAAGCGTTACGTATTCAATATATACCACATACTCCCTTGGAAATCCTTGAGATCTGACATGGAAAAGTCAACACTCTGGTAAGAACATTAAATTCTAGCTGAAAAAAACATCAACTGCGAAAATGGTTGCAAAAACGAATCTCATAATTCAACCATGAACAGCGCTGAAACTATGTACTCTGATGACTCAGTGTTTGATGATGAGAACGAGAACAACTACATTACTATGCTTTCCCCAGAGAAAGACAATTCTGTTACAAACTGCGATGTTACGTTGGATTCTTCTAAATTTGTTACTTGGGCCGCCAGGCTAGAGTTTGGATTTTTGAATCTTCAACAACATATTGACGCTACGTTGACTTCTTTGGGTACACAGGGCTCATCTACCCAAGTTAGTCAATTTAGACAGAAACATGGTTCAGATTCAGTTTCAAACTCCCAAATGAAAGAGGTGAACAATAAGCTCGAGTCCATGACAAAGTCGTCGGCCAAGCATGTAAGAAACATCTCTGACGTGGACCGCCGTGTTAAGGCGTTGCTGAAAATGATCTCAAACCAGCACAAACATGTACCAGATGATGAGTTCCTTGAAAGTTTGCACGAACAAATTGCCCAAGGGTTTATAGATTTGAAACAAGAAATACGTAGTTTGCACCACTTCTTAGCAACAAAGACACTGGTGGTCCAGACTCATACACCTGAGCATAGTGTCAATGATATATCACCAAACGAGGTTGCAGGTAAGAGATTTTGTGCTGATTCATTTGTCGATACTAATACAATTACTCAGAATGAATCTCAAGTTAGTGATCGGAGTAGAAACAAGCCGGGCAAAAAGAGAAGGATTGTATGATGAGTATTTCTTGCTGCTTCAGCGTGGATGGCTTCGGACACGGAAGTTTGAATAGTTTCTCGGCTAAATAGGTCTGATATCATCATACATATTGCTTCGCGAAGAAACCTAGGGCATCGCAAGGGAAACAACAAGCATGTAAGCGCGACTTCCGGTTTCCTAAGGATAATGACACAAATAGGTATCCAGAAGCCTAATTACATGTCACACGAACCAGGTCTTGACCCAAGCCTGTTTGGACTACAAGCACATCGATCTTGTACGGTGTGCTGTTAACGGGAAAATGCCGGCATCGATTTCCGGATTGGAAACCATCGTTTTTTATTTTTAACTAAGCCCGAGAATTTTATGTAAGATGATGCTCCGTTACAACATCATCTCGAAAGACGCCGTACAACGGCGTCTGAATGGTTGCATTTCCATCAGTGAAAAAGGGCGTTATATACGGTGCATATGAGTGAATCTGAGATGTATGACTCAAGTCATTGCATTGCCTTTCCAATTAATCAGATGAGTTTGACAGGGGACGTTGCTAGGAAAGTTTAACAAAGCCAGGATTTATTATCTTCTTTTACTTTGCTTCATCACAATCTTCCACAACTATGTCAATGAGCTCACGGAAAGAGAAATACATTGTCGACAACCTTCAAAGTGAGGTGGAAGTTTCCCAATCTCCAAATACCCCGGCTCAGTCAAGGAATGCCTGGGGATCGTTTGTGGATTCCTTCAAACCAGCCACTAATAGAAACATTGTCACCGAAGATGATAGAGAGCTTTCCGAGATTGAAAAGATCAACCACAACTCGGCAAATTCAAGTCTTAGTAGACAATTGAAATCGAGACACTTACAAATGATAGCTATCGGATCAAGTATCGGTACCGGGTTATTTGTGGGCTCAGGTGGTGCTCTTAGAACGGGAGGTCCTGCCGGTTTAATTATTGGGTGGGTAGTCACGGCCTCAAGTGTGTTTGCAACCATGCAAGGATTGGGGGAGTTGTCCATCGCATTTCCAATTAGTGGTGGATTTAATGTGTATGCAAGTAGATTCATTGAACCAGCTGTTGGTTTTTCAGTTGGGTGGAACTATTTTATGCAATTCTTCGTTTTACTACCGTTAGAATTGGTTGCTGCATCGATCACCATCAAATACTGGAACAAAGATTTGAATCCCGATATATTTGTGATAATCTTTTGGTTTGCAGTTCTTTGCATCACATTGTTGGGTGTCAAAGGTTATGGAGAAGCTGAATTTATCTTTTCTTTGATCAAAGTCGTAGCCGTTATAGGCTTCATCATTTTGAGTATTGTTTTGATTGCAGGTGGTGGTCCATCTCATGAATTCATTGGCGGAAGATACTGGAGATCGCCTGGTCCGTTTGCTAATGGATTCAAGGGGGTATGTTCTGTCTTTGTCACTGCTGCTTTCAGTTTCGGTGGCACAGAAATGATTGGATTAACTGCCGCTGAGACTGCCGACCCAAGAAAATCGCTTCCAAGAGCCATTAAGCAAGTTTTCTGGAGAATTGCTCTATTCTACTTGGTGTCATTAACCATGATTGGGACATTAGTCAGCTACAATGATCCTAGTTTAATTGGGGCATCGAGTGTGGATGCAACTGCGTCTCCATTTGTCATTGCAATTGTTAATGGTGGTATCAAAGGATTACCTAGTGTCATCAACGCCGTTATTTTGATTGCCGTTTTATCAGTAGGGAACGCATCTGTTTATGCTACTTCGAGATCATTAAACTCATTGGCCGAACAAGGCATGGCACCGAAGTGGATGGGGTACATAGATAGAGCTGGAAGACCTCTTGCTGCAATTTTGATCACAGATATCTTTGGTTTATTTGCTCTTATTGCTGCTAGTGATGCTCAAGTTGAAGTATTCAACTGGTTACTTGCATTATCTGGTCTTAGTTCTATTTTCACCTGGATGTCAATCAATTTGAGTCATATCCGGTTCAGAATTGCTTTATCTGTACAAGGAAGATCTACCGATGAGTTGACTTATGTGTCTCAAAGTGGAGTCTGGGGTTCGTGGTATGCATTGTTGATCAACTTCCTCGTATTGGTTGCTCAGTTTTGGATTGCGTTGTTCCCAATAGGTGGTAAGCCAAGCGCCTACGATTTCTTCTTGTCATACTTGGGATTGCCAGTCTTGATGGCATCATGGTTATTCTGGAAAATTTACAAGAGGAACTGGAAATTGTATATCAAGGCGGGAGATATTGATATTGATACTGGTAGAGCAGTACTCGATTTAGATCTCATACAGCAAGAAAGGGCCGAAGAAGCAGCAATTCTTGCAGAAAAACCATTTTACATTAGATGGTATAAATTTTGGTGTTAAGAGTTTTTGAGTATATGTAATATAGGTTAATACGGGTTGAAAGAAAAAGTTATTGTACATTGGAGATGTAGAATTCTGCTTGAATGCCTCGAGACGTTGCAAAAATTAGTTCAATTTGGAACATAACCAAAAAAAACATATAGCCCGACGCGGGGATCGAACCCGCAACCTTTTGATGACTAAGCGCTTTTTGTGACTTTGTAAGAGTCAAACGCTCTACCGATTGAGCTAGCCAGGCTACTTGTTGTGATGTTAATTTTGATGATTTTATAGAATCGGTAACGGAATATCCAAAAATTTGCTATTTTTGCCAAAAACTAGCTCAAACATGTTGAGTAACGTGAAAATAGTTTAAAGATAAAGTAAAGTAATCACGTTACACAATGGCTCTTATTTTGTTGAAAATAAATTTTATGGATCAGTAAAACTATTGAAGTTTCGTATGAGGCTCTTTTCTGTCATTGAAAACACATAAAACTTGATACCCGAGTCGCTCGTACTGGGCGTAAACTAGTCTTATGTTACCAAATACACATTTTGGTTTCTAAAATTATTCGAATTTTGAGTAAATTTTCAAAATTGTGCTCGAGTCATAAAAACTCAGATTATCTACACATTCTAAAACTAGTTGAACAACTGGAAATCGAAGCGGCCAACTAGGTAAACTGGGAGTTAATTTTCAAATTCTTGAGCTACAAATTAAGTCGTTATGAACATGTATCATTTCTATAGTATAGTATACAATATGCAATGCAATTAATAATTAGCTTTATCACTTCTCGTTTCAGAGTTTTGATTAATGTTGGCAATTGAGTCACAGGCTTTGTCAAGTAATTGGTCGTCATTGGAAAAAAACTCGGAGTTTGGTGTCGACGCTGGCTTTGCAGCGTGATTTTGATTTCTCCAGGACATTATCAGATTGGTGGTATTGTTTCTTGATGCACCTGTTGGAGAAGACGATGTTTTGTTCTTTTCCATGTATGCATCCAACCCATCACTTCGAATTCCAGATCCAACTGGGGACGAGGGCATGTTGCGCACAGTGGCCCTCTTAATGTCCAAATTTTGGTCTAACGGGGTCAATTTCTCGTTGACAAATGATTTCATTGGTGGCAATGACTGTATGTCTTGAGGTGTTTTATTATCCCCTTGATCTTTTGGAGTTGGTTCTGTAGGAAACAATAATGTATTCACCCAATCTTGGTGAAATTCTGGACTTGATTTTTCCGATGTAGCAAAGGATTTCACAAGCATGCTTTCAAAATCACCTAATTGAGTGTTTGGCGACGTTGTTGGGGGAAAGTTTTCTTTATCATCACCTTCTTCGTAAAGATTTATGACTCTGGTATTGGACTTTTCTGCCATCATTGGCGGGGTCACACCTTGATCTTGGGGTAATGGATCGATATCGGTTAGAGGACCACCAAAGTTGTTCAATTGATTCATAAAGTCATTCAAATCGTTGTAATTTGGTGTAGATGATAAATGACTTGTGTTGGTGTTGCCGGAGACAACATTGTTTGAGTGTTTCTGGTTCTGGATTACCTGATTTATTGCTGAAGGTGTGTGTGATGGAGTTGGAAATTTATGGACTTGTGGTAGTATTGGACTAGATGTGATTTGATTTGATTTTTTGGATGCAATGGCGTTCAAAGATCTGTCTTCTGCAGAGGTGATCATTCCTGAGTTCATATTTGAATTAGATGACGAAGCAGTTATTAACGTAGCCGTTGCTTCGTCTTTCTTCTTCAAGTCCTGCTTGTACTTCTGTTGTTGCAAATATTTCTTTACTACTCCCTCTGGTCTCATAAAACCCTTGTTTCTAAGAAATAAGAAACATGCGTTACAAAGAGGACCAAACATGCCGTCATAATGTTTCTTGTCAAACTTGGTGGCACGGTGAATTTCGAAATAGTTGGGATGAAAGCCGGTTTCAAAGTACCTCCAGGTAATAGAATCAACTGTAGCACAGTTAGGATTTACACACACCAAACCATGATTTTTAGGCAACTTAGTACTGGTGATTGTGTGTGTTCGTTTGGAGTCAAGATCTTCTAAATCCGGAAGTGAGTGGAACGATGACTTTGCACCCGATGCAGAGTTATTAGTAAGTGGTTTGTATGGTGGTTGTTGTGGTGTATAAGGGGAACCATCATCACATCCATGATCAATGTCATCATCACCTTCATCATCATTATCTCCAGGATTATGATTATCTTCGCCCACACGATACTCAGTATCATCAGTTGAGTCACTCATTGGTTCTTCATGAATTGGCGATGAAATTAACGGTTGCGTTGTAGTCATTGATCTTGTTCTCATGGCTCTGGTAGCATCATTACGGCTACGACGTTGTTTGGCAGGATTATCAAGAATCTTTGACTGCAAAAACGGGGCCGATTTGAATCTGTCCTTGACAGACGAGCTGTCATATCTACTTGGTTTGTTCAATTTATCTTGGTTCATGATATTGAACATGGTTTGACTTGGAATATGAGAAAATATAGGTAAGGATTTAGTTCTAGTGGCCTTGATTGCCGAAGACATGGAGTTCATCAGCTTCATTTTCTTTTGCGGATGATTTCCAGAGTCTTGGTATCGCTTCTCGGGAATATGAGATGTAGTAGATTGATAAGGACTTTGTGAAATGTGGGAGTTTGAGATGTTGTCTTGAGTTGCGCATTGAACTTGAGACCGATGCATAATATTGTTTTGCTGATGAATAGTCTGAGGTTTTTGGTCAATTGTATGAAACTTCAATCTGATCTCAAGGGTTAACGTTGCAGCCTTGGACGAGGCATCACCAAACAAAAAACTAGCGGACAAATTCTGACAAACTCTGCCAGGGACCAAGCAAGTTTCTAAAGACGTTATGAGAGATGACAACACTCCATTGGACACAAACGGTTCCTCTGGTTGCTCTGTCAAATCCTTATAGTACACTGCGTAGTCCTCCGAAGTCAAATTGAAATTTTCAGGTGAGCTCGTGACAATCTGTTGAATACAATGTTTCAAGTCAATTGCGCCAAGAGTGATGATTTGGTCTTGTTCAGTAGTTGCCATGGGGTTTTCGATCTGCGCCACCTTGACAGAGAAGACGTCTTTTGATCGCGATAGAAACACGGTGGATACGTTATTGAACGAGTACAACACTTTGATTTGCATTCGTTTTGATTCACTCATGATGAAATATGGTATTGGTAACAATTGAAGGAGGTCTTCGAAACAACACAAATGAAAACTGGACCTGTTTTGGGGTGGGTAACAACGAGTAAATAAACTGTTTTGGGGTGGGTAACAACGAGTAAATAAATACTTGGTGTAGCGAAAAGATGGTCAAAATTGCCAGAAAAACAAAATGAATGACTCAAAGCAAACAACAACACCGCAATGCAAAACCGTTAGTACAAGCTGTAACAACAACGGAAAAAACTTTCGAAACTCAGGGAATACCCACTAACCACGAATATGCTAGAACCAAAATGTATGATTGTGATGAACAACAGCCAGGGCAACACAATACGATGTGGGGTCTTGTAGCTACAACACGAGTCCAGTTGCAAAAAATTGGCACAAGAAAAGCGAACGGTCCAAAAGAATGAAAATGAAAAGCAATTGACAACAGAAACGTAGAGAAATTCACTGTAAATATTTAATTAGGCGTTGTTTTGATTTTCTGGCGCGCGTACCGCGAAGAATTTCACGATTTTGTTACCACAGAAATTGGATGGTGACATGTACGTAATTAGACCCGAAACACGTCGATTCGAGACGCGACGTGGCGAGCACGATGGCGGAGTCCCCGGTAACGTATAGATGAAGCGTTGATGGAGCAATGGTTTCGAGGTTGAGAACGGGACATCCGCGATGACTTGGAATACGGTGCCCCAGAAACAGAGATTGAGCCGCACCTTGCTGTCGTTGCACCATCTCTGGGAGCCACTCCATTCCAAGTCCTGTCAAGCTACAATACAATCTGAGATACTACGATGCTACTGAACTATGCAAGCCCACAAGTGCTGGTGGTACGTCTACGTTGAAAATGGCCACAATTTCCTTGTTTCTTTGGTATAAAATATATGCATCACGGTGAGCATCGCGGTAGTCGCTCTGGAGCACATCTGATTGAAATTTGTAGGGTTATCTATTGCATCTAGTGGTGCATTTGTCTGGATAATCAGAATACATACCGCTCAGTTACTTAGAGACAACAATATTTGGTAGCAGGGTCGACAGTATGAAACCACAATTTATCCAACAGAAGGATATAATTTCACTGGTGCATAATAGAGCTGGGTCTTATTTTTCACTGTACCCTCTACCAAAAGCATCGAAATAGAATGTAATTATAGCAAGAAGACAAGCTATCTCATCAATGAGCGGTGATGACTATCGTGGCTGGCATTGGTTTTGAGAAATCCATAGTTCAGGAGGATAGCTCATTCCACAAGAAAATGGAAAATAATGTCTCCTATCTGAAGTGAGTAAAGGCGCTCTGTGGTTAACAACAAAGATCCGGGCAAAAGGTTGAAGTGCTCCAGGAAATCTGGAACTACTTGTCTTTTATTACCTTCAACATTCGTGACGCAATTTTTACCCATCATCTTGGTTGATCGTAGTTGAGCAGCATATGATGATAACTACAGCAACGACCAATTTTCAACGAAATGTAAGTTCCTTTTCAATTTAGCAAAATGCAATTCAAGGGTTCTATGTAGATTTGACTAAGATCTCTGTGGAATTCTACACGCTTTGGATTGTACGACAAAGGTATGAACATTTTCCCCATTTCTAATTTCTGCAACCACGAAATTTTGTCTATAATCTAGACGACATCAGTTGGTGTGAAACCATGCCGTCAGTGGAGTAGCAGTTATTTCCGTTTCTGTTATTTTATTTAAATCCACATCAATCAGTGCAATTCAATATTAAATGGCACCACATCCAACAGGTCACATCTAGCGACCTCTTTCTGTAAAAAAAATCACTGCTTTTAGACGGCTGTCAAAGCAAAACCGTACAGCTGTTAGTTTATCATACTTGTCATATTTATTTTGGGTCTCTTGAAGAATAAGCTTTCTACCTGGCGAGCATGTTGCATTTGGGTTGAATATTCAGTTGTGCAACATAAATTGGGCCCTTGCATAAGTTATGCAGCTCATTTCTTTGACTAGTCATAACAGTCCGAATAAATTTTGCACAGCTAAGCTAAATGCAATCACTTGTGGAATACCGTGTTAGTTCTAGAATAGTAAGTTTTGGTGTGCTGGAAAAGAGCCCCCCAATTTATATGTGCCATACTATTTTTTATGCACCATTTAGCCGAGTCGTAAAGCCGCATCACCAAGAAATTTATCGTTTGTGTAGTTTGACCTAAGTTATAACAAACAATATACAATTAAGCAGCAGCAACACACCAGCAAATTAGATCTATTTTTTTAAGATGTGCTTACTTTTCGTGATTTTTCTCTGATGAGGTACAAATTCTTTACTCTTACATGTTTATCATGCTTTCTGTATCAAATGCTGCATTCCAGCTCTTAGGAGATTACTACACCGACCGAATGTATATGCTGTACATTTGTGGCTTGTGAAGTTGATAGGGTGCATTTGTTTCGATAGGCATTCACGTCACACATATTGTACTTGTATCATCTCTACTCGATCTCCAAGAAGTTAAGACAACTTTCCTGGCCATGAAGTGATGATATGAGACAAATAGTCGATCCAAAACAAATACTCGAGCTCGGTATAATCCCTATCAATGAGGAAATACATGTCTTATTACCATGCCATGAGCTGCTCAACTAAATTCATCACTCCTTACCCCTTACTACTAATTTTGGTCTCGTCGTGGTGCGAAGTGCTTTCGCTCATTTCGCAAGAACCTCTCAACACTTTTTTCAGCTAGTCTGTATCGTTCTGTGTCACCATCTTACTTCAAATTAATGAAATCTTTCATGCCTAATATTTGTATTTCTTTGAACTTTGTGTTTCCTGAAAACTTCTCCTATCTATGTCCATCTATTTACATCTATTTACATCTATTTACATCTATGCACAAGCATCTTTCCATCTACAACTCTGCCTAATCGAGACCAATGATTTTCCGAATTTTAACAATATTCTCCGTGGCAATCTCTCTGGCCTTGTCCCTACCCTGGTTGCACACAGCCTCCAAATAAGTCCAATCCTTCATCAATTCCTCGTACATATGTCTCTTTTCTCTGAACTCCTCAACAATCACTTCAGAAACATGGTCTTTCAATTGTTTGTGGTCCTTTACCCATGCCAAGTCGCTTACTGTTTCATCTATCGACCTACCAGAAATTCCGGAAATAATGGTAATCAAGTTACTCACTCCTGGTCTTTCTACCGCATCGAAATAAATCGGTCCTTGAACCGAATCTGTCACTGCTCTTCTGATCTTCTTGTTGATCTCCTCAGGAGAGTCAGTAACATACACACAAGACGACTTATCAGGATCACTCTTGCTCATTTTTTTCCCTGGATTACGAAGAGACAACACTTTCTGGCTTGTTGCCAACAACGTATTTGGAATATTAAAGAAATCGGTGCCATAAGCATGATTGAATGTCTGAGCAATACTTCTCGTAAGCTCAAGATGCTGTGCTTGGTCCTCTCCCACAGGCACATGGGTCGAGTTGTAAAGCAATACGTCAGCCGCTTGCAATACAGGATACATGAGTAAACCAGCCTTGACTTTTTCAAGCACTTTTTCGTCAAGAATCGTTGTGGTTTCTGCCTGGGCTGATTTCAGTTTCCATTGTGTCATTCTGTTGAGATGGCCCAAAGATGCCTTACAAGTCAAGTACCAGTTTAATTCTGTGTGTTCAGGAACAGAAGACTGATGGAAGAGTATGCATCTTTCGGTATCAATTCCACTAGCTAGCAAGCTGGCTATGGCCTCGTATCTATTGTGCTTTAGAGTCTTTCCAGCAACAGGCATGGTGATTGCATGGAGATCGGCGGTGCCAAACATGTACTTGGTTCCTTTGCTATTTGACTCACTGATTGTTTTCCACGATTTCACTGCCCCCAAATAGTTTCCAAGATGAATCTTCCCAGTTGGTTGAATCATGGAAAACACAGTAGAATTCTCGGGAATTCGATACGTGGCGGCGATTTTTTGCACGGTAGCATATCTTCTTGCTGTCTCTACGATGTTTCCTCTCAACATCTTGAGTTTGTGCTGCGAGCACTGGAAATATTGTGGTGTGAGATAAAGTTTAATTTTTAAAATGAATTCTCAATTTTCCAGTTCATTTCTCATTTTTCACTGCTACGAAACGGACGTTTGATTATACATTTTGCTACTATACAATTTTTGGAGGAAAGTATCTTATTAATGTCCCAGCACGCTTGTACGGACTACCACGATGGACCTGGAAATTGTCCAGGTCGATTCTGACGAACCTGGCCCCATTTACTGACGTAACTTGATACTTCTTCCAGTAGCTATGTAGCCATTCAAGACATAATTGGGCCACAATTACTGTCGCCGTAAGGCACCAGAACCATTGTTGTCGTTTTATCTTCATTAATGCTTCTAATCGGGTCTATGTCTCACCACAAATGCAAATATCGCTCCTCCCATGTGCAACATCTAATTCAGATAGACGACTTCATCGTGTGTCAGTGTAGTCTGGTAAATTTCATGGACTTGCACTCGTGTTCCTCACCTTATAATCACAATTAGGATAGTGGAATTACCACTGTGCCCCTAAGCACGGTATCTACGATAGCTTACGACTGTTTGTCTTCGTCCACATTTGACTTTTCATTTGTGAGAAATCCACCCATGACATTATTGAGCTCAATGGAGTTCTTGGCCAACTTGGTCTCGAGTTTCATTCTCTGCAATTCTCTCCATCTGTTCAACTGAGAATACTCGTGTAGTTTAAACCCGAACACTTTGGGAACATAGGTTTCCTTGGAATGAATAGGGATAGCCTGGGCAAAATTCTGGAAAAACATCGCTGGAAACGACGTTCCGAAGTAGGCCCCATCAACTACCGAATGACGGCCAGATTTGGGGTTGAACAAGTCTTCACATTTACCACAGTACAACTTGACGGTAGCGACTCTAGGTTGGTCGTACAATCCAACAGGTAAAAGTGGATGCAATTGACAGTACACACGAGGACAGTAGCCGAAATCCCCATTTCTGTATTTTTCAAACATCTTGCTCAATCCTCTGCTAGTCAAGATGTATCTGGCATGAATAAGGCCGTAGAGAATTCTGGCGTTGTGCTCCAATGCTTCTCTGTGTTCCTTTGGCTGGCTCTCTATGTCCAACAAATCCGTTATTATATCGATTAAAGTGGGCAATTTGCTGACTTCCTGGTTCAACCCTGTCAAGTTGAACCGATCTCGAATGTACTCATCATCAATATCGCAAAAGTATTCATTGCCCTTGATGCCCAAGAACAAATCAATCCAGTACTCGGTGAATTCCGAGCTGGAGTCGGAAACATATTCCTCGTGAACACCGTCGGTAGCCATTGTATGGTTTCAGTCACGGTTGGCCAGTTGGTTCATCTCAACAAATTTTTCGTATATTTGAGAACTGTACGACTGCACCCCGTGGACCTGGCTGGGTGTGAAAAATTACTCATCGACGGCGGTAGAGTTATCGTGGTACAACGTTCTTGTCTCGTGGTAAGTTGGGGTCAATGTCGTAGTAGGCAACAATCTAAGCTTGCATCCATATTCACGCCACAAACACCACCACATGAAACCGTGAACCGTGAACCGAGTTACGTGGCTGGACATTATTTCGTCGGCAACTATAGCAATGAAACCGGATTTGCCTCTATTCCACGAAATCATTGTATTTTCGTAGTACTAGTTTGCACTATGATTGAGTTGTCTTTAGGGTACTTTTCTTTTATACCACCATTGTCGCACTACGAAAACTCCCCAGCCGCCCACTTCACCACGTCCTACTGATAGTTCTCCACCGCCCTCCGTCACAGTCCACCACCACTACACTGGACACTCGTTTATTTACCTGTACTCCAATAATCACTTTCTGCTACTCTCCTCAACTTTGTTGAAAAACCCTCGTGGAACCACTACTGCACTGAGCAACCGGCTCCTTCATCCATTTCAAACTTTCATTTCTGTTCTGTGCACTCATTGTACTTGTTTCTGTTTGGTTTAGTGCTGTCATAATCTTGTGCTTCACTTTCACGCCGTGGTGAAAAATTATTGTACCATTGATCAACACCAGCGGCAATGAAATACGTCCACGCGTCGTCTGTAATCCACGGTGGTGCTGTTAATTCCTTACATATCGACCACACTGGTACAAAAGTCGTCACTGCTGGCAAAGATTGCACGATCAACGTGTGGTCGTTTTCCCAATTCGCAACCCTATGTCACCAGCAGGACCTCTCATTGACCCAGGTCGAGCTGATCCAGCCAACATCACAGTTTTCGTTTCACAAATCGCCAGTAGACCTTGTTCGTTGGAGTCCCATATCCAATACCTTATTTGCATCTTCTGATGAATCCGGATACTTGTACTTGACAGAGCTGGAAACCGGGCCAAAGCAGGTTTTTCCATTCGGTTCATATGAGCCAATACCGATAATCGATTTTTCGTGGTCGAGAAATGGCCAACTTCTTGCTTGGTGTACTCTAGATGGCCAAGTTCACATTTACGATGTCACCAAAAAGACCTACCAAGTGTTGACCAAATTGACTCATTCTCCAAAGCTCTTGGTTCAGAGATCTCTAGCATTTGACCCTACAAACAACTATTTGGTGACAGTTGGTGATGACACCATGATTTACGTATACCAATTTACTTGCGAAGAATCAGGGTACCAGTTCCGATTAATCAACAAAATTTCGAAATTCGTTAGCCAGAACGAAACAAATATCCGTTACAAACGAATCGGGTGGTCTCCCGATGGTGAATTGTTTTCTGTTCCAACAGTATCGAAAAATCAAACCAACTTAATTTCATTAATCTCCAAGTCCAAATCGTGGGAAAACAGAATCGGGCTCGTGGGCCATGGTTTTGCGTGTGAAGTGGTGGATTTCAATCCGAAAATATATCAGAATTCTGTTGGAGAATTGGACCCAAACCAAGTAGATAATATTTTCAACATCGTGGCTACCGCAGGTTCAGATAGAACTTTGGCCATTTGGAACACCTCGAAAGAAACCCCCATTTTCATTGTCAAAGAACTTGTGGACAAGCCAATTGTCGATTTATCATGGGACCCCACAGGGCAGTATCTTATGCTTGCAGCATTGGATGGTCATATCGGTATAGTGTGCTTTGATGACCTAGAGTTGGGAAAAGAAGTGTCTCAGACTATACGTGATAAACTAACCGAGTTCCAAAAAGACTTGGTAAAGCCACTAAACTTCAAATATGATCAAGATCAACCAACTACGGGTAGAAAATCGAATCAACCAGCAATAGAATTGCTCGACCAAAAAGACGCGATAGATACATTGAAGGAAGAACCCGTAGACAACAAGAACCTAAAGAAACTGGTGGAGCCTCTGGCTCATACCGAGACTGTGGTAGTTGACGAACTGCCCCAAATTGGTGATATTGTGCCTGAAGTACCTTCTGCTGACTTGCCAGCAGAGAAACAAGTTGACATTCTTCATTCAGCGATGAATACAAGGAAATCAAAAGCCAAGGCAACGCCAAAGAATGCTGCGGCAGAAGAGACGTTTGAGCAAAAAGTCACAACGAAAAATGGCAAGAGAAGAATACAACCACTCTTGATTTCTAATTCAAACGGTAGTAATGGAGGAGCGCAAAAGGAGAATGGTACCATGAATGATCTTTCAACTACAACCATTTCCATGGGAAACACCAACAAGTCGCTCATGGAGTACGATAAACCATCGTATTCGGTGTCAGAAGAATTCCATAAGCAAATCAAACGGACTAGAGGAGAAGATGGTACCACAAATAAAAAGCTCAAGAGAGAACTAGAACCGGTCAAGTTTGTGGGGTCAGTAATATTGAATCCAAATACTGCGTTTGCCAAAGTCAGACTCGCGGTTCCAAAAGTTCGGATGGGGTTTCAAATCACCAACAAGCATGATGACGACACCTACATTCTAGATATCAAAAATGGGATCGGAAATGAAACAAAACCATCGCGAATCACTTATTTCAAGAAAGAAAAGCAAATATGGACCGACTTTATTCCCCGATATGTTCAGTTGGCTGTGGGGGGAGACAAGTTTTGGGCTGTAGGTACCATTGACGGACAAATATTGACGTATTCTCATTTCTCTGGGGCCAGATTACTCCCTCCATTTGTGCTTGGGTCGCCAATATCATTTTTGGAAAGTCATGGGCCATATCTTATGGCGGTGACATGTGTTGGTGAAATCTTTGTATGGAATGTTGAAGCAAAGAAAATCAAGTTGTCGACCAATATTTCGCCATTATTGGAATTGAGCACTAAGTATCAGGATGATGGTCTCAATAAATCTGATAACATCACCATGTGTTCCATCACATCTTTGGGAATTCCGCTAATAACCCTATCTAATGGATCGGGGTACTTGTATAATGGGGACCTAGAAACCTGGCAAACTATCACAGAGTCGTGGTGGTCCTTTGGATCACATTATTGGGACAGTACCGAAGACAACAAGTCTGTGTCATCTAGTTTACATGATGGAGAAATCTCTATAGTCCAGCTCCTCGAGCACAAGACCAACGAAGAAATCACCAGGAAAAACAGAACTGGTAGAGGTAAATACTTCAACAAGATTTCCAAAAACATGATTATGAAGGAAGGATTTGAAAACATTGAAAACACGATTTCATTGAGCCATTTGGAGAACCGGATCTTGTGTTGCGAACTCCTTGGAGATTTCAAAGATTTCCATGCCAATTTCGTCACTTATGCCACCAGGTTATGTGAGCTAGGAATGAAGACAAAGTTGTACGAAATCTGTGACCAGCTATTAGGTCCAGGAGAGGACATCAACGAAACCCAAGCAGGGTGGGAACCAAATATTTGTGGGTATGATAAGCACGCATTATTGAGGGAAGTAATTTACGCCTGTTCCAAACACAGAGATGCCCAGCGAGTCCTCATTCATTTCAGTAAAAAGCTTGGGATAGTCGATTCCGACGTTCACATGGAGTCGATAGCCTAATATTTACATTCTATAATAACAATATATACAAATCACAACTTGAACGTGTTTGTGTTGTTCCAGTTGTTTTGCCCCAATTTACCCCCGATTGGGCCCTGTTCGTTGGTAGCAGCAAGCTTATCACCAGCAACGTACGAAACATAGCCTTCTGGTCCACAAACAATGGACAAGCTGGCCCCTTTCTTTGGAATCTTGGAGGTTTCTCTTGCTTGTTCCAAAGCATTTTCGTATCTTGGTCCTCTTTCTGTAATAAAGTCTTCAGCTGGTTCTGTTGTGGTAGTTTCATCTTTAAGAATCAGGAGTCTCAATTTCAATGCATCCTCTTCCGATAAATTAGACTCGGCTTGTTCGAGTCTGAGTGGACTCAAGTACTGGGAGGGAACTGGTTTGGCGAAATCTTTTTTCGATAACACTGTCTTCTTGTCGGAGTCGTAATGGTAGTGGACTTTCACTCTGTCGAGTTTTTCTAAGAAAAAAAGGAATCTCTCGAGTGGTTTGATTTCACCAGGTTTTTGGGCCGAATAGTGCAAGTCTACAAACCCTCTGTAAGGGTTTTTCGATAACAATACTTGAAGAATTGGGGCAATTCCCGTTCCTGCGGCATAAAAGTTGATGTTGTCGAACGGAGGTAATTTGTTTTTACGGTAAAGTTTTTCAAGCCCTGGTTCTGGTTCAACCTTGGATGGTAAATCGCGGAAAATCGGCCGTTCATGGAGCTTTTTGATTGGATGATATGGAAACTTGTACTCCACATTGGGCCCACGTAACTTTAGTTCGTCACCAACCTCCTTACTGGTGATGTATCGCGACACTTCTCCATCACCATACTTTTTGATGTAGAGGCACATAACACCCCCCTTATCGTAATCATCACCGTCATTATTGACGACCCGCAACAACGGCTCCTTTTCTCCCGATCTCGTATACTCGGATTTCATGAAATACAACGGCAATGGCGTGTATGCTCTCACCACCATGATTTGCGGGTGCATCACGTCAACCGACCAAATCTTGTCACCATTCCAGATCGATTTTTGGTCGTAGTGGGCGTAGTAACTGTACTGCCAGTGCTTAAATTTGGGCATGAGCTCGATCAAATAATGGTCGTCGTCGATTTGTTGTTTATGAGTGATGATGAATGGATGGAACAGGTGGGGAGCCAAGAGCTCCTGGCTATCTTCGCCGTCTTCCGGAGGAAACACCCACACCTTGACGGTGTACGCTCCCCAGGCAAACACTATTGCCGTCAATATCTTCGGTATGTACCGCGACCATCTCGATACCACCTTGGGTTTGTTTGTCTTAACGTTGAAATCATCAACGTTGGGCAAGCCAGGGTACTCGTACGACAACCGTTCGTGTGACGCTCTAGGGATGTATGGCTTGTTATTCTTCTTCATAAGATGCTGGACAGCGGAGTTTCCGTCCATTGGTGCTGGGGCAGATGCCGATGTTGTGGAGTTGACTTTGAATGATGAAACTTGGTGAGAGTTGGGTGTAGAAACCTCGTTATTTTCAGGTTTTTCACTGTTTTTGTTGGTTGATTCGAATCTCCGGGCACTCCATTGCCCATAGATGGGTCTGGACACCGCAGGCTGCCGCCACCATAACTTTGTAGCCAACATAAATTTCGAGGTGGAAAGACGAATATATTGATGCGAAAATTCCCAAAATTGTAAACCTCTCATTAATATTCAATCTTGGACAATACTGATTCGCCGCCCATGATCGAATTGATCAAGTCCATCCCGGCCCACAGCGACAAGGCATGGTGCGTGAGTGCCCATGCTACACTTCCACTTCTTGCTACTGCGTCAACAGACAAAACCTCCAATATCTACAAGCTCTCAGCCAAGTATCTGTTCCCGTTGGTAAGTAAGCTACAAGATACCCACAAAAGATCGGTGAGAACCGTGAGTTTTAAGCCGCCGTTGGGAGGAGCTGAGTCTCCTGTTGCGGAATTTTTGGACTTGCCAGCATTGGCCACGGGCTCGTTCGATTCTACCATCTCTATCTGGGGTATTGATGAGCCCATGATTGAAGGAGATGAACAAGAGATTATCGACAACCAGGCGGAGATTTTCTCCGCATCAAACAACGAGTGGAACTTGATGGCATTGATCGAGGGGCACGAGAACGAAATTAAGGCGGTGGAGTGGAATTATACTGGGACTTACCTTGCTTCTTGTTCGAGAGATAAAACGGTGTGGATCTGGGAAACTGATCCCGAGACGTTGGAAGAGTTTGAGTGTATTGCGGTGTTGAACGACCACGAGCACGACGTCAAGAACGTGACGTGGCACCCGTCGTTGAACATTCTTGCCAGTTCGTCGTACGATGACACTATTCGGATCTATGCCCAAGATAGTAGTGATGACGAATGGAATTGTGTTGGGATTTTGAATGGCCACGAGGGCACGGTGTGGTGCTCTCGATTTGAGAACTTGGCTAGTCCCAATGCCAGGGGCGACTTGTTGAGGTTGGTGAGTGTTAGTGATGACTTGACTGCCCGGATTTGGTGTAGTATGCCCCAGAAACAAAACGAAAATTCGAGCGGCATTCCCAGCTCGATAAAGCAGACGGAGGAAATGACATGGGAACTTCAAACTACACTTCCAAAAGCTCACAAATACCCGATTTATTCTGTGGCTTGGTCCAAGAAAACTGGCAAGATCGTCACTGTTGGGTCAGATTCCAAAATCGTCATCTACAAGGAGGTTGACGGGAAATGGGAGATTGAATTGGAAAAAGAACATGCTCATGGTGTTTACGAGATTAATAACGTTATTTGGGCCAATTTGGACGATGGCACGGAGGTGGCCATAACGGCTGGCGACGATGGAAAGGTGAATGTCTGGTCGGTTTGAAACTGGCCCGAGCTCACTATCCTCTAGTGATCTGTACAATGATTGTCTCTACAAGTGTTGTGAGTGGTACAAGTAGTACGCGAACGTCGTCCTCTATCTATAGACTAAATTCCTGTAATATACGCATCCATGATATTGGCCATGCAACTTGAGAGTGTTAGCTATTTAACCACACTTTATCTCTGTCTGTGAGCAATAACCTTAGAAATATCACTTGACCATATTAAATATCCTCTAACCATGCAAAATGGTTGTTGGTTTGAATTCGATGAGTTTTCTGGATGCTGATGAAAGTTCCAATTAAGATGTCTCGCTAATTTCTTTGGTCGTCTGCTTTGTGTACGAATCTGGTAGAATGAACTCATGGTGTAAAATGGAGCATTTCCTTCAATGTGGTTTCTATTACAAGCTTGTGTCCAAATCTAAAATACCACCATAACCAATATAATGAACCCCATGACCCCCAATAAAATTAAAAGACAGCAAAAGTATCGCCCTCCCGAACGTCTCTGGTACCGTTCAGCACGTCTCAACTCGTTGCTGGCATTATGGGCTTCACTAGAGTAGTTCAAGATATTGTTTTCGATGTTGTCGATGGAGAACTGTTGTTCTTGGATTATTGACGACAAATTTTCAAAGATCTCGTTGATCTCGTGGGTGTCTTGATTGATCTTATTAATTTCGAGTTCACGTTGCTGAATTGTCAAAGTTTGCTGTTCGAGTTCTTCGGCATTCAAAGGTTCGTATGAGATCTGGATGCTTTGTTGCTGCTGTTGTTGTGGGGGTGAAGTCGACGTGGTTCCTGCTGGAGACGACACGACGTCGAGGGAAGTATTGGGAAACATCTGGGAGTAGTCACCTTGTAGACGTTTGAAGGTGCTTAGCGAGTCCTTGATGAGGTTGATTTGGATATTCTCCTTTTGCTTCAAGTAGTTGATCAACTCGACATCCTCGTGCTGCGACACCAACTGCTTGATGTGGGAGTTAAGGGCTTTCACCGAATCATTAAGGGTCTTGAACGATTCAGTGGTGGTGTCGAATAATGAAACTATTTTGGAAGATAGAGAGTCGTCGGTGGTGGCAGGGTTGCGGAGCAACTCCTTTATTGACCGGAGATGGGTGGCATTGATGTGGTGAAGTTGGTTATCGATGGAGGTGGAAATGGACTCAAATTCGGGGTAGTCTTGGTAGCGATGAGACTGGTTGCTCACGACGGCCTCAAGATCAGTGTTGAATGACATGTAACAACAGAAAAGTGATGACTGATGAGCCTATAGGTAACAAATCGTGATAAGAAATACAGATCTCAATAAAACTAAAGATCTAAAGTGAAATAGCAAAGATCTCACGTAGCGAAGATGCCGTGTAAAACGAGTATACCGGAAGGAAGAATACACAAAACACAACCGTTGTATGAGTATACGGGACAGTGATAAAAAGTGTAGAAGTGTGTAGAGAACAAACGTGGAATTAAGATGGAGTGGCGCTAACTGAGATTATTTGTTGTCCCCAAAAAAGATGCATTTGATAGTGAGATTCTGCACCGGTTTAAAGTGTTTTACATAAAGTGGCACAACACATTTTGTAATGCTTCGTTGCTTCGTAAAGGTTCAATACTTCATGACTCTATTACTCTATACAATCCTCTATTATCTAAATTTCTTGTTCAGAGATGAACTTCTCGGCATCTAAGGCTGCCATACAACCAGTGCCCGCAGAAGTGATGGCCTGTCTATATTTCTTATCTTGGACATCACCAGCAGCAAACACCCCTGGAACGGAGGTTTCAGTGGACCCTGGGGTGGTGATGACGTAGCCTTGGTCGTCAGTCTTGATTTGATCAGCAATAATCTTAGTGGCTGGAGTGTGACCAATGGCGTAAAATAACCCATTCACTGGTAAAGATGAGGTTTCTTTGGTCTTGTTGTTGTAGATAGTCAAGTTTTGTAACAATTTTCCGTCACCACCAGCTTCTTTGGCCTCGGTGTTCCACAACACTTCCAACTTGTCATTGTTGAAAACACGCTTTTGCATGATTGTGGATGCTCTCAATTGGTCTCTTCTTACCAACAAGTACACTTTGGAAGCGTATTTGGTCAAGAAAACGGCTTCTTCACAGGCAGAATCACCCCCACCAATCACGGCTAATGGCTTGTTTCTGAAAATTGGCACGGCCCCATCACAAACGGCACAAGCAGAAATCCCTTGTTGCCAGTAAGTTTCTTCACCAGGCAAGTGCATTCTCTTGGCCGAGGCCCCGGTGGCCAAAATAATGGCGTCGGTGGTGACTGGCTCGCTGTCTTCGTTCCACTCGGTCCATAACTTGAATGGTCTGGAGCTCAAGTCAACCTTGGAGATGGTTTCGGTGATGATTTCAGTGCCGAATCTCAACGATTGTTCTCTCATTTGGTCCATCAAAGTAGACCCGTTAATACCTTGAGGGAACCCAGGGAAGTTTTCGATTTCGGTGGTGGTGGTCAACTGGCCTCCAGCAGCAATCCCGTTGGCCAACATCCCTTCGTACAACGTTGGTTTGATTTCAGCACGCGCAAGGTAGATGGCCGCGGTGTGGGCTGCTGGACCTGACCCAATAATAGTGACTTGATGATGAACCATTCTTGTAGATATCAAATTAGTAGTTGTGAGTTTGGTATAAATAAATCTCGTGTGAAATTTTATCTTCATAAATTAATAGCTCGCTAAAATCAGAAAGATGGTTTTATTTATATACCTAATCAATTTATAATCAGTGGATTCCAGACTTCACAGGAAAAAAGCCTTACCGTGCATTGACGATTTTTTCCAGAAATTCATGCAAATCATGAGTAATGCGTGGTTGCGGTCACGGTAGCGCCGGTGTAATCCTGACGGTGTTGCTACGTCGAGGTGGTCACGCGCTTACATCGACAAAGTTGGGTCTGGAACTGGAGCTGGAACTGGGTTTAAGATGGTTACCGATTACCGAACCTCGGAAAAGAAATCACGTTTCCATGTGTTGATTATGTGATGAGGTAGGTTGATGATGGGAAGCACTGCTGGTGCAATTCTGCGGCCATGAAATCGATGTGTCAGCATCTCAGTCTAGAGCTGGCGTGGGTCCGTGGGACGAGTTTGTTCGTGCCAAAGTCTAGTTCTGACACGGTGATTAATCTTCACGTTCATACAGTCTTTGTGTATGGTAATGTGACTCCACAAACGATGATCTGACTTATCTAAATCATCTAGTGCCCAGGAAACTAAAGCCGAGATGGCAACTCAGTTCCGGTGGTACTCCACAAACCCTCGGCGATTGACTTTTCCAACACTTTCTTACACTTTGTGGTGAATGAAGTAGGGGGTGCTTGCTCGATGACGTGAAAACTAGCCTGGTTGTTGTCGTATTTGTCGCAGACACTTTTCAACCTCTTTTGGCCAATACCATGCACTGCACCTGTAAATTCTTATTTCGTTCTGCTCTTGCATTTGGTGTGTCCATCTCTGTTCACCACGACTTCTATGGCCGAACTAGCCTCAAGTACCGACTTCATCAACTTCGACCACTATCTTAGTCGCTCCTTTTGTTCATGGTGTTATATTTCCACACTAAATGTAAAATTACCTTCTATCTTTTTGTCTCATCTCATACTGTTTCAAGTCTCTAATCTGGTAAAACCCATTAGATCATTTCTTACCTCCAGCGTCCATCCATCTCAAATCTCACACCTCACTGCTTCGCATCTGTAACAAGCTCATCTAGTCAACCCCACAGAATCATTTCAAGATAAACTCCTTCACGATGGCACTAGTCTGAAACCGGGGATTCAAGAGAATATTGCTCAAGAACCACTGGAGCCCCCGTCTTCTGTGCTCCAACCACTTGTTTGTCATAAATAATCGGTCCAAATTGACATTGTCCTTGCTGGGTAACGGAGGAATGTTCTTAGACTCTGATGGAAACTGCCTTAGTAGTTGTTCACGAAACTGCTCTAGTTCAGAATACCGCTTATACAAAACAATAGATGCATAATCACTGTCGTCCAATATGATTTTGATCGACCACACTACATATGGCTTGCCAACCTGTCCAGAAACCATATGGTGTTCTCCCACCATCACGTTAGTTACGTGGGACAATCGTGATGTCAGAACATCCGCCGTTTCGATGTCGTCGTCGCAGTTGCTCAATTGTATTGGCACAGGCAAGAGCATGTTGAGCTGCGACAACGAGTCCCTGTGCTTACCTGACATGATGTCCTTTCTTGTGTCTTGTGCTGCTTCAATTACGATAATATAGCGATTATGGTGATGCCAGATTATATGTA
Organism: Suzukiozyma manassasensis; assembly: GCA_030569175.1. Taxonomy (NCBI): domain Eukaryota; kingdom Fungi; phylum Ascomycota; class Pichiomycetes; order Serinales; family Debaryomycetaceae; genus Suzukiozyma; species Suzukiozyma manassasensis. Next base: position 234,291 of record JAJMKC010000001.1, on the reverse strand, counting down.
GGTGGGGCGTCTTATGATCACCACAGATAACGAAAATGATGGTGAAGATGACCAATTTGTAACCTAAATAGTCTGCACCAGCAACAGTTTGGTTCTATGCAAACGAAATCGAAACGGTGGGTGGTTTTATTAACGTTGTGGTGATGTCACATTCTTGTACGATGCGAATATCTCCCAGTGCGAGATGTGGCGATGACTCGATTTCTTTGTAACGTACAACAAAATGGATCCACTCAGGGGTAAGTACACGCCGTGGCAAAGGCTTGTTCACAAATGGAAGGCCAGAAGAGATATTCCCTTTAGAAAACAATTCTTTGTCGGGTATGATTTGCATGGTAATACCTACTGGGAGTTCACCATAGACGGGAACATGCAAAGACTTAGACGTAAGCTAGAGCCGTACCAACAACAGCTCTTTGAGGCTGACTACTTTGCAACTGTTCCTCCCCAGTGGCTACAATGGTTACGTCGTACCAGAGATAACGTTCCCACATTGGACGAGTTGGTCCAGGAACAAGCCAGACAGAAGAGAATCAAGCTTCTTGCACAACAAGCTGATGCTAAATGGGAGCAGGAAAAGTTGCGTTTGGAACAAGCACAACACCTCAGGTTACAGACAGAATTGCATAAGGCTGAACAAGATGATGCCATGTACAAAGCATCCCACTCCAACCATACAAACGGTACAAGGGCCGATTCTCAGGTAGATGAACGCACAGAAGCACCACAAGACCCATTTGATCCATGGAAGCAAGCCGATAGTACCAAACACTCCAATCCGATTGAGCAATCGGGTATAAAACCAAGGCAATAATGTCAGGCTTTGTAAACTCCATTACGTTAACTCTATTCAAGTACCAGTCCATGTATATAATTCTACCAAATTGACGTAAGATTGGGTATGTATGAGCTATTTAATCAACATCTATGTTTTCCTCGTGCAAGTCTCTGCTTGCTACAGCCATGGGCTTTGTCATACTGTTCAAGAATGGCGAGAATTTAGGAGACTTCTCCTCCAACTTCAATTCAAACATCCTCACTAGTTTCTCACTGTATTTCTCTAACAATTGATTTTGATTGTTCTGTTGTCCTTCTCTGACTGAGTGGGTTTGCTCCAATGATAGATGTTCCATTCTCGTTTCAATGTCTGTATCTTTGTCCGGTTCAATTAACTTTTGAATTCTTGCAAGTTTCTCCCTGATTGATTGACTGTCTAATTCTGATTTCTGTTCCAACTCCTCTCTCAATAAAGCTTCTACTTTATCTAAATGCTCTAGTATTGTTTGTGACGTATTGGCTGACTTCAGAGCTTCTTCAGATTTTAACAGCGTACGGCCATTGGAACTTGCCATACTTGGTACAACAATTGGTCTGTTTGATTTGGCTGGGAGCAGCGGTGGTTTGAATCCTCCTTTAGTTGGCGATCTCGGCAGTGATGGAACTGATCTAGCTGGCGATGTAGAGGTCTTTTTTTGTGATGGTTGTAGTTTCGTAGGTGATGAGATTGGACTGCTGTTCATCCGTCGTGCCTCCATTCGTTTGAGTGTGGCATTGGTGATTCTTGGTGAAACGGAACCATTTGATTTGTGTCCATTGCTGGTTAGTTTGGGGGAAACTGACCCGCCACTTGGTTCTGGATCTGGAGTCTTGTTTGCTTTTAGTAAAGGGATCTTTGGCATAGAAACTGAAGGGATTATTTTCCGAGTTACATTACAATTGACCGGTTTAATGTCTTCTTTTGGTGCAAGGATTTGCTTTGACTTCAGACTCGATACTTGGTTGTCAACTAAATCCCACTCGATCAAGCACTCATCCATGCTAATTGATATCAACTTGTTGTCTTTAACATTCAATCCTACTATTGAGTCCAGATGACCCCAAGCAACAAAGAGGCATCTTCCAGACTGATAGTTCACTAGACGCAATGATTTGTCTGAACATGCTGCAATTATCATGCCTGAAATTACGATAAAATTCTCCACAAGTAGAGTTTCATTGATCAACTCATCCTTCACTTTAAGCGACCGCTTCAACTCGTAATCGTCAACACCATACACCAAGACAGTCTTGTCATTGGTAGACACAACCAAATCATTACCAACAATCGCAAACGTTACTGGAGTTGCCTTGATGGCCAATAATTTCTCAAGACGAATCGTAACTGTGGTCCCTTCAACTTCTAGTTTATGGACGGAAATGCTTCTGTCAGAAGAGCAAATATAGACTCGTTCATTCAAATATTGCAATCTAAGCAAATTACCATTATGAAGCGGCACTGTTTGTAGAATATCCCAGTTGTCAGAATCGGAAAGTTTGTAGAAGAACTGGATCATTCTATCTCTCGATATACTTGTTATGAACTCTACCCCATTTAGTTCATAATATATCAAATCATTGATTGTTGATGTGTGAGCTTTCGTTTCAAATATCAACTCATGTGAATTATCACTTTTGATGATGTATAGGGACCCGAATTTGTCACCAAGAATAATCAATCGATCACTCTTATCCACTGCAGTCAAACCATTCGCAATCAACTCAGAAGATTCAAAACTGTAGGTCAATATGGTACTTATTGAAGCATCGTTATCATCGACTTGTTTAACAACTCCATCTTTCGAATAAATCAATAATTGACCTGACGAATTGATTTTCAATCCCTGCAATTTCCGTATCAAAGCTGTCTGTATCACATTAGATATTTTATTTTGTTTATCATAAACAACAAATTCCTCTGATTCGTTCAAAACTATTAGGAATTGACTGTTTAAACTCGCTAGCTTCAAAATTGGAGTTCGAATTGTTGAAAGATTGTTGAACATATTATTTAGTCTCCTAGGGCTCAGCACTGCTGCTACTGTAGATGGCTTCAAATCTGCAATTGGCATCGATTCTATCGCTTCTTCACTGCCAAACCAGATTGTCTGTAGTTCATGGTCGATGAGCAAGTTTTCAAACTTGAAAACAGGATTCTCCAAACTAATTAGTTGCAAGCTTTCGTACGTTAGCTTCAAAAGTAATAGCTGATTTAAATCAGTGATTAATAATAGCTCGTCATTGTTCAATACATCTGCCTTGGTGAAGTTTGAATTTATACATGGACCCAAAAGTACATTTTTTCCTTTCAATGCCTTTTGACCATCTTCAAACTTCCAAACCTTGATTAGACGTAACCCCAATGTTATAATGAAGGATTCATGCCAAATTATCTGATTTATGATGGATGAGCACTTATTACTGGAGTATAAACTGATCAAACTAGGTTGTATTTTCCACACTTTGATAAATCCATCATTCACGAGTCCCAAGGAGCATAGAAACTTCAGATCAGGCGAAAACTCTACACTGTTTACTCCAAACGTGTGCTCATAAATTTGACCAATTGGCGTGTCTGACAGGTTTGGAGCAAGCGAGAAGATCAATATCCGGGGATTGTATCCAATTTCGCCAATGGCTAGTAACTTTTTATCGGGAGAAACCGTAATACAGTTGATATTGCGTACTCTATTCTTCAATTTGGAAGGGGAAGAGTCAACGTCACCGAGACTTGATAACTCAGCATCACCGCTATTTCCCGTAACCACGATTGGATTCGCTGTGTAGAATCCAAACGAATCTCGCTGGACTTCCTGTTGTTGTTCGTTCAATTCGGCCATCGCCATGTTCAAGTAGGCATCAGCACTGGAACAAGTATCGGGGTTTCCCACATTGGAATTGGCACAGAAGAACCGCTGACCTTCAATCTCGTTCGTTGATGATACCTCTGCCACGACAACTCCGCCACTAGCAGTATAGGCAACCAAGTTATCTCGAACACAAACTTGGTTTGGCGACTTCACAGAAGTGCCGATAACTTTGTCAATTACCAACAGGTTAAAGTGGTGCTTTGACGGCTCTACATCGTTCATGATAGACTTGTAACGTTACTTGTCTATCTTGACCTCGTCACGTAGGTTATGGCACGATTTGAGCAACTCGAAAGATGAAGATTAATATTCACAACATTGGACCTGTATTTTATTTCTATATAATATATTATGTATTATTGAAGCTGTTCTTCAACACCCCAAAAACCAACGATTTATGACGCAAGAGATCAGTCTCTCGATAGAAGAGACAAACAAGCTACGCGTTAGTATTGGACTACCGCCAATTCCCGTGGAAAATGCTGCAAAATCAGAGGAAATACCGCCTCCTGCTTTACCTCATCTCCCACCCACAAATGAGATTTCGGTACAAGAAACCAACAAACTACGCAAATCGTTGGGTTTGCCTCTCATTCCAGAAGAGGTGAACGAGCAAGCTTCGCAACTTGCAAAGGAAATTTCAAATTTCGAGAAATACCACGAAATGGGCCAGTCAGCACACAGAGAAGAAGGGCTAAAACGACGGCTTGAGGCGTCCAGACGGAACGGTCATAGGACAAAATTGGCAAAAGTCAACGTAATATATGATGATCCAGTTGACACCGATGATTGGCTTGCAAGTTTGGGCAAATCAAAACCTAAGAAGTCGATCATTAAAACCGTGAAGCCAGAGGTTGGAGCAAATTTCGAAACAAAAATTGGCCACGGCTTGAAGGAGCTTTCCAATTTGAAAGATAACGACGTTTTGACATTGGAGGACACGGGGGTCCTTGACGATGACGAAGATGATAAGTTGACCAACGATGAGCTCAAGCAGAATATGAAACTAAAGAACGATCTACTAGAGAAAAAGAAAGCCGACAGCATCAAGTTCAATGGTCGAAGCTATCGAAATTTTGATGAAGAAGACGAATTGCCAGAGTTTCCTGAAAAAGAAGTGGTGATGACTGGTACAATAAACCTTCCAATCCAAACAGAAAAACGGACCGATCCGGGGAAAATCAATCTAGATCAAATATTTGCTGAAGTACCGACGTCGGTACCACACGATTATGCTGCTCCCACGAAAATGAAGAAGATCAAAAAGATCAAGAAGAAGGACAAACTGTCGTCTAGTGGCCGTCAAGCATTCCTAAATAATGAAGTGCCGGTATTCCAAAAGTTTGACGATAATATACAAGATGAAGAAGATGAGTTGCAGAATGTGCTATCAATGAAGCGAAGGATTAAGCAGAAAATCACTCGTAAGCACCTCACCGATGAAGAAATTGCAAACGAAATCAAGCTGTACAAGCGTTGGGATGTTACCAACGACATCGAATCAGCATCCTATGTGGCACTGGGGCTTGTTGTTGACGACACCAGTGATTTTCTTAACTCGCTTGAAAACTCGAAACCTACAGCAGAAGATCGGCAAGCGGAGGAACCACAAAATGATGATGATATTGACGAATCTAAGGTGGTTGCAAATGGATCCACGGAGTCAGAAGCTCGGCCACTGGCTGAAACAGCAGAGTCTCCTAAACCTTCAGATGGTACCATTGCTCCCGTAGCACAAGACGAAGCAAAACCCAAGTTTGCTAATCTTTCCCTGACGCTTGCTTATTTACAATCGCAGAACATTATAGAGAAGACAACTGAAGAGCAAAGAAGGGCCAATAGAGTACGACAACAAGCAGCGAAGGAGGCTGAACTATTCAAAATCAACGTCGAAATCGAAGAACGGATTCTTCGTCAAGAACTACAGGACGATAAGGAGTACATGAATAAGCCCAAAGTCGACCGTGGTGCCATCTTTGACCAGCTACTCGAAAACAGGTTACGAGAAAAAGGAATCGTCAGCACTACTGAGACCAAAACCAGAAACAGGCGTCGCCAGCAAAGTACGACTGAGAATAGCGTCTCTCCCCTTACAGGGTACAATCCTCAGGTTAAGCTCAAGTATCACGATGACCAGGGAAACTCTCTTTCAACAAAACAGGCATTCAAGTATTTGTCGCACAAGTTCCATGGTAACACTTCACGTACGCAACCTGAAAAGAAGGTGGAAAAGACTACTGAAGAGAAGATCATATGAATCACGCCATAGCCATTCAGTGTACAAGTTGCTTGACACGGTTGTAGCCAGTCTTGGAACTAAAGGGTAGTCTTTTTCGGCGCTACCATGTTGTACCCTAATGGAATCTTGGATTGTTGGTGAGTGTGCGCTTTTGGGCGAAGAGTGGAGAGATCTGGATAGATGAGGCGGGATGGTGTAGCGAGACGGTAGCCAATGAAAAATGTGGAGGGCGTAGCTGGGGAAAATTGCAGTTGCAAGAAATATTTAGCGATATGCATGATTTACGACAAATGAAAAGTGTTTCCAACAACGACGAGTAAGCTACCGCAAAAGCACAGGCATGATCAGCTCATCACTTGTGAGCGATCTGCCAAAGCAACCATACGTTTCCTGAGCCAATAAATTAGTCAGGGCAGTAAATATGGTGTATGGTGGTAGTTGAGCAAATGTCACTGAACCAGCATGCATTGCATGAGACAGTTAACAAAGATAATACTGTAGTTGTCGTAAATAGTAACAAAGTGTTTGTCCACACGACATCATTCCACATTGCCTGGTGCGATTACGCTAATTCTACTGGGGATTTTAGCACGGTGCTGGGGGTAGCGCTAAACCTATATCCGAATTGGAGGGGCATCGGGGCCATCGGTAAATTCACTGATGAAAAAGATAATTTTGATAAAAAACTGGTATATAGATAACCCAGGTTTAAGCGAACTAGTACTACTTGGTGAAATACAGTGACAACTGGGCGGTGGACATGGCGACAATAGCGACGATATCAGTCAAAGGCATGACGTGTGCGTCATGCTCTGGTTCCATTACCACGGCAGTTTCAGGGCACAAAGGCATCAAAAGTGTTTCTGTGAGCTTAATTACTGAGGAGGCAAAAGTCGAATATGACGACGATGTGACAAGTATAGACGATATATGCGATATAATTGAAGGGTGTGGGTTTGATGCTACGCTAATTTCAAAACAACCTGTTAAATCAGACTTTACCACGGCTATTTCTATTCTGGGTATGACTTGTGGTTCATGCTCTAGCACGGTAGTCCAGACATTGGAAGCCCATTCTGGCATCAGCACCGCATCTGTTTCGCTTCTAACTGAGTCTGGATTGGTGACGCATGACTCTCTGGTTTCCGAGGAAGATATTGTCACCATGGTAGAAGATTGTGGATTTGAATGTAAGGCGATCAAGTCGGAAAGTTCGCCAGACTCTACTTCAAAAAGCGTCTTTTCCGTTCAAGGAATGACCTGCGGCTCGTGTTCGAGCTCTATTACGGCAGCATTGAAGGAAAACCCCAATGTTTCCCATGTTTCTGTGAGTCTAGTCACAGAGGAGGCACTTGTGTGTCACAACAACGCCATCACCATCGAACAACTAGCACAAATTATTGAGGACTGTGGCTTCACGGCAAAGTTCTTGAAATCTGATGATGTTGACGACGTGGCAGACGAAATTAGCTTGCAAATATTCGGCATAAACGAAACGACAGACTTGGTGAATTTACAACACAATATTGAATCGTTCCTTAATGACATTCCTGGAGTGATAGACTTTGTCTTATCTTTCAAAAATCTACAGAATAATACCCAATTTATGACAAACCCAAATTCTCAAGATATCCAAGCCATGAGATCTAATGACGACGACGCAGATATCCTCGTGGACGAAGTGTTAGTGACGTTCAACACCTCGATGGTGGGAAGAAGACAGCTTGTAGACGGTTTGAACAGCATTGATCCTCAATTCCAGTTCTTTATTTTGAATTCAGTAGACCATGCTTCTGCTACTCAGCTCAAGGCATTATCCAGAGTAAAAGATATTCAGTATTGGAGACTGAACTTCATCAAAGCACTAATTCTAGGGTTACCGGTCATTGTGCTAAGTCACATGCAAACAGTGCCGATGTTTAACGATTGGACGTTGTTCCGGGGTCTATATGTGGTTTCATTGATTCAATTCATCATTTCAACATATGTTGAATTTGTATTGGGATGGTCGTTTGTGAAGAAGTTCGTTACATTTGTCACGAACAAGGCTGCCAGTGCCACCATGGACGTTTTGGTGTGTATTTCCACAATGGTGTCATACATGTACTCGGTATTGACAATGTTGGTTTGTATCTGGAATGGCAAAAGTGAACATCCTCCAAAATTACTATTTGACACTGCTTGCATGTTGATTATCTTCATTTCCTTTGGTAAATGGCTTGAAAACAAAGCCAAAGGCTCGACATCGACGGCATTGTCGAAATTGGTGTCGTTGACTCCAACCAATTGTACTATTGTGACTGATGTTAATGAGTACGACTCCTTCCTCAAGAAGCAAAAGGGGGGATCCAATAAAGATGTGGTTTTGCCAGACTTTCCTACAAGAGCCATAACCATAGATTTGATTCAAACCAATGACATTGCTATTGTTTTACCTGGTGCTAAGATTCCAGCAGATGGTGAGATAGTCTACGGGGAATCTGAAATTGATGAGTCTTTAATTACAGGAGAGTCATTGCCCGTATATAAAACAAGGGGTGATGAAGTGATTGGGGGTTCAATGAATGGGCCAGAATTGATTCATATTAAAGTCTTGAGATCGGGTAAGAAATCCCAATTGCAACAAATTATCAATTTAGTAAAGGAGTCACAAATTAAGAACGCTCCCGTGCAAAGATTTGCTGATATGGTGGCAGCAAAATTCGTTCCTGGAGTCCTCATCTTGGCATCCAGCACCTTCATTTTGTGGACGATTGTGTGTTCCTTCATTCATAAGGATAAGTTACCCATGGCATTCAATACTGATGAAAACGGGAGATACTTTGTTTGCTTGAAAATCGCTATTTCCGTGGTTGTAGTTGCCTGTCCTTGTGCTCTAGGGTTAGCTGCACCAACAGCAGTGATGGTTGGAACTGGAGTTGGAGCAAACCATGGTGTTTTAATCAAAGGTGGTGACATCTTTGAAAGAACAAATTCCGTGAACATTATACTTTTCGATAAAACGGGAACTTTGACAACAGGAAACATGCAATTGGTAAAATGGAGAAAGTTTGGGGAAATGGTAGGTCATGACGAATGGTGGGATATTGTTGGTACTGTTGAGTCCAACTCTGAACACCCAATCGGTAAGGCCATAGTCAGAGACGCCAAAGATAAATTAGGATTGACATTTGAAGGGGACACCTTCAAATCTTCCATGACCGATTTCAAGGTTGTGGTTGGTATGGGAGTTAAAGCTACGGTACAATTATCTTCTGGTGCTAATTATGATGTGTTCATTGGAAACGAAAGAATGTTGAAAGAAAACGTCAAAGAAGAAAAAGTGGCTGAACTTCTCGAGGAGTCGCAGAATTCTGTAAATACAATGGCCCATGTTTTGATCGATGGACACTATGCTGGATTTATGGAGTTTACTGATCAGCTTAAAGACAATGCTAAAGAAGTCTTGTATTATTTACGTCATGTTGAACAGTATCAAGTTGGGCTTGTCACTGGGGACAACCATAAAGCTGCAAAGAAAATAGGGGTCGAATTAGGAATTCCATCAAGCAATATTTTCAGCGAGGTATCTCCTATTCACAAGGACCAGGTGATTGTCGATGTTAAGAATCGATTCGGAGGTGCTGGCAATGTGGGGGTTGCGTTTGTGGGTGATGGTATTAACGACGCACCAGCATTGGCAAAGGCTGACATTGGCATGGCGATAAGTTCAGGAACTGATATTGCAATGGAATCAGCTGATATCGTTCTTCTCGGAAACAAGCAAGGTAGCAGTGACTTGATGGGAGTAATCAACGCATTACGGATATCCAACTCAACATTTAACAGAATAAAGTGGAACTTTTTATGGGCAGCCTGTTATAATATTTTGATGTTACCATTTGCAATGGGGGTGTTTTTGCCATTAAACTTGATGTTGCCCCCGGTTGCAGCTGGAGCAGCTATGATGTTGAGTTCTGTTAGTGTTGTGCTTAACTCATTGTTGTTGAAGATGTACACAGTTCCAGTACTTGACCATGTATCGACATTTGATCTTGAAGATAAGATCGCTAGTCATGAAATGCTCAATTTACAAACGGGAACATTGGAGGAGTTCAATCGGGTTAAACGGAACAAAACCTTCAAACTGGAAATCAAGCATATTTTCACCAGAAATAGAAAGATTCGTTCTGATTATGGGTATGAATTGGTTGCCAACTAAGTGGAGTATTATGGTTAGGCGACTTAGATTCACGTTTTAGTGATACTGGCAAAAAAATAAGACATTGTTCTTTCTTGAAACTGAAGGAATATATTACAGACTCTGCAACTAAAGCTTCCATGAATCATAGTATCTTGGGTGATTTCGATCAGTTAAAAGGACAGAGAAGGTAAGGAGTATTGCTTGAAAACAAATTGACTTATTTGAAGCAATGAAGTTTCTGATCGCAATTTGTATGGCTGTCCATGTGTTGAGTATTCTTGGAAACAGCAATTTCAATGATGAACCAGAGCAGTTGAGTGCAAGAGGGATCATGAGTTTCCTCGATAAAAACATAGAGAATTTGCAGGCAGTAAAGGTGTTGAATGAGATTTTGGAAGACATTGCTAAACTTCAAGTTGCCAATTTGAAGGGCGGGAGTGTTTTTGATGTTTCCAAACGTGGAGATACTGTTGAAAAGCTTTTGACCAAGGTATTTGTTTCGTTGAGGAAGTCTGGCTTGTTGCTTCCAATAATTAGGATGACTTTAACAGAATACAAAACCAGAGAAGCTACTGAGAAGTTGCTTATTGAGTTGCTCAAGGCTGATGTTATTCCTTATGAAGAGATATTTGAGGCGATTAATGAATCAGGACTTGCTTTGCTGATAACTGAGTTTGCTCTTTCTGACGAAGGCAGTAGAGAAGGTTTGGGCGAGTTGATTTTGCAGATTTTACCTGTTTTACTTAAGAGTAATCATATTGATTCGCATGCGGTAATTGAAATGGCAACTGCAGCTCAAATTGAACTGGTTCCTGATGCTACAGTAGTTAATATTTTATAATGCATTGAATAAACAGAATGAAGAAAAATGTAGCAAATCGCAATATCGGTATCTGCGAAATGTATATTGTTTATGTACCTTTAGCTAAAGAGCATCAGGCTTTGTATATCGGTAGTCTCTCGTAGGTAATTACGTGAACTCTGGTTTTTCAACTTCCGGCCACTATTGAGGACAGGTAAAAAAGCACTCCATTTTCGAGCAATTTAGTATATCTTGTTCAGCCCTAGAGGGAAAAAAGAGCTCCTAGTATCAATGCTGAAATTCCAGCAATATGGAGAGCATTCGAGTTGGCAGCTCCCGCAAGAACAACAGATTGATATGGTGTTGATGTGGAATTAAGAGAAGTGAAACTTCCACAAGAGGTGACTGTAGAGACGTTTGACAACGTCAAAGTATCAGTAACCGTAGCTGATGACACCACAGCGGTAAACAAAACAATAGTCAAGAACTTCATAACACAAATAGGTCTTATTTCAAAAACTTTGCAATGATAAATCCCATTTGTAATTTATATGGCTGCAAAAATATCCACGTGCGACACAAAGCAACAAGCTGCAGAAAAAGTTGAAACGAAGTAAATTTTCGGAGTAAAAAGGGACAAGTTTAGGGGGCATGAAAAAAAAACTGAACAAAGTCTTCCTTTTCAAACCATTTCGTTATGCCGACGTACCGATAAGTAGCTTGTTTGTTTGCTTTGTTGAACAACCTTGTGCTACAACGGTTTTTTGTTTCTGCAGTACACTAAACTGCAAAAGAAATTTACGAGAAAATATGTCTTGATACTCAAATGGTTGCAAAAGCGCAACAAGTATTCTGAGAGTCAAGAGTCAAAAGGAAATATGTAGTTGAAGTTGCTCACACAAGCCTGATGCGGTAATTTTGGATTGCATGACTGAATAAGCAAGGTTGCTTTGGTGCTTGTGCATGGACCTGCTTCGGCTTAACATTCGTACTTTCCAAAATATACTACGAGCAGATGCATGGGAAAGGACAAATAAATAGAGTATCCAGAATAAACAGCAAGTATCGAAATCGAAAAGACGTGGAGAAATAATGACTTTTGGTTAACTGGACTTTTTTCACAGTGGGAAACACTGCAGCTACAGGTCAGGTAGTATGATTAACTGATATATTTCTAAACACTGCGGGTATAGGAATAACTAAGTACTAAAAGTGCGCTAAAGGCGGTGGATTAACTTATAAAGCTAATAAAGCACCAGCAGCTAAAGCAGCAGCACCAGCAATTTGGACTCTGTTACCAGAGGCTTCGAAAGAGGTAACTACTGGAGCAGTACCGTTCTTAGAAGCGGAAGAGTGAGCTGGACAGTTAGTAACTTCTGGGCCACAAGAGGTGATAGTGGCGACAGTAGTCAAAGTATCAGTTTCAGTGACGTTGGCGGCGATGGCAACAGCGGCGAATAAAGCAAGAGTGGAGAATTGCATATTTAACGAAGGACAAAAGTTGGTGAAGAAGAAAGGAAAAAACTTTCCCAAACCTTAAGCGATCATTGTCCAATATATATAGTCAAAATTTGCAATATTTTTTTTAATCTGTTGTTTACATTTCTACTGCAAAGCTGTAAACTCGTTAATATTTTCTTGCAGTGTGTTTGCATCTCCACCATTTATTCCTGTATTTGCGCAGACCGACGCCTTTGACGGCTTTTTCCATCGGTTTTCGTTATCATTGACGGAATATTTTTGCCACAAACAAATTTGCCATTCCGCTTTAGGTAGGATTCCTGCCGTATTAGTCCACGGCGGAAGAGGCATTTACCACGACGGCACCATCCATATTAACTTCCAAAAGTTTCTTCTTACCAACTTCCCCGACATCGTTTGTTGCTAAAACAACCCTCATTTCTCTCAGCGTGTTGTTGGGCTAGTCAGGTAGATTCAGCCAGCACCATGGTAGTGGCTGTGATGACACTGTAAAATGGTTAAAATAGTTGCATGTAGGGTCCACGGTCTGATATATGCATGCAAGTGCGTACATGTCAGCACGATGTTGTTTTGATTTTAGTTATCTAAATTTAATCTAGCGCATTATCGTGTTGTAGCTCTGAAGCGAGATAACAAAACATGGCTTCTGTAGCATGCGTCCATTGTGTTGCTACGGAAATCTTCACCACCTTGATGGCCCCATTGCAATATTTTAAAATTGTGCTTCATAAAAATTTCCTCGTAAAACTCGTCCGAGCCAGCTATGAGGTACATGGGTAAAACCATGGTTTGCATTTGCTAAACCTCGCGAAGATTTAAAGTGCATCCGTGCTCATGGTACGACGATTACTTTGACACGAATTTTTTGTAACAAGTTAAGTAGTTTCGGGCTCTAGTGAAAACAAAAAAAATTGTCCAGTAGCATTAGCAATGCCTTGTTGTTAGTAGAAAAACATTTTCCCAAACGGTTTTCAGGCAACACCAAAACAAAGTTCATTGATTTGATAGGCACCATATCTTTTCGCAATTGTAGTACTTTTTTCGCAGATATTTTGTGATTTTAGTGGAAAAGTAGTTACATCTCCGTTTACGAATTTATTTTTACAGAGCCAATCCAATTGTAGCGTTCAAGTGAGGATATGCCAATTATATTGGTAACCTGTTGATTGTTTTGTACTCGTAACCTGTCGATCATCTTCGACAAACACTTTGCTACAATGTAATTTATTCCTGCAATCCTAAAGTTTGATGTGTTCCATTACCGGGGTTCGAAACGACACACCAAAAACTCACGCAAGTTGTGGTCTTGCTAGCTGCAAAATGTAACCGACTTACATCTACAAGATTTATCTCTGCCACTACCGAGTGCTACACCCAGAAACGATCGCAATTTTTCAGACGTTTTTGACTAGTATTCTTTACCTGGGATCGCATACAATTTAGCGAGTTGTAGAGAAACAATATACTCTTGTGCCAATGCCAAGCTAAATAGTTGCTTGAGATAATACTAATTGCGGACTTGTTGGGCTAGTAGAGAAAAAGCCCATCTTGTGTACCAGTGACCAATGCCAGAGTTGTAAATGCCAATAAAGAAGTTATGATAACATCATGATCGACAAAACGGTACGGAATTACACGGACATATATGAGGATGATAGACAAACTATTTTGTGAGCTAGCGGTAGACTCAACGGCAGAAGTGATTGCCATATCTGTAGTTTCCCCAATTGTTGTTGGCTTAGGGACAATGGGGGTGACACATCGGCCTAGAAAAAAAAGGTTAGCGCGGGAACTTTTGATTTCGGTCAGATGATCCCCTTAATTCCACGTCGAGACAATTGTTCGTATATTTTGATTCCCCATGTGGAAAATTTTGATTTTGATCTATCGTTGTTACTACATTAATCATATACTGCTATCAATACTACGTTTGCATCACAACAGTCTGTAGACATTAATGAGTCAACCAAGCCAGCCCACCGGTGAAAACCACCCCGAGCCTCCCGAACCTCACTCCCCTGCCGACCCTCACGAACCTACTCCTGGTGGAGGCGGTGCTGCAAGTGGTGATACCGCCGGCAGCAAACCAACATCAAGAAAACCTTCCATCATATCCAAATCGTCGCAGATTGTACCTCCGATCATCAACAATAGAGCAAATTTGTCTTGCCAGGTGCAAGCGATGCAAACCCACGAAATGGTCCCTCTTCCTTCGAATTTACAAGCGTCAATCCCCTTACTGAAAACGAATCCCTCGGTCAAATTTGACGATGACGGTGCCCAGGAGAGATCAAGACGGTTCACTATATCGTCCCAACCAAGCGCAATCAACTTGGCTGGCCAGCCTCAACCCCAGCCCCAACAACAAATACATCACCCCGGAGTGCTGAGAAATGCAAGTTTATTGAAATCCTCCAAGGATTCCGCTGATGGATTATCGTTTCTTCCAAGTATCCAGACGAAAACCCAATCCAACGTTTCATCAGCAAACTCATCGAGAGTTCAATCTCCAGATATGGTTTCCCCAAGGTCGAACATTTATTCATTCGATGCCAAACAGAAACGGATGAAATCACCTACTCCACCACCAGCTGCAGAAGAACAATCACCTCATCAAGTAGTAACCCCGGCCCAACTTCCATTTTCGCTGAACGAATCTTCAAGAAGAAATTCAAAGACTGATCCCATCAATATATCGAGAAAAAATTCCGCAAAAAAACCGAAGAAAATACTCGTAGCCTCGCCAGTTGGCCCTCCAGTACCATTTCAACAATTCCTCACGTTTGAAGACGATGGTAAATTTCACATCTTGTTAGCATGTACTGGTAGTGTTGCTACAATTAAAGTGCCCATGATTATTGATAAATTGTTCCAAATCTACGGTACCAACAAAATTTCCATTCAGCTAGTTGTTACAAAGGCAGCTTCACATTTTCTTAAAGGATCTAAAATTCACAACGATGTCAAGATTTGGCGTGACGAAGATGAATGGGCCAACTACGAGTACTCCACTACGAAAACCACTGCATGTAAAAAACCTAAAAACCCGTTCGATAAGATGATTTTGCACAACGAATTGAGAAGATGGGCCGATATCATGCTTATTTCTCCATTATCTGCAAACACCCTAGCCAAAATTGCTAGTGGGATTTCAGATAACTTGTTAACCAACATCATTAGAGCGTGGGGACCACAACAATCGAATATCAAAAAACCCATTTTAGCTGCCCCCGCAATGAACACATTCATGTACACACATCCAATTACTGCAAAGCAATTGGCGATTTTGAGCTCGCCAGATTGGTTTGGTATTGAAATCTTGAAACCAGTGGAGAAAGTGTTGGTTTGTGGGGACATTGGGATGGGTGGAATGAGAGAATGGTCAGACATTGTTGATATATTAAGAAGAAGAATCAGCGGTCTCAAAGCTGAGAGAGCCAAATTAGACGGCGATGGCGATATTGAAGAAGCTGAGGAAGAGCATGATGATGAAGAAAATCAGGAAGATGGTGACGAAGGAGAAAACGACGACGACGAAGAAGAAGAAGATGATGACGATGATGACGATGATGAAGACGATGGAGAAGAAAACGAAGAGCAACTTGGCGCTAAGGATTTAGGAGAGGAAGATAACAACGAGAACTATAATGACAAAGCTCACAAGCAGAAGTCAAACGGCGGCCAAAATGACACGGAAGACGACTTGATATTCGAGCTTACGGACCAAGATTGTGAAGATGGAAAGCAGATCGAGCACAAGTTGCCCATACCCAAAGAGACGCAAAACATAATATGAGAGCCTGTGGCCGAATTAATTATTGTACTGTATTATTGTATCTAGTAATGCAACCTCACTTTTGAATCGCTCAGACCCAAAACTGAAACACATATTTTATGCGGAGAGTTATAAACAATTGTCATTAGTCCATGTAATCAACAAAGTCTGACAGTAAAGTTAAGTTGTTCTTCACCACGAGATCTGCAATCAAATCCAATTGTATTTGATTGTGATGGACGACAAATTCGGTCAAATCACGGCCAGTCGCTAGATAATCAAGCAACGTTCTTTGGTTTTTTAATTGATGAATGATTGTGAGATTATAAAGTAAACTATCGACCAAGTCGTCGATCTTATTATGTGTAGTGGGTAAGCTCAATGAAGAAAGAAGATGCGATTTGGTGACTGGAGTCGACATTGTTAAGCTTAACTTATCAAATTTGACAAGTTTCGACGACGACAACCATGAAAGTACTAGCATATTTCTAAACTGCTTCGAGTTTTTTGCCAATTTGATTGAGTTCTTACAGATGAAGCGATTGATCCAAAAACTGATCATCTGGGCCGAGGTCATAGGAACAGCCAAAGAATTTAATCGGTAAAAATGATTGTAAATCAAATTTTCAAGAGTGTAGTTCTTGAGAATTGTCGGTAGAGTCACTTGGTTGTTATTTGACTTGGTTCGTTGTGTTTCCAACACGGTGATGTCTGGCGACGTATCTGACAACCTGCACGCGATCCTGGTCGCAATATAATTTTGGTAGCTCTTTTCTTCCTGCAAAGGAGAATAGTTCAACAGGGTATAGCTGGAACCAAATGTTTCATCAAGGTTTAGTTTGTTCCAAGTCACGATAGTGATGGGGTCGTTGGTGGTAAGGTTGACTCGATTTTGACAGTATGCGAAGTTCTTATAACCGATATCAACAGAAAGCACTGACAAATCTGTGACGTTGTGATGTTTCTCTATGTGTTTATACAACCCCAAACCCGCTATTATGGATTCGATTCGGTGACGCTTGTTTGTACCGCTGGCAAACCCGCACAAAAGACCAATTTGATTGAGGGTAGAAACCTTGCATTTTGAGAGAACCGCATTCATCACGTCCACCCTCTTCCCTCATCTGTCGCCAATTGACGCGGTGTAAATGTGTTTTGATTCAATTGAAGGTAGATCAGAAACAGGTTACACATGGTAGCGCCGAACAACTTCGACAAAGATTGACAACGATGGAAAGTTTTTACGATTTGGACGAGTATTACGAAAATTGCAGGATACGTGATGGTTGGTGGCAAATTGGTTTTAGTTTTTGGTAATGAGGGCAATAGTTTCATCTCAATAGCGTGTTCAGCATGTGTTTACGGGCCCCAGGATCCAACCACTTAGATCATGAACATCAGACGGCGCACAAACAATAGAGTACAATCACGAGGCGGTGACTCCAATGTGTACCGCACTTCAAACGGGCTTACTGACCACATTGATTGTAAGGTGATGAGAGCGATGTGATTGCGTGGTGCATGTCGAAGCTGCAGGTTGCAACACTCCATGCGTCAGAAGACACAAGACCTAATACTTAAATTGGGAAATCTTTGAGTTGTTTGAGCCGAATCACCACCATTGTCACTGTTGTGGCAGTGTACGTTGGCATTCTCAGATTATCTAAGCAATGCTTCATGGAGGTAAGCACGGCCCCGAGGTTTTTCTACAGTTATAGTTGTTTGTTCACTTGCAAATGTAGTTTTGTCATGTGTATCGGGACAAGACATTAAGGTGATTTGCAGACTATGGGGCGCGGTTTGGAGCAAAATTTAAGTTGTGTTTAGAGAAGGCACGAGAGTGAGAACGTATGTGGAGACATGTAGTTTGAGTTCTTTCAGTAGAATATCCTTGGGGAGTAGTTTCAAACAAGTTTACTGTAGACACGCAGAGCAAATCGTAAATCTGCAATGCAGCAATTTTATGTCAGAACAGGGTACTCTAATGAACTACCGGGAAACACAGTAGAGGACAAAGCCAAACTAGCATGACAGCTCTCCCGATGATTCACGCGTAGACAAGTTGTGATTTGGTCATGGTTATATTGTTCTCGTAAAGAAATTCTAGAAGAGTAATAATTCCCCCTAATTACTCATAAAAATGCCCTCATCAGAGTGCAGTAGTACCGTAACTCATCACAAAAGGGAATAATGGTGAGTCCAGGCCAATCTAGTGAGTTTTTTAGATCCCATTGGAAAGGTGTAGCGTAATGCATTATTGAGTAACGAGTTTGGCCATAAGCGAAAATGACGGAAGAATGTTATGGGCTTGGTCTCAAGGAGAGTGGGGGGCCGAGGGATACACGAATCGTATATGGCACAACACTGGCGTTTAGTGGTACCTTAAAATGTTGAGACACAATCGGCCAAGCATTAACCGCCAAAAATACTTCTCCCTTGGTGACTGGGCCGGCCCACATTGACTATGTCTATGCACCCGCCTTTAAGGAGCTTTTCGGGCGAAATTGCTTTGCCCTGGTGATTTTTGTCCGCTAGAAAAATTTCCCGACGGTAGCGCCACTGGGCAATTTCACAGGCCCGCCCGACCCGTGAAGATGAAATTGGTGTTTGAAACGAATGCAGGGTAGACAGAAGTTGGATGAAGTACTTGCAGGATAATGTGGCCCCTGTAGCCTTTAGTTGCTGGTTTGGTAGGTTTTCTTTATTTAGCAACTACAGCAGATGCGGTTCTCAGTGCCACAAAAAGTCCGCATGCACAATTTTAGCTTGAAAAATGAAGTCGCGCATAGCAAGTCACCACATTAGTTCCGGTATGAATAACTCCAAATTGGCGATGGCGATTGTATGGGATTACGCCACGAACCAATCTGCAGGAACAATTCTATATGATGGAGACGTGGTTTACAATTTCGCGGGCAATCCTGCAGCGAACGACATTTCTCCTTCCTCTGTTAGCTACATAATATTTATGTTGCGTTATACGAACAAATACTACATTGCTGATGAATGGAGTGCAGGTTCCGGCACAGGGGTCGAGTATAAGTATAGAGGAAGAATGTAACGTGATTTGGTCATGGAGAAGTTAATTAAAGTTGTGTGCCTTGAACTTGTAAAAAACTAGAAAACAATAACTGTAGAGCCACTTAGTGGTCACACGCTTCCTGTAAGAAGTATCAAGTATGATCGTTTAATGTGATTGCCGTTAGTGGTGGAACATTGCTGCAAGATAGCAAGTCACGGGCGGGCAAAAATAAATGCATATGATTTAACCGAATTAGGAAACATTCGTTCCTGATTTCGATGATGGCAAGGAGAAATTCCGTATTCAATAGGCAAAAATTCGAGGCAAATGCCGCACACTTCAAAAATAGCGCGACGAATAATGGTCAGAGATGGTTTTAGAAAGTGCCAGGGTGATGTATGGATAAGGACCACTCTTTAGGGACAGCCATACCCGCGAGTAGTGAGGTTCCTGTGGCCGCGCTAGATGAAATGGCTATTTTTGGAGTTCTCCTGATTTGCTTATCTCCACGTGCCGAGTAACTCCTGTAGTTTCTTTTTTTATGCAACCTTTCGTGCGCGTTTTCCTGAGGCTGTGGAAACCTCGACTATATAAGAGATTGAAATCCACTCAAAAATTTTTAAAAGTAATCATATCAATCGTTTAACAATGCAATTCAAGACTATTATCATTGCTTTATCTGCTGTTTCTGCCGTTTCTGCTGCTAACAAATCTAACTCAACCTCCTCAACTGCTGGTGCCGCTCAACCTGTCGGTGTCGCTGGTGCCGTCGGTGTCGTTGCTGCTGCTGGTGTTGCTTTATTATTATAATTCTAACTGGTTTAAAAGTGTTTGTAATATACAGTAATTAATTAACTAATATATGTAATCTGAGGAAACATTTTACTTGACTGTAGATGAAGTAGTATTTAGTTGGGTTTGTATTGATCTTCTTTTCCGCTTGAAGCTATAGGGATGGGATTATCTGAGCAACAGCATTACTGCCATGCTGAGCATGTACTACTCATCCATATGCTAGGTTAAAAATTGTTCTACTGCAACCTATCTCTTCGAACTAAGGCAACTAGTTTCCTTTCGTGCTACAGATAAATCCGTTCTAGTGCACCAAACATTGCACATGGGGCTATAAAACCGACCAAGTAATGAACACCAAAGGCTTCGAATACTTTACATTTGCCTACAGACTTGCTCATTACACTTCTCTTTCCAAGGTTTGAGTTGGGTAAGTTTTGATTCGATAAGGAATTAATGCATTTCCATATTGTCAAAAGGGGTATTATTATCCACGCACTGTGCAAAATCTCTATGTATACTAGGAAATCATGGTCTTTTTGCTGGCACTACGTAATGATTAGGACCATTTGACAGGTTGTGTCACCTCATATTGAATACAACTAACCTCCTGGACAACACGGGTGATTTAAAATAAGTAAACTCATTTAGATGATAGCAACATTTGGTTAAGTCAATACTTTATGAAAATTGGCTACCTCGTCGGTGCCAATATTGGTGCTTTCGATGACTCTTCCTAAAGCCGGTTGTTTTAGCACCGAGGAAAGTACATGTTTTCATATGATAAATTGTATGCCTACTACTGGCTACGCGTTGGCTCATCAGATTAAACGATAGAGGTGTTTTGACGAATTATTTCATGTTCTTATCTACGTTTTCGCAAAATGAAACTCCTTTTGTTATGAAGTGAAATTATGGGGCCGGTTTGCCACATTCTGTGTTTGACCATTCTTATAATCAGGAGCGTCGTTATATAAGTTTTTGTATGACAACTCGGGTTGAGTCACTGGCTCACCTTCTTTCGAAGATCATTTCCTTATTCACACAAATACCTCCTAAACCAAAACCTACTGTTGGTGTTTTCTTTTTGGAGTGAAATAAGTTTCCAGAGTGTTGTGATAATCAGTTAAATTTTCATTTTAGGATGATCGAAAGCTATCGTTGTCACACTTACTTCAGCTTGATTAATACATGGCTCATGGAGAAACTTACAATGCTCAAACCCTCGAAGAGTCATCAAACTCAATTCATTATAGTCTCTATCATTAGGATACTCTTGGTACTAGCGCGTTTGGTCTGAAAGCGTGTATTCTCCTCTTTGCCAAGTCTTGTAAAAAATCGTGAATCTTGTTTTGATTACGCATTGGGGTATGTTTAACCCCGAATGTATTACTGACGCGTAATTCAACCGAACCGAGTTTCAGGAAGGTGACACCAGACTAACACAGCACCCCCATATCTTCTGTGCAATATCATGCACCTTTTCTATTGGTCAAAGATGTGTAACTACTATAGTTAACGCAGCATTTCTGTTACAGGTACATATACAATATAATACGGGCACACAAAGCCACTTTAATTATGTCAATGCAAATGAACGTTAGCGAAGGTTTTTGCTTTGCAACCATCTGATGAACGCTTCATAAAATTCGCAATTTGTATATCAATCTGTAGAATGATTCTTGGTTTTCGGATTTAAAGAACAGCGCCAATTTGATTTTCCCTCACTATAAAAACCCAAGAATCACTGATTGAAAAATTGCTACTACTAGTTGTTTTTTCAATATATGACTTCATTTCACGGATCTTGCCTCTGTAAGGCTACCACGTTCGACATTATGGACAAGGACATTTCTCCAATTGTTTGCTATTGCGACCACTGTAGAAAAATTGGAGGCCTCATTGCTTTTGTGCAACCTGCGAACTTCAAAGTGTCTGGTCCCTTAAAAGTTTATGTCACTGAAGCAACTGATTCTGGCAAACCAAAGAAAATTCATTTCTGCGAGCAGTGTTCGTGTGTAATCTACACCCAACCCACGGCCATGGGTGACATACTTTGTGTTCGAACAAATTTACTTGACGGAGAGTTTCCACCGCTGCTTTATCCAAGCGTCGAGTACTATCCCGAGAAGAGACCCAAGTTCTGCACTTTTGAAATTGCCGGCCAAAAACCTTGAACGTACTTGCCAGGCGCAATTGCCCAAGATATCAGAGACTGCAAAGTTAAGAATGATTCCACGATGCGCATGAGAAAAAGTACCTAGACTTGCAATTTGTATGAATATAATATTTATGGCCAATCTCCGTAATGACTTAAAATTTTGGATAACCCATGTAGAAACAACCCGTAACTAATATGGAAAAGAGATCGGCGTTAGCAAGTATGCTTCCGCGCATTGGGGTTTCTGTGAAAACCAAGAATCCCATTCAATTAGTCACGGATCTAAAAAAATCTCCCGGGGGTGAGTCGAACACCCGATCTCAAGATATCTTTTGAGGATACAAATTACAGTCTCGCGCCTTAGCCAGCTTGGCCACCGAGAGGATTTCTGAAATAAAAAAAAGTGAGGCAATGAAATCAAGCTGTTCAAAAACTTAAAAAAGGAATCCAAAATTGAAAAATATCAAATATTGTTGAGTTTTTTTACTTATTTTCCCTTCCAAACTGATTGGCTACACAGTTTAGTTATAGATTCAAGATTATAAAGCAAATGCATTTCAGTTAAATAAAAAAATTCCAAAAATTTAAAACCTTTAAATGGAGGGTATTGTTAGCAACAACTACAAATCTAGATATATACAACAAGAGTGAAATTTTATTTCATATTTTGTCTCCGAACTAACCGAGTACATAGAAAGACTTGAAGCAATAAGTGCAATTTATTTGGAAATCAAGTATTCGAAAAAAAAGGGTACGATGACGGTGTTGTCGGTCATGTCTCTATCACTATGGAATTGTATTTGTTAGATGTTCTGAGATGTTAGACTTAATGTCTCAAGTAGGAGGCGTGACTTCCAGTTGGGTCTCTCTTGTGTTCTTTTGCGTTGCATGATTGATATCGATCTTGCAATAGCAAAATAACTCGATTTTTGTTACAGAGATACAATTGGGCGAGTTTATTGTTGCACCTTTCTAACCTAAGCTCTGTGTATGGCCATATATGGTTGATTTATTAATGCTTGTTGATTAAGTACCATGATTATGAAAGCTCTAATATACATATTTACATTCCCTACTTGTTGGTTTTCTGTTTCGCTTGTGGACCCCAGTTCTTCTCTGGATTTTCCTGGAACCGTACCATCTTCAATTTCCGCAATTTACTGATGGTTTCACTTTGGTCATTATCGGTATTGAAATCAACCTCGATTGCTTCATGCAGTTTCAAATTCTTCAAAACTTTGAATCCGATAGTACCTTCCAGCAAGTTTGGATTGCACGCAATATCTTGTTTCAATTGATCAATTTTGGCTTGAACTTTTGCGCTAGGTTGGCGGTTTTGTTCTATATACTCCTTGTTATTCTTGATCAACCATTCTCTGGTGACTTTCAACACGACATCCCAGGGAGCATCGGTTTTAATACAGTTCTTTTTCGCGTGAGTTAACGAAACTTTGTAGTTCAAGTTCCCGGTTGCTTTGACAAAATCATCAATTGGAATTGGTGGTGCCTTCATCATCGATGATAATTGGTTCAAGTTGAAATAAAACGGTTCCTCCAACTCGTTCTTAGCCAACGTCAACATTCCCTTGATTCTCTCTGTAGTTTGATACACGTTCTTGTCGGAATCATTGTTTATCTGCAACACTTTGTTAACAAACTCTTCATTATGGATCTTATCAAACCACATTGGTCCCGCAACGGTGAATGCCGATTCGCAGAATTTACATTGAGATGTGACCGAATAGTCTAATCTTGGATACTGGAACTTGTGCCCATTGATTCTGCCCAATGGCTGGTATATTTTGTGACCACACCCATTACAGGCAAAGGTAACCATCGTTTTCGAACTTAACCGTTTGACTTCAATGGGACTGGTTTTTACCTTGATGAATAATCTGGCATAGTAATCAATACTCAACGACAACAATGGCTCAATCGCCTTGCCGTATTTGGCAGCAGTTGTGGCAATCATGTTCAAAATCAACCTCAAACCTGCTTCATGATTGGTTTCTGAGTTGATGAAGGAATTTCCGAAATTATTACCGTTGTAGGCAGCATAACATTTCTCAGGATACCCCGACCCAGCAAAAACACCAGCATCGGTACACGTTACAAGCAAAATCCCATCGTCTTCAATGGCCTGTATTGCACTGTCCATAAATGGAGTAGCACTTCCATAAGGGTCCAAGTCAATGACATGGAATTTCTTTGACGATGGCACCGCGCTCATAAATTTGATGGCATCACCGTGATTAGACTCGATTTTGTTTTGCAACTTGTTGTACGCTACACTTGTATCGATCGACTTGACAGCATCAGCCAACAAATCGTTAGCGACGATTTTGCTCACTTGAGGGATTTCGTGGCCGTATCTGATTGCTCTAAGTCCGGTAGCACTTAGTGCTTCCAAGATCCGAATCGGGCCAGGGGTTGTTTTTCTTCTTTTTGGTACGGGGGAATCAGACTCGGTAGAGTCTTGTTGGGGGGATTTCTGAAGCTTAAGAAGTTGCTTCTTTTCGTGGGTTTCATTACGGATCTCAATATACGCCTTAATTGCCATAACCGACAAGTCACGATTGAACCGCTGGATCTTGTTGTAGAACACCTTATCTCCTTTTGGGGCGAGAATCTCTGCTTTACCTTCGACGATGACGTCAAAGTCATCCACATTCACCACCACTGAAGAGGCGCCGGGGGCTGCTGCTTCCGAGCCACCTACCGACTCGCTAACCTCGCCAATGTTGGCCCGAACAAACGACTGGACCGCTGACTTGAACCTCCTAATCATTGGCTTCGTCTAGCAATATCAATAAGAAAGGAAAAATTTTTGGTAGCGAAACACCTCATCGTGGTAGCACAATAAAATCCCTGCCGCCCCCACCACAAACAATCATCACCACCACCACTGGCCCACTACCAACATATCAATCACCGCTGTGGTATCCAACTAACACACTCATCCCACCACACTCACCATGTCAACAGTTGTAGAATCAAATAGCGACTTCACCAATGTCGATTATACCAGTGACGACGAAGAGTACGAGTACGATTATGATTATGACAGTGATTACTATGATTTAAGTGCTCAGCAACAATGGGAGGAAAGCTTGCACCAGATAGAGGGATTGTTCACCATGGTGTTATTTCCCTTGGTCGGTAAGGTCCTAGGAAGAAGGTTCAGCCACATCATCTGGCGAAGAATTGCTGATTGGTGGTACTACTAGTGGTGTACTACGTGGTTGTTTTGAGAGCAAAAATTCATGATTGGTATAAATGTGTATATGTCTTGAAAATTTAATTCTAAAGTAAGCGTTGAGAATGCGCTGCTTATAATGACGGCAAGCTTGGTAAAATCGGTCGTCGCTTTGAGCTTGTGTTGTGTGGGTCGGGTTTGCTAATTGTTGTTCTGTTGCCTATGCTAGTCGTGGTGCGGAATAAGGAAGAAGCTGCTCACGCATGGAGGTCACGGATGGGATTGCGGCAGAGAGTGGTGATTCTTTGTTTCATCTCAGCAGTGATGTGAAGTATTTATTGTGTATAGTCATAGAAATGTATAACCTTACTTCTCTACGTAGCATTTACTTTAGTGGAATTGAAACCCTAACCGTCAATGCGCGGATGGTGAATGTGTTATCCCTTGAACCATAAAATTCTCATTAATATGCTCTTGTTGTCAAAACAAAGCTTGAACCGTTATTTTTGGCCCTCAAGAATAAGAGTGCATCAGAAAAAAATCTGGTGCTTCGAAACAACAGAATAACCACAACCAGATTCAACAAAGCAAGAAAATCCCGATTTCCTAGCTTTGATTCCTAGTGGAATATTGTCCATTGTGCCATAGCATATTTGTAACTTATGGAGTGAAATTGTATATCAGAGCCTCAACCTCAAAACACTCTCTGTCCGCTTCACTGAAGTTTAACCACCCGTAGCTGTAGCTATGGAAATCTTCACTATCCTTTATCCCAGATACACCCTCTACTATTTTATTAAATCTTGTAAGAGTCCCTTTCCGTACCATATAACTCATTTACAACCCTTTGATGAAATTGTTAAAGTCATTCTGCAAATTGGTCTGCAACAACTCATTGTAAATAAACTTAATGAACGGTTCAACAATCCCGCAAACAATTCTGTTGATAATCTGCTTCAACAATTTCAAGTACTCGTCAACAGGAATCGTCATAGTACTATCTGTGGAATTGTTGGAAGTCGAGGAAAAGATCGACGACGTCTCGTCGCCGTCTGAAGATTTTGACGTCAGAGCCTCGGTCAAGTTCTCAATTATCAAGTTTGACCGCAAAATCGTCAAAATCTTCACCACTAGTTGCAACAATATCTTGTAAGTGAACATGACGTCCAAATTGATATTGATTTCCAACTTTTCAATCAACAACTGCTTGGAATTAAGCTTGATTGGTGACAGGTTCAACGAATTGACGGAGCTCATAGACCCGTCACTACTCTTGGAAAATCTTATTTCTTGTTTCCCCGATACAACTCGTTGATTTGATCCTATGTCGAAGTTCTTCAATATTAACAACAAATTCTTCACAAATTTCACATGATGTATCGGCAGGTTGGCACTGGTGGACGTAATGACGTGTCTCGACATCACCAGACGAGACGTTGCTGGACGTGACGATGGGTGGGAGGTCACAATCGGCGATGCTGACGGAGGTATTACCACTGGAAATTCGTGCGAAGGTTCCTTTGGCGACGTGGGAATGGTAATTTTGGGCGACCCGGAAAGTCTCCTCGACGAAGGACGTCTTTTTGGTGTTCCCGGCAGAATGGTCCGTGTTGAGCCAGATGCATACATCGACGGTGGACGATTCGTTGATGGAAAAGCGGATGTTCGTTGCTGAACTGGGGTGGTGGGAGCACCGTTTTGGCTACCACCAACCGAGTCTGTTAACACATTAACATTGCCGCTAGACATCAGCGGTGACTCAGGAGGCGTTGATGGGGCCAACTTCTTTAATTTTTGAGTTTCACTAGAATCAGTTTTACTGTGGATCACAGCACTTGGGGCCAAAGCAGCCCCGGGTTCGTCATACTGGAACGTCTGTGTAAGTTTGGCCGGGTTGAATGGATCGTCTACCATGGGAGTTCTCGAGGCTGATGTCTGTCGTTTCTGTTTGTGGTGTTGAAGAGCCGATAAAAACACTCGTTGCTGTTGTTGGTGCTGGAGGTAGATTTCTTCCTCCAACTCCAAGGCTTTGATGAGCGAGCCCAAGCTTATGCCCAACTTTAGCAACTTGTTGCCTTCAATGGGGAGTTTATGGGGGTGTTTCCCCAATTGTGCTACCTTTTCGTACTGTAGTTGGTACACATCGAGGAAATTGGCGGTGGGACCATCGCTAGTGAACGGAACCGATCGTAGCAAATGCTGCACGCTAGTGATTTCTTCATCCAACACGTCGATGTAGCTTGATATCGTCATGTCTCGGGCGATTTGTGGGTGGGGGTGGTAGACAGTAAAGAAGAAGAGTGGTTTTGATAGCGAAAATTGATTTTTTTTCATGTGGAATTATTGTAAATTTCGCCCCAGTTGCAATTTGCCCCAGGCTCACGTACTACAACATAATTCCCCGTGGATGTGGTTCTACTTGGTGGTGGCGTTGGCACTCGTGGTACCAGCACTCGTGGGAGTGCTCATCTTCGGAGATAGCCCCAGTCTCCGTCATTCCAAGATTGAGCAATTACGCGCCGTCATGTTACTAGGCATCGCCAAACTCAACCGGGGCTACAGAAGTCTTGACCAAAAATGCAACGGCCACTTACTCTACTATCTCAATTGGGCGGTACCGGCGTTTTATTTGTCGGTGGTCACCTTTTGTTTCCAGCAGTTCTTTGAGAAAATCTACCCGATCCTCGTGTCTATGTCTGCCATCTCACCCGGGAACAAAGTGTACATCTATGGCTCTATTGCCCTAGTGTACACATCGACACTTCTTGCGATGCTCACCAGCCCGGGAGAACCAAATTCTACAACACGAACAGCACCCGTGTTCCCCAACAATCAGTTGATCTTCTTCAACCGTAAAGTATGCCATACATGTAACGTGGTGAAACCAGCTAGATCAAAGCATTGCTCCGTGTGCGACCGGTGCTATATGTTGTTTGACCACCACTGTGTATGGATCAACAACTGTGTTGGTTTGTACAATTATCGGTGGTTTTTGTTGTATCTCTATGCCAACATCAACTTCTTGGTATATGGAGGGTATTTGTGTTTTCAAGCATTGAATTTCCGGGCCAACGAACGACACTTGGGGTACTGGGCAACTATCAAGTCGGACGAGCCAATGAGAGTCACGGGGATCTTTGTCATATTGTGTGTGATATTCACTTTCATTACCCTGGCATTCACGGCGTTGCATTTGCGGTACATCTACCTTGGTGTCACCACGAACGAGGCAGATAAGTGGTGCGATATCGAGTATTTGGTGAAGAGCAAGTTGCTTTATGCCATTGATATTCCCATAAACGACGAAGTATACGCCGAAAAAGTCATTCTAGACGGCAAAGTTGCCTTCATTAGCTTGAAAGATGACACTATTCTCATACCTCCCGAAGACCTTCCGAACCACAGATTGACCCAAATCGTTTCGGTGGA
The DNA here is from genome assembly GCA_030569175.1 of Suzukiozyma manassasensis. Classification (NCBI taxonomy): domain Eukaryota; kingdom Fungi; phylum Ascomycota; class Pichiomycetes; order Serinales; family Debaryomycetaceae; genus Suzukiozyma; species Suzukiozyma manassasensis. The sequence continues at coordinate 205,524 of JAJMKC010000001.1, read as the reverse complement.
GCGAGATTTGGTGAATGTCTATGACCGGGGGTTCTGGAACAACCTCAAGGAACGGATCTTGGTGTAGGTATGAGGTGTAGGGGGGTTATAGAGACATGGCCACTGAAAAACCGTGTAAATAATTAATGTAAATAAATGAAAATAGAAGTGTTGCGCGCATTTATGTCAACTTGGCGGTAAAGGAAGCCCCAAACGTTTGAAAACGAAGGGCGGAATCGAAATCTTCGTCACGGAAACCAGAGGGTTGGACAGTGGTTCACTGGAGGTGGTTCTTACTTGATTCGTGGTGAAAGCAACATACAAAACTCTCAACAATTGGGAAGCAATGTCGTCGCATACGTATTGCTCCTGGCAAAACCGTACCGCGTACAAGTATAATCGGAAGTTTGTCAAGTGAACCACGTAGTTGTCGCCATACCATGACTCGAAGTATCGAGCGAGTTGACCATTTTCGAAGTTGTCAAGTAGACGGTTGGCAAACGGTAGAAGAACAGAACGCAAGATTGTTCCATGGATCGATTGATAATTTGACATTTCGTTGATTGCGGTTTGTAGTGATGCAATGCTGAATTTGGCATCTAGGATTGGGGAGTGAATGGGAGCTAGTTGGCGGTTTAGTAGTTTGTTGTTCATGGAATTGACTTTTGAGGTGAGGGATGGAGAATCTGATGCAATTGACGTGTCGTCGTATTCCAGAGGTGGGACAAGGGGCACTCGTCGAGGTGAAACTGTGATGTTTGGTTTCGCCTTGGTAGTTTTGGTCTTGGCCTTGGGTTTCTTTTTGACATTGATGGATATCTGGTCATATATATCCTCGATATCCATTGCAAGGAATTGGGAACAGTAGTTTGAACCGTCTCAAATTAGCCCAGTAGGCATCAGTTCACCCCAGCAGTAATGGGAATGAAGTATATAAAGCAGAGAATACACGAAAGCAATGGATAAAAAGATTTGTGGCAGAGCGCGAGACTGATGTTTACCACCACGTTCCCCGACAGACGCAAAAAGTACGCTCCCAATTAGTGAGAGTAATGGCAAGGCAATTACCAAAGGGAATATCGTGCGACGCGAAGAGATGCGATGCGATGCGATGAGATGAGATGAGATGAGATGAGTAACCACTAACATTCACAATACACTCCGCTAAGACACACCCAAATTCACCGACAACGACACTCCAACAACATTGGCAGCCACGACAAAGCTAAGTTTTGTGACAGACGCAGTACCATGAAGGTGGCTTGTGGCTTTTTGACTTGCCCGTAGTTGGTTAGCTAGTACTACGTTGGGATATAGGGAGTACATACGCTTCACAGACATGTACATTTTATATGGTAACTACAGACGGAGTCCGGATGTGTAAATTGCTACGAGCAAGTAGAATTAGCGCATTGCCAGTTCAGCCACACATCGCACATTTGAAGTTCCCGGCACCAATTATCGCTGTTTGTGATCCTAGATATGCTAACAGCACAAGTGGAAGTGGGCATTGCATTCGGTCGTAGTGTCTTCAAGATCGGCAAACTCCGGCACGTTCGTAGGATCGCCTGGTAGTATTGTAGGCGGTGTCTCGCAGTATGGTGCGACGGTGCGACACCGTATCGTGGTTCCGCCATATAGAGATTTCTCTCTGCACCATCAAATAAAGTTTTTTTACAAACGATAAGTCCCCAGTTTCGGATCAGATAAGTTGGGATTGCCGGAACGTGTCGATGGTGTGAGCAATGAGCGACCAGAACGATGTAGGCAGCGGTGCAAACCACAATTTTCACGATGGCAAATCCCTGGGTGATGGCAATTTTGGGGCTAACGCCTACATGGACAATTGGAGTTTCTTCATGGGGTCTAACACCGATTTGCTGTATATGGATCCCAACAATGTAATGCAACAAATCCAATATCAGCAGGATATTACTCATTTGGGAGGATCTCCCGACTCATTGAACCGGGAATTCAACCAAAACCACCACCTCACCATGAACAACACTTCCCGGCCAGTTTCCAAGGAAAACAGTCTTCATGGCACGCCGAATCTCGCGGTATCACAGTCATCACAGTCGATTGCTACTCTTGTTAACAAGGTGGCATCATCAGTAAACAACAATGTCCCTAATACTTCCCACCAATCATCAGGATTCTCGCCCGAGTCAGCCCAGAAATCTACCAAACCAAGACGGCCGTGTGACAATTGCAGACGAAGAAAAACAAAATGTGTCACTGCACCAGGTTCGAATAATTGCACGCAATGCGAATCCAAATCCCTAACCTGTACCTACACCTCGCAAGCAACCAAAAGAAAACGCCCGGATGAACTCGACCTCCCCACTAAAAGAACAAATTACGACATCATTCCACCAAACGTCCCCATTCGAGATGTGGCACCGGTTGAAGATTACCTGTCGATGAATCATAGCTTGTTAAAAAAGACCCTCAGCTTGCAATTTCCGCGGAGTTCATTTTACGTGGGACCAAGTTCATACTTGTATGATGTCAACTTGTTGAACATGATCATTGATACTAAGAATAAGATGAATGTTTCATCAGTCCCTTCGTCGCAATCGAGTGCTAGCATTCCAAAAAAGATAGAACAGATCGACTTATCCGACACGATTTCTTTGCGTAAAGTGTCCAATAAAGTTCATTTCATTCTCAAGGAGGACCAACTGCCTCTGTCTTATCAAGCCATGTCGAACGATGTTGATAAAATCGAGAAATTCATTGCTCCACATGGTCAAATATTAATAGATCTTTACTTCAGAATAATCCATCCATCATATCCTATATTGCATAAGAAAGTGTTTTTGGAGAAATACAGCAGAACCCACCGGGAATTCAGTGCTCCGTTGCTTGCGGCTGTGTACGTTTTAGCAATTCAATGGTGGGATTATGACCCACAATTGAACCGATTCCCCAAACCTGATGTTGAGCTGATTTTGAAAGTCGGTTTGAACAACTACTTAATGGAGATAATGAAGAGGCCAAAGTTGAGCGCGGTGCAAGCGGGGCTTTTATTGTTACAATGTAAACACATCGTGGCGGGGGATCAGCAGAAACCTACCAACAATGCTGATAGCATTAACAACAACGACATGGATTCGAAAAACGGACCTTCCAGTCCTCTATTTACTGGTATCGAGTCCGAATATAGTGACTGGGTTTTATGTTCGCAAGTGGTAGCCTTATCTGAAGAGTTGGGGTTGGGTCTTGATTGTAATACCTGGAAGTTGCCCAAGTGGGAAAGAGGTCTTAGAAAACGTCTAGCATGGGCAGTGTACATGGAAGATAAATGGCTATCGTTGAAGAATGCTCGTCCGTCTCATATCAATGATGTAAATTGGATAGTAGCCACGTTGATTGAAGAAGATTTCCCCGAAAAACATGGTGATGGTGATCTTAAAGAAGGTTCCAGTGATATCGAAAACGGAAAAAAGATCTTCATGAGCAATATTGAATTGTCAAAAATATTGTCGGACATTCTCATCCAATGTTATTCATACAAAGCCATGAACGAAATCACCACAGTAGAGCAAACATTAGAGATAGCAAAGCCTATTCAATTCAGGTTAAGAAACTGGTACCGGTCACTTCCACCGGAATTACAGATGAAATCCGTTCAAACGAGAAAATTGTGCTCCAATGGATACTTACACTTGGCGTATTTTGCTACCGAGTTAACACTACACCGAAAGCTATTTACCATGATTCATCAGCAAAATATGGCAGGAAACCCCCCACCCAAAGTACTTTTTGATGCGTGCCGTCAAGCCGCAAGAACGAGATTGCTTGCATCGATTGAGTTTGTGCGAGATTTGAAACCCGAGCACATCCATTCGTTTTGGCACTCTTCAAGTGCAGCTAATTTTGCCTTGATAGGTACGTTTGCGGCGATATTATTTATGTCTTCTCCCACCAAGGAAGATTCAGATTTTTACCGAGACCAAATCTTCAACTATAGATGGATTTTGAAGATTTCGTCCAAAGGATTCGAACAAGTGGGCGATGCCCTCAATCTGTTGGATATGATATTTAATCGGATTCCTGGGTTGTTCAGCGATAATGTCGAGTTACCCATGGTACTACCGAATGTCAGCCAATCATATAATTATGGCCACAATTTGCATGCGATGTCGTCGTCGTATACCAGCGGAAAACCTCCCCACAACCAACTTTTGAGAAAGTCTTCTCTCCAAGCCCGGAACCCTCAGGACGGTTCCAACGACGGGTCAGCATACAATTCCCCACAAGCAATATCTACATCCAACATTCACCAAGTACAATCGCCTAACAATCTGATAGCGTCGAGAACCGGCACCAATTATGGCAACTCTCCGCAATCAACCCAAAGTCTTTCCCCCAAAGAAATGATCAAATACCCACGAATGATGAACCAACCACCAAATATTTCGCCGGACAGAAATAACATTGTCCGTAAAGCGTCGACCAACTCGACGGGATCAGGAGTTGACGACCAACGACAAACGTAACCGTGTAACGTGTATAGTATGTAATGGTATATTTATTGTAACAGTAATGGTGCCACGACGTAATAGGGCCAACTATTGGACCAAGTGTAATGCCCTGGTCAAAGACCAAAGAAGCTCTAATTCAAGATTTGTCGATATAATTGTTTGAGTTGGTTTATGGGCTTAACTGTGGGTATTTGTATGATAATCTTTTGTTAGCTTTGATAACTTTTGCTAAACTTCAGTACACTTTGGATTATCCTTAATAGATTTTTGTTAATCTTTAATAATCTATTGATTTCTATTTGCTAATTGATCTCTTGATTACCTTTCGGATAATCGATCTCGTTAATGTTTAACCTTCTACTGTACCACTATGTCTACATCCAATTTGCAATTCCTATCATTAACGTACATAATCTAATCGAAGGGGGTCAAATAAGCCTCAGCAATGACTCTGGCTCTGGCATTCAAAAACAACTTCATTTCACTGATTTCCTTATCAACATCCTCCATGAACTCAATGATGAAATCCACCAACTTGTCCTTCAACATCTGCTCGGTGTGGAAATTCGTCACCAAAAACGAAATGTCGTACCCTTTGATGGGAACCCGTCTCAAAATGAAAAAACTCTCTGCTCTCGACGTCAAGAATCTTGTGAACTTGTGCACAAGAATCTGCTCGATTTCGTCGGCTTGCTTGATCTTGATGGAAACACGGACCGAATTGACCGAAGGCTCAATCAACACTTTTTCGTTTTCGTTTCTGGCTATCACCATGGGATTCAAAATCAACTCGGGATTGTGACTATTATCCACCTCGATTTCTGGCCGGTTGTGTCTTTCAACTAACTGCGATGAAAAGTCTTCCAAACAAATGGCCGCCGTCAACGACGACCTCACCGCAGTCAAATATGGTTTCAACGATTGCGACATGGTGCGATTCCCCTTTGGTTTCTATACAATTTTACTGCCAATTCGTCGCTGGCTATGTATTCGTAGCTACTAACTATAATTTCGTGAATAGTACCATAGTGGGAACCAATTGGCGCCTGCACGACATTTTCACTTTTGGTGCCAAAGCTTTGGACCGGTTTAAAATTGGGCACCACCGAAAAGGGCTATTGCTGGTGGTAGCAGATGTCGTGGCCAAGGTACCAGAAACTCAAGGGAATTTTCAGTAGTTTAGTAAAACGGGTTTTGGTTTTGGTTTTGATCTTGCTTGGTCTTCTAGTTTGGCCCGCTTATTTCCGTCCACCATCGTCAAGTCTTCGTCTCGGTCTCTCTTTCTCGTGTTCTGATCGTTGACAGCAACCTTAAACCGCTGTAGTACTCGTTGGGCCACGCTGGTACTTTCGGTGCCGATAGACTCGGGACTTTCATTCTCATAGTGAGACTGTATGAGTTTTTTGATGGGGCCAAATCTTGCCATTTCTTGTAGTATAGTGATGTTGGTATCTTGATCCACAAGCTCATACCGGTCACCGGTGGTGTCGTCTGAGGTCTTGACAATATTGATTGCTGTGCTGGCGTGTTCTTTGTCTTCAATGACGTTGAATGCGTCGTCGTCGCGGAAATGGTTTGTGAGCCAGTCAACAAAAACGGTCTCTGCCTTGTGGATTTCCGCATGGTACTTTGCCGATTCTCTTTCCACCTGTTTGTGGTACTCTCGTGACAATAGATCGTAAATGAGATCGATTTCCGTGTTTCCATCTTTCGCGATATCGACAGTGTTTAGTCTCTCGTCTTGAATTTTCCGGAGTGTGTCAATGAAATTGTCTTTACTACCATACAAGTAAGATAGACTGTTGTTGACGGGGTCTGCCTTCGTCAAATCGATGAGAACACCATGAACCAAATCGCTTTTCAATTTGAGAATCTGGTGTTTCTCGTCAACAATGTCCCAGAATAGTTCAATGGCACTAGATCCGTTTCGCCCACACAATTCAATAAATGAATCTTCCGTTTCAAAATCATTGAGATAATCTTCAAACCGCGACATGGCATGAAGAGGAATTGTCTTGAGAAACCGGTTAAAGTTCACTCGTGCCTTTCTGTCAGACTGGTAGTTCGTCTCTTCTTCATGCTTTATTTCTTGGTTTAACTTTGCTATCAATCCGGGCAATATTTTGGTTTCATACATTTGTAAAACATCCAACTTGTTCAAGTGATCAAAATGCTTGTTGGCTTGAAACCGTGAATCCTCCAACAATTTCTCGTATAGGTCTTCAAAACTGGTGGAATCATCCACCAACGACAAGTTCACTTGGGTCAAGTACGATTCCAATTCGGACAATGCCTGGATCTTCAATGCTTCCTCTTCCTCGTGGTGTTTTTGTCGTAAGTCGGCAGTGAATTTGTAGTAAATGTCAGTAATTTCCTTGTCTGACAAAATAGAATGCTTGAAAATGGGGTTATCTTGTTCTATAAGCTGTTTTTTCACCGATATCCATCTTGTATTGTGATTAAGTTTGCCCTGAGAATGGTACGTTTGGAGCACATTTCTGAAATTTGCTTCGAATTTCTCTACCAACGAGCTCTTATTTGCAATTTCCTGCTTGAATTTGGACTCCAAGTACTCCTCATACAACCGTTTCCTATCCAACGAATCGGACACCGACCAATATATTGGGTTGGTAATGAACTTGGAAATGACCATCTGGAACGACCACGTCGAGTCTACCCCATGTTGCTCAAGCATGCTTACAAATGCCTTTTCTGCATCGGCAACAGAATCGAATTTCTTTGCCTCGATCAACACCTCTCCCTGTACTGGTTTACTGGCCAATTCTTGGTCCACATCAGTAGTTTCCGCAGGTTCCTCAGCTTTCTCCACTATAAGTGATTCCTCAACCTCAGAAATCTTCTTCTGTAGCTCGGCTGGCGTCTCCCATGTGGTCTCATTGGTTGTTTCATTATAGTAGTACTGCTTCCCATCGTCAGTAGTGTACGTTTGCCATACACTGGGTGTTTCTTCGGGCAAAGTCCAGCTTGTCTCCAATGTTTTTGAGTTGTAGTAGTAAACTCGACCTTCTTCGTCGGTTACTGCCTCCCAATCACCCATGACGTATTTGTTCTGTTGAGTAAAGTGAACTAGTTTCTAAAAGTCCCATCTCACGATTTGGTAGATGCTAGTAAATTACATACAGTACTGGACAATAGAAAGTGACAAATCTCACACACAAGAACTGGAAATATAAACAGGAAGAGAATATTGTATTGATGTAAAGAAGATGGATGCAAAAACACAAGGAAGTTGGAAGCATGCAAAAAGACTGAGTTTTCCGTATTGGAATGTTGTGGTGATTTTGGGGAAATGATGAAAATCGTTAGAGACGCATTTCGCGAAAAAAACAGCTTTACGCCCATGGCGGTTTTTGCAGCCAAAATGAATGAGCACAAAAAGTATGTTTATGACGTAGAGAAGCTAAAAGAGTTGCAGCATGAGGGAAAAATAACCATTCAAAGCACCGAGTTGGTGAAAAATCCGAGAAAATACCATCAATGGAACCCCCAACCACCTGGTTTCTGGGGTAATAGTATTATAGAAGTTGGAGTACGTGATTTTGTTCAGATTTGTGGTGAGGAGATTCCCCCGGGGTCAGCCGTTGTTTTGGTGGAGGCAGGAATGCCGCCTCCACCAGGAGCCAGACCTCTTCGGCTTCGAGACAGAAGAAGTGGCAGTCTTCATAGTAATGTGGGCGAGGATAAGATTCCACAAAGAAAAAAGACAACAAGGACAATTAATGATATTGTTGCACATCTGAATGCTTACAACAAACTCGAGCGTTTTTCTTGGGGTCAGTTTCAAAATTGTGGCAAAATGAATATAAGCTACGCCAACCTGGCCAGAGTCCACAATTCATACTTTGGCCGATTTGGGCCAGACAAGAGATGTAATTTGGGGAGTTTTACCCACGACACCCAGAATGTGTCTAGGGAGTCAAATCAACGCATTGGCGGTCGCCAGAGCGTTGAAACCAGCAGCCAACAATCTAGCCAGGAATCTAGTCAGGAATCGTCTTGTGACATACACATCCAAATATCACCACCACAACCCGACGTGACGAATTCTAAAACCGAAACAACATGACCAAGGCGTTCTTTTGTGTCTCATTACTTCTACAGTTCCAAAATTCTCGTGGTACTTATTCTTGACATGGACCACAATGCAGATAGATGGTTATCTAGAAAATCTAAGTTTTGCTCATCGCGCCAAATAACAAAGCTATACAAAGGTAGACGAAACACACAATGGGCTCCGGTAGTGTTACCACCACTACGAAACGAGTAGTAAAGGCTGATGAGTGGGCGTATATGAGCTTGGAAATGTATGTGGATTGGTTTTCGACGTGAAATGAGGATATACTAACGACGCAGTGTTCCTGAAAGTAGCTTAAGTGAAAGCCAAGCAGTGCAGCAGGTTGAATCGACAATTGACAAAGTGGTGTGGAAAACGATTATCCTTGCGAGTTTAGGAAAGTTATATGGGCTTGTTGGAGAGGCCAGCCACTTTGATGTGCTTCAAAACCGGGATTTACTAGCAATCATACGGATCCAAATCAACGATAAACAGAAGTTCTTGTCCAGTCTCATGTCATACACATTCAACTTGGGCAAGTACTGTTTGGATGTGACGAACGAGGATGCCAATGCGTATATCAAGGTGAACAAATGTCATGATTTTCTTGGGCTAGTCTACGATCCCAGACTCGTGGAACCCTGAACACCTACTACAACAAAATACCGTTGCCCGTTCTGGGTCATCTCGTATTTACAATTCTATGGATATTGGCAAAGCACACGAGGTCAGATAGAGGGCTACTTGATAACATTCCACTACATGATGAAAACTTGATTTCCACGCTTGAAGACAAGGACAATTCACATGAATGGATTGAAAATGCGTAGTAATTCATCACTGCAGTACACTGGTGGTAGTAATTAGGCGGTTTGTGCTACCACCGTGTCGCACCGCCATGCCCGTTGGCCATTGGGTGGCCGATTGTGGCTGGCGGCGAGGTTGACACGGCATATAGTAAGCCAGCCAAAATGTTCAAAACTGCCCCAGAGAAGTATACCATATTTGTACATAATTGTCCTTCAAGGTAATAAACGAAATAACCATTGTCACCTAGCATGACGAGACAATTCTGTATGTGGAATTGGGTGCTATACTCGTATTTGTTTGCATTGGTGGTGGGGGATTTCCACCCCAAGATAACCAAGTCTGAGCATGGGGAGTTTGCCAGAGAATTGATTTACTTTGACGATTCGCCCAACATCGTGGTATTGAGGGATCACCAAGTTGAGATCTCGTTTGATGATGGAATCAATTTTCAGGCTGTCAAGGACATGGGACAAGAAAAGATCGTTTGGGTTGACTTGGACCCGTACTATAAAGACAGAGGGTTTGCATTTTCAGAGGGCAAAACCCACTTTGTGACCAATGACAAGGGTAAGTCGTGGTCGAAATTCGAAATTGATACCGAAGATTCTCTTCTTACGCACCCCAGCATAACCATAAACGAAGTGAATCGAGATTTGGTTTTATTTCAATACTATCATTGTACAACCAGGGTACACTGCGAAACCCGAGTTTTCTATTCTAAAGATGGGTTTAAGTCGAGTCCTAAGAAAATACCAATTGATGGGAGATTGTGCTTGTTTGCAAAGCTGGACAAAGTATTCGAACCAGGAACGGAAACTACCATTTATTGCACTAGAGATATCAGGAACTCCCATGGCCACATCATCAAGTCTGAGCTTTTGGTTTCTGATGATTTCTTTTCCACCAGCAAGGCGGTTGATCCGGAATCGTTCCAGTCAGGGAATATTCTTGAAGTTTTGATTGATTCGACATTTATGATCGCAGTGATACAAAGTGACAAGTTCAACACGAAATCGCGAGTAAGAATCCTTATTTCGAAAGATGGAGAGCATTTCAACGAAGCAGATTTTAAGGTCCACTCCCACAATGGGGTAATTTCGTTTCTAGCACACTCGCCCCAGTCACTATTTTTGGCAGTTATGGAGTATTCTAATACCAGAGGCACCCAATTGGCCACATTGTACTCCACTGATTCTACTGGGTTGAAGTTCAACAAGATTTTGGAACGGGTCCACGAAGGGGCAATTCAGAACATACAAACCATCAAAGGAGCATGGATAGCTAATGTGGCAGAAGAAGGCGACAATGGTGATGAAGATTACTTGGACATTGTCCTTGGAGGAGGAAAAGTTAAGTCTTATTACTCCTTTGACGATGGGAAAAATTGGGATTTGTTAAAGATCAACAATGACGATTCTTGTAAATTGTCTGATGGATGCTCATTACATCTTATTTCACCCAATGAGCTCAATGGAGAAGGAAAATTCGTAACGGGGCCAACACCAGGTATTTTGATGGGGGTTGGTAACAAAGGTGATTATATCAACAAGGGATACAAAGATTTGAAGACTTGGGTGTCGAGAGATGGTGGCGCCTCTTGGGATTTGGCGTTGGATCAACCGTGCCAATTCTCGTTTGGAGACCTTGGAAATATCATCCTCGCAATTCCATACTTAGGTGGCGACCAAGGCCTGGTTGATGTTCTCTACTATTCGTTGGATCAAGGGAAATCCTGGAATGAAGAAAAACTTGAAATAGCCATCAGACCATTTACAGTGACCACCACAACTGATGGTAGTTCCACCAGATTTGTCTTCAACGGATTGATAAGGGATACAGAATCGGTTTTTTATACGATTGATTTTAGCGATGCTTTTGGTGGGAAGAAATGTGGAGATTCCGATTTCGAAGAAGTCTATTCCCGGTTGGACGAAGATAAGAAGCCATTATGCTTATATGGATCGAAGGAAAAATTCAGGAGAAGAAAGCAAGGCGCCCAATGTTTAGTTCGGAACTTATTCGAAGATTTGGTAGCTGGTGAGGACACTTGTGAGTGTAGTGAAGCAGACTACGAATGTGCACCAGGGTTCACAAACTCCGACAAAGGAAAAGGTTCATGTGTACCTGACTACGCCGCTATTAAAAAGATGTGTAATGGTGACAAGAAAAAGGTGTTGAGTATTCCTGACAAAGCTTTGATTGAGGGAAATGCATGCGAATTGAAGAAATCCGAAAACCAATTTGTCTCCAAGAATGAGTTCAAGTGTGCGGACATCCTCAAAGGGAGCAAGGGAGACGACAATTCAGACAAAGAACAAGCCATAATTTCTAAAATCACTGACTTTGAAGGTTCTGTCGTATACTATACATACTCGTCAGTATCGAACGGAACGAGCCCAAGTGAAAACATATTGCTTTTGACGTCAGAAAATACTGTGTACGCATCGAACAATGAAGGTACCTCATTTGTGAAGGTTCCCGTTCCAGAGAGGGTTACCAGTGTCTACAGTGGCTATACTTCCGGAAAGGTGATTTTAACCACGGATAAACAGGTCATTTATATTTCTGACGATGGTGGTGATACATTCCATAAAAGAAAAGTCCCCACAGAACCTGGGAACAGGAAATTGATCAGCTTCCATAAAACCGATAGCAATCGGTTTATATGGTTTGGATGTGACTCCAGTGCATGTCCAACAAGTACAGCGTACTACACGGAAGATAATGGAATAAGTTTCCACAAGTTGAAGGATAATGTTGTCCACTGTGAAATTGTGGGACCACACTTGGAGTATCAGGTTGATGAAAATAAGAATCTAGTGTATTGCTCTGTTTTTGACAACGATAATGGAAGAAGTCTGTTGATGTCAGCACCAAAATTTGATGCGGAGTTCAAGACAGTTGCTGAGCATGTGGTTGGATTTGCCATCACCGGGAACTTTGTCGTTGTGGCTGCAATTGACGAGAAACAGAATTCGTTAATTGCTCAAGTGACAGTTGATGGTGATACTTTTGCTGATGCCGATTTCCCATCTGATTTGCATGTTGAAGCACATCAAGCATACACAGTTTTGGACTCAGCAACCCATGCCATCTTCATGCATGTCACCACCAACAATGACGATGGCAAGGAGAATGGTGCATTGTTGAAGTCCAATTTCAATGGAACGTTCTATGTTCTCTCTGTTGATGAAGTCAATAGAAACGCAGCTGGATATGTTGACTATGACAGAATTGACGAAATCGAAGGTACAATTATGATAAATAAAGGGATTATTACTTCGGATAAGAAAATGTTGAAAACTCAAATTTCTCACAATGATGGTGGAGAATGGTCATATTTGGCACCACCCAGGATTGATGCCAATGGGAAGGAGTACGAATGCAATGGAAGGTCTTTGGAAAAATGTTCCTTGAGTTTGCATGGGTTCACAGAAAGACCAGACTACAGAGATACATTTTCATCAACTTCAGCTGTGGGCTTATTATTTGGTGTAGGGAATGTGGGTGAATACTTGGGTGCCAAGTCAGAAGGCTCCACCTTCTTTTCTCGAGATGGGGGAGTCACTTGGAAGGAAGTCAAAAATACCCCACATATGTGGGAATTTGGTGATCGAGGAACCATATTAGTGCTAGTTGCCTCAACTGAGGAGACAGACTCAATTTCATACTCGTTAGATGAAGGTGATTCCTGGATCGACTACAAATTTTCGAATGAGAAAGTTAACGTTCTCGACTTGGCAACTTCTCCGTCAGATACCTCCACTAAATTTGTGATCTTTGTGCAATCATCCACCGATAAGTCTGCAGCTCGTGCAGTTTCAATTGACTTCAGCAACATCTATCAACGTCAATGTCAATTAGATTTGGATAGACCAGATCAAGATGACTATGAATTCTGGTCTCCTTCACATCCAAATTCACCAGATGATTGCTTGTTTGGCCACGAAGCAAAGTACTTGAGGCGAGCAATTGGCCATAACGACTGTTTTATTGGAAGTGCACCACTTAAAGAAGGTTTCAAAGTTACAAGAAATTGTACGTGCACGAGAAGGGACTACGAATGTGACTACAACTTCTACAGAGACAACGATAACACATGTAAATTGGTGAAAGGTTTATCATCAGAAGACCGAAAGACGAACATGTGTAGCAAAGAAGGTGCATTCCAATATTTCCAACCAACTGGATATAGGAAAATCCCATTATCGACATGTGTTGGTGGAAAGAACTTTGATTCATGGAATGCCCAGCCTTGCCCCGGAAAAGAGAAAGAATTCAATGAACACTATGGAAGGAACATCAATAAGAGTAATGCGTGGTTAGTATTTGGAGTTCCACTCTTGATCACTATATTTGTTACTTGGTTCGTGTACGATAGAGGAATTCGTCGTAATGGTGGCTTCAAGCGGTTTGGACAGATTCGACTCGACGGTGATGAAGATGATTTCCATCCGATCGAAAATAATCAAGTCGATGTTGTCGTCAATAGAATCGTGAGAGGAGGTATAATTGTTGCTGCTGGAATATATGGAGGTATAAAGGTGATAACAAAGGTCGATAGAATGTTATTAGATAAACTCACATCGAGAATCTTCCGTCGTTCACCAGGCACTCGGAACTACGTGAGCGTACCGCACTTGGAAGAAGAAGAAGAAGACTTATTTGGTGAATTCCAAGATAACTACGAGGAAGAATTAGAAGATGCAACTAACGGGATAACACCAGAATACGATGATTATGCCGATGAACAAGAAATAAACGACAATATCGGAAGAAATGAACCAGAGCCAGATTCTCGATTATTTGATATAGATGATGAAGATGATTTACACAGGGATTCATCACAAGAAAATTAGTCTGCGTTGTACACAGCGTAGCATGATACTATAAAATTTACGAAGGTACTATTGTTTGCTGTAGTAACAAGATCAGACAGACTTGGAAACAGGTAGTTTCATGGCATTGTAAAGGGGTCAAACGCTGGGGAACGGTGAATATCTGTGTGTTCTCCAAAATAATTTTATCGCTTAGCGAAATTACATGAAGCATACATTCCGCTGCATATTGTTGCAGGATCCTACCCGACTTGTTTTTCAAATGTGGGGTTGTGACGAACATACTTTGAGCTGAATCGTGCTTATGTCATATCAACAGTTCTTCATTGAAGTGAATTCATTACTTTTCATCGGTAGAGCACCAGGGGTGAATCTCTCGATATATCTCTAAAATGTATTAAATTATAAGTCTAAGCGTAATGAACTAAAAGTATTTATGTCGTTGGAGATCAATTTCTTCCAACAAGTCACCCGGATTAACCGCGTCCATCTGGTCTTTCTCACTGATTCTTTGGAACTGATGTTCGTGATTTTGTTTCCGAAGCAATGCGTAGAAAGGAATCAAGTATAATAGTCCTAGGACAGTAGTAGAACCTAATGCACATGCCAAGGAAATACCAACTACCTTTCCCCTACTCAATTTCGACTTGTTTTTGACGTCTTTAGATGAAAGAAACGCATACCTGTCATTAATAAGCAAAGTCTTTATCTCTCCTATGTTGCCGCTTTCAGATTCAGAATATATATATGGTATCCAATCTGATCCATTGTAAAGAGCAACATTGACTAAGCCATATTTTCTCAATTCGAATCGGCCAGCTAAAGCTAGAATACGGTTGGCGTCAAAATAGGTTCCATTTCCATTTGCTTTTGACAAATCCAACAACTTCATATCATTGAATGTAGTGTTGGAATCAAATATAATCTCTTGATCAATGCTATTCCATTTGGACCCATCAAACCCTGAAACAAAATTTGATCCATATGCCACCATTTTCGTATTAATATCACTATTCTGGATTATGAACTTTGTCACAACCTTATCAGATCCTAATGAATCCAACGAAGATATTGTGTCAAAATTTCCATTATCAAAATCGTAAGTCAAAAAGTTGGCGTAGTTTCCGCCAACAGTGAAGTTTCCACTTATGAATACTTGGCTCTTCTCAAAAAATCTTATATCAGTAGCCGTACCTGAAACCGACAACCCACTACTATTTGCTGACGGATTTACCCACCTGGTAGCATTTAGGTCATAGATACATAACCCATTACAATCAAAGGATCCTGCCTTCGTGAATTTTCCCCCTACCAACAATTTTCCTCCATTATCATATTGCACAATTGAATTCACCTCGATAGGAGAACCGTCGTCGTTGGACAATGAGGGTGGTTGAACTTCTTCAAATCCATTTTTAAGCAAATCGTAAATCACCACACCAGTATAATTTGCCTCGTTGACTGAAATTGTACCATTCATTCCAATGTACAAAGCATTCTGACCCGAATTTACATACAAGGTTTCAATTTCAGTGGATGCTCCCCAAGTGATATCACCTTGAAGTGGAGTTAAGTATCTAGATGAGCCATTACTGAGAAACCCAACGTTTGTAACCGATGAATTGGTCTTAAAGGTACCACCAATTACACTCAACGTGTCATTGATGTAATATGACCTCTCAATGCCATACGTATCATCTGCAATATTGAAGTTATAAGCGTCAATAGTGTTGTTAACGACAAAGGCTTGGTCTACACCATAATAGTCCATGATTTTGAACGACTGTCCGCCTAGGATCTGCTGCACTTCACCAAGGTTCAAAGCCTGATTAATTTTTAGTTGGTACTTTGGATCAGTTACCCATTGGTTATTAGTGCTATCCCAGGTTCCATAAGCAGAGTTGCTAGAAGATTGTGAAAACACAACATAGGTATTGTTGTCAATAGTTACATTTGTCATTTGATCAAATGTTACCGAATCATTGTTACCCAACCCATACCATTGCTTATTGGAGTAAAATGCTATGTTATTGATAGAGTTCGTAGTCTTGTTGTTGTTGGAAAGATCGAACAACTGACTGCCGTTTCCCTCGATTGTGAAATTCCCCAAGAAAACAATCTGATTCTCAAAATCATAAATGTTATCAATTGGATTGGTGAACGTTGTGCCGTAAATTGAAAAATCATCGCGCTTCAAAAGTCTTCTATGTGCATCTCGTTTGTTGACTAATGTGGTTTCAGACTCATTTCTTTTACTGTCATAGCCAGCCAAGTTTAAAGTTATTAAGTTGTCGTTCAGAAGCGTTAAATTTCCGCTGTCTGATTTAAAGTTTCCTAGTATTAGCAAGTTACGATTATTCGTACTTTGAGCAATTTCAAGCTTTTGAATCGAAGATGTATTTGTCAACTCACCGGAAAGAGTGTTGATTGTCGAGTTTCCAACGTAGCCATTCTCCGGATTCAATTTTGTCATATTCCCATCCCGATAGACCACTTTTGATTCATTAAAATTTGAAAAATTAGCTAGTGAATATTCAAACAAACCATTCAAGCTAACGTAAGTTAAATCATAACCAGCTGATGAATTATTGTGAGTGGAATTAGTGGAGTTTTTGTCAAAATAGTGATCCAAAGATACAATATTTGCAGCAACTTTGTCCATGACTGTCCATGGGGTAGCATCGTTTGTAGATATGGAGCCATAACGAGACACCTCGATACTAACCCTTCCCATATCTTCAACGCTGCCGTTCAAATGACCGTAGTATAAGTAATCAAACTTGTCGTAATCATTGTTTTGATAAATTAATTTTGTGGACAAAGAATTCCCTTCACCATCGACCAATGTGACGTTAACTATTGATCTCCTATCACAGGAATTATCAGCAATACAACCAGGTGTGGTAATAATCAACGAATAATACCCAGAATACGTTATGTTGGGGTAAACAATAATTTTTGTATCGGTATCTTGAGAAACCATATAGTCAGTATTTTGAATTGAATCAACTAGAGATTGGACTGATTCCCATGATCCCGAAATAATGTCTGCTTCGTTCTTAGTTGAAGAGCCATCATCACTATCACAGTTTGGTGCGTTCAAAGTATCGTTGCCGTATACTTGTATTGAACCAGAATACAACTCAAACCCTGATAATGCACCTTCATCACCATACCAATCAACGATGGTCACCCCTACTCTATCAACAGCAATCTGATTTTTGAAGCCGAATTCTTGGTAGTTGCTTCCGTATCCGAGAGTTTGGGTCTTTGTTGAATCATTGAAGTAGCTGGTATAACTACCAAACTCATCGATATAATTAGTGATATTATTGCTGGCAGTCATGTTGTTGAGGTTTTGAGTAGTTTGCTTCTTCAAGTCGTTTGCAGTTTGTAGTGGACACCACGCATCACAATAGGCAATCAGGTTGGTCTGTGGATCGATGTATGATAAGTTCATGATACCATTATTTGGGTATGTATAGATCCTGAAGTATTTGGCAGAATTTGGTGAGTCTGGAACATACAAACGGGCTTTGGAAGGCACCAATCCTTTCATTGCGTCTGGCAATTCAACTGACCACTCTCCACCCTCTCCTGCCAAAACCGACCAATAGCCATTATCCTTAGGACAAATTAATGATTTTGGATCACCTTGACCTCCATTGGCAGTGGTAAAAGTACCATGTTTCAAGGAGATTTGCTGCTCAGCCGTTATGATTGAAGTTAGATTGGTTGAGTTTGTATGATTTTTCGTAGAGTTTGTTGTGATATTATGAATTAGCAACTCTTTGAATCCCAACGTATTGAATTGTCCTCCAAACACTATTGACCCTGAGTTCACATCAGAGTCGCTGTCATCAAAGATCTTTTGTATTGAGCTTATCCTCGAATGCTCACCAAATCCACGGAACGGTAGACTTGACAACTGCTTGGAAGTCAAATTGTACACAGCAACAGAGTAGGTATCGTTGAACAGAAAGTCTCCACCCAAGTATACCAAATCGTTGTCGATGAAGACAGTACTGACGGTTCCATTAACTGACGGCAAATCTTCACGTTTTGATGCTGATGGCAGTACTATTTGTGTCACCTCTTGTTGTGTTATGTTATATATGATAGGAGACTGAACATCTTGGTTATTGAACTGTGTGAAATTGCCCAGCACCAAAACCGTATCTTCTGAAATCGGCAACAACTGGGTAATTAAGCCATTAAGCTGGCCAACTGCTATGTTGGTATCATTCGCTAGGTTCCGTAGGAACAAACTGGTGGTGTTGTTGTCTGAGGCTATGGATGAGTCGTTGACATAGTTGTAAAGCGAAACACTATTGAAGTCGCCAAATAACCCCAAGCTATTTCCAAACAGTTGCCAGTCCAATTGCGGATGATTCACTGACTGTAGCAACGCTGTCGCAAGTGTGAATAAATATAGAAACACCACTATTCTCATGGATTGACAATATATATATAGATGGCCGAAAAGTAGGAAAACGATAGAATTAAAACACCAAATGGATGGAAAATGCCACAAACGTGAAAAGAACCCTACCACACCTTGAAAGTGTAGTGGTGTGAAATAATTAAAGGAATGTAAAATTTATTGGCAGATCGACACCTGTGACAATACTATGATAACAAAGTGGTACGAGGCCACAAGATGGGCGATATGACGTTGTGAGTGGGATATACTAACCGGCTATAGCCAAGCAGTGTGTTGAACTAGACTTATTGCCGAAGCCTCGGTGTCGATACGATGTATAACGAAACGTAAATAAATAATTAAATTTTTGATTCAAACATGATAATTTCTACATCGCCTTTATGCAATAAGATGCCAGACCTGAGTGAATTTTGGCAAAATTTTTGATCCTACACGAGACCAGTCCCACCTTTCTACACAAGCACCCGCGCAGTCTCGCTACATGTGCGTGAGTTCCCACTGCGTCGTTGTTCTGATGGATGTCGGTTGTTTGGTTGTTAAGGCACCGTTTGTTGACACATTGTCCCTATTAGGAAAGCAGTTTTTCAAGTTGATTTCTATGTTTTGCTTCAAGTTTGGTTTCTACAGTGATGTGACAAGAGAAGTGGAAGAGGTTTTGAAACCACAGCACAGGCTACTCTACTTTTTAGCTGCTTACTTTCACTTGGATCGAATGTTGAACTTGTTCATCTTGCAAGGCTACGGTAGATACTTTTCGGTAGCGCCAACAGAAACATTAAGAGTATGATGATGAAACTGGCGCAACACAATGAAAGTAGTAAGACTACTTATGACTTGTCATCTTTGGGGCAAAGTGCATACCCTGCTTCTTATGGCTAGATATACTTTACAATAGTGTAAATAAAATGTTAACAGCATGGTGATATCATCGAGTAATTCATGAAGAGTTGTCTTTGGTAGGCAGAGAAGGTGTGTGTTTAACTAATGTAGTTTTGCAGTTAACGTGTAGCTTTCAAAAGTAGTATAACCTTATTTCATTTATGGTGCTGTGACAAAAGTGAAGTGTAAGTGCAGTAGTTAGACCCTATGAATTCAGTTAAATAACATAGAGAATGTCGGCTATTCAGTTGGGTTGTATTGAAGAGAATAATGTATTGCATGAAGATATACGAGGAATAACATAGATATGCTATAAATAGTGAACTTTCGGCAAATACTCAGAGCCTCAAGACATCGTGATTCTGCGTGTACTACAGGCAATTGACGATGATGATCACCAACTCCTGTCTACTCGTTAGTTCGTCGTATCAAGAAGATAGGAGATAACTCTTCCAAGTTATCCACAATATTATTTCGCAACACTAAATACGAATTTATTATATTTGTGTTGCAGCCAAAATAATATATCTGCTTCAACTTAAATTGCATTTCGCATACAGCAGAATCAATATTTTGAAGCATATTTAGGTCCTATTTTTAACTTAGAAGTAATTTGAGAGGAAACAACACCAACTGTTCAACGTGCGTGCGAAAGGATATGTTCAGTGAGCAAAATCTATAGCTAATGTATGTTCGTAACAATCAAAGCTATAAAACAGTCTTGATTGTATTCTTCAATTGAACTGATTAATATACATTGCCTGAACTGTCTCCTAAGCTTATTGTTAGAACTATGACCTATGTGGAGTCGTGTTGTAGTTTGTACCCGATTCAATACCACAATTCGTCAATTGAAGTTCTTCTGAACCAAGTATGTAGACAAGCTAGACAAGTGGTCCGAAAACATCAAGTAATGGCTTGTGGTTTCACACATCATCACTGCCTCTGTTTGCTAGCTCAGGGTGTCTGTTGCAATTCAATGGTGTTAACGACAAGAGAATAGAATCGTGGTACGGCATAATGTCGAGTAGTGAGGGTGTCGTGGTACGCGTCGTAGTAGAGCTCGCAGTAACTGAGACGATTATCGTTGAGTCGTGGGGTTATAGACACAACATTTCTCATTGTGCGATTGTCTGTACTCTTTACTACATCTCTGAACTGTGATCTTTGCACCACAGCTCTCGTCCTAATCTGACAGCTAGCCATCTAAACATGGACTTTCCGTTTGGGTTGGACCCGTACACCTCGAGGCAACACTTGCTCCACCACGCATATTCTCCATTGATCTCCATCCAATCCACCCACGAGGCAGATGTCCTATTCCAGAGACTATTAAACAACGACGAGATCTCCGTCCTTCAAGTTTTGAAACCATATGGTAACAACGCAAAGTACTCCATACCCAATCAATCGTTTAAGATCATCAACAACCAATTGATCACGAAAAACTATCCCAGTTTTCCGGTACGATTCGAACCGGGACTCTCCACGTTGGTGGACTTGGTTGCGGCCAATTCCAGTCAATTGTTTTCCATAACGAATTTAGAGCTTTTGCTCGGTCAATTGTCGACAAACGCAGAAAACGACGACTTGTATTTGAAGTTGTTCAACAAAATTATCATTTCCAACAAATTGGTACCGTTTGAAACATTCAACCACCCAGTTCTGCAAATCTTCGTCATTGAATACGAATCTTGCTCAATACAAGATTTAAGAGCATTAATTGTTGATTTTCGAAATTCCGCTTTTCCGAAATATTTCCAGATCAACGACCTATTAGTCCATGTCTTTATCATTTACCAAGAATCTCAAACGTCATTGACCGACATCACCCAATTCCAAAACCAGGTCAAGTCAAGTTTGAATATTTACTCCACAACTATCCCAATTGGCGACTTTGAACCATTACCTGAAATGTGCGACGACATCACCAAATTCATCAAAGTCAACCTAAGTGAAAATTCCACCATCCAGGAGGATTTGCAACGATTAACCCTTCAGCAGCAATCCAAAAACGCATTGGGAGCAACCCACTTGAATATTCCCAAATCAATCGATAAAGTGGTACGCAATAAATTGTACGAGTTCATCTCCAAACACTTGATACCACACATGCAAACAAAAATACGAGCATGGGACGATCAAGTCCTCCAGCCAAAGAAATCGATAACCAATCGGTTTTTTCTGGCTTCGAAGAAGATCTTCAATTCAGGAACATCAGAAAACCCCACAGGGAACTTCAACTTCCAAGAGAGTTTCTACTACAAATCAACCCCAGAGCAAGTTATAAGAAAGTTGGCCGATTGGTCGCTCATTTTGAAGGATTTCAAGTACGCCTATGCCACCTACGACTTGATCAAAAAAGACTACATCAACGATAAGGCGTGGGCATACGTTGCGTCCGCTCAGGGAATGTGTATGGTTTCTTTACTCTTAGCCCAAACACAACAGGTGACTCCACAAAATATCCCCGACAAAAACATGTTACGGAAAATAAGGCATGACATTATCGAGCCGTACGTGGACAATTTGTCGTATACTTTTGTGTCTAGATTGAACTTGAAAACCTACAACTTGCGAACATTAATCATCGTGGTGGAATTATTGCTATGCATGTCAAACTATTACAATATCAGCAACTGGTGGAACGATTTGATAGAAAAGTATCTCGGCATTTGTATTTACGAGTTTGATCAGCACTTGATTGCGAAGAATCAGCGATCGCAAATCATCAGGGCAATATTGTATGAACGTATAGGATATTCATTTGGGAGATGTGTTTATTTGCCAGACCGGACGTTGATCGATTTTAATGAGGTAATCATTACCAACATTACCCACAAGATACCAACTACCTTGAAGGACGACGAAAACATTTCTGAACAAGAAGAAAACACTGAAGACACCGACGAATACTACAAAAACCCCTACAAGCTCCTTGCCCCAGCAAATTCGAAAGTGGCAGGGTTGACGAGGTTCCGAAAATCGTCCATCTGGTATTTGTTCTCCATTAAGGAGTGGATGAGTGTCAAGAATTACAAACAGGTTGAATACTTGATGAACAACATCAAGTTGGTATACAACATTTGGGACTTGAATCCAGATAAGTTCTGGTATGATCGAGGTGATTTATTGCTTGGGTACATTAAACGAAGTCTCAGGGAACAAGAAATCAACCGTGAGGTTGCAAGTACGTGACTTTTTCGGCCAGCATTGCTATAACATAGCTCATATTAATATAGTGAATCAAAGGTTTTCTAACCCACTTAGATATTACTACATAAAGAAACGTAATGCAATTAACTATTAGGCTGTATGACGATGGCATGGCCCTCCATGCAAACTCAATCTAATTCTCTCAATGCTAATTTCCTTCTCTTGTCCATACTCGATTTTATGTTCAATGACTTGTTGGGGTTCGATAACCAATGCCAGATTTTTTTGAGTGTTGGTACTGCCTGAGGAATAGCACTGACGTCTCCTGCTCCTTTCAACGTCGATAGTCCAATGAACTGCGATTGTAAGTTGTTAATGTCTTGCTGGTTATAGTCGCCTTCATCGGCGAACTCCGAGCCAAAATCATCTGGATTCAAGTATCCATGTTTGGCAAAGAAATTGAAAATCATCGACGTCAAAATTCTCACGAAGTACGAAAAGGGAGGAGGGAAGAAGGTGTAAAATGCAAAGTGGTGAGACCGATCACCTTTTACTGTGCCAGTGTCCAAGTGTAATGACAGCACTTCATTTTTCTTTCCTGGTATTTTTGTCCCGTAGAAGGGTAATAAATACGATTTCGATTCATTTGTCACCGATTTGAAAAACCGTAAATAAGACCAGCTTATTACTACGCCCACAGCACTGAGTAACCAGGTAATTTTGAATTCTTCACTTATCAACTGAAGGAAGAAACTGGCCACCACAATGAGAAATGGCAAGTACTTGACTTTAATTCGAAGGTTTCCCTTAAACAAAATCATGTAATGGTTACCAATTCTTTGCTTGATGGCTACCAAGAGGGCGATATTAATTCCCATGGCAGATAATACCACTGGGGGCACTTCTTTTGGTGTACCGAGAATTGCTCGAAGATAGTAGTAGACGTAAAAGAACAGATTTGTAGACATAACCATCACAAGAACAAACTTGGCAAACTGCTTGGTCCCCCACATCGTTTCCAAGTATCGTCCCAAGTAGAATATCACGAGCAAACTCAGACAGAGCCCAAAGATGTTTTCTTCGATGAAGCTGCTGGTGACAAGAACCCACGGAGTAAACAAGACAGACGATTTCGTGGGAATGAACGTCAATAGTGGAATGTACAACTCATGGGGATGGGGGATTTCGCCTGTCTCTTGAGCGATGGTTGGGTTGATTTCACCACCTTGTTTAGACGAGACTATCAACACGAAATACGTGTAGTACTTCAACACAAAGTTAAGAAACGTGAGCGAAGCCACCACGACTAGAACGATGCTAGTCACTTTGGGCACTTTCATAGTCCATTGATTTGATTTCTGTTGTGGTGAATAAAATGTTGTAAGCGCAATAAATTCGCGGCCTCAGATTGTGTTGCTTGAGATCGGTTTCCCCCACCGTTCGGCACGCGACTGCGGGTAATTGGGGGTGCGCGGGGCGGTAAATTTACACGGATGTCGTAGTAAATTTGTTTGACTACACATTATCAATAATAGCAGGAGTTTGATTCATTTACTTCAATATGAATGGTGTAAGAGCCGTCAGACTCACCGGAGTCAGGTTCAACTCAACCATATCAAAACATATCAGACCCCAGCCCAGGATTTTTCAAATGCTCAGAACCCCCGTGGCTAAATCGTTGTTGCTCACCTTCATCTTTGGGTCGTTTATGGTAGACTTGATGCAACACAGAAAAGAGCTTGAGCTATTGCAACAAACTTATGAGTCCAAAATAGATATCTTGAATGGAATAGTGGATAAATTGCGTCGAGGCGATCCCGTCGATGTGGCCGGAGAATTGAAAATCGCAAATAGTTTAACCAAGCATAGATATAATTCGGTGTTGGATATCGAGTTGGACGAACAGCTAGAATCGTTCTTGAAGTTGTCTGAAGAAGACGCACATAAGCAAGTAGAGGGTTCCATGGACCAGGTCGACTCAAAAAGCTTTCTTTGATCGTTGTACATACTAGTGTTGTATTAAGTCGGTATCTTTATACAATCTTTATATTAAATCGATTCTTTATAATATTACAATTCGTTACACACGAAAGAAATTTCAAAACCGTGGCTCCATTCCAGCGCTAGCTAGAACCAACAAGCTTCATTCCAGCTCTATACTTAGTTCAGACTGCCCCATGGTAGCACTATACTAGCGAGATCTTTCTAATGGTTCTTCTATGACTATCACCAGTCTCAATAACCTTACCTTCTTGAATCAACCGTTTGATAGCTTCGTTTATTTCATGGTTCTCGACTCGGAAAGATACAGTCTCGTTGACTTTGATGGCTAATTCGTTGAACCGAATAAAATTGTTACTATCTTCGATAATTCGTAACAACTCATTTCCCAAGTCTTCTTGGACTTTTCTTTGTGCAAACGTCGTACCGGTTTGTACCATATCCATGTCAATTCTTCCAGTAATAGGATCTGTGGCATAATCCTTGATTGCGGATTTGATCAATCTTACTGCTTCTTTAACATCAATTAACTCGACAGTGTGAGATAATCTCATCTTTGCGTGAGCTTCAGATAATCTAATCATCGATTCCAATTGTCTGGTTGTTGCCGTGATTCTCTTCTCTGATGCTCTCGCATCTTCCCCAAGTTTTCTTAACTCAACATACGATCGTACTAGTTCATTTTTACCTTCTTCAGTCATAACAGGATTATAATTCTCCTTTGCATACTGAATGTATACCGTTAAAAACTCAACAGGTAACACGAAATTGGTCGACACAGTATCTGGTTTGTCCTCCAAGTACATGTCAGTCAAATGTCTTGCTAACTGTCTGTCAATTTTTTCATCAACTTTATCCAAGATTAAGTACACCAAATCGAATCTTGATAACAATGGTGGTGGTAAGTCAATATTTGCAGTCACTGGTAAATTTGGATCGTAACGAGAGTTTATTGGATTGGCAGAAGCTAAGATAGATGTTCTTGCATTTAATGTAGTAATGATACCAGCTTTTGCAATGGAAATTGTTTGTTGTTCCATGACTTCGTGCAACACAGATCTCGTGGAGTCGCTCATCTTATCGAATTCATCGATACAACATACACCCCCATCAGACAAAACTAATGCACCACTTTCAAGAACTAATTGCTTGGTATCAACATCTCTGGTGATATATGCCGTTAAACCAACCGCAGATGAACCCTTACCCGAAGTATAAACCCCCCTGGGTGAAATTTTATGTACGTATTGTAATAATTGCGACTTTGATGTCGATGGATCTCCACACAACAAAACATTAATATCACCTCTGTATCTACCACCTTTTTTGAATGTTTTATTTGTTCCTCCAAACATTTGCAACAATATACCTTTTTTAACGTCGTCCATTTCATAAATTGATGGTGCCAAAGACCTTGCTAACACTTCGTACAAGTCATCTCTTTGGGCAATCTCTTTGATTTCTGCGATTTCGGCTGCAGTGATTTTTCTGACTTGTTCAACTTCCTGCTCTTTTTCACTAACCTCATGCTCCAAAGTGGAAACATCGGCACCTAGCCTCTTTTTATTGATTTTTTTTACATGGACAACATCCAAGTATGTCTTGTACAAACTTTTGATTGCTCTTTGTCTAGAATTCGCTCTTACCGGTACCGATCTGAATATACCACAAACTTCAATTCTATCACCAGCACGACAAGAGTCCACTAATTCATCATAAACACATAAATTAATGGAGTGAGGTGTTTGACCATCTGGAACTAAGTCTGGAGTCTCTTGCAACTTAATGACTTGTTTGTCAGCAAATGACGACCGATTGTGTATAAGCATCATAGAATTCGTTTGACCACATACTTCTCTAGGACATTTAGTTGGTTCAGAAATCACCCCCCTATCGATTTCCACTGCTACTGTATGTCCACAAGCGTTACATTTGAAGAATGCAACCTTCATATCAGGTATGATTGCTGTTGATCTGATAACCAATCCTTTGACACTTACCAATTTATCGATGTCATTTGGATTCAATTCTCTCATACCTTTATCTGCAAGGTTGATATTGTACGGACGAATTGTATAGATATTTGTTTCGACATCGTCAATGTTGACTTGTGAACTAGGATTGTCGTTAACAACTTGAATCATACAGTCTTTCACGGTCTGATCCATGATTGGAATGACTTCTTGAGGGTAGTTAATTAATTGGTAGTACAACTTTTTGGTTGGTGGATATGCCAAAAGGTTTTTTGCATCC
This sequence comes from Suzukiozyma manassasensis, assembly GCA_030569175.1. Taxonomy (NCBI): domain Eukaryota; kingdom Fungi; phylum Ascomycota; class Pichiomycetes; order Serinales; family Debaryomycetaceae; genus Suzukiozyma; species Suzukiozyma manassasensis. The sequence continues at coordinate 178,599 of JAJMKC010000001.1, read as the reverse complement.
AAATTCAAATTGATCAATCCGAGATCTTTCATATTATTCAAGTAGTTGATATAGTACAACTCGTTATCCTTCTCTTCGACTTCTTTTTCATCCATGATCTTTCTGTATTTATATTTGAACAACATAAGAAAGTCTCTAAATGAGTTTGAACAGTCTTGGATAGACACGTTAGTACCCCAAATCACTCTCACTGGCTCAGAAGACTCTAACGGATCGGTGCCTAATTGAGACGACGAAGACATGGGTAATCTCGTTCCATTGTTTTCGGAAACAGAATTGGCAAACATTCTTCTCCTCATGGGGGACGACGTAGCATCGTGTAAATCACTTCTTTGATGTCTTCTGGTGATTCTATCGACTTCACTGGTTAATCTATCCGATCTTATTCGGCTCGAACCATTCCCAATATCTGAAGTATGGTGACCAATGGATGAAGTATAGTGTAAGGGAGAAGAAACATCTCTTCTGGATCTAGTTTGCGAACCATTCCCATTTGCCTCAGATGGGGGATTTGACGAAGAAGCAAAAAATAATGGAGATGATGGTACAGCTGGTTGAGATTGCGATTGTGACTGAGAGTTGGAATCGTCTCTAGCATTGCTATTTGGTGGAGACGACATTGCTTATTGATATTGTTTACAATCACTGATCAGACACGGAAGAAAACTTTAATGTATCAATAATTTTTGGAATTTTTGATGTACGCGGCGACCTTTCCCGATTGGGTTTAATTAATGGCATCAAAAAAATTTCATGTTGTGCGTCGCCAGATATTGATAATTATGATCTATTTAGGTAATTGGCAAGAGCGGAGCTTTTTCCGAGACTGAAGCACGATTGGGGAGAAATTGATTTGTGACGCGTACAAAACACAATCGCTGTGTTTCTCTCTTATTTCACTAACATTGATCAATCAAGACTCCACTAAATTTTTGGGGCAAGTTCTATGACGCGTCTACTTTGTAGAATTTGGCTTGAAGTTGGGGTATTGGACAGGACATTGGTTTTCTCCACTCATTTCGGCAAGTACATGGTAGAATAAATTGTTATGTGATGTACGTGATTGTTTCTTGGATAGTTCAAAAGTATTGTTCCACCTCAATATTTGTAGTATTTGGGACTCACTGTTCAGATACACCAAGGACTGGAAATACAACTGGGCTAATTTCTCTAAACCACCTTCTTTCGTTCTTTTACTCAACTTTGCTACAAGGTGAAAGCGCCTCCAATTCTTATGCCTATCATATGACCTAGTATGATGCTGTTTAGCATATATTGACACATCACTAGGAATTCGACCGAACCATGATTACTGTATTCTTTGTTTCACCAACAAATCATCAACGCTAGCTTGAGAGTATTTTCTTTGATTTTCAATCTATTAGGTTTCGTTTTAGTTTGATTGATTGTATGTCTATTCGTAAACAAAGTCTCCCACAACAGTATATCAATGCCAAAACTATGGGCCCCATGATAGTATTCCAAGAATACATTATTGTAGAAGATTTCTAGCAAAGTCTATGTACTCCAAAACACGTTATTTAAATTCAATATAATGGGTTTATAAAGAACAGTAAAATAGTTGCAGCCATTTTGCAGCATTTTTTTCATAGCAAAAAAAGCTCTTTTTCCCAAAACCACAAATATACAGCCAGATTGAAAGGCTTTTTCCCCAGAATGTTTACCTTTCTTCTTATATTACTCACCTTTGTTAATTGAGGAGGAAATTGACACCAATATCCACAATCCATATTGCTTGCCTTGCTGTTTTGGGTCAAATATGAAAATGCAACCCAATCACAAAAATTACAAAGGAAACTCGTAAACATCAAATATGCCCTGGAATCATAATGCTCCAAAGGGCTCATCCTCAATGTTTACTGATTATATCGTGAAAAAAATTCCCAGATTCAATCATCATCTTTCATTTCAATTTTGATGGGCTACTTTTCCAGTATTGTATACATCAAAATATTTGTAAACAAAGGTAATTCATCTTTACCTTGCTACTGATTCTGATTATTCTCGATACATCTTTTGGCCAAATATGTCTTCAAGGAACAGCCCAAGTAAGAAATACGTCGATAATCCTATCGCCAGCCCTTCTCGTGTCAATCGTTCCTCGTCAAGACCTAAAGTATTGTTTGAGTCCTCCATCCCAAGATTGAACCACTCAAAGCCAATACCTCGATCCTCAAATGTCGCCATAGGGTTATCACCTCCTAGAAAGCGCCAGATAATGTCGCCTATACGTAGAAGTGGTTCACCTGAAAGAAGACAAATTATCCATCAACTCGAGAACCCCAGTGAACATGCCCCTACTAGTATACCGCCTGTTACATTTCACCAAGATTCTCCCTCTAAGCTGAAAAGAGTGAAGTTCAACATTGAGAAACCAATACACCATGACACATCTGACGGAGCGGAATTGACTCTTTTACGGTCTTTGGAATCGAGGATATCTACTATTGAAAATAATCAATCGCGCATCCTCGCACTTCTAGAGAAAATCAATGACAAGCTAAACAAATAAGACTACGTTGGGATCCATCCACGATTAAGATTTTATCCACAATATGCCTTCATGTATTGTTCCTACTCAAAAATCGACATTTTTTGTTGTTTGGGGACCGGTGTCAGGTTGTGATTCATCCTTTGCTTCTTCGTCCACAGGAATGCCCCACTCTTCGATTTCAAACTTCTTTCTCCCGTTTTTGAATGCATACTCCCCGTTATGGATCATCATCAACCCTTTTTCAGATAAAACTGGCAATTTTATGATGTTGACCAAGCCGTGCTGAACTTTCGATGGCTCGTTCTTATATGCTTTTTCGATGAATTGTGACATTTCTTGGTTGAAAGGTTGCAAATGTATTACAGAATCGTAAAGGGTTTCCAATACACTAGTCAAACTCGATTCTCTGGGATACAAATCCAAAGGCAAAGAAGTGATCAATACTAAGTTTTTCGAGTACATTCTCAAAAGTGATCTCAAAGAATGTGCAAATGGAAATATGAATGTGGGACTAGAGTAGTTGAAGTTATAAAGTGATGGGTTAAGTAAATTAGGGATTACCATCCTGATGATTTTACCACTGTTGGATTTAATGTGATGATCGATGGTCTTCTTAATGTGATTGATGATAACAAGGTAACTTTCGTTCAATGGAACAAATGACAAATCTTGAGGGTTTGGGCCAGGAACTAATTTTTGCGTTATATCAAACTGATTGCAGTAACCTTCATAGGCCACCACAGCAGAATCTCCGGACTCAGCTTTCTTGTTTAATCCATACCTCCAGGCAATTTTCATGCCGTCATTAGCAAGGTTAGACACGCTGACCTTGGATTCGTTTTCAATTATCTTTGCTTTCTTTTGATCTTTGGAAGAACCCTTGTATAACCCAGGCAACTCCTTTGCCCAATCTGGAGTCAACCCAATAACTATGGAATGGCAATTGAACTCTCCCTTATTTATTCTGTTGTGAATTACACCTTGTGATGTAAACGATCTCAATATCACCGATGCAAAATCTGTGGTTCCTGACTCTTCCACTAGGAGGGACTGCCCCACAGGCAACCCTTGATGCTGTAATATTTTGTCAAGATCAGCACAACCGGTCGATACTGTGGGTTGCGATGTGATCAATGAGGGTCTCACCCCTGGATTTTTTGTTATAGGTTTCTCAGTCTTGTTTGGTTGCAATGGCCCTCGAGTTACAGGAACCCTATGTTGACTTTGTGCAACTAAAGGATTTGGTACCGCACCACCACCACGATTGGGTAAATTACCCAACGGACGGGGAACAGCAGGAACTCTCCCAGGAACGGAAGGTGCTCCAAGTATCTCTCCCCTCTTTCTAAACGACATTGTCCTTTGATTTCGGTATCTAATCGTAATCATCTTGAAAAATTCATGGTGATGAGGGAAACCTGTCATGCACGTGATAATGTCGCAAAGCTTGTCACCCACGTTAAGAAAGAATATGTGCTACAAGAGTGGTTAAAGATTGACCTTTTCCCTCAGTATTTCAGCCAAACAATCATTCGTGTGCTTTGGTGTTAGCCTACTGTGCGATGCAAGTTGTTGTTGTTTTCATGTGTTTATGGTTTGTTATTATGACACATTTCTTGACATGCTGTGGTGGTTGCGACATGCCTGTATGTGGGATTTGTATGATAACAGTTGAATTTGTCAGGTTTTCCTTGTGTACATTTGAGAAACAACCAGTAAACCGTGATGGGAGCAATTGTGTCTTTGCCATTAGCGCCGGCTACGGCGATGATGTCGTGCTGTGGGGCTACTGCTTGTTCTGCGTTGTGTTCGTCGATTGGAGGAACGTTCAAGTCATCTATCATGACGAGAATTACATATGCCATAGTATTGTTAATCAACTCGTTATTATCGTGGATAGCGTTGTCGCCATTTATTGTGCACAAACTCGAGAAAGCAACTTTCGGCTTCATAAATAATAAATGTGGGCCGGATGGTAGTGAATGTATCAGTTTCACCTCGGTTTACAGAATCAACTTTGCATTGGGGATGTTGCATCTTATCTTGGCGGCGTTGTTGGTTGATGTCAAATCAACAAGTAATCCGAGGGCAGTGATACAAAATGGGTGTTGGAAGCTCAAAATTTTTGCGTGGTTAGGGCTTATTGTAGTCAACTTTTTATTAATTCCTGATAACTTTTTCATCTTTTACGGCAACAATATCGCCATAATATTCTCGACGATATTTTTGGGGATCGGGCTCATTTTGCTCGTTGATTTCGCCCATGCTTGGGCAGAAACATGTTTGGAGAAAATCGAAATGGAAGAATTGACGGGCGAAGGCGATGCCAGTTTCTGGAAAAAGTTACTTGTTGGGGGGACATTATTGATGTACATCTCCAGTATTGTGTTGACAATTCTAATGTACTGGTTTTTTGCTGGTGAGAGCTGCAGTATGAACAAAACTGCTATCACGTTGAATCTAATATTTGGCGTAATCATCTCGATAATGTCCGTAAATCAGTCGATCCAAGAGTCTAATCCCCATGCTGGCTTGGCGCAGTCATCAATGGTGGTATTTTACTGCACGTACCTTGTTTTGACAGCAGTATCGTCCGAACCAGATGATAAGCTATGCAATCCGTTGGTAAGATCCAAGGGAACAAGAACACTTAGTGTCGTTTTGGGGGCATTTTTCACTTTCCTCGCAGTAGCTTACACCACGACCAGAGCAGCTGCCAATTCTGCATTCAGTTCCAACGACATTCCTACTTATGTCGATACTCAGCCACGGGCGAGGAACGAAATGAGATATCAAGCTATCAAACAGGCAGTAGACGAAGGACTGTTGCCTCAAAGTGCGTTGAATCAAATAGATCTCTACGATGAAGAAATGGATACCAGTGGTGATGAAGAGATCAGTAAGGTTAAGTACAATTACGCCTTATTTCACATCATTTTTTTCCTTGCAACGCAGTACGTTGCGACATTGCTCACAATCAACGTCAAACAAGATGACTATGGAGACTTTGTGCCAGTTGGAAGAACGTATTTCTCTAGCTGGGTTAAGATTATAAGTTCGTGGGTATGTTTTGTGTTATATGGCTGGAGTTTAGTAGCACCAGTTATTTGGCCCGATAGATTTGGGGTTCAGTTGTAAGCTCAAGTTAGATCTAACGATTAATGTGATGAATAAACGTTGAAAGACCGAAGTAGGCAATGTTGGTAAGAGGAAATACAGTAGTAGTGTGATTAATTAACCAAAGTCAACTTGAAATACAGTATATTTCCTTTTTGGGAAGTCTACGATTTGTGACCCATTATTGGCTGAATAAATTTTCAACTAGAGTGAAAAATTATTGCTAATTAACAACAACGAGGTTTAAACTTTGAACAAAAATGTCAGCTATCATTACTAAGGCTACTGGGATCGTTAACGGTCTTGTTACCAAGACTGGTGAACTTACCAATTGTGCCGTTTACTGGGCTAAAGTCGGAGCCGAATTAGGTAAAACCATCTACAAATCCGAAGGTTTAGCTCCACCATCCCAAACACAATTCCAACAAGTTTACCAAAAGGCTTTTGCATTATTGAAGTCCCCTCAACAACAAAAAGAATTATTGCAAAAGGCCGCTCAATTCAAGCCTTCCAAACAAGCTGTTGTCAAGGCCTCAGTTGGTGGTATTCAAGTGTTAGCATTTTTCTCCGTCGGTGAAATTATTGGTAGAAGAAGTATTTTCGGTTACCCATCTGTTGGTGGTGCTCACCATTAAGTTTGATTGACCATTTTGTCACATTCATGGCAATTACTACAACTGGCACTATCATCATATTTATTCTCATTTGATATGAGGTTTGATTTACCTTATGTCATTTATCATACATTAATGGTATCTCATGGTACTCTATCTATATTAGGCTCGCGGTTTTTAGACGATTGGTATGGTAGTTTATATTCTACTTTACAATGTATACATTTATTCAGTATTTGTGCTGTTGTAGGACGTGAAAAGTACTATTTATGGAGACGTTGAAGTTTCTTGAGCTTTTCTTCTCTTGGATGCTTCAATCATTTCTTGCTTCTGTTTTCTCTTCTGTTTCACCACTTTAGGCACGGTAGTGATTTGCTTCCGTTTCATTTCATGTTTCTTGATATTTTTTTTCTCATTCTTGGATAATTTACCCATATCTTCCATCCATTCGCTGTAGCCATCCTTACATCCAGATTGTTTCATGACATTCAAAATAGGCTTGACTGCTTGGTTATCCTCTTTTGTAAAAAAAGTCACGGCTTTACCGACTTTTCCATTTCTACCAGTTCTACCAATTCTGTGTACATAAGCTTGGGCACTTTGGGGAACGTCAAAATTTATCACCATGTTCACACCATGGAAATCAACCCCTCTAGAAATAACATCGGTGGTGATTAGCACCCAAATGTCTCCCGATTTGAATCTTTCTATCACTTGCTCCCTTTGTTTAGGCGTCCTCTCCGCATGAATTACATCGACATTCAATTTATCATACAACAACTCGTGGAACAAGGCTTTGGCTCTATGAATCGACTGTAAGAAAATGATGATGGGAGGCTTGAATTCTCCTTGTTGCAACATCTGCCTTATTGCTAGAAGTTTACCTTCTTCGTTCCCAGTATACACCAACTTTTGCTCAATAGTACTCGAGGCTGCTTCCTTGTGTCCAATGATGACTCTAACAGGATCTTTCATAATGGAGTTGGCCATCTCTTCAACCCCAGAAGGAATGGTGGCAGAAAACATGGACTTTCTCAATTTATTATTCGTACAGTTGGACAAGATATCATCAGTTTGTTCCACAAACCCTTGATCAAATAACTTATCGGCTTCATCTATAATCAATTGCTCGACTTTGGACAAATCTATCTTTTCCTTTTTAACGAGATCTATCAACCTTAACGGGGTCGATACTATTATGTCGTATTTGCTGGAGTTAATGATATTATTATTGATCTTGGCCGCTAATTGTTTTGACAAAATAGCAATTTTGAGCTTTTTGCCTCTGTTTAATGTTTCTAAATGCTCAAAAATTTGATGGGCTAATTCATTTGTAGGAGAAATTAACAATCCTCGAACACCGTAATTCTTGGACGACGGTGATTGGATGATGAGTTGCATCAACGGAATCAAGAATGCAAGCGTTTTCCCCGACCCGGTCGGAGCACACGCAATCAAGTCACGATGGCTAAGACTTATTGGAATCGATTCACATTGAATAGGTGTTGGTTCGGTGAATCCAGCTTCTATCAAGTTCGACAACAATTTCTTGTCCAAATTGAATCTGGCAACCAAGTCTTCAAATGATCCAACCGGCAAAGGAATATCTTCACCACTAACGTTGGATTTATGCAATTTACGAAACTTTTTCCCATCCTCATCATTAGCGATCTTTAAAGGTGCCACTTCAACTGTGTCGGCAGACAACTCTGCCCCGATTTCTCCATTCTCTGTGCTTGCTTCTAACTCAATATGATGCTTTTTAGTGTGAAAGAAGTCAATTTCCTTTTCCACCTGGTGTGACAATTGGTGCTGCTTTGATGGTTGAGAAGCAGACTTGGCCATGGAAAAATTGGTGGGAGCGTTCTTGTTCTTCTTAATAGTCGCTCCTCGCGACAAAATTCGGAAAATATCCATCTCTATACCGCTTCAAGCTACCCGTTTCACAAAAACAATTCAAATCACTCTGATCAATTTGCAACTTCATTTTCGTGCCATGATGCTCATCTCGTAACTTTCATGAGAAATCGTCCTGTATCTTGTCGATGTGACACAAAACCTCCATTTTGTTCAAATTCAAAAATTTTCACTCACACCAAAGCACAAGGAAGACGATTACCAGAGGGCACGGTCTAGGTAATTGTATAAGATATTGGATACAATGTTTAGTGGTATACGACCATTTGTCACTAGAGGAGCTATTCGGGGTGATTTTTCTCGGACAATTTATTTGCATAAGGGTGCACGAGTCTCTGGGTTAAAGAGAGATCCACAAGAAGTGTTCACAACTCACACTGGGGTGACATACGGCAAGTCTGAGGACAACTTGAAGTACATTAAAGAGTTTTTGTCCTCCAAATACCAAATTCCAGACGACTTGGCTCTCCAAGTCTTGACACATAAATCGTTTGGGAACAGTATAAAACCATACAATGAGAAATTAACTGCCATGGGATCTAAGATATTGAATTTGTTCTTTGCCAAGTACTGTATTAGTGATGCTACCTCCAACGACCTCAGCATAAACGGGAAGAATTTGGATGTGTTGGGATCACCAATTGCCAAGGAGTTGACGGGGGGTTTATCTCTTGGGATTTTTGCCAAGAACCACAAGTTGAACTCGATCATGTTTTGGAAATCATACAACCACGATTTGAGTTTTGAAAGCTCGGGAGAAATGAAAGTCAGTGCGCAAATGATCAAGGCGTTGGTTGGTGCCGTCACCATCATCCACGGCAAACCAGCTGCAGAAGAGTTTATCCAGGAGAAGTTATTGGGATCCACACCTTCGATCCAGGACATCACTGAAACTATAGTTAAGAAATTATAGTGGCATTGGCCCACTCATGACCAATTCATTCTGTACATAGATGCAATGCATACGAATCATATAGTCAAGTGATGCAACGTGTAGGGGAGGGGTGGAACAGTAAGGAACAAAGAGTTAGTGGAATCGATTGAAAAGCGAATCGATGAAGAGCAAAAAGGTTTAGCAAATAGTTTGTGTGAAGTTTGTTAGTGACATTTGTTAGCACAATTTGCATAATTTGTTAGCATAGATCTGCAGATGTAATACACCAATGTGGCACGAAAAAGGCACCAGAAAAGTTGCAATGTGAGTGTCTTTGTAGGTAGCATCAAGGAGGTCAGCGGGGCAGAACTAATGCAGATAGGCGACACGCAAGGTAACGCTAGCCGGAAGATTATTCCCTGCTTGGCTGGTGTTTGTCACAATGTCGGTGTAGGAATCATCGCCAATCTAGCTGGTATGTAGAGCAAAGCAGAGAGGCGGTGTCGTCGGCACCAACCTACCGAACTGATCGTAGAAGCAATCCTCTGCTAAAACATCCAGGTATTACGCACTCAGCACCGCCATCATAGCCCCCAGCACCACTAGTATAGCCCGAGTTAATCACTACATCGATAAATACTTACGACCCAACCTGAAACACGCACCAGAAGACGAAATGGTACTATTCATATTACAGCATGTGTGTGTGCTTGATGACAAACAATGGCTGCACCAGTTGTTCTTACTCTTTAGCGCCAAATATTGGCTGCAAAAATATTTATTGTGTTTCGCGCAACTGCCACAGTTTATTTTAACCACCACTGTGTTATCGTAATCACACTATAAACCTCTAACTCATAAAACAAGAAAATCACCCTCGGATCAAACGCATCGTAAACAGCATCTACAGCACGGCATATCACCATCTCTCGTGGTAGCGTTTCACGGTGGTTTGATGCAAGTTTCGTGATGGGGGAGATTTAGCTATGCTGTCTGCAGTCGTAGATCAGGTACGCGTTTGGAAAGGGATTTCTCATTGAGATTTTTTTGTTGCAAAAATTCTTGTTGTTTATTTCAGAAAACAGTTTAGTTTGGGGCATATTACAGAAATAGTCACGGTACCATAATGAGTGAGAAGGATTTGGTACACCACTACAAGCTGTTGAAGCAGTTTCTTGATATTTCGGACGATTCTTCCCGAACTAACAAAAGCTCGTCCCGAGCCGCCAGGGCACGGGAAAAGTTGTTGAAGTTGTCGCTAGGGCAATTCAAGGAGTTAAGCACAGATGTGTACGACGAGCTTAAAAGACGAATTGATGAATCGAGAGGTGAGCCAGACTATTTGTTGCCCAAGGCGACATTTCATCCTAAACGGAATCAAGCGAGACAAAAACTCGCTAGCTTGCCGCAGTCGAGATTTAAAGACTTGGTGAGTGATATCTCGTACGAAATCGAAAGAAGAGGATTGCACATAGACCGTAGTGATCCTGTGAAGTCGGAACCATCGTTTGTTTCAAAAGCTCCTTCCCATTCCCACTCTGCCTCAGTTGCTGAATCTCACCATAGCACAAAGAATATTGATAATCTTGCAAATAAGAGCACTTCTGCAACAGAAGCAGGTGTCAATTCAAACACAAATCATTCAATTAACTTGGAACGTCTGTCGTTGGAGCCAAAATCGTTTGATTCAAAGGCATTGGATACAAAAGCTACGAACTCGTTAAATTCTGGAAGTAATGGTAACACCGATTCCAAGGTTTCCCGTCAGAGCTTGGAGTCGAAAACATTTGATTCAAAGGCATCACTTGAAGACCATTCGTCAATCGGGCTTCAGTCTCGTACGGTCGTTCCCACTAAAGCTAATTTGACGTGGTCATCAGACGAGGAAGATGACGAAGACCATCACGAAAAAGAAATCAATGCGAAAGGTGGTTCTGTCCTACAAAACGCAAATGATTCCAAAGCTGTAGACGAATTAAAAGCACAATTGGCTGAATTGCAAACATCCAAAGATGAGATTGAAAGAAAATATAAATTATTGCAGGATGACTATGATTTCTCTATGGATCAAAATAAAACTCTTTCCAATGAGCTAGATGCTGTTTCTCAAGAAAAACAGAATTGGTTGAACCAAAATGCTGGTCTTGAAAACCTCCAAAAAGAGTTGGAAAATTTGAAGAGTGCTAATGCCACTTTAAGATTGGAAAATCAGTCTTTAAAGTCGAGTCCTAAACAAGGGCAAAAAGAGATTGTAGCTCCATTGTTATCGCACTCTAAGCTATCGAATCAAAATATTGCAGCATTGGACAAAGAATTTGCCTCGTCAAACGAGAGTCCGTCCGAAAAAGAAGTCGATCAATCAAACAATTCAGGGTCGACTAAATCGCTTTCTTCAGCTACTCTGACGTCACCTAAGCAAGAAGTTTTGACTGAAAGACGGACCCTAGCCTCAGCGTCAGCCCCTGTAGCAGCTCCTTCTTCCATCAATGAAAAAGTTGACTTAATTTTACAAAAAATGAGCACTTTGGATAAACCAACTTCCGTGACCAACAATTCTGATGCTAAATTATGGCAAACAAAGTTTGAACAGTTACGTTCGAATCAAATATCCAAGGCTTTTGAGGACAGTTTACCAAAAGATTTGAATCCATTCATAACATCTAATGGTCTTATATCGCTGAAATTGGTTGCAGACATCCAATCATTTATCGAGACATTTATCATTCAATTAAACTCCAGCAAACATGATCCAGATGCGTTGTTTGATAATATCTCAAAAATTTCTATCACAGCAAATGAAATTGCTAATCAAGGAGATGGTCAAAATTTGAACTCAAACGAATATTCAACAAGCCTTCGTGCTGCTGTCAACTACGCCCTCACGGCGACAAGATATTTTGGGATATATGATTCCTTGATGCCCAAGATCATTGTAGAAAGAGCCTTAGGTGAACTTAGCTTCACATTGTGTGATTTGATAGCTAATTCAAAATTGAATACCAATTCTTCAAATTCAAGATCATTTGTTGTTAATAAGAAAACAAGCAATGTGCCCGACAATTTTGGCGTACGACCATTGAGAATGGCCAACAAACTGAAAGAAGCTCACGTCGAAACTGACCTTAAAACTCCATTGCATAACTCTAAGCTGATAAGCTCTCCCTCATCCACCGAAAAAATTAATCATATTGGTTTGAAGCCAGTGAAAAAGAACTCATTTGATGTCAATAGCAAAAACGAATCGGATACAACTTTTGACGAGTCACCAATTAAATCAAAAGAGCTGAAGTCTACTTCTGTTAGTATTGCGGGTGGAAATGTCTCAAATCAACCAACCAGCTTCTTCTCCAAATTGAAAAACAAATTGGCAACGGTCCCTGCAGTGGCCATTGATAAACCTGAAAAAGAATTTGATACTTCATCCAAGGACAGGTTTGAATCGGCTGAGAACAAGTCTTCTAAAGAGTTGCACAATCAAGTAGCAGACAATTCTTTGATTTCGAACAAATTGACTACAAAAGTGCAATCAGAGTCTCAGAAACTGAACAGTACAATTAAGCTGAATAATTCAGATGTTACTTCGGCCAGAAGTATTGCATCCAATGACCTGAAAACTGATGCCATTGGTAAGACTTTGAAATCGGATTTACTCCAGTCAAAAGAAATTTCAACACCCAAAGAGTTAAATTCCAGCGTCTTGAAGGATTTTCAAGATCCACACACTGATAGCGTTTTGAAATCTTCCGATGCAGTGGGTACAGAAACCACAGGAACTGCTTCGCAGCAGACTCAAGCAAAAACTGATGCTGATAACAGCGAGATAAATTCTACTCTAAGATCATCAAAGAGCGCCAATGAGAAAGAAGCAACTGAAAAATGGGACAATAAGACAAGTCCGAAAAGTAAAAACATTACCGCTTTAGCGTCAAAATTTGAAACTTCAAATGAAGACAAGAATGAAACTACAACCAAAACTTCACCAATTTCCAAAACTGGTGTGAAATCATTGGCATCTAAGTGGAACACTAGCGTGGAATCATCACCAACTAAGTCTCCAAAAAATGTAACATCACCAGGAAGTATTCTCAACAAAGTAAAGAACTTTGAAGAAAAAAGTCTGGTGAAAGAAACTACCCAAAACAAGTCAGAACAAGCCTTGTCATCTCTGTCATTACAAACTAAGTCTGCTACAGAGGAAGCAGAAAAAGAACCAGAAAATAAGATTGCCAAATCTGTTGAAATTGGTGCATCCGCTGGGGCTGCCGTTGGTGTAGCTGCAGCTGTTGCAAACAAGTCACTTCCGTCGTCGAACCTGGATGATGATTTCCCATTATCCAAAAAGTTGATTTCAACGTCACACCGGGTTCCTAGTGTAGCGGTAACTGATAGTGATAACGTAGCTGATGCTCATGTCGACGCTGAAAATCGCAACATTCTGAAAAGGACAAGCAGTGGATCTTTGAATCACAAACCTTTAAGCGACATTGGGAATGTCCAGAACAATAGTCACTCTACCGAGATAGCTCATCAAAAAGTGTCTTTAGTTTCTGTACCAGCTTCCAGTAATCAAAGGGCCACTACATCTGGGCCCACATTGGAAACTTCAACAGGACCAGGTGCAAAATCTGTAAAAATCAAAAGCGATGTTGACGAAGTATCCGCATCAGAACCAGAAGAGGACTCTGACTACGAGGATGAATACGATGAAGCTGAGGATCAAGAAGCCCAAAAAGCGAGAAGAAGACAGGAACAGAGGAAATCTATGGCTGCGGCTACATTCAATGTAGACTTGTTCGATATTGATGATCCTGATAACTCATTGACCCAAGTTCTACTTTATTTGGAACACCAAACTGTTGAAGTCATTTCCACCATTCAAACCTTGTTAACTGCAATCAAGAAGCCAAATGCCACTAGAGGAGAATTGAGAGAAAAATCGAAGGCAATTACTGTTGTTATTTTACAGATGACGGAAGCCACTAACACGTCGATGAATCAAACCCGTAACGCCCAATTGAAAGAGCACGGAAATTGGGTTGTGAAAAGTTTAGAAGACTGCGATCATCGTATGACTATTTTGTGCAAGCCTAACAAAGACAAATCGGATGACGAGTACGCCGACAAGTCGTTTAAACAAAGATTGGCAGGAATATCATTTGACATTGCCAAATGTACAAAAGAGTTAGTGAAAACAGTCGAGGAGGCTAGTTTGAAGGAAGATATTGAGTATCTCAACAACAGAATCAGCCGTGAAGAAGACTTGACTTGAAATGTGGTTCCATTCATCATCTGTATGATGATATGGCAGGGTTAAACTTAATTTCGTTTCCATTGTATTAGTAGTTGAGAATATATAATATTGAAATTGTAATTGCCCAAGCACACCATGTACTATCTGATATGTTTGGATAAGAATTTCTGGTGGTGATGTGATTTCAACGTGTCATTGTTGAATTCAGCAGCCTTTTTGGGCTCGATTGTGGACTTTTTGGCAAAAGGTGTGCTATTTCTCCAGCTTTTCTTCGTAGGAGGGTTTTCAGAGTCGTTTACTTTCACCAATGGATTGGAAACCATGGCATTGTCGACAATTTGCTGGTGGACTTTATCTTTCTCGGCCTGGCGTTCTTGTCGTATTTTTTGTAATTCTGCCATCAAAAGTGCAGTTTCGTCTTCAGAATCCGAATCGGAATCGGAATCACTATTTGATTCTTGTTCAGATTCAATTTCGTCCTTGTGTTCTGGAGATCCAGACCCATTTTCATCTCCAGGCACCGATTCGGATATTTCCCCATCAAAAGACTTTTCGAATGTAGTATGTGGTGAGTCTATTGAGTATTTTAGTCTTTTAGATGATTCATTTTCCTCGTTGATTCTTAGTTGACGTTTCAAGTCATTTATGTGTGTTTGATTAATATCGAATTTTCTATCTGGCCGTAGCTTCAAGGAAGTTTGCTGTGGTTGGTTTCGAGCGTGGGAAATAGAGTCGGAAATCCGATTTGCCTTTCCTCGTTTACTCTCTAGTGTCGGCCTGTGGTTTGTAGTCATGGTAAAGCAAGTAATTGCATCTCATCGCATTCTTATCAAGCACGAAGGGTGCGACACTTATCTTCGTTCAAATTTCCACTGCGAATTCCACACGCGCCGCAATGTCTACTACCAATATCTCGCTAACTATACAACGTCGTGGGCCCACTGAGGTCGAAGCTACCACCATGGTAAATATTCGATTTTCTGTATTACCTGAGACACTGACAAAATTTACCACCTATTTTATAACGTCGTTTCCTTCTGACACCGCCTCCATGCCCCACGAAAATTGATCGGTTTAAGTCAATGTTCATCACACGTACCAAATTGAAGTAGACGGTCTGTTGCCCGTTAGTTTTTTTGATTATCCAAGAGAACTCAGCGTTTGCCACCTAAATGGATATTTTGCAGCCGTGGCCAAATTTGATTCAAACAACTTGCTGAATTTACCTTAGCCTTTATAGGACAAGCTTGCACACACTGGCGGTTACAAAACGTCAATTGTGATAACATTTCTGAAGAAATTTACGACTAGGTCAATTCATCGCCGGCATACAATTTCGGACTCATCAAAGCTCACCTCCAAAAGGCTATTACTAAGTCTTACAATCACACCCGACTGATGTTTGTGTTTCCGGCGTTCAATTCCAACTACAAGACTCGGAAACGAACTTTTCGGTGTTGCGAGAGCTGTCGTGCAAAGCGTGTCAAGTGCGATATATCATCTACGGACTTTGAAGTTGTGGGGTGCGTCAATTGCCAAAAGCATTATTGGAACTGTAGCTTAATCCAACGACAGCCTCCACTAGACGATTCTCAGGCGAATGCTTCTTTGGAAGAACCAATACTGTCAAGACTTCCAAATCACACATCAGTGCCGTCGCAATCGGAGAAAATTACTAGTTCTTACTTGAAGCTCAACTTCAACTTCAATTGCAACAACAGTAGTGACATATTGACATATCTATACCACACCCACCCAAAGGCTGTGTTGGAATTGCAGGACAATCGATACCACGAGTCCGGGGTGTATACTCGTGGCATACATCCTGAATCCCTCAATGACAAGTCGTATCGGAGCAGTGATTTAGATGTATTTTACATCAGAAATAGAAGAGTGTTTGATTTCCTATGCTCAATTGACGCATTCACGTTGGCCAGTAAGGAATACCCAATTACTCCACAACAAACTACCGAGTTGTTGCGGGTTTTCTTTTACAAACTCAACGCCATTTTCCCGGTAGTTTACGAAGAAAAGTTTTGGTACGACTACTACCGTAATGATTCACAAAATTCCATTCTATACGCAATAATTCTAGTGATTCTGCGAGACAAATTGGCCGAACCAATCCTCAGGCAAGTGTTTTTCACAAATTTTGGAGAACTAACTCCCTCCCAGTACTCTGCAAGACTTCAAAACTTCATGACCGATCTTGAGTATAAATTGCGGCAAATCTTATTGATTCAACCACAACTAGGAGATGAAGATAAGGTGTCAAGAATTGTGGTCTCACTCCTTCTATGTCTCCACTATAGCTTTGATAGGCTAGGAAACGAAATCTGTTCCCATGATTTAACAGATGCAATTAATTTGGCAGTTGCATTAGGAATACACATGAAGTCATTTGTTGATATCAATCCCCAGCTAGCTGAATATACCACTCGTCTTTGGTGGTGTTGCTATATTTTTGACAGAATAAATGGCATTGTTAATTCGCGATGCTTGTTCATAAGGGCAGACGATTTCAATGTTGATTTGCCGTACGATTGTATAAACTTATTGAAGCTCGTGCAGTTAGCTCGAACAATAGAGAATATGGTGACAGCAATCTATAAGCCATTTAACACAAACGCCGCTGTTGTCACAAAAAATCGGTACAAGATGTTCAATAGCGATGATTTTCAGCGAATTGAATTTGATTTCTGCGACAAAGAGAGACAAGGAAATTCGAAATCGAACATGTATGATCTTGTTGTGAATCTGAATCTCAATAATGAGACCGAGTATATTGCAAATACTATTCATTTTCTTACAAGAATCATCAGCAACTCAGTAATAATGGTGGCCCAGAAAGCGAAATACGATGATTCATCAGTAGACAATTCAGTTCCTGAGCTAACAACAATCAAGGCAGCTCTGAACCTACTATGGTATTTTGAGAGGATGAAGGACGAAGCTTTGATTAACATACCAGTTGTACCTTGGAGTATCTCGATAGCTATGGCAGTTGCTTTGAAACTTCGAACTAGAAAGTATTTGGGGGTAGAGGAAATCACCAGCAGTAGCATGATTGACTTTACATGGGAGGATTCGATTGGGTCATTAGATCGATTTGTTGGTTCATGGTGGATTATTGCAGATATATGTAAATTGTCAAAAGAGTTTATTAGCAAAATGGCAAATAACTCTCAAAATGGAATCAAACGAGTGCGCAAGACGCCCAAGTCGCCAAATACATCATCAGAAAAGAGGCACAAGCCTGATTCAGCGAGATCTTTGGGGATGAATAATATGTTGCCAAATTCGCTGGATTCGAATAGTCAAAGTCTTACGACTAACATGGCAGAGCTCCTCGAAATTCCCATCACGATGGATATCAGCGATATTCAGTATGATAAGTACTTTGAATCGATGCATATTGACGTTTTCAATAACGATTTTTTTGAAGATGTCCCTTCAACCTAACATGGACTAAGTTCTATTAATTCTAATATACAGAGACGTGACATGACACCATCAAATAACTATTTGCTAATTACTGCGAGACTTTACTCATTGTCACTTTGGATTTGGTCCTCCCATCCGGCTTCGTCCTCGTGTCTTGCGGGAAGCAATTCACTCATGATTGGCCCACCTAGTTCACTCAATAATGCATTCACTTGCTCTACAAGTTCTGGATCTGCCGTTTCAACAGCGTCACTGTTGACAATCTTGTAACCGTTCGTTAAAGAACTTTTTGCTTCTTTCACTTTGCTGGCTACTTCACCATTGGAAGACTCGAGTAAATCTTTATTGTCGATATCTCTGTAGTCTTCAATCTTTGACTTTTGTTCCTGGTGGAACAATTGCTTAGCTGCAAACAAATACGCCAAAGCCTCGTAATAATAAGTATCCAAGATGTTTTCGTTAATATCTTGAATATTGGAGGTGATAGTGGCAGCGATTTCGTATTTTTCCAACTCGATCGCAAACTTGGATAATGTCAAAAGTGGCTGGATGAGTTCTACGTATTCCACTCCCACTTCAAAAGCGTCGTTATTTTCGTTAATTTCAGAATTTTTGATGGAGTTGGCTGCTTCTTCTAGCTGGGCCTTCTTTTTTTGAAATAAGTTCCACGATTGAACCAACGATTCCTTGGCTTCATCGTTTCTCGATTGCGAGATTCTGATCGATGCCAATAATGAGAATGTCTCTGGGTTCTCTTTATCTAATCCTAATGAAAAATCAATGAGCTCATTACACTTGGCCTCGGCTTCTGGCTCCATACATAAATCTGTCATCCAGATTTCAATTTGGGCAAAAATCCCCTGGTTCAACTTTTTGATTAAGTATGCTTTGAGGGCTTCATTTGTGGGATAAAGCTTGGATAATTGCGATAATAGTTTGTCTTCATTGATTTGATTTTGAGTCAATAAAGTCAACTGATGGTTGAGTTTGGCCAACCCGATTTCAAGGCTATTTAATCCATCCAGCCCACCGATCATCTGACCCAAATATAAGAACTTCTCTGTACCTGTGTCACCGTAGGGGTCTAATTGGCACGCCTTTACGAGCACGTCATAGGCATTGTCCAAGTCGTTATTCTCTAACAAACATTCACCAAAAATCTGCAAAAACTCAACATTGTCGCCGTTTTTTCCAAGCTCTGGCGACAACAACTGCAATGCTGAATTGTACTGAGACGACTCCAACAACGCACGCGCTTTCTCTACCAATTGTGCCGACATGGGGAAGGTGTTGCTGGAATGAATGTCTTCACTTTAAAATTTTGATTTTCGCGATGAGATGCTTCTGGTGGAACCTTATCGTGCTATTGCGAGCGCTACCATGTTTACTGCCATTGCTGTGTTATTTTCCTGCGGAGGTATGGAACAAAATCTGTGGTGATGTGGTGTGTCGGCCTGCGATCCACAATTTATTTGTAGCCTGTAACTGATTCTTAAGACTACCTAATTACCCAGCAATGCTACTGCCGGACCTAGCTGAGGCATTGACTAATGAATATGGCATCTTGCATTTAATCTACCATAGAAGTAAGAACCAACACCGGCTTCTGGTATGGTGGAAATACTTCAATATCCTTCATCGTAGAATACGACAGATTTTGAAGTTACAAATTGATATTGATCGATTAAGATCTATTGCGCAAAAGAAGAGCAACAGCAAAGCTGGCAAATCAAAAGAAAGCGAGTCCGTCAAGCTTAAGGAAGTACAAATGAAACAAATAGGGCAATTTTTGGTGAGTAACATATTCAAGAAGGCATACTATGAATTTAGTGGAATAATCACTCTTGGTCAATTTATCAACTTGGGGTTTACATTGGTTGGGTTATTGGCCAAACTATATAGCATAATTATAACCATTGATGGAGTTAACCCTGTTAAGGGAGGCATGGTTGTCAATGAAACGGTGATAAGTATGCCAGATACCAAAATCAATAAGGCTATTGATGGAAATATGGGAGAGGAACTTGGAGAAGAAATTGGAGAAGTCGTAACCGAAGATGTTTGCGATGTAAGTGCGGGCGTTCCCGAATCAAGTAATGAAACCAATGCAAGCAACAAAAAGCGACCACAAGCTTCACGAAATTCGGATACTATCGATGATACCTTTGGCAAACCAAAGTCAAACAAGAAGAGCAAGAAGAAAAAGAAGAAAAATGAAATGGATGACATATTTGGTTTTTAATCTTCTCCATCAATAGAGAGAATTCGTCTACACGGCAAGGTCCATATATCCTTTGTATACTTAGATGAACATAAACAAGCTAAAGCAAACAATACCGATTTTCGTCTTAAATAAACTCACAACCCATAGTAACTAACACCAATTTATAATACAAAAGCCTCCCTCAATGACATACGCATTCATTCATCATTACGGTAAGCTGACTCTAAACTAACCTTTATCGTCAAGCTGTAAATGAACTCATTTCAAGCTTTTGTTAACTTCCTAACAAGACCAAGTCAAATATTTCAACCATTTCATCATCATGTCAAACCCAACTCAGCGATTTCCGCTGGAAAAATTGAAAAATACCCTTGCTGATAACAAAATCTCCTAATAAACTTTTGGAATTTTAATTTTCCAATCATAACCTCAAACCCATCAAACTGGTTCAATATGATTCAAACGGTTATTCCAACCGAAGTTCAATTGATCAGTATCCAAACAAAAATCGTCGTCATAGTCATACATCCGGTCATTCATCACGGCATGATTCATATGGGAATTGGGTATTATGCTAGTTTCGGTAGGATATTGAGTGGTGCTTATAATTATGTTTGGTGTTTGAGTTTCACTACTATATTGGGTGGAACTGATGGTAGTATTTGTCTTGTGGTTCTCATTGTTCAATATGGTGCTGTTCATTGGGATGTTATTCATTGGTTGGCAGTTATTTGGCGAAGTTGATAATGGGATGGATGAACTTATGCTGATTGGTGAATTACGATAATCGTACACTTGATTGGACGAAACTTCGGAATTTGGGGTGTCGATACTAAAGTTTTGATCGAGTTGGTGTCCTGGTGGTGGCAAATGGTGCTGGTTGTAAGGTAAAGTGATATGGCTGTGGTCTTCAATAGTGATATCGTGGCCAATCATATCGTGATTGATTGCTTCATTTGGCATGAGCAATTCTTGAACTGACTGCCCGTGCTTCAATTGACGCTTCAATCTGTTCTTAATTCTTGATTTTCCCTTGAATCCTACGGGCAAAAACTTACACTCTCCCCCTTCAACGTGAAGCTCACACCAAATTTCGGCATTAGGGAAAAACTCTCCACACATGGAACAATTACCCAGAGAATTCACTCTATCCTTAGTTTTGGTTCCCTTTGGATATTTGAAATGTCTAGATTTCAAGTGAGTCTTGTAAGTATCTCTACGGGAAAACCCACCGTTTGGATGGCATTTGTGGGTGATGTTGTTGTCATCAATGTAGATGGAAAATTGATGGAAAGGACAAGAGTAAGCCTTTTTGGTGGCGTGCTTTTTCAAATGCCTGGTGAGATAACCTCTGATCTTGAATGTAGCATCACAGTGAGGACATTGGTGGAATTTGTTTGATTCTTTTGAGTTTGGCGACGTGGATTCCTCGGCGTCCCCCTCAGAAAATGGAGGTGAAGAATGCGTGGTTGGAGGTGATAACTGTTTTTCTCTTTTGTTGGCATCAGAAATAATTGAATCGATATTTGACGACGTGTGGGACACGGTAGGAGATAAATCGTCTACCGAGGAATTATTTGGGCCCAACTTGAAAGCGTCCAACTCGTCACCGGCGACAAATTCCTCAGAGAATTTCCATTCAAACTTGCCTTGTTCGTTTTTTACAGGCATGTATGACGATGTGATCCCGGAGGAACACAACTTTGAGTCGTGGAAGAACGGTTCACTCGAGATAGTGGGGAAAAAGTTGGCGTCGCTTGAGGACGAAGACGAGGTGGTGGCAGCCACGTCGACAACTGCTGGAGAAGCATCTTCGTCAGCACAGGGTTCCTGTGTTGCTTCAGATTCTTGCTTTGGCGATACTTGTTTTGCGGGTACTTTGCTGGACTCGGAAATGTGGCGGTTGTCGTATAACCACATGGGGATGATAACCCAGGAAATGTACGACCATATCGTAGCAACCAGCGAAACAACGCTGGTGGTCAAGAGTCGAGTGTACGACGTCCAGCTGCCCCAAACGTTTCTCGTGGGTCCAGTGGAGGTAACAACAGACATGGGTGGAAAATTAAGCAGAGGGCAATAAGACGGATTTCCCGTGCGAACAATACCTATATCGGAGGAGTCAAACAGAGCAATACTGATAAAACCCACTGCAGTCCGAGGGCAGGGTATTGCTTAATATAAAACGATAACTTTACTGACGTGCAAGTAAATGGTGATCGTACAACATCTTGATTTTTGTAGTATGACTTAAAAATTTTGTAATGGTGCGCGCACGCCTCAACCATAATGTTCCGGAAATAGTAGGTTACAATTTTGAGGTATATAATCTACAACGAGTGAATTAGTGAGAAACAACACCCCATTGTGTACAGTGAGCGGTAAAACAAGATTATGGCAGGGTGTAGGAACTAGTGAATGCCACAGAATAGTACTCTTATTCTGGAAACTTGTTTTACGGATTCTTTCTCACTACGATGAAGATTATTAACCATATCTACTGGTGTTGTTCCACTCACACTGTGTAGAGGACATGAGATTTTCTTGAATTGTCCGACATTATGTGCAAGTGGTGTGGGATGAGTTTCTGCGGAAAAATGGATCCTGCAGTTGGCCAGCGGTCACAAAATTCCCCGCTGACTAATTTCGGAATTGTTCCAGGAGCAATAGAGGGAACTCCGTGGAACGAGGGAACATGATGTCACATACGTGAATGCTGGGCCATGAAATTGAGAATTACGTGTTGTTCGATGCTGTCTTGGCACCAAGCTCTGTTTCACTCTGCATTCTCAGAAATCCTGCTATTTTAAGGTTTCTGCACTCCGAAAACCATGAGGCATTGACGCATGTAATAGTGTATACGTAGTAAAACAGTTCACTGCTGCGGTGACCCCGCCACTATCCTCATTCGGGGTTGCACCGCCGGTGGTGGAGGTTGGCGTTAGGCTGATTTTATTTTATTGTTGCTGTAATGAGTTTGCTTCTGCTCCCCACCACAATTTCTAGTTAGGAAACTATGACAGGGTGTTGAAGTAAAGTTTGATTTCAGAGGCCATTGTTTCGCTTGATCCCTGGTACAACATCACAGTGTAACGGTACGCACGGGGATTGGATTGCCCTCTCTACCACTCGATACGTGGTGGTGCTGGGACTACATGTTGCTGTTACGACTAGCAAGACTACATGTGATATGCATATAGCAAACCATGTGTGTCTACGACTTGATCGCTGCTTCTGCGCATATGATGTGTTGTTCCATACTTCTACAACATGCTATATGCGACTAACTTTCAAACTCGAGGTGAGCACCGCGACAAGCAGCAAATTTTCGATTCGGCGTAAAAATTGACCCTTGATTCTTCTCCCTCCCATTGCTGTTGTGCTTGCAACACTTTCGCTACACTCACCAGTTTGTCTCGGCGTCGGGTCGAGGAGTAACCGAGGGATCTGTTTGAAGCATCCTCTGCATTACTTTGTCGCCATTTGAGCTCATTCTCTTGCATACACTTTCCGCATCTTATTCTCGCAAGTTTAATACAAAAAGCTCTTTACTGAAAGGTATTACATCCAGTCTTACCACACGTTTGACACAAGTTTGGCACTGTTCTTTCATGCTGCTGGTACGTAGTTTCTGTGTGAGCGTGAGATATTCTCTTCGCCAGCGGGCCCTCACCTGCTAGCTTTCACTATGGTGGGTCTGTACTATGCACTCGTTTCAATTTGTCATTTTGGCTGCAAATCTGTTTACATCTTCAAAACCTGTTCTGTCATGGGTTCCAACAGTAAATAGCTAGAGTTTCGTGCTACCTCTTGGTGTACTCTTTGGCACTGAACATATGGTATGGTATATTACTGGTGGAAAACTCATCCTTCTATTCCGGGTTGTCAAACACAATTTAGACCCCTTTTCATGATTGCTATTAATTCACCAGTATTGGTCTCCTACTTCGTAGTACCGTTTACACCATCTTAGACATGCAATCCAGTGGGTTCATGGTGATGTCTGAACAGTTGCTTCAAATGGCCAGATAGTGGTGGTGGTACGCTAGTGAGGTATCTCACGAGACTAAGGAAAAAAATTACGTCGATGCCCCATCCCACTTAGTACTCGAGAAATAATGGGCTTAGATTTGGAGACCTTCTCCCACAAAAGTATTACCAAGGTCGATGGAAGCCACTGGTTTTTGGAAAAATCCCAACAGGCTTTTCCGGGGCAAACTTTTGGTTTACAAGTAGAAGAGATTCTTTATCATGGTGAGTCTGAATTTCAAGATATTTTAATTTTTAAGTCGCTGACATTTGGCAACGTTTTAGTGTTGAACGGAATCGTACAATGCACTGAGAAGGACGAATTTGCGTATCAGGAGCTCATCACTCATTTGCCAATAATGTGCCATCCTCATCCTGCCAAAGTTTTGGTCATAGGTGGAGGAGATTGTGGAGTAATCAGGGAACTTGTCAAACACATAGAGGACGACTCAGTGAAGGAGGTCACCATGGTGGAGATTGACAAACTGGTGATTGATTTATCAGCAAAATATTTACCAAACATGGCCAAGTACCATAACCATCCAAAATTGAACTTGATCATTGACGATGGGTTCAAATACTTGAAAGAAACCAAAGAAAAATACGACGTCATCATCACCGACTCATCGGACCCCGAGGGCCCTGCCGAGGAGTTTTTCCAAGTCAATTACTTCAAGCTTTTACTCAATGCCTTAGAGCCAGAGAACGGGATAGTCATCATGCAATCTAGTGAGAATATCTGGCTTAACATTGACTACCTTAGACAATTGTTATCGAAAGCAAAACAAGTTTTTTCGAACGTAAAGTACAGTCAATGCTATATGCCAAGTTACACTTCGGGTCAGTTGGGGTTGGTAATTGCTACACAAAACACCACCACCGATTTGACCCAGCCCACACGAAAGTTTGAGTCGCAAAAGGAAGATGAGTTGTTCAAATACTACAACAGCTCGGTACACTCGAGCTCATTCGTGTTGCCAACGTGGGCGAAGAATATTCTCAATTAGCATTTCAACATTTACAGTGGGGTTCTTTAGACTGTCTTATTACATAAGAATATTAAGTAGGAGTATTATTTGGAGTAAACATAGATCGCACATACTGCGAAGTTGCCGAACTGTATCCATCGACGCAACCACATGACAATGAGGGATCTACAAAATCTTGAAACAGCATACATCAATGTGCAACGACATCTCCACATCACACGAGTAGTGATAGATCCAATTTTAGGTCCTTCTTTGTAGCATAAAAGGTCGCACTTTTTTGCTCATATTCTGCGCTATCTATTGTTTCAGTCGACCGTGTATTTGTATGCTGTGCTTAACATGCTGTGATGACGGCATGTTAACACACAGACTTGTACTTTTGTTCTGATGCATCATCTTTGCTGCTGTTTTTCTACAGGTTGCAACTACTGCTACTAAAATTTGACTATCCTTGCAGATCCAATGCTCGTCCACAACCGTATCTATTTTGCAGTTCTTGGTACCACCGCGTTCATTCTTGGCGTCCAACGACCGGATGGTTGCTAAAGGTTTGGTCTAAATACCACATTTCACTACTGCATTCCTGCAACAAGTGCATTTCCTACCACAAGTTTTTTTGACAAATTGTGGCGACATCGTTCCACCTACGACACCATTTCTCTACACTATGTGCTGCGTACATCATCACGTCTGGTTTTTGGTTGTGCTTCCCCGTCCAGATCCTACGACCATGCTTGTGCTTGCGCTTACAAGCTGTTTGTAATAGTAACCTTAGTTGATCGCAAAGAATTGCCATCTGCAGACCGTCGCTACAGATTTCCTGTTTGGGAAAATGCCCCCAAATTGGTGATGTGAAGTTTACAAAAATTTTGGGAGTTTTTTTGGTATCCACTACTAATTTGTTTATAATTTTTTTTTAATCGATTTTCAAATTTATTGATTTTGTTACACTACTACCACAGCACGACCGTCTTATCGTCAGTATTCCAGATCGTCATACATAATGTCTGCCACGCACAGTCAAGATGATTATTCCGCCAACATTGACGACCAATTGTTGAATGTTGTTAAACAGGAAGGGGTTCATATTCACCAGGACTTGGATTCTCGAGTCAAGTTGGAGCAGATTGCTCATGCTGCATCGTTGAATGATTCGCAGCCACAACCTTCGTCTTCGCAGGCTAATCTTCACCACCAGTCGCAACCACAATCGTCTCACCAACACCCCCAACTACATCACCAGCAGCAACTGTCGCTGCTGGCGGGGCTGCTTCTCAGTGCTGAAGCACAACAGCCCCATCACCACTTGAATCAACAAGTTGAATTCAAAAAGTATCAACAATTGCACAACTCCCAATTGCATCAACCACAATTACCCGACCATTTACAGCATTATAACCAACCAGAATTGGATTCGGAATATAATATTCAAATCCCCGAACCAATAATTGATGCCAAGTCAAAGATATACCCTGTGACGGAAAACACCATTACTGCCGAGGGTAACTTGATCACAAGACCATACCCTGAACAAATATTCTCCAACAGAGAAAGCTTGAACGACTTTATTCAGGAGTTTGCTAGAGATAATGGGTTTGGGGTTGTTATTGCTCATTCCAATAAAAAGGCGATTTATTACACCTGTGAGTTAGGGGGAAGATATCGACACAAAAAGTCGAAAAAAGATGTGGATGAGACGAGACAAGTAGATGTTGGTAATGGATATTTGCTAGACCCATCGACCAAGACTAAAAAATTGAGATGTCCATTTGCCATGACGGCCAGTTTCAAGAAATCAACTGGAGTGTGGACATTGAGAACCACATGTAACGAGCATAACCATCCACAATTGGATCCATTGAGCAATCATCCGATGTTGCGGAAACGTAGTGATGAGTTGAATCTATTGATTCTTCAATTGTATAAACTAGGGACAAAACCGTCGCACATTGAGTCTAAGATCAAGGAGGATTTCCCCGATGTATTAATAAAACGGGAGGATATTTATAATGAAATTAGAGGATACAAGAGAAAGATAAAGAAACAAACTCAAAAGTTCAGCTACCAAAACTCGAGGGTGAATTCGTACAAGAAACGAATCGGCAACCAGGATGACGACGTGGCTGCTGCTGCGGCTGCGTTCTTGGAATCAAATGAAGAGAATCCTCAGGACCTTCACTACCAACTTCATCAAACACAACAACAACAGCAACAACAGCAAGAAGAATTCCAAAGACAATATGCCGAAGTCACCGCCCAACAGCATCAATTGGAAGAGCAGCAGTACCAACAATTCCAACAATACCAACAAGATCATATGAACGACGACTCTACGGCAGCTGCCGCAATTGCTGCTGTTGCCAACGCACAACAATCGCATCACCAGCAAGATCCAGAGTTGAATATGGACAATATTGACAGTAGATTGGTGGGTGAGTGAGATGCGATCCATTTTACGATCCATTAATTTTGCTTTCTTCTAAGTAGTTACGTCAAAGGACTCTATTCCATGTAAATTACATGTTCCTTTCGAGGTGTACAAGGTTTGTAGTATGCCCGTTGATTCCTATTTGGTGTTTTGTTGATGCTATGTAACTTAACGATGTAATAACTACATCCCTCGAAGAATATCGTATGCCTCAGCTCTATCTTCAAATAACTTTGCCAATTCTCGTACTTTTCTTCCTCTGATTACCGGTAGTTGGGTGGTTTTCGCTGGTATTTCTGGAGGAGGGAGTTTTTTCTTCAAATTTGATGGAACTTTATATCTATGTGGAGGGTTTTGGAATGTAATATTGGAAATGTCGGCTAGTTTTGGGTGCTTGTTGATAGTTTCTAAAATGGCGGTATCTTCATCTTTTGCATTTGTAGCCCGCTTTTCGGTCTTTGATTTCGTTGGTGTGCTATCAGGGGAATTTAGCTCTATTAAATCAAGTGACAGTGTCGTTTGGCCAATTTCTCCATTTTCGTTTTGTCCATGCGGTGGACTTGAAGGGGAAGACCTTGGGATGGTTGCATTGTCATAATGACCTGTTACCACTGACTGTGAATCGTTAGTCGAGTCTGTCTTGGAACTATTGTTGGAGTCATCATAATTGAATTCATCAATAGTAATGTCATGATGATAGTACAGATCGTCAATATTGGATTTGCCATAAATGACTTCCTCGAGCGAGGGATACGAATACAGTGGCGCAATTTTGTTCCACCCGTCAATCGCGTTCTTAATGAATCTGTTGACAATGACAACATTATCGTTTTTAGACGAAATAATCTCGTGCGATAAGCAATGCCCCATGCTTTTGGCTATTGTTGTAGAAGTGTGTTGTGTGTCACCACTGAGAATCTTGTCGAAAAGAGTGAAAAACTGGAACAATAGCTGGTCATAGTTGAACCCTATTGATTTATGGTACGTTATGATGTTCGCAAATGTCGACTCAGTGTAGGAGATATCATCGCTCATGGGAATTTCGATCAAATCGGTAGGGATGATTGGATATGGCAACTCGGTGGTAATCCGTTTAAACACTGATGTGATGCAGAAAAAATCCCAATCGTTAATCCAAAAAAGTTGATTTCTTTGGATACAATTGAAAAGTATGTCAGTGTTCGTTTTATTTCCTGGCTTGTGGAACACCATGGGAGTTTTATTGCTATTGGAGTCGACGATGTTGAACAATTGATAAAAATGATGGTAGAATAACGGATTGGAGTTCACGTCAACTTTAGTCAAAGGATTTATCAATGGAGAATATCTCATGGCAAGGGTCAAAGGTTTAATTTGTAAATCGTGCTTGTAGACATTCAATGAAATCTTTAGCTTGGTCAAATCAAAATAATTTGAAAGAGTAGATAAAGAGTCACACGTTATCGAGCTTTGACTACTGTTTCTGTATAGATTGATCAAGGAAACGATGTTGGAGGTCGCGATGTCGATGAAATTGTTGAACTTTATAGTAGAATAATAGTTTAGTAAAACCTGGTTGAAACTCTTCAAAAACCACGAATCATGCACAGTTATGAGTTTTGAAACGTTTTCGTTGTAGTCACTGGCAACAAATAGCTTGAAAAACTTTATTCCGTACACCCAATTGATTTTATTTAGTCCACAACTAAACATGATCAAAACGTACGGCGATGACGGCAACATCATCAAAAGAGTGGGAATAAACTCATCGTAGTTTATGTCATCGGGAGAAGGTAGGAACGAGGTGTCAAAGATGTATATGGGTATGTTCAATAAAGGATCCACGACATCCGTCTTGTAAAAGATTCTCTCCATAATGAAATCTGCGACAAACAACAACAATGACAAAAGTTTGACTATGGCTGCACAATCAATCCGAGTCGATACAAACTTCTCTTTTGAGTTCTGTGGTTGATGTTGTAAAATTGAATCAGAACGGGACCACAGCGGTCTTTATGACTATTTTTTTTAACTTGTAGTTTAATCAGCACAATTCCGTGCCAAAACCGGGTATAATGGAACGAGGGTAGTGCTTTTACCTCTTCTGTGGTTATGTCAAGGTGCTTGTTATGAAAGCACTGTTGAACGGGTTGCTGTGAGCTTCTCTGGTTTGGTTAGTGATCTCCTAAAGACACGTCCGTATTGGGCTAAGATGTCAATATAACTAGTCACGTGTAAACCTTGAAATTGTCCTTACATCGAGAATGGACGCACGCGTGTCGAGGTTTCGCGAGGATGTCGTGGTACTGCCAGAGAACTGCACCACAATATGGGCTCAGTGCACCATTCCCATCCGCGAAAATAGCCACTACATTGAACGATTCAACACACGGTAAATTTCTGTAGATCAAGT
The DNA here is from genome assembly GCA_030569175.1 of Suzukiozyma manassasensis. Lineage (NCBI taxonomy): Eukaryota > Fungi > Ascomycota > Pichiomycetes > Serinales > Debaryomycetaceae > Suzukiozyma > Suzukiozyma manassasensis. The sequence continues at coordinate 148,805 of JAJMKC010000001.1, read as the reverse complement.
TGTGGATGGAGAAACATCTCTGTAACGCCGCCAAAGCATGCTTGTTGCCAAACATTCGCAGGGTTAGTAATTTCTTAAGAGGTCAAAACATGGGCAAGTGATTTTTTGGAGGGAAGTGGCCAGATTGTTCCGGTCAACTCAAATCAGGTCGACTTGACCCTCGAAAAAACTCATTTTTCCACGTGATCTTTTTTCCCGGTTTGTGGCCAAATCTTCAACTATTTGCCATCCAAGGTACCTTCAAACCACGAAAAAGCGATCGGCACAAATGGCACCAGTTAAAGACCAGGTTGACGCCACAAAGGAAGAGACTTCAAAGAAGCAGCAGTCCAAAGAGGAAGAATTGTCGGAAGAAGACCAACAGTTGAAGGATGAGTTGGAATTGCTAGTTGAACGCTTACACGAGACTACTCACAAAGATGACGATTATCAAGAATTTTTGTCCAAATTGAAGAAGCATATCAAGGAATCGACGACATCTATGACAGCAGTTCCCAAACCATTGAAGTTTTTGCGTCCGTTTTACCCCAAATTGACTGAGTTATATTCTCGGTGGAGCGACGAAAAGAAGCCATATCTGGGGCGGTTAGCCGACATTTTATCGGTGTTGGCTACCACTTATTCTGATGAAGGGAATAAGGAGACTCTCAAATACCGTCTTTTGTCGACATCCGATGAAATTTCTGACTGGGGACATGAATATATGAGACATTTGGCTCTAGAATTGGGAGAAGCATACCAGGAACAGTTGGGGTCTGAGGATGTTTATATCACGACATTGATCCAACTAGCTCTCAAGATCGTGCCTTTTTTCTTGAAACATAACGCAGAAGCCGACGCAGTAGACCTTTTGTTGGAAATTGAACAAATCGACAGATTGCCAGAGTACGTGGACGAAAACACTTTTGCGAGAGTTTGTCTCTATATGGTCAGTTGCGTTCCATTATTAGCTCCACCAGATGACATTTCGTTTTTGAACACTGCGTTCACAATCTATCTAAACCACAGTCAATTAACTCAAGCGTTGATTTTGGCAGTTAAATTAGATGACGAAAACAAAATAAAACAAGTTTTCCAGTCAACCGATGATGATTTGATCCACAAGCAGTTGGGGTTTATCTTGGGACAACAAAATAGTTCATTCAAATATCCAGGTGATAGTCAAGATGTCCAAGACATCATTGGTAATGTCAAATTACATGAATATTTCGCATATTTGACCAAAGAATTAAACTTGTTGGATCCAAAAGTTCCAGAAGATATTTACAAATCGCATCTTGAAACTGTCAAGTTTAGCTTTGCAACCAGTGGATCGTTTGATTCTGCAAAACAAAACTTGGCTGCTGCCTTTGTTAATGATTTTATTAACTTGGGCTTTGGTACCGATAAGTTGATTCAAACTGAGGAAGACAACAAATCATGGATTTACAAGACGAAGGGATCCGGTATGGTGTCAACTACGGCGTCTTTAGGTTCGTTGCATCAATGGAATATTAATGACGGTTTGCAAGTGTTGGATAGATACACTTACTCTTCTGAAACCGAAATCAAAGCTGGTGCTTTATTGGGTACTGGTATTGTTTCAGCCAACATTCACGATGATGTCGAAGCCGCGTTAGCGTTATTGCAAGAGTATGTCTCTGACCCAAGTAAATTGATACAAGCATCAGCAATCAATGGGTTAGGTATTGCATTTGCTGGTTCAGCCAATGAGGAAGTATTGGGTTTGTTGTTGCCTCTTGTTTCTGATTTGGACATTTCTTTGGAAATCTCGTCGCTTGCTGCTTTGGCTTTAGGTCATGTTTTCGTGGGTACTTGTCATGGTGATGTCACATCCACTATTTTGCAAACCTTACTCGAAAGAGACTTCACGCAATTAACCAACAAATATATAAAGTTCATGAGTCTTGGGTTAGGGTTGTTATACATTGGAAAATCTGAACAAGTGGAAGATGTGCTTCAAACGATTGATGCAATTGAACATCCAATCAGTAAGACTTTGAAAGTTTTGGTCAGTATTTGTGCTTTTGCTGGTACAGGTAATGTTTTACAAATTCAAGCATTATTGCAAATGTGTACTGCCAAACCTAAGGATGATGCCTCTGAAGAAGCAAAATTAGGAAAGAGTGAAGAAGAACAAAAAGATGAGGAAGAACACGAAAAGAAACAGGAAGATATTGAAATGGAGGATGCGGAACAAGCTACTAACGATGACAAAAAAGAAGAAGAAAAGAAAGCAAAAGTTGAAGAAGACAAGGAGCCGAAGGATGAAGATGAAGAGGAAGAAGAAGAACTTTACCAAGGTATTGCTGTTCTTGGTTTAGCTCTTATAGCCATGGGTGAAGATATTGGACAAGATATGTCATTACGTCATTTTGCCCACTTGATGCACTATGGTAACTCATTGATCCGTAGGGCCGTTCCTTTGGCTATGGGTTTGGTATCTACTTCTTATCCTCAAATGAAAGTTTTTGATACGTTGTCAAGATATTCTCATGACCCAGATTTGGAAGTTGCACAGAACTCTATCTATGCCATGGGTTTAGTTGGTGCTGGTACAAATAATGCTAGATTGGCACAATTGTTGAGACAATTGGCATCGTACTACATGAAATCACAAGACACTTTGTTTATGGTCAGAATTGCTCAAGGTATATTACATCTTGGTAAAGGAACCTTGTCATTGAGTCCATTCAACATCGAAAGATCCATTTTATCCAAGGTTTCCCTCGCGTCACTTTTGACCATTGCAATTACATTATTGGATCCTAAATCATTCATCTTGAGTGATTCCACAACCGAGACTACCCATCAATTATTATACTACTTGACTCCAGCCATAAAACCAAGAATGTTGATCACCGTGGATGAAAAACTCAACCCAATCAAAGTGAATGTAAGAGTTGGTCAAGCTATTGACGTTGTTGGGCAAGCAGGTAAGCCAAAGACCATTACTGGTTGGGTCACACAATCGACTCCAGTTTTGTTGAACTATGGTGAAAGAGCGGAATTAGAAAACACCGATGAATGGATTAGTTTGAGCCACTCGCTCGAAGGAATTGTCATTTTGAAAAAGAACCCAGAATACATGGAGGTTGACAATTGAAAACAAGGCTTTCTATAAGACCCAATGTAATTTTAGATTTATCTAGGTAAATAAATACAAGATATACCAATGGAGATCATTTTAATTGCTGGACAAAGTATCTATTAATGAAATATATTATATTGAATAAAGATTGTATGAGATGAAATGAAAAACTTGTGGTTCTGAATACTTTGAAATACAACGAAATTATTTAAATTCGCCTGCTTTGGCCGCCATCAACAAACCCACAATCAAGCCAAATAACCCTAAAACCGATCCAAAGATTTCAACCACCAAAATCTTGACAAACAACGACGAATCTGCCGCATCAGAAATAGCAGCAGTGGACCCTGTAATCCCAACGGCGATACCACAAATCAAGTTGGAAATTCCCACCGTCAAACCGGCCCAGAACAACGAATAACCGGTGTACATGTTTTCCTTGGTGAAAAGTTCAACTTGAGAGACATTGGTCAATTTGGAAGAAAACACAATGGCCATGATTAACCCATAGATGGCGACAACTTCACAGAAAATGATGGAAATCAAGTTTTTGGTTGTAATTCTTGGAACCTTCACCCCGGCACCAATAATTGAAGCCCCGGTTATGAAAATCCCCCATGCTGCCCCAACGACAGAAAACCCAATACATGATGAAATCCCAAGGGTGGCCCAAAGGTAGGGGGAAGTTGTCAGGAGAAACTGACCGACATTGAACAATTCTCCAGACCCGTTGAACAACATATAGCCTCCTACAGTGAGGAGAGCTCCAGCAACAATTGCCTTCGTCACCGACATCGTTATGCTTTGTGGTTTGGTTCGCTAATTAATTGTTCTTACAGAACTATAATTTGTCGATAATGGTGAATTTTGGGCCGGGTGCAGGAGTTTGCAATCATGTTTAGCATGATTGCAAAAGTGGAACTTAGCTGAAGTTTGGAATGTAAATTGAGCATAATGCAGTGTTTCAGGCTGAGCTCTTGATGTTTATACCATTTTGAGTCTTTTCTGGGTGTTTTTGAGCATGTTCTATACGTAATTCTGCTGGACAGAGGTTTTTCAACATCTGCAAATGCATGACAGACAAGTGGTGAAAGGATCAGTGCATGAATAGTTGACGAAGATTTGTTATGAAGATTTTTGTAAATCAAATTGCACTCAATTAATTGATTGTGTGAATTGTTTTTGATAAATCATAGATATTCTGCACTAAATGAAAAAAAGAGTTGGAATTTTACTTTGCAACATAAAATGAATACTGCTGTAAGGCAGGTCGAAAAGAAATATCGGCTGTGATTGTGTTTTCCTACACCTTTGTTCAAATGATAATCCTATCAATAAGTGGATATCAACATATTTCACAAATACCTATGGTTCAATCCGAGGCATTCTCCTGTATGACGTCAAATCTGGGCTTACTAGCATTACAGCAAGCAGTTCAATTCAACTAGTTCTTGATCATACATCTAATACCACAATGCTCTAAGTATCATACAACTTGTTTCTTAGTAAAAGCTGAATACTTGTACTTTGTCTTATGGCATCATAATACATAGACAGAAGCTTTTGACACCCAGATCGCGGGTTCGAGCCTGGCCATCACTTCCCTAGTTGTGCTAGTGATGAATCACAATGATTGCTTGGATGAGAGTGTTGACAAGGCATCAAATAATCACTCGAGGGTGGGTATTTCCATTACATCACTTATAAACGAGAAGATCTCGTTTTCAAATACAGCGCCAGTTGATACAAGGGGCCTACCACCTTATTTCACCTGAAAAATCGTCATCATAGAGGAGCAAAAGGGAAATCGTGGGCAACTAACGAACGGCGTATCTCGATACCCCGAGTTGGTCAGATAGCTTCATGACTGGTGTAGGTACTTAAAGTTCCAGTACAGTCCTCAACTATCTACACTTTTTCTTGTAAATTTTCATGATATTTCATCTTCCCATGCTAAATCGATCAATTCCAGGTTTATTTCCTGAACTTGTAGTAGACATTTTCAATAGAAGCGCGTTACATGGCAACCCATCGTTTGGCTGTAGAACATTCACCTACAAAGCATGACAATAAACCCTCTTCTTGAATTCATCATTAAGCAAAAGTACAGATCACCTCAAACTCATATATTATTAGGACTCGCATTTCCACCTTAGTGATACAGTTCGTCATTCAGAAAGGAACAGACCGTACACCACAACTAAACCCAACGGCAACACGTTGTTCAAGTGGTCATGTGACATGTCACATGATAAGTGATTTAGCATACGGACACGTGTTGCACTTTTGGCTTTCACTAATAAGGCAACTTGTCCGAGTGGTTAAGGAGAAAGATTAGAAATCTTTTGGGCTTTGCCCGCGCAGGTTCGAATCCTGCAGTTGTCGTTATCTTTTTTGCACCGTTTAGGCAACGGCGTATCGTGTGTCGTATCGTATCACAGTGGCACTGCAAGGGTTAAAGTATTGCGTACAAATCATTGTGCATGGCGGATTAAATTTTGTGGTTCCATAAGTTGGTTTTTGCAAACCACACTTTCCGTATCATTGTGCAATCGCTTTATCTTCGACATATGACTACATCTGATTTGTTCTACATTGATAGCTTGGGAAAACTTGCCCAATTGGTGGAAACCACAGACTCTTACGCTGTGGAGTTAGCTACTGCAAGCGAAAGCGATTTGGTGATCAAAGCCCTTCCTGAATACTTGACTCATAACGTCCTTGTTGTCGATTCTGTCAAATCAGGTACTGGAAGAAGTGAAGAAAAGTCAATCTACAACGATGTATTGTCACCCTTGTTTAAATCATTCTCCTTAAATCACAGTTATTTTGCCACTACCTCGCCTTCTTCAATTGGTAATCTAGCAAAAAACTTGCAATCCGGGGTAGAACATACAATCATATTTATCAGTGGTGATACTTCCATCAATGAGTTTGTCAATAACTTGCCGAAGCAACCCGAAGATGCGTCGAAATCTATTGTTAACATCTTTCCTATTCCTGCTGGAACTGGCAATGCATTGGCTCTTTCGCTTAATTTGCCCGACCTCGCCCCCAGTATCAGGAGATTGTTTTCTTCCACACCTCATGATCTTAATTTGTATCAGGCTAAGCTACCCGCAGGGTCATACTATTGTCGTGAAGAAAAAAAAGTTCTAATTGAGGACCCAGTCAATTTCTTGGTGGTTTTCAGTTGGGGTTTCCATGCGTCTCTAGTGGCAGATAGTGATACTTCAGAACTACGCAAATTCGGCCTTGACAGATTTCAAATTGCGGCGAAGAATAATCTCTCCAGAGACCAAATTTATCCCGGTAGCTATGAGATTGACAACAAGGTTTACCAAGGAGATTTCTCGTATTGGGTTTTAACTCCATCGAGTAGATTCGAGCCAAAGTTCGTTATTCTGCCAAAGGGAGACATTTTACAACCAAATCTCTACGTCATATCCTTCAACACCGACACTGATATCATGGAGGTCATGAATCAAGTTTATGATAATGGAGCTCATATCCATAATCCGAGGGTGACTTATGAGAAGGTCGACCAGTCAATTAGGTTGAATACGATTACAAAGAGCTTTCTTCAAAGACGGTTCTGTGTTGACGGGGCTATCTTAGCATTACCGAGGACAGAGGAACAACAGACAATAATCATAAACGTATTAGGGAACATACACAATAATTGGACATTAAAGATTTTGAGCTAGTCTATGTTCCAAGATTAAACCCATTTTTCAGACCGATAGTACAAATACCCAATACTTGTACCACTAATTAAGCACAAGCCTGCCATGAAGGCATAACACCCAGCAATGGTCATGGAACTCTCCATTCTCGAAAGAACGGCAATGAAGACAGCTGCTGTCCAACACCGAGCAAGATTCACACAAGAACTCGAACTGGAGGACTGTAAAGGAAAAAGGTCGATAAGTACAGTTGTTGACACTGTGACGTAGATCATGGCGCCCATTGCTATAATGCAAGATCCTATCAAGATTATGGCGACATTTGTGTGATATTGAATGGAGAACCCAACCATGAGTGACCCGGCCAAGCACAAAAATGTTGGTAAGATTGCTACTACCAACCTAGCTTTGAAAATATTAAACTTGATATCGTTACCCGCTTTCTTCTGTGACAAGTACGAGTTATAGTGAGTCTTGTATGACCAGTCTAAGAGCTTTCCTATGGATATCGTCCCCACCAATCCACCAATTCCACTCGGTATGTACGCCACTGCGATTTTGGTAGTTGAGTATCCATATGACTTGGACAAGGAAGTTGACAATGTGGTTAGCATCATCAACCAAAGGGCATAACAAATGGATGCTGGTGCCAAAGTCAAGAACACGGGAATACTCTTAAGTATCTTGAATGGGGTGAGAATTGTAAATTGTATTGGTTGAATTAGACTCGAGTTGACTTCACCGACTGGTAAAGTTCTAGAGGTGAAGATTGGCAAAGATAGGATAGGTGCAGTGGACACAACTCTCATTTTCTGGGGTAGAATCGAACCATTTCCCACAATCGATCTACTGGTCTCTGGTAGAAATAATGCCACAAATAAGAATGTACATGCAGATGCAACTGCTAAGAACCAAAAAATGCCTCTCCACCCAAACCCTGTAGAAATCAAACCTCCGATTAATGCCCCAAACGCTTGCCCCAATAATGACAACCCAGTACAAATCCCTATATACGAAGCCCTTTCGGCTTTAACAGTTATATCGCTAGCGATTCCAGAACCAATTGAAATGGTAGAGGCGATTCCAAATGCTTGCAAGCATCGCAACAAAATTAGCCCTGCAAATGAGTTGTTGACCGCAAGCCCGACGTTGGCTGCAGTGTATATGATTAGGCAAATCATGATGATTGTTCTTCTACCGAATCTATCAGCAAATGTGGAAAATAATGCTGGTGAAAACCCCTGAAATAATGAATACACCACCATTGTAATATTAATCTTTTCCTCCGAGACCTTAAAATGAGTCTCTAACTGGGGTAGAACCGGTAAGTAGATTGGACTAGAGATTGTGGACCAAAACCCACACATGCCAGCAATAAATACAATGACGTACTTTTCTCCACTCGAAAAGATGGAACGAGCCATTTCTCGCTCCTGATCTTCATTTTCGGTACGAACTTCATTCAATTGAACATCAGATGCCCACCTGGGCATGTTGAAAGATTCATTGTCTGCATTAACACTTATCGTCAATCTTCGTCGATTGATAGTAGAAACAAACGACCCAGACCCACCGCTATGGAGCGAACTTTGTAGCGTAGTAAGAGGTATGATATCTGCAGACATCTCTGAAAGAGAACTGTCCATCTGTGACATTCTAACGTTTGAACTCAACTCTTTTACTAGCTCCTAAACCCGTTGTAGAGCTGATTTGTAATCTCAACTAGTTCATCGAAAAACTGTACGAACTATTATTTATGTATTTGAATTATCTGGTATGGAATCTTATTTATGTATAAATCGAAGTATGCTCGTGATGGTGCAATTGACAATTTTAATCCTGGACGATTAGCATCGTCATTGCATAAAGATGATATGCTTTACAATGAGAGTCAACATGCTCAACAGTACTGTGGAGACACCTCTTGGTTTCTAATTACCCTTTAACGTACCATTACCCCCTATGCTGCAGGAAGTCGTCAAGGCGAAAGAGAAACTTCAGCCTTTTTAGTGGACCCATGACGATCGGGAAGAGTATTTCATATGTTTGCACGGCAGCTATATGTTTGTTCAATTTTTACGTCCTCGGAAGTCAGTTTTATTGCAGTAGATACTAATATACAAGTTTCATGACATCATTACTTATCTATAGCCATTGCGGTTTTTGTTTTGAGATTGAGCATATCCTGATCTGGACAGATTACCGCGATAATTATCTCTATTGGAATTGCTGTGGTAGTTGCTGTTGTAGCTGCTATTGTAATTGTTGTTGTAGTTGTTGTTGTTGTAGTTGTTGTTGTTGTAGTTGTTGTTGTAGCTGTTGTTGTAACTATTGTTGTATCCTTGATTATTGTTGTAACTATTGTTGTATCCTTGATCATAATTGTTGTTGTGTCCCTGGTTATAGCTGTTATTATATCCTTGATTGTAGTTATTTGGTCGATTGTAGCTTGAACTCTGGTTGTTGTACCGATTCCCATACTGATTGTTGTTATAGTTATAGTTTCTGTTCTGATTATATCCTTGGTTGAAATTTTGATGATTGTTGAATCCTTGATTATTGTACTGATTGTTGTAGTTATTGTATCCTCCCTGATTCTGTCTAGGCTGAGGTTCGTTCTGACTTTGCATGTACTCGAATGATCGATACCCACCACGTCTCATAGAGTACGTCAAATACAACTCTTTTCCACTAGGACCGCGGTTCACATATTCAGAGTTGTCTGATGGTGCATTGAATCTTCCGTATTGATTATTCTTTGGACCACCATACATAATGTTGTTTCTATCAATATCAGTCAATACCTTGGCATGTGGAATATACCCATTCAACAACATGGACTTTCCCTTCTTCTTTGGTGGTGTACTATAATATACCTGGAAGTAGTCGGAGTTTGGAATATTTGGCATGCTACCCTGGCTCAAAGGGAATTTCGTGGTGCCCTCGAGCTCAAAAGCTTGGTTCTTCCAAACCTTTCCAGCCAAATGACTCTTCGCAAATTTGAACTCCACAAACTCGCCACCTTTCTTGTATAACGATTCGACAAAACGAGCATAATTTTTATTCTGCGGCGAAATGATCAAAACAGCTTCTTTATTGGTGTTCCGATCAGTCTCATTTTCACTAAGTTGGTTATATTTGTCTTGAACTGCTGCTAACAATCTTTTTTCGTCAATGAATGGTAATAAAGCAATACCTTGCCAACTCATCTTGGCTCCATTCATGTCAATCTTGAAATCCTCTGGATAAAAGTCAATGATTTCACTTTCTGGGTGAGACATAAGTTCACGAAATACTTCGGGTAAGTTATGACCAGACGCAGCGGGTAACACAGACATCAATTGTTCAAATGGCCTAAATGGTTCTCCCAACTTAAAAGTAATACCTTCGTCTCCCACAATACTTTGAATATCGGTAAAATCAGCAGCAAATGGAGCGTAGTGGTAAGGGAAATACCAGTTCCATGATGGACATCCTTGGTAATAGTACAATAAAACCCAAGAAATACCTTCCAAATAGCACTTGACTACCTCGCGACGAGTTTTATCGATTTCCTCATCCGATGCAGCCTCGAATTTACTTTGATAGTATCTCTTTCTATATCCTGCCTCCCACAACTTGACATCGCCATTGTCTTCTTCTTCACCATCCAAATAATCATCATCAGCGGTTCTCTTTCTTTTGATGTCAGAGTCACCAGGACGTTCAGAAGCAGTGTCAGAAGTGATTTCCGATTCCACCGGTGTTTCGCTTTCTGTTTTAGATTCTTGTACAGCTGCCACAGCACTTATATTGCTTCCAGCTTTTTTAGAGTCCAAAAGTTTCTTTAATGCATTTGCTGCATCAACATTAGACATGTTAGCTTTCGTAATGATTCCCCGATTGTGAACAATATCTTTATTGGAGAGTGCTGCGTAACCTTCGACAAGTTCACCAGAAGTAGTCATTAATGGCATGTTGACGTCAGCTTGAAGAGGAGCTTTATCGCTTCCCTTCGATACTTGTGACAAATACTGTGCTTTCAATGCTTTCTCTTCCTCCTGTTGGAACTTTCTACGTTTGCTGTTCTCTTCTCTCCTAACTTCTTGTTCTCGCCTCCGCCTGAATATATCGTCTTCCTTATATGCCAATGCCCCCATCAATTTTTCAACACCATTCAAATTAAGGTTCCCGTCACAAGTAAGGTAGTCATTCAACTTAGGTAAAATTCTCTTCCAACAATTCACCAAAAGGTCAATACCATTGTCTCTAACATCTAAACTTGGCAAATGGGGCAAGAAATCGTTACCGACGAAGAAACACATGAACACCCAGTCGTCAATAGCTCTTTCTCTGTCGAAAGGAAATGGTAGATGTGGATTAAACAATTCAATCTCAAGATATTCACGCAATACATTGACATGAAGCCAAAGAAATGGCTTGCGCTTGTCCTGTTCAGAAATCGCATCTCGTTGTTCTTGTGTCATGTTCATTTGATCTCTGGTGGACATCGATCTTGATTGATTTGCAAATACATCTTCTCTCAACACCCTGAAATGAGGTTCGTGAGTCGCCAACCCCAAAAAAATCAAATCAGCATCCAACCCATAGATACAATGACGAGTGTTTGGATTGTATTGTGGGTCCGATCTCTGTGATCTGATGAAACTCATCAACTTATGTTCCCCTTCACCAGGGACAGTAGCATCACTAATAATCACTTGCAAATCAGCCCATCCAGGATCAGTGGACAATTTGTATGCCACCCAGTATCTCAAAGCTTCGGCCAACCTATCCATAAATGGAGTTCCTGGGGTGATAGCGTTGGAGTCCCACGACTTGGTCTTGATGGATTGGTCAATCATTTCACCCCGAAGCTCCCTCTCTCTGATTTCTCGAGCTCTTTCTTCGTCTTTTATTTTTGCATCTTGAGCAGATCTGAATCTACGAGCCCGTTGCTGGTTCATTTTCGCTCTGGGTGCAACCCCATCGACGGCTATCATCAACACTTTCCGCGGCCGTGCCATCATCAAAACCCTATCTGTATAGGCAAAAACATCCAAAAACATTTCGTCTTCCGTTTCAGGCGCTGGCTTGTGCTCAGGATGAGAGCAAGGATGGACAATCCCATTCATATCAAGATAGAGGTTATCAACTTCTCCATTGGGGTTTTCATCACTATATTGTGGTGCCCCAATTTCCTGGCTACTATCTTCCTCTATCACCGGAGAAATGATCTTCGGGTACTTCCGCGATAACCACCTAAATAACGCTGGAACACCCATGGGAACAGTTTTATTAATGAACTAATTGTGTTTCCTTTACATCATCAAAGAAATTTTAAAAAACTACATGTCCGGCAGATAAAAAATGGTTCTATAAATTTGCAACCATTTCAGATTAAAGATTTCAATCAACGATGGAGAGAGGGCGAGGTTGACAGATAGAGATGGCTGTGAGAAAACCAAGGTTATACGAAAAGCTGATTGCAATGTTCTGAGACCAAAGCAGACCACAGAGTAAAAAGATCTAGTTCACTTGTGGAGATGACGTTTTCAAATCGGTATTGAGGACCATAGATGGTTAAAAGAAAAACCAATAACCACAAAAAAATTCATCATATTCGCAAATGACATATCTACAACATGCAGAAATGAACAAGTGCCTTAATTGACAAAGGATTCTCAACTGCTGCACCGATCTGGGGTTTCACTTGATATATTGTCAGATTGCAGAAACTCAAAATACGACATGTTGTGAACCAATGCAATTTCCTTCAAGTGATGCACGGTACACATTGAACGATGCCACTTAGCGAGATTCAATGGGTGTGCACAATAGCGATGATTTGTGTAGGTAGTTGTGGCATTTGAAGAAACGGCCGGAGACTTAATGGAATTTTCCGACAGCAAACCAACCCTGGGCCGTTTCAGGGGGTATCACTGTGGCTTCTGCACAATCTGACTACTATCACCAACCTTATTTTTTTCCTTAACTTGTGACGGATGATTTCGGCGGATTTGCATAGTTGGTGGTTGAAGATCCCCCACTGCCACTGTTTATGTGGTGTCGGTTATTTTTTGATGTACCCAAGATCAATGTAACCCAAAAAGAAACTCTGGGCGACCACCCAAAAACGCCGAAACCGCTAACGGGCACTACCCACAGTCCACAGTTCGTAAAATTCAGTCATACAATCACTTCGTTTGAACCTCAACGCATACTGAAAGTGTTTGAGTTTCCGCAAGGTGCTTGAAATACAAAATTGGACTTGACTTCGAGAACCGGACTTCGCACTTGGCTTAGCCGAACCTGAAAAGTACAAACACCAAAATCAGTGCAACCGATAGTCCAGCCACAATTATAAGAGTATTATCTGTTTCGAAAAAATACCATTGCACAACCGCGCCAATCCTCCTATCAAGACGGCTGAATCGTCTCTCAGTGTCTCTTCGTCACCTTGCTTCCCGGAAAAATTATCAATATCACGTGTGATTGTGACAAGATGGGGGAAAGAGGGCCCATCGCAATCAAAATTATGGCTTCTCAACCAGGGCCAAGATGCGATCTGGCACGATAATCGGATATCTGCAATTGTTGTTACAGATAATAAGCAATTGAGTCAAAATATCACGCCTGACAAACCATTCATGTTCCTAATCAACGGAAGCTGCCAATTTAGCGACATGACCGTGCATAAAAATAATTCTTAGAAATGTGGTACTATCACTATAAATACACCGCTTGCGTTCAGCGGAATTTACTACAAAGAATAAAGCAACTTAGTTTATTCAAATGAGTCTTTTGCTAGAACCATTCAGGCGGATGAAATGGGGGTTTTTACCTCAAAAAAGAATTATAGCTGACGAACGCATCACCACCAAAGATGAACACAGTGATTCATCAATAACCACGGAGAAAGATGAAGCTTACGTTAATCAGGAAACGAAAATCATTCCAGAGGTAACTTATGAATACAGAGATGAAAATGGCCGGAAATGGTGGAAGTTCTTTGACGAATATGAATATAGAGTTAACGATACATCAAGAAAAAGCAAAAAATGGTACAAGTGGTTCCATGAGTCAGACACCAGCGAGGAAAGAAAAGTCATTCTCAAGATCGATCTTTTATTGACACTTTATTCCCTTATGGCTTATTGGGTCAAGTATTTGGACCAGACAAACTTGACCAATGCTTATATCGGTGGTTTGCAACAAGATATTGGCATGAAGGGTAACGATTTTGTCAATACCCAAGTCATGTTCAGCGTGGGAAATATTATCTTTCAAATTCCTTTCATATACGTTTTGTATGCTTGTCCTTTGAATTACGTGTTGCCCAGTTTGGATATTGTCTGGTCAATTTTGACGATTTGTCTTTCAAAAGTTACAAATGTCAAACAATTGAAAGTGTTGAGGTTTTTCATTGGTGCTGCTGAAGCTCCGTCATATCTTGCATACCATTCGTTATTTGGATCTTGGTTTAAGAGCTCTACTGGGGAAGGCTCCAGAAGAGCAGGGTTTTACTACCTTGGTCAATATTTGGGGATTTTGACATCAGGGTTATTATCTGGTGCAATCGAGAGAAACCTAGGCGGTGTCGGTGGACACTCAGCGTGGCAATGGATCTTCATTGTGGATGGAATTGTATCTTTAGTCGTAGGGTTCCTTGGTTTCTATATGATTCCTGGTACGCCAGACCACTGTTATTCTCCATTCCTTTCCGATGATGATATAAGAATCGCAAGAAAAAGAATGATAGACGATGGTAAAAACGCAAGAGAACAAGATGAAAACCCCATCAAAGACTTCTTTAGACTCGATGTGTGGAAATCAATATTTTCATCGTGGCACATTTACGTATTGTCACTTTGGAATATATTTTGTTGGAACAATTCCTCTGGTTCATCAGGTTCGTACGCATTGTGGTTAAAATCCCTTAAAAATGATGCGGGTGGCCCACGATTTAATGCTGGAACGTTACAAGATTACACAGCCCTTACTCCAGGACTAGGACTTTTGTGGTTGGTACTTACTTGTTCGTTTGCTGATTTTTTCAGTTCCAGATGGGGTGCTATTCTCTTTTCTCAAGTGTTCAATGTCTTGAGTAATTTGATACTTGCCATATGGAGTGTCCCCGAAAGAGCTAAATGGTTCGCATTCTGTTTGCAATATTTTGGCTGGGCAATGGCACCAGTCCTTTATTCGTGGCAGGGAGATATTTGTAGAAGAAGTTTGAAAGAAAGAAACGTGGTGCTTGTGTCAATGAATATATTAGCACAACAATCAACAGCTTGGATTTCGGTCTTAGTTTGGAAAACTGTTGAAGCACCTAGATTTTTGAAGGGTTTCTCATTTACTGCAGCATCCGGAGTTGCATTATCGATATGGACAATTGTAGTCCTTTGGTTCTACAAACGTGAAGAAAGACAAAATGCCAAAGAAAATGGAATCATCCTCTATAATTCTGCAACAGATCCCGAGCCAGTTCCACAAAAAGTGGACGTCGATAGCGAATAAGAATTCTTAATAAAATCCATCAGAACCACGTTTGCACATCAGTATTTTTGGTCGGATTTCTAATAGTACCTAATATATGCATTAATTTAAAATTCTTCTATAAATTAAATAGGATATTAATCCTTTTGTTTTTTGGATTGGTGCGAGTTGTTGTTCTGATTAAATGTTCGCTTCTTCTCATTTCCACTTGACTGCTTGTTGAAACCTTTTTTGCCGACCGGATTTGGCATGTGCACAGTTAATGTACTTTCAGTTGGCGTTGGCCGATGCACAGTTAAGGTACTTTCAGTGTAAGGATACCCCGATGTTTTGGTTTTGGACTGCGCATTGCTTGGTTGAGTTACGCTTTCAGAAGTGGATTGTTGAAGCGTGGATGAGAATCCTGGTGCTGGTGAGCTCGCCTTTGAACTTGGCGCCATACCAAATAAATTTTGACCAACAACAATCCCACCAGGTGTCGCCTCACTTTGTGAGTCTGTATTTGGTTGTTTATTCTTATTTTCGAGTCGCTCTAACTTCTTTTGTAACATCTTCATCTTTACTTCGAAGAGCTTTTCAACCTGTGCCTTTGTCTTTTGTTTTTCTTCGATCAATTTTTTATCAAACTCATCATTTAATTTTTTAATTTCCGCCTGGTGTTCTAGGACCACTTGTTCTTTGACTTTATCAGCAGACCCGGAAGTTGCTGCATTCGTGACCTCAGCGATTTTTGCACTCAATGCGGCTTCAAACTTTGCGTTTAAATCTTTCTCTAGTTCATTTTTTCGAACTTCAACCGATTTTTCGAGATCATCAAGTTGCTTCTTGTATGCGGCCTCAATTTGTTGCTTCAACTCTCCGTTGGTTTCGTTTCCTTCAAGTTTTTTCAACTCCACCTGAAGCTTTTTGTCAAATTCAGCTTGTAAAGAATTTCTTAGTTCTGTCTTCTGTGCCTCAAAATTTTTGAGCATATCTTCCATTTGTTCATTAGTAGTTTCTTTTAAATTGCCACTTTTGAGTTGCTCTAACTGCTGAGATAACGAGCTTTTCTCTTTCTCTAAAGACTGAACAACTTTGTTACTCTCGTTTTTATCTTTGATAGACTCGGATTTGATTCTGTCTAGTTCCTTCAAGTTGTCTGATTTAATATCTTCTATTTCCTTCGATTTCGTTTCATGCAACTTTTGAAGTTCTCCCTGCAAGCTTGTTATGGATTCATTTAAAGTGGCAATCTGCGCATTCTGAGACTTAATTCTTGTGTTGGCTTGTTCTCTGAATGCGTTAAGTCGTTCTCTAGCATTTGCTAATTGAGCAGATTCATCAGTACCTGAAGAGGATGATCTTGATTTTAAAATTTCGTTCTCTTCCTCGAGTAAACTTGCTTTTTGATTAGCAACTTCTAAATTGGTTGTCAATTCATTAACTTTCGCTGTCAATGGATCGAGCTTCAATTGCAACTCCTTTAATTTTTGCTCTAACGACTGAATTTTTTGAAGCTTTTCTGCGCTCTCATTTCGCAATGTAGTATTACTTTCGCGCAAGATATTCAACTGTTGCAATTGCTCAGATAAAGCTTCCCGTTCCTTGGAAATATCGTTCAAGTCTAGATATTTTGATTGTGCAAATGCAACATCATTTTTAACGGCTGATAGCTCATTAGTCAATTGATTGACGCGGGCTTGAAGCGATTGATTTTCCTGAGAAGTGACAAAGTTCTTAGCTTCGATAGAGTCCTTTTCTAGACGCAAATATCTAATAACTTCCCTCAAGTCATTGTCTGATCCCTTCTCTCCCGCTTCAGGTTTAGTCATTTCCAATTGGTTCAACAAAATGGCATTTTGTTCTCTTAACTCTTGTAACGTGAAACTTGTTGACTGCATTTCGTCTTCGATTTTTGACTTTTCCCCGATTAACTTTTGTAACTTAGTATCCAGATCGGATTTACTTTGCAACAACTCATGCTTAAGGGTGTCAATGGTGCCCTGTAATGATTCCACTTGGTTTTTAAGCTTTCCGGTTTCTTCCAATGTTTCAGTGTTTTTCTGCAACTCAGTTTGGTATTTTCCTTGCACACTTCTAACAAGATTAACCTGTGATTCCAAATCTTTACCTAAAATTGCCAATTTATCCTCAAAATCTTTCTTCATGTCATCATAATCAGCTGCTTTTAATTTAAAGGTTTGAAGTTGCGCTTTCAATTGATGACATTCTTCATTATGTCTTGTAATCAAAGTTCTTGCTTCAATCTCCTTTTGAGAAAGCACATCTGAAATGTTATTGAGTTCTGTTTTAAGTGACTCGTTCGCCTTGGTAAGTGTGTCACGATTTGCATTTGATTCATTCCTGAACTCTTCAAAACTATTAGTGGTATTTATCAATGCTGTTTCACTTGCCTTAGCAAGCGATGTTAATTCTTCAGTTTGGGTTTCAGATATTCTCAAGTCTTCCTTCAACTGTTCTATTTCAATTTTCAAGCTGTTAATTTCAACACCTGTACTACCACTATCCATCGATGTTGGCACCACTGCTCGTTTGTTTAATGTGTTAGTCAAGCTACGAATCTTACTGTTCAATTGATCAACAATCGATTCTCTTTCAGCCAATTTTGTCCTAGCTTCCAACAATTGTTGACTGATTTCATTTACCTGTTCAAGTTTCGTGTTTTGAGCCTTCAAAGCTAAGTCTGTTTGGTTTGCCACAAGAACTGCCCTCTCCTCTCTTTCTTGAAGTTTTTCTTGGAGTGAATGATAATTTTGTATGGTATTCGTCAAATTGGTCGAAAGCTCCTTATTTGCGGATTCTCTCTCCTTGAGTAATGATTGCAAATTAAGAACAAACTCATAAAGATTTGACTTGTCAACCTTGAGTTTCTCAATTTCATCTTTCAAAGAATTATTTGTCGTAAGATTGTATTCTTTTTCAGAGTTCAAGCTCGAAAGCTCAACTCTGTTTTTGTTTAAATCAGACTCTACTTGTCTTAATCTATTTGATTTGTCAACCAACAATTTCTCTTGCTTGTCAGCTTGACCCTTCCAAAACAATATCTCTTTGTTCAACGATTCAAACTCGTTTTTTTGGTTTTCTAACGTTTGCAAACTGTTTTGAAGGCGCGTTTCTGCTAGTTCTGCCGAGTTTTTGGCATGAGAAAGTTGAATCGATAATTCATCGTTGTTCTTCGTGACAGTTTGCAACTTTTTATTCAAATCAGATGAATATTCTTTGGATTGATTTTGAAGGTCTTTCAAAATATTTTCCGTTTCCTTCAACTTTTCTCTCAAATCATTGTTTGCTACAGTCAAAAATTTAACTTCTGAGGAAGACCCATTTTTGGATGAAATGGAGCCAAAAGCATCCCGTTCCTGCTTAATAGCTTCATATTTCACCGAAAGACTATCCAATTCACCTTGGAGAGTAAGAATAGCATCCTTTGCTTCTTCAATAGCAACGGATTCCAAGTCATTACTTTCATCCTCCCGTATCTCTAGTTGTCTAGTCAATTGACGTATTGTGGTGAGCAACTCCTCATTCTTCTCCCTTAGTTCAATTATATCCCTGAACTCAACTAGTCTTTCGGATATTAATTTGTCCGACTCGGAGTCGTCTTCGTTGTCAAAATTGCCTGATTTCTCCAAAATATTTTCTATGGCCCTTTTCTCAACCACAGTCAATGGATCATCATGATTATCTCTAATACTAGAGTGTATGAGATAGTAGCACAATTGTCTTCCGAGGTCACGCAACAATTTTTTCAGGGAAACCAACTCATTTTCCTTTCCAATAAGTCTCGATTTGAGTCTGTTACAGTCTTTTTCAGCCTCTAATTTTTCAATTCTGATGGTTTCTACTTTTCCGATCATCTGTTGTACAGAATTTTCGTAAAATTCAATCTGCTCACGATAACTAGCAATGATTGGCTTTTTTGACTCCAATTCATTGACAAATGATTCTAGTTGCAAGGCCAACTTTTCTTTTTGAGATCTTTCTAAAACTAACTGTTTCTTTAAGTGGGTAAACTCTGAGTACAATGATGATAATGAAATACCCTCCGCAGCGATGAGCGACGAAGAATTGGTTAACTTAGGTAAGTCTGTTTCTTTATGCAATTCTTGGTCTAATACGTCCTCAAGCCGTTTTAGTTTCTCCTCCAATTGAACAATTTTTTCCGACTTGGAATCCACTAATGTTTCCAAAGACTTGATCGTATCTCCCAATTTCGATTTGACTTCTTCAGCGTATGTTTCTAGTTGTTCAACACGCTCAGCCCTTTGATCGGCCTGTCTTTTGGTCAAATCTAACAATTCGTTCTTACCCTTGAGTTCGTCTAATAGTTTGGACTTTTCTACAGCAAGTTCGGAACTCTTCGAAGAGAACTTTGCTAACTCTGATTCCAAACGGATTTTCAATTGATTATTTGTATCATTCAACAGTTTGTTCAACTTTTCCAAAGACTCGCGTTTGGATGTCATACTTGCAAGTTTATTAGTTATGATCAAAAATTCTGAATCATGCTTTTGTAGTAGGTCTGTGAATCTTTGCTGGGAGTTATTTAACTCTTCTTCATACCAGTTCTTTTGTTTTTCAAAGTATGCAGCTGAGTTAGTTTGCTTAATTAAATCTAGCTTCAAAGTGAATTGAGTGTTTTTAGAATCGTTCAAATCTTTAGTTAATTGATTGACTTGACTAGTTTGGTTGAGATTCTCTGCTTGAAATTTGGAAATTGAGTCTTGAAGCTGGTGTAACTGTTCCTGATGATCTTGTTTATATTTGATGAATGACTGTGAGAGTTGGTCATCGTCATTCTTTAGGTTATCCAACCGAGTAGAAAGAACCCTATTGGATTCAGTCAACTCATCAATTTTCCTCTCTTGTTCTTTTGTATTCGATAATAGCTCTTCATTTGAGGATTGAAGTGATCTGTTGGAATTTTCCACATCAGACAATTTACCTTTCAACTCACGTATAACTTTTGAGTTTTGACTGATAAGTTGTTCAGTCTGCAACTTCACGAATGAGTTCTCTGACTGTAGTTCGGAACATTCTGATGATTTCTTCAAAAGTTGGTCAATGACTAAGGGATTAATGGACCTTGCAACTGACTCACTAACTCCCAAGAATCCAGCTATGACATTGATTGCATTATCACTCAAGTCTGGACCCAAAACGTCAGTTTTATCGCCAAGTGACGACCCCAATGACTCTTGTTGTGTGCTGATATCGGAATCTTTGGCTACTGCGAAAGACTTCGGGGTAGTTATAGAATCAATATCTTTGAGAGAGGGCAAGGATTTCGATGGAGTAGCAAAAGTTACATTAGGATTGATAGAAGACACGGTGACATTGGCATCGACATCCGCGTCCGCATCATTTTCTTCTTGCTCCTCCTCATCTTTTTTTTCGGCCTCTTCCATTGGATGGTCTTCATCTATATTAATGTCACGAGAGGTGTTTTCGCCTTGCCTTGGCACTTCTTGTACACTTTCTACAGAATCGCCTGAAATACTACCCGAATCGCTTTTTGATTCTACTTCACCGGAGCTGGAGGTATGTGATTGTGCAGTTTGCTCGACATCGACATCTAAACCATGGTCAGATGTTATGTTATGGCTGGATGAATTGAATTGTGGATCCGAAATTATATCATTTGGAGAAGAACTCTCACCACTTGGTTGGTCGGATTGAATCTGCTTGACCAGCTGGTCTATTGAAGGATTATTGTCCAGATTGAGCTTGTCAATTTCAGTATTCTCAAAAAATACATCATCGCCAACCCGACTGGACTCGTTTGCAGCAGCAGGCGCTGACGATGACACTTGAACCAATAAATTGGCTACATTAGCTACATCTGTTTGATCATTTTCCCCATCGACGTCTTGTATTTCGATAATGTCACCCTCGCTAGGTAACTCTAGAGCTGGTTGTTGGACATCGGATTGGCCAGGCTCATCCGACGGTTGTTGTTGGTCCACCACTTCCTCAACAACATCCTCCACGACGTCATCGTCGTGATCGCTAGACATGACGATTGATGATTTTATGAATGATGAAAGTTTGTTACAAGACGCAACCTCATGTTAACCAGCAGTAGATTTGTATATGTATTGCATATAAAACACGGGTCATTTTACATGACATTATTTGTCGCAAAATATGACCAACGCCAGAAAAATAATTCGTGGTCAAGAGTCGAAACGGGTAATTTTCCATCGAAATTCCATGTTGCTCTCTCTACACACTATCGGTAGATTTCTCACACACGACAGAATTGCCACAAACAGAATTGGAGACTTCAAAATTCGTAATGTCTCTGACGTGCCATGTTTGACTTATTGGAGATGTTTCTGTTCGTATTCGACTATTGCCTTGCTATCATTTTCATTTTGGTCAATTTGGATGGAGTTTGTAGACTATTATTACATTAGGGTTATGACCCTAAGGAATCACATGATCTACGATTTTAGGACCAACTCTGCGACATTACTAAGACATTCTCTCGATATAGAGAAAATGTCGCTCGCAAATTTTCCTAACGAATTGGGTGTAATAAAAAATTAAATTTTTCAAATAAATTTATTCACTTGCAAAACACTAAATCCTTTAATAATGATTGAACCATCGTTAAAAGCTTTAGCTTCTAAATATAACTGTGAAAAGTCCATTTGCAGAAAATGTTACGCTAGATTACCACCAAGAGCCACCAACTGTCGTAAGAGAAAGTGTGGTCACACCAACCAATTAAGACCAAAGAAGAAGTTGAAGTGATCCGTGTGGTTATACACTATCATATTTACTTGTTGGTATTGAGTTAAAATCTTTTAATTTGAAACATTTTTAGCTTTAATATATATAATCATTAGACTTGTTCATGGTGGAGAAAGTCTCAAACATCGGCAATGTGTCACCACGACCACTACATTTATCCAACGAAACGCAAAATGAAAGCGCAATCCCAAAGTCCTACGATTCATCATGACCAGTTGATTGTCTCACCATGATTTTCAATCCCGGTTGAACCACTTGCCCATGTTTCAAGAAGACACCACTTCTGTAAGCGTACCCTGTAGTTAGAGCCATTACCCGCAATTATATACTAGCGTAACCCTAGTGGCCCCATCAATTTAAAAGTTATCTTCAAACTCTGAATTTTTGTAACAAACGGATTGATGGAGTCGCGAGAAAATAAAAACTAGAACGGAGATGATATTTGGATATAGAAACTTGTAAGGCAACAAAGAGGTGAGTAACATTTCCTCACACCACGAACTTTTTAGCCATTTGAGGAAATCGAATAAATGGGCGCACGGGATATCTTCAGAACATAGTGAAATACACAGTACAATAGCATTGTGCCGCATCTACATCCAGAAATCATTCACAAGTCTTACAACGATGACGCTAGACGAGCAGCGCCACCACTTGATTCCTTCAGATGACGTAAGAAGGCGATTCTGAGTAACTAACTCCCGTAACGCCAAACAACGGCATGATGACCTAGTAGGCACAGGAGCCATCAAATGTAATATCCATACTCTCTGTGGTTATTACCACATATCGGTCTACAAAACTCCAGTGTACCACCAACCTACCTGCACCGTGCTGTAGGAAAACAGTTCCCCACTAAATATAACTTTCCGGCTTCACCATAGAACATACCGTCCCTCTCAGTCTTAGTAATCCGAACCACCCAAACTTGGCTGCGAAAACTGAAACTATGATGCATACACGCAAGGTCAGTTGATATCATGGTAAGTAACTCACAAAAACCTCTTCTGTGCAAATACTATCTATAGAGATCAACCGCCAATTCCGGAACAACGGAATACCGTCTTGGTTTGATCCCGCTGCAGTGCGGTGTTCATTTCTTAAAGGTGAAATGTAAATGCCAAATTATGACGAATTTAATAAATTTGCTGTTGGAGGTAGGTCGTGTAAAAGTGAACAAAAATACCCTACCTCAATTAGTGAGAGGTAAAATGGGTGTAAGAATTGTACGATAAACCTACGATTGATTTGGTCCGCCTGGTATTTGATCGATTGATTCTGGTAACAAGAAACGCCCGGATTTATTGGTTTATGGAATCATTTTGGAGATGAATGACCTGTCCACCAATTTTCGTTCAAATCAATTAGGGTTTGATTCTGGAGTACCTAATCAACAACAAAAGCGCCATGGCAGTTTACTGAATTCAATGGCAAATAACAAGCGATCCCCAGGGGTTTCTACACAGATGCATCAGTCTAGCATGACATCCGCACCTCCTCAAGTATCGTTGTCTGCGCTTCCGCGGGGTTCGTCCACTGATCCCACCCTGACGGCCCAAGGCAATTTGCCGTTCCAAGGGTTGAGGAATCAACAGAGTACTTTGCGACAATCTTCCCGGTTCAATCATCACAAGACCCCTACACCATCGACGTATGACATTCCTTCATCGCCTAATAATCAAATGACATCGTTTACGTCTGCGTTGAATCAGTCAGATCTGTCTGACTCTCAACAAAACGAAGAGAAAGATGTTCATTTGCATAGCCTGTCGACCTCAAATCCTCTGAACCAACTTAACACGCTGCATACTTCTCAGCCTCAACCTCAGCAGCTGGTGCCACTGTCGGGATCATCCGCCACCGTTCGATCAATGTCAGACGAAGAACAACAGTTGGCAGCAAAACTAAAGGAAACCTACAAAAATATTGTTAACTATGAGGAAATTGTGCAAAAAAATTGCATAGAAATCACCATGAAAATCAATCAGTTGACCAATAATGACCATTTGATGTATTCATCGTCTCCACACGGGTCTATGCCCATACCAAATCAACAATTCGGCCACACAAATGCCCAAGCTCCATCATCGGCATCGCTAAATGCATCGAGAACATCCGAACTTTCAAATGACTTATGGACAGTGTACCATCACAACTTAACTTTATTGAACAACTATTACGATTTCCTTCTTACAGCATTGAAACCTTCCTCGAACCAAACAAACTTTAAAACAGGAAAAAACATCGTAGAAATTTACAAAATTCCAAGAAGAATGTGGGTATATGGGGTGGTAGGATTCCTTGAAGTTCTAAAAAATATCATGGCCATTTTCCAAGATCATGAAATTTGTAGTTGTTTCATAAGTTATTGTTTCAACATCATTTCCAACTTGGCAGATCCAGTCTTGGAAATGGAAGGTTGGTGGTCTGAAAAGCTAGGCGATTTATCAAGAATGGCTATTGCATTGTATGCTTCTAAGTTCATCGACTGGAAAATTGCGGCAGAATATTGGTACTCTGTTGCAATGAAAACCTTGTATGGTCATGGAAAGATATATTATCATATGTGTACTGTCCAACAAGATAACTTGGATGCTTTGGTTAATATGGGGAAGTCAGTCATATGTCGTGATCCCTTTGTGCCAACGCAACATTACATGAGACTAGTGGTAGAGAATATTTGTGCTCAAAGAAACATATTATCATTATTAGAGTTACCAATCATTGACTTCATAAAAATTCATAAAGTTTTGTTGAGCATTTACACAAATCGAGACGCAGATGGAGTTCACGATACTCAAATACAATACGGAATTGATCTTGTGACTAGATATGGGTTAACTTTTGGGTCAGATAGCAATGGTTATAACTTTTTCACGAGAGAATTTTATACTCCCTCTGGTGTCCCTATCAATGATCCTCAGAATCCTCATTGTATTCAACAGCCCAATGTGACAAACTCCATTGAGAAAATGAACTTTTGGTTCCATAAAGGTGCCTTATTTGCAATTGCAAACATAAATCATTTAATTGGATTTGGTGATGCAAAAAATCCATTTGCTAAAATATTTCAACTACCTGAAGCTTTGAAAGAAAGAAAAGACAAGAAAGACAAAAAACGAAAATCGAGAACAGTTGAAGATTATAATTGCCCTGTTACAAATGGGATCGATGGAAACTCGATTGTTGCGTCTGAACTATCCGTCAATGACTGGTTTTATTGTTTACAGTTCATCAACAAATCTGTTCTCGAATTATCAATCAGAATCCTTAACCATTATCTTATTGGCCCAAAACAGGCGTCAACGAGTCATGTTATTGTATGGTTGTACTTTTTAATTGCTGTAGCTGAGGCTACGAGAAAATTTCCAAATTCTGAGCCCATGTTCAGTTGGTTATTTAAAAAGTTGTTCCCTTGGGAATCTTTTATCAATTACTTGAACTCATTGCTAGCATTTGTCAAAAATTCAGAATCCTTGCGTGAATTGACAGCAGCATATATTCGTGACCACCCTGATTATATTGACTATTTCAACCAGAACGAGTTTTTAGCAGAAGTTTGGAAGTGTTGGGGTACATTATGGTTTGATGTTATTTGCGAGAAAGTCGATTTCAAGGATTTGAGTGAAGCCGGTGTTGACAACGGGAATCTATTCGATTTACCTATATGCGGCACTTATTCTAATGTAAACGAAACCGATCGCAGATCCAAATATCAAATTGAAAATGACAACGATGAAAGAATTGCCAGAATAATATTATTGAGTCGTTTTATTGCCGATAATTACAAATATGGGTTAGTGAGAACAGCGAACGAGTTCAAATATGATGAGAGGGTATTTAACTCCACAGACTCATTCAGCAGTAATGACCCATTTACATATATGGAAGAGTTCCTTTTGAATGATGGAAGATTCGTGCAAAACAATCTTCTTCAAACAATTTCACAAGACAATTTATACAAATCTAATGAGAATTTGACGAAAGAACAAATCGATAGTTTATGGTTCGGAAACTACGACAACAATGGGCATGACGTTGATCTTGAGCTTGGTGATGACATCATCGATGTTGAAGGATTAGATGGGTATGCTGATTCAGAATTCGAAGACGATTCCTATGATGATGAAAGACAGAATCAACAAATACAACATCAAGAGTATTATGGGCAAAACCAACAATTCTATAATGGATTGGTACCAGATATTGATGACAAGTTGTCCCTTGAAGGAAATCTCGGAGATTTAATGGACAGCAATATTACTTACATTACTCTCGATACAAATATTTGGTTGAAACATTGTGGACGTATCTTCAAATGTGTTCGTGATCATGTTTTTAAAGTTTCCATTCCCTTGATTGTATTCCAAGAATTGCGTGCTTTAAGAAAATCTGCGGAGGCGACAATTGCTGATGCAGCAACAAGATCAGTGATAATCATCCGAGAGTTGTATTTAACACGAGAAATTTTACCGCTAAGATTCGATGGTACGGTTGCATCGGATATCAACGAGACAACTGAGTTTGAAAATAATTCGAATTGGAGATCTAGTGTTGATGAGACCATCCTCAATGCCGTGAATGAGTATGACGAAATTGGCAAAAAGTTAATGAAAGGATTAAACGTGCCATTAAACAAGACTAACATTAAATCACGGTACCAGGAAAAGACTGTGGTTTTAAATGTAAAGACATCGAAAGTGTTCCGGTATTGCATTTTAGTTACTGATGACAGAAACATGAGGTTACGGGCCAAGGCAATTGGCTTGACGAGTTTTCAAAGCAAATGGCTTTTCACTCAGTTGGAAACAGTATTCCCTGACAAATGTGTTGATTGAACAACAAGCACATACTATCCAAATTTGGCAACAACTAATAAAATTCATTTCCATTACATCATAAACATATATCGAAAGGTATATTCAGTTGCATATAGTAAATTCACAATTGCATAACTAGATTGTAGGCCAGCAGACATGAATCCCCTACACAAGCGCAAGCGCATAGTGGCAAACTAGGTGTGTCGAACAAGGAGCATATCGAGCACCAATCTAGACAACAGTAACACAATGCATGTGGTAGTAGTGAGAGAAGCGTAGCAGAAAATACTGTCTAGTAGATGCGTACTGTAACTTGACAAACCAAAAATGCAGGCATGTTCTTTTACCGGCCCCACCTGCTGAGGTATTTGTGAGCCAACGAGGTTCGACCTGAAACGGTTACTAACCAGTGCCACCGTTGAGTGAAACATGTTCGTCTACGTCTGAAACACATCCCACCGATTGCAAGACAACTTCAGTGTGCAACCAGTCTAGAATGCTCGTATGTACACTACATTGTTTGTACCAACCGTTTAATAAATTACGATCCTAAAAATATTTACCATATTACTACCACGCAACCACATCGCATTACCACAAATGCAGCACCAAACAGAAACTTTCACCATCACCGAACCAGAGCCGAAATTGGTGCCCTGTGAATGGTCCCATCTGAATCGGGTATTTTCACTACTGTATATTATCGGTCTAGAATATGTGTGTAATTAATGCATGGGCACCTGAAATGGGCCGGGCTTATTACGGCCGTGGCACATAACCTGGCACCACATCCTGCCGCGTGGCGCGACATTAATCGTATTGGGGTGTCGGTACCTTTCGTGGTAGCGCTCGTAGGCACCACCTAGGCAAAGATTTATCCCAATTTGTTCTGTTGCGAACTGATGCGTAAGAAATTTTTAAGGAGACGGTTATGAACATTTTTACGATCCTTTATAAATACACGAAGCAGCCAAACAATTTTTTTTGAGTCAACAGCAACAGTATAGTTCAGTATCATAGAAGGTCCACTATCATTCCTTTAGTGCCTATCCATTCCTTACGTCGCACCTAGATTTACCTAGTCTTTCCTTAAGTCTTACTTAGTCCTTCCTTTTAGTCTATTACGATGAAATTTTCCATTTTACTCTCATTAGCGTCAGTTTTGTCTGGCGTTTTATCTGCTCCCGTTGACAAGCGTGCTATCAAAATTGTCTATGTTACTGAATATACTACTGTTAGAGTTGCTGCTCCTGGTGTCACCGCTCCTACTTTAGTTACTCCTTCGGCTGCTCAACTCGATGATTTCGTTGAAGATGCAACCACCACTTCAACCCCAACCACCACTCAAGCTCCTACCACTACTGAAGCTCCTACTACTACTTCCACTCCGACTACCACTCAGGCTCCAACTACTACTTCAACTCCTACCACTACTGCGGCTCCAGTCACTACCTCATCCTCAACTACTACGCAGGCAGCTTCCGCTTCAAGTGCAAGCTCAGGTGATGATTCAGATGATGGTTTCGATCACTACGGTGATATGACCTATTACGACGTTGGTATGGGTGCTTGTGGTTGGACTTCTACCCCTGATGAGCACGTTGTTGCCATTTCTCAACAAGTTTTCAACCAAAAGACTCCAAACGGAAACCCAAACAACAACCCATACTGTGGTCAAAAGATTGAAGCCAAATGGGGTGACAATACTGTCGTTGTCACCGTTGTTGACTCTTGTCCCGGATGTGCTGAAGATGACTTAGATATGAGTATCTCTGCGTTTACTTCTATTGCTGATCAGGCTTTAGGTAGAACCAAGATTCACTGGAAATGGCTCAATTGATTCAGTTGAGGCTTGAATTTGCAAAATTTCCAGGGTTTTTTTCAAATTGGTTTATAGATGGATTGAAAGTGCAAAGCATTTGGGTGGTAAAATGTATATCTAAAAATATAAAATTATGCTTGTGCAAACAATTATTGAGTATTATGCAAATTAGTAGATTCATTACAGCTTGACATTACTTCTATTATCGCATTGCTTGACATCGTTGGGCGAAAATCGGAACATACTCAATTACTACTGATTTCAATTTGCACATACTTTCCTTCTTTTGTACTGAGTCTAACCAAGTGAGACATATCGTTCCAACAACTGTCAAATTTCGAAAGACGCAAGATGGAGTTGAAGATTTGTAGCAACTAGGTATCTAAATGTTCAGATTGTTTTGGTTAGCTTTTGGCCATCTCAATTCATTTTGGCTGTAAACTACTAAATCAAAGAATATAACTTTGGCTATTAAGTCAAATAAGTTACTTGATAAATTGTGAATTTTGACTATGTCATCATGTGTAAGTCGAACCACAGAAGTGGCAACGGCAACCTTTATCACCTAGGTTGGTAATTTTCAGTCTGGACCAAGGTTCAAGTATTTTTTATGCATTATCTTCGTAATTTTTACGTAAAAAAATAGAAAACCCTAAAACCAATCAGCCTCGAAACTTCCATGCCGTGGGTATCAAAGCTGACTGTAGGTTTGCAAAAGATATACTTCTACTTCATCATGTAATGTCTTCAGCTGTGTCTCGTATCTTGGGTTCTTTGAGCCACCTTTGTCTTCAAAAACGAGCGGTGAACCGAAACCAGTATGGTATTTGCTGTACGCACTTGCAAAATATCTCTCTGGAAGTTTCAACGTTCTTTTTCTGATTCTTGCAGTCCTCACTTAGGCTGAACGAATTGCTCAATGTGAATCGTGAAAACAAGTTTAAATCCTCAACACAGAAAAAGACTCCTAGTGTCCGTTCACACACAATAGGCTTGCAAAAAACTCCGCGACGGGGAATTGAACCCCGGTCTACCACGCGACAAGCGGTAATTCTAGCCACTAAACTATCACGGATGATATGTTAAATATGTCAGAGAACAATATGGCCATGATATGGACATAGACGAGTCACATACGCGTCAGATGACAATTTTTTAGATAGAATTTAGTTGTATAAAGCAATAAATTCATTTCAGTTAAATATATATATATATTCAAGATTATAAAGCAATAAATGCATATTAGTTTTTAAAAAAAAAATCAAAATTGAAAAAAACAAATCATGGTGGGTTTTTATTAATTTTCCCTTCCAAATTGATTGACTATATAGTTTAGTTATATAATCAAGATTATAAAGCAATAAATGCATTTCAGTTAAAAAAAACATGGACTATGATTAAATGCGGTAAACGAGAAATGTGGTAAACATTCTAAAACATGCGGAGTAATGTGAAATAAGGAGACATGTTTCAGATTAGAGTAATGTGGAGAACGAGAGTACCACATTATGAAAATAAAAGAGTTTAATACCTTATAATACCTTACGATTATTCCAAGCTATAACAAGGATCCAAGGGATTTAGAATCAAGTCTAGCAGACCACTAAAGTATATCAAGTTACGAATAAGTTTAAGTTAGTCTCAAAGCCACTAGATAGTTTACGTTGAAGTGTATTGTGTACAGTTGTTTAAGTATTAGATAAACCAAAGTGGATAACTCTCTCAGCTGGTTACTTATACCTGAAATAACTAGGATTAGCCCTGGATCCCTTGCCAAAAGTATACCTGTTTCACAACTTACGTCAAAAAAAACCACATGGCCAAATTTTCTTTTGCTTTTAATTGGGATAAAAGAAGTGTGAAAAGAAACAAGTTTTGTAGCTGTTCTGTTTCGTCAGAGCAAGTGTTATTAAAAACGACCCAACTTGTTCCTGGGTTTCCGATATTGACGTAAGAGGGATGGGCTTGGTCATTGAATCACCTCATGGAGTTGTTGCTATCAGAGTCTATTCAAGATGATGAAGTGCATTTCAGTTAAAAGAAAAAAATACTAGTATTGTGATACATAAAACACGAATCTACGGCTTACCTTCGCCTCGCATCTTAAAGTAAATTGTTCCAGATTTGGAAAATGATTATTCTCACCGAAAGTGAGAAAATTCTATAACTAATTAATAAATAAGGGTAGCCCATATACTACAGGGGCTGATCCGTTCAAGTACTTTAATGTACAAACGTCTCTACTTTGTTTGACTGCTGAGCAAATTGTTTCGCGGCGATCAGAAGTAAACAAACCCCATTTTTCAAAAATTGATTTTGCAAACAAGTCAATGTCTTTATCAGTAACATCCCAAAGATTCGCCATGATCATTGGCGAACTGCAAGTAAGCCAATTGTATACGTTTCCATTCGGTTCCAATAAACCATTCAACTGTAAAGCGCCAGAAGAACAACCAATCAATAAACTAGCTGGTAATTTAGCTACCAAGTTCGATGGGTTACTCAAATAGGCACGATATAAACTGGATGTTTTCACATACTGATCACATCCTCCATGTCCCAAATAGACAAACAATTCCAGCCTCATCAAATTCGATATAAGTTGATCTTCCTGAGGTTCTTTGCCAATAAGACCCAGCCATCCTTCTTGCCCCATAAATTGCTCCTTGAATCGTTGCTCAGTTCTAGACAAATCACCTCCAGGGTTGATTAAATAGTGTGCATTCGTTTTATTGCTGACTTTCATATCACTATGGCGATGTTTCAACATATCGAGAAGCATTGAGACGCTAGGAACTCTCGAAACCGACTTATTTCTCAAACAATCCATGGATTCCCAAGGGAAAATCGAGCATCTTGCACTAGGTATCAATACAACATGCTCATTTTTGAGCGACTGCCTAATGTTCTGATATTTATCTATGAGTTTCTGAATGGACTCAATAAAATTAGCTGGAATATCGTCAAAGCAGTTCACTTCCCCATGAAGATTTAATGAATCTATCAAGAAATACACTAAATCATCTAAACCGGACTTATCATTCATATCCGCGTCATAGAAAAGACTAATCAAGTTATCATCAAATTGCATGAATCGATGATCAGATTGTCTCCTTGAGGGTAAATGTTTGTTCAACAAGCCAACAAAGTCCGTCTTGAACTTCTTGAAAACGGCATCAGTTTCAAGATTATTGAACACGGTCTTAAATCCACCAAACCATAAATCTTCAACGTGCCGAAGCAATTCTTTAAGTTCCAAATCCAAACTAAATCTCAACTTCCACCACTCTTTCCTATCTCCTTTTGTAACGATTTTCGCTGTGATAGAAGATTTCGTTGAAACATTGCTTTGTTTTATCAAACGATTCAATTTGTTGGCCATCTCCAAAAAACCGCAAACCTCAATACCTCGTGAATTATGTCTTTTCAATGGTAAGTTCACAAAAAACGGAGAAAAACCCTTGGCATATTTGGAAATCAACAAATTACCTGTAATTTGACAGAAATCAATGCATATTATTGCCCAGTTTTCTGGTAAATACAAGTTGAGGTCAACATTAAAATTTGTTGACATTAGTTTGAAATCAACATTTTCAAAGGATTTGGTGGTAGATTTTGGCAAGAGATCGTCGATGCCACTAGAAGCGTGATTCAACAATTTATCGTTGCGGAACGGTAGAGTATTTGCAAAATCTTGTAGATAAAACAAATCCATTAATAATGTGCCGTCAGGTTTGCAAACTGTCATAGACGACAAACATAACAAACAGTGATTGACTACTTTATAATAGTCTTTCAACACATAAGTGCTTAATTCGCCCACTTTAGTTAAACCTGAAAGTAGTATGTTTTTGCATCTGATCAAGTCATCAAGTACGCTTGTGCTCAAACGAGAAGAGTCCAACCGCCCATCACTGGAGACACATGGGATAGATATTACACAATCTTTTAGATCCAAAAAGCCGGGAAGTTGCGAAAGTGATTGCACTGAATGTGCAATGTCAATTTTTGATTGTAGAATCCTATTTTCGAAGGAGTCTGAACAGGTATTGTTTTCAAGCCGCTGATTAGCTCGCAATGATGATAAATAACACAAGTCAAAATCAAAATGTTCGAATTCTGAAATTTGCATTATGTTGCGACTCAGCTTTTCAGCTGGCAATCTGGCTTCATGTTGAAGCAATGTAAAGACTTTACTTATTGCTTGGCTTGTGCACCTATCACTTGAAATCAAGGTGGTATGAAGTAAATTTTCCACGATATCTATTCCAGATTGGATTTTATTTTCGTCGCCAAGCAAATAGTGGAATACGACTGAGTAAAGTGTGTTTTGAACTTTGTGAATTGGAGAGGCATTTGTGTTTGTCAACTTTTCTAATTCATTCAAATAGTATAACAAATCTCTTGTAATTCCCAAATGCAATAAGATCTTCATCATAAGTTTCAAAGACGAGAACAAAAGTAAAGTCGTTTCACACTTAATGACCAGAATCTTTTCTTCCGAAATGTTAGCCATAGAATTGCGAAATACCGAATATAGCACTTTAATACAGATTTTGCAGCTCGAATATGCATCAAAGTAATTTTTTGTTACAACATTGTACTTGGCTGTTAGGTACTGAAATTTTGTAACCAACAACAAATTCTCAAATCTGTCCGCTAAATTCACATTTTTGTTGTAGGAAAGTTTGAACTCTTCTCTAGAGGCTAAAAATTTGAGTATCTTATTGAACCTCTCCAGTGCGTTTGGAACATCAAATGTAGATATCAAGTATTCAAGCTGCAACAAATTGTAATTGACAACTGCCTGTATTGTGTTGACCTTGAACTCTTTCAAAAGAATATTGAGGTGATCTATTGAATCTTTTGCGTCCTGCTGTGATAAATGTAGTTGTGCTTGACATAACTCCAGTTGCAATTGTACTGAATTTGACGAATCAGGAGTTCGGTTCGCTTGGTACAATTTTATGAATTTAATGATATATGATGATGCCCCATTACACTTCAAAATTCGAATGAATGACATGAAGATATCCGCTTCAAATGAACAAGTACTATCAGAATCATTGCCCAACCATGCGCCCATTCTTGCAATAGCATCTATAAAAGCATTCTCATTCCAATGGTGTTCTAACTTTTTTAAGCAAATTCCAGCTAATAAGAGATCATTTGTATTGGATGAGTCGATCCATGAAGGATTGTCAACACGAGAATTCAAGTAATAGTGATACGCAATAACCAGTCTGCTGTTTTCGTCAATATCCACATTGTCCAAAATGACGTTAAATAACTTTGATCTACTCTCAGTATCTGCAAAATGGTCTGGCATTTGAAACATGTTGGTAGTTAATTTGATTTTTGTGGATTCTGACAATCCTTGGAATAACACAGACACGAAAGTCATGTCATTGCAAAATATCTTACACAATAACTGGGCTAACGTAGAGCAATCAATGTTTTCTTGGATTGCCTGAAATTGGTCCATGACGAGAACCACCGACTTCAATATTGCTTTGACATCGTTGTAAAATTTCAATTCCAACAAAGCGTTTCCAACTTTCTGAGCCTTTGAGACCAAATACAGAAAATTTTCATTATTGAAATTTGAAACAATTGCTTCAGTTTCTATTTCAATCGATGTTTTCCAAAATGACGAGTTTCTCGACCTATTTCCCATATTGAATAATAGGTTTGAGATATTTCTCAACCGTTTGAACTGATTCAAACCTCTTAATGACTTGAAAAGCCTAAATAAGCTTGTATACATCATGTGGTGAAAATCGATGTTTTCTATGTTGTCCTTCATGAACATAATAATTGGATCGACAATGACAAAATGTGCTGTGGTCAATTTTGATGATTCGAGAAATGACGATATGACATCGATAAATGCAAATGAGATGGGTGTGGAGTCTAGGCGAAATCCTTTAATAAGTTGTATGATCTTTTTATCATTAGCAGTAGTTGACAGTGTGTTGATTAGTTGTAAATGAAGATTGTTGATTAACTTGGGATTTCTAGATTGTACCAACTCGGTCAACACCGCGGCAACATTTGAGCTAGACGAGATACTAATCATATTTGATATTTCAGAAAACAAAGGGTGATTTCGCAAGTCGTCAATAAAAGGAAAATGGTCTGGCTGTAATGTTATTTGATCTATCAATGATGAGTCGTTGTCGAGCTCGATCAATTTGAGGATAAAACATGTACGGAGAAATACCAACTGATTTTCATTACTGCTGTGCTTGAGAACTGTATCAGTAATTTTCAAAAGTCCACGAATTATTTTTGTACAATTTTTATGGTATTTGTTAACATCATCAAGGTTGAATTTTGATGATAGATTTATCCATTGTCGGAAATTGCTTGAAACCAATAATGATTTGGTAATGGTCATTAGAGAAGACTGATTCCAAATTGCGTCACTATCATTAACCATGACTTTTACATTGTTGGACATGAAATGAACCAGCACTTGCAACAAGAAGAAATGCCAGGCAACCACGAGTTTCACGATTTGAGGATCATCCAAGTTGGTGTAGGGAATTCCATCAAATAAATTCGACGACAATGTGTATGCTAGACGTTTTCCGTGAAGAAACTTGTTGAAAAAATGGTACAAATAACTGAGATGGTGTAGACTTGCTCGCCAGTGTTTGTGGCTGATCAACTTGATAATGAAAAGTTGATGCGTTTTCACCAATTCTGCCAACACTTCGTATTCGCTGACCAACAAATAAAGACACTTGAAACATGCTGCTGCGGCTTCAATGGTTTGATCATCGTACTTCAACATCTTTGTGATATGTTGCAAGTTGGTTCTGGCTACTGTTTCAACGTGCTTGCGATTGGTGACGGGTAGGTTTATTTTCTTTGAGTCCTGAAGCCCGCCAGCACCAGATGAATATGATTGAACAAACGCCTCTAACCCATCCACATTGATACAATCCATTGCCGTCAAAAAAAGCTTCGTAGGTGAAATCTATAATGTTTTGTAAACACTAGTTCGCGATATAGAGACATTCCAAGTTTATGCAGGTCCAATATTATACACTTAAAAGGGTAGAGTCAACCACCAACTAGTGTAGAAAACGGTGTTTCGGTGCAAGCAAGCTGCAGTAGACAAACTAGGGTCTAGTAGTAATAGTTTGGACTTAGCTTGGGATTTTTGACTCTTTGTTTTTTGTGAAAAGTACTAAGTCCCACTCATGTCGCACCTCATCCTCGCATGTATATGTCACACCAAGGTCTCACCAATACACCCACAACATCACGCTAACTTGCTGTACGGAGTTCCTATTTACTGTAAGAGGAAAATTGTAGATAAGATTCTGAATTTTCATCAACCTCGGAAAACTACACCATGCATCATAGTGAATGTTATATTATCTATGTACACGAGCTTTAAGCTGGATATGCAAATCTCGATATGCTGCCATGTATCGATTTGGTCTTTTGATTATTGTGTCAAGAGACTAAGCAAGAATTACAATTGGGAGGTGACAAAACGTGAGTTACGATATTGCCAGATTGCCAAAATGGGTAATATTGAGGGGAATGATTTGAGAAACAACAAGATGGATGAGTTTGTTTTGGAAATAGGGGTTACAAGAGATTATTAGAAGTCTCTTTCACCTCTGTTTTCTGCGTCCAATTCTTGCTGCTTGAACTTCTCTCTTTCTTCGATTCTTTGTAATGCCTTCTTCTTTGCCAACACTTCCTTGGCTTTTCTTTCACCTCCGTTCTTCTTCTTACCCTTTCTGTGGACCCGTAAAGGTTCCAAATCATTTTGGAATTTATGAATCCACCGCAATAAGTACCTTCTGGAAGAAACATCGATTCCCATACGTTTCATTGCTTTTGAGTCCGAGTTTAAGAACTTTTGCAAGTCGCCTTCAAAAGCATCGTGGTGCTCAACGCTGTTACGACCGATCAAGGTCAAAAACGTCTTTAAATCATGGACGTTTTCTTTGGTTCTCGTGGAGGTATTGGTTCTGTA
Organism: Suzukiozyma manassasensis; assembly: GCA_030569175.1. Classification (NCBI taxonomy): domain Eukaryota; kingdom Fungi; phylum Ascomycota; class Pichiomycetes; order Serinales; family Debaryomycetaceae; genus Suzukiozyma; species Suzukiozyma manassasensis. The sequence goes on along the minus strand of JAJMKC010000001.1, from coordinate 112,147 downwards.
ATTCACCGCACTTGTAGTGAATGTTCTAGGTATCACACTACGTCCAATCAAGGACAAGGAAGAAAGGTTAACAAATGGCTTCAACCCGCGGGAAATCATCTTGGTCACGGTTATCTTCCTTGTACGGTTGAGTCTCAAGTAAGCGTTTGTGGATTTTACCAAAATTTTTCAGGTCGTGTCGAATGGCAAAAGTTTTTCCCAAGCCGTATGCAGGTGATAGCATTTTGCAGTGGCTGCAAAATTCCACCACCCCAAAACATTTGCAACCGAATGGGATTCAAGATAAGATGAGATGAACATATACCTGGAAATGGAGAAGGAGCCCAAGAGTTAGCAGGGCTAAAGAGCGTTTAGTTTATGGACCGAATAGGTAGACAACAAGTTAGCTATTCATGCTATTGCATGTCACAATTAGCTCCTACATTTGCCTTTGGGTTCGAGTGTGTTAATATCAGGTAGTTTTGACTACTTTGTAAATCACGCTGTTACCGTCCTCCAAGAGGTACATTTACAAAATTCAAGATGGCACGTTTTAAGAAATGTTAGATACAGTTTCTTAATGTGTGGGGTTTTGTTGAAAGTATAGATTCATTGTGCAATCAATAGAACGACTATTCTCATCGGCGAAGATTTACGAACTCAGTATTCAGTCAGGATTGCAAAATTTCATTACGACTACTTTATAAAGGACACATCAATCGATGCGATAGTGTCGTTTTAGAAACTTTGGTACGAAATATACTTGATATCTAAGACTCGTGCGATTTTTTGAGAGGTTCAGACGCAGAGAACAAACTTTTGGCTCCACAGCTCGACAGAAAGCTACTCAGTCGACACCTAATCTGGCCGCAAATGGTACGTTTATTACTCTGTGTTACGATATCGGCAATATTCTAGCGGGAAGAAGACTATTAATAGGCACACGGCTAAGGTCCGACAAACACCTTGTTGGGCCCTCACAGAACTGAAAAATAGATACTGTTACGGACATTGTTGACGTACAGGTATTTTGATTACTTATAGCGATGGCAACAAATCGATGCACAATTCATGGAGTGACGCATGTTTGCAGCACCATGCATGTTTACCACAATGTTCCACATTATGTAAATTGATGATAAACAGACAATTCCTCTTAAGATTCTACTGTTTTCATGGCTCCAAAGGTTCCCATTTGGCTGGTTTAGAGTATGTCAAGAATAGGCTCGGTACCATTTTGATGAAAAATACTAGTTTACCCCACATACCACAGAAATCTTTAGCTTACACTGGAAAATCTTACAATAAATCATCGACCAAATAGGGAATATTTCTATTTCATGATCTATGAATAATATACATAGGACTTAGCAAGTATCACGCGAGACGGATGATATGATCATCAGTGAAGTCAACACTTCACCGACTCAATTATAATAAGTTTTTGGCCTTGAATTCGTTCAATAAGGAGTTACCTAATCTAGCTGGAGAAGCTTCAACAACAACACCAGCTGATTCCAAAGCAGCAATCTTGGATTTGGCATCACCTTTACCACCGGAAATAATGGCACCGGCGTGACCCATTCTCTTACCTGGGGGAGCAGAAACACCAGCAATGAAGGAAACAACTGGTTTTGGAACATCTCTGGTCAAGTTGTATTGTTTCAAGAATTCGGAAGCTTCTTCTTCGGCAGAACCACCAATTTCACCAATCAAGATGATACCTTCGGTTTCTGGGTCGTTCAAGAATAAAGTCAAGGCGTCAATGTAGTTGGTACCTGGGAATGGGTCACCACCCATACCAATGACCAAAGATTGACCTAAGCCAACCTTGGTAGTTTGAGCCACGGCTTCGTAAGTCAAGGTACCGGATTTGGAGATGATACCAACTCTACCTCTTTTGTGGATAGAAGAAGGCATGATACCGATTTTACATTGTTCAGGAGCAATTAAACCTGGACAGTTTGGACCCACCAATCTGGTTTTGGATTGCGTTTTCAAGATTTGGGCTACTCTGACCATGTCTTTTTGAGGAATACCTTCGGTGATGGCAACGGCCAATTCGATTTCCGCAGCGATAGCTTCTTCAATGGCACCGGCGGCAATTGAAGGAGGAACAAAGATCCCGGTAGCGTTGGCTCCGGTTTGGGCAATGGCATCAGCAACAGAAGCAAACACTGGTCTGCCCAAGTGTTGAGTCCCGGCCTTTTTAGGGTTAGTACCACCAACAACATTGGTACCGTAATCAATGGCTTGTTGAGCATGGAAGGTCCCTTGCTTACCAGTGAAACCCTGGTAGATAACCTTGGTGTCGGCGGTAACCTTCAAGTTCTTGATAGTTGAAGCGTAGTTTTTAAGACTGGCGGAGGTAGAGAACCCACGAATAAAGCTGACCATGACGAATATTAAAAATTTAGAAAACGTTCAATCGACAAATTGAAAAAATCTTTTTGTATTCTACTTTGTATATATACTATGTGGTGTTAAACTGATTGGGAACACTCTGAATTTTGACAATGTACAGAACACAGCATCGGAACAAACCTTCCCGGGTTGATCCACCGAAATCCACCGAGCTTAATTTGCACTATGTTGTGGGGGGAGCCATGAGCTTTGGGTGATGATGTCTGGTGAAATGAGGAGTAATTTGGACCTGTGCAGTTATTTGCAAGTTTCTCTATACGGTGTTGAGGGAATTGAGGGAGGATTGATGGGAGTGGCTCGGATTTGTTCGAGTACTACACAGAGGTGGATACCTGGCACATTCCGAGTTTTTCCAAGAGGGGAAATGGAGTTGATGGTAGCACGGGGGAAGTTTACGTAGTGCGAATGGTATCGAGGATACTGGGGCGAGGGTGGTGGTAGCTGCGGTGGTAGCGAGGGGCTATTTGGTGGGTCGCGACAGGAACGAGGGAACAGGAACAAACCGACTCGGAGATCACCAGGAGTGCGCGTTAGAAACACTAGGGTCAAATAGTTTGACTAATGCAAGGCACATCAGCATACTGCTATTGGACCAGGAAGCTGTTACGGCACGTTACGGCTTACTGGCGTACTCGAATGGTACAGCATTTCATGTGAAGCACAGTCGCATTATCGGGACGCTTGATCTGATGATGTCTACACTACTGGTGCCAACGTGCTGGGGTACCTACGGCATGTCATATGCAAGTTTCGCTATATAGTCTCCAGCCGGTACCGTGAAGGCCACAGATCGCTCGGCATTGTTCCTCCCATTAGTCCGCGGTAACCGTCGCAGCTCACATGGGATGTGTGGTGCGATCGCCACTACCATACACAACTTGCAACTCGCAACTACTAGCAACTAATGAATAACAAACTACTACCAACCGCAGAGTTTGCTGGGGGTGACGGTAGCGCCATGTCATTGTAAACCTTACGACTCAAAAGGGAACGGACCGTGCAGGATACGAGTTCCCGTGGTTAATCACAAACCTCAAACCTACCTGGCAATACAATGCTACTACTTGCATTGTAGCTTATCCGGGATTGGCCAGTGCATTCTGTCTTACTATTTGACGCTTTTTGTTGACGTGGTAGCACTTTACCACATGAGTGAAATGATTAGCAGTATTGTTCGTTTGTGTACTGCACCTCTTCCATTTCGTTCCGTGCACATCATGAATAAGCGAGCAATTCGTGCTGTATTGCACAAGTACACACTAACAGATTGCGGTGCGTGGGCTGGAATGAAGACCATTAATGGCTCTCTACAAAATTGCTTGTATACTGAATTTTATGGCAAGATTTACGTGTTGCAGAGTCTACTGCATGTTGCATGGAAGTCAATGGGTGCTTTATGGCAATGACAATCTGTGTTCTATTCGCATCCACAATAGCATATGGTTGGAAAATCAATTATGAAGCACACAATATACGCACTCTGTACATAAATGCGTGCCATAATTACAATACGCCAATTACAAGCAACAATTTCGTGCTTGACCCCCAAAGTTCCTAATCCAGCTGTCTGTCTATTTGCTTCTATGGGAACTACATCTCTATCAATTTTTCTGGTTTCTCTAACAAATTTAATTGTTTCTCTTCCAGTAGACGCACCAATGGCTGTTGCCCAGAATGATTACCTACCAACAATAATATTACACCAGCTCCAGAATCTGCGATCCACCTCTGTCAGTTTAGTTCATTACCGCGTCAACAACCCAGCCTTGAATATTCTTTCGTTTGCACCCACAAGTCACCTAACCTCTTCCTTTTCTCTTCAACAATACCTCGAGGAAATTGGACGAGATAGCAGACAAACCAATAGTAAGACGTAGTCAAGAGAATCCAGTGCTACAGAACTACGTGATGCCGACCGGTGTTGCAGTAAATGTTCTTGGTAGCATCTCGTGGTGCGATCCACACCCCCATGACGTACTTGCACCCTCCGCGCACTTTCGTCCAATGTTTTTGCACCCAGAACGGTGTCTCGCGACTATGTTGGTCGTCAGTTGAGCGATGATATTTTTCGATTCCATGGTGAAAAACTAATCTTAGATTTTATTTTAATTTCTCACCACTGGCGCAATGTCAATTGAAGAACTCATCAACGAAGATGATTCTTTAACGGTTCTGCCGGGGAAAAACCATCCAGTATCAACCCCGACCCCCACAATCGATTCAAGCTCCCATGTTGATGATGGCTCCAACGCTGGCGTGAACAACCCCGGTTCAGATATCAACCCTGGTTCGCTGGAAGTCCCTCCTACTCCAGAAAGTGATGCAAAACGTCAAAAGAAGTCGGGACCTCTGTCAGGGAAGAAACCCAGCGCCGAAGTCTTACAGAGAAGAAAGGAAGGACGGATAAAGGCGGCAGCAACCATCGCCCAGAACTTGAAGAAAACGGGAATTGGCAGATTTGAAAAAGAAAACGGATTTGGCTTGACCAGTTTGAGGCCCATGCCGTTGATCAACCAGAAAAACTACTTCACTGATTATTTGAAAAAAGACGAACAAGTTAGTTTCATCAGAAACTGGAGAGCAGAACGAGCAGCCGCGTCTGCTCAAAGTAAGAAACGAGCAGGTGCCAAAGAAGGCACCACTGATGGCGAAGACAAAAATTGGCAAGATTTCAACTTGAATGATATTGAGATGGAAATGAACAAGAAGAAGGCCGACGAAGCTGCCGCAGCCGAAGAAGAAGACGAAGACGACGAAGACGAAAATGATGTGGAAGAAACTACCGACGAAAAGGCGAAAGCGGGCCATGATACAGTGATTATTCAACCAGGATCGTCATACATAAGAATTGGTAGAGCTACAGACACAGTGCCACAAGTGGTACCGAATGTGATTGCCGTAAAAGGCAGAAAGGCGTGCTATTCCGAGGCTCCAACTCCAGAAAGAGAAACTGATGAAAATGGTGATATTCATTTCAACGAGCAATTTGACGAAATTAAGCAGACAGTGACAAAGGATTTCAAAGCAAGAATGAGGTTTTACAAAAGAAGAATTTTACCCAATTCGCGTGAATCGGCAGCTAATTACAATAAGAAACAGGAACCCGAGAAAATTCCCGATCACAATGATCCTTTCAAGAAGGAATGGGTCGATTTATCGTCGTCTGAATCCCAAGCGAGACCGTTCTACGTTGGTGAGGATGCATTAAAGTTACCGTTGGGTACTGATCATAGTAAAAACCAGGGTTGGATACTTAGATACCCCATGGTCAACGGGAACTTCAATCTGAACTCGGTAGATTACAACTCACAACAAGAGTTATTGGGTGATTTGTCCAATATCATCGTGGAGAGTTTGAATCAAATGGACATCAAAAATTTACCTCATTTAAAGGCAATTCTAGTAGTTCCTGATTTGTATGATAAAACCTATGTGGAAGTGTGGGTGGACTTGTTGTTCAGATTGGTTGGTTTTGGCAAGGTAGCCATTATTCAAGAAGCTGTAGCAGCCACGTTTGGTGCAGGGGCAACATGTGCTTGCGTGATTGACGTGGGAGCACAAACAACATCGATAACTTGTGTGGATGACGGATTGGTAGTGAATGACTCTCGTGTTCTACTAAATTACGGTGGTGACCAAATAACAGAAACTTTTATCAAGTTACTACTAGAAAGCTCGTTCCCTTACAAAGATATCAATTTATCTAGGAGGAATGACGATTGGGAATTAGCTCAAAGCTTGAAAAACGATTTTGTAACGTTCCAAGATGCTGACATTGCCGTACAATTATATAACTTTTACAAAAGAAAACCAAATGAGACCACAGAAAAATATGAATTCAAAGTTTTTGACGAGGTGATGCTTGCTCCATTGGGGTTGTTTTTTCCAGACTTGTTCCAAATTGGGACGTCAAACACCGCTATTCCTTCGTTAGCTTCATCCACAGATACAAATCCTACTTCGAGTAGATTCTTCCTCGAATCAGTCGACCAATATACTGGACAACCAAACAACCCGCAATCAAGGTCTCAACAGGACTTGGCGATCAATTTGCCATATGCTGATCAAACCGAGGATCAGTTGTTACTTCGATTACTCGAGCCCAAGAATGCCACTAAAGATAATGGCTCAAGAACTAGTGAGTCGATTTCTCATGTGCCATTAGAAAAAGCTATTATCGAGTCTATTTCAAACGCTGGCCTTGCTACTGATTTGTCGAAAATCAAAAAGTATTACGATAATTTATTAATTGTTGGAGGTGGACTTGCAAAAATTCCCGGATTTGATTTACTTCTCTCCGATAGAATCAACATCTGGAGACCTAAAATTTTATCATCCGATTCACTTGAACAAGTCATAGGCTACGTTGGTAAAGAGTTGAAGAAAAGCGAGGACGCAAAGACTAAATTAATCAACGAATTGAAATCGAAGAGAATAAAAGGCGAACAAACCTTGGATGACATTGAATTGGAAGAAAGCGAAATTCAAGAAATCGAAAAGCAAACTGAGGTCAATTTGGATTTCGACATCATAGACTCCTATTGCAATCAAGGGACGGTTTTCTCCATCAATGTTCTTCCACCACCACGTGAGTTTGATCCAGCTATGTTGACGTGGAAAGGAGGGAGTGTTTATGCCAAATTGAAGGTGGTTCAAGAAATGTGGATTAGCAGTCAAGATTGGAATACTTTGGAAAGCAGAAGTATATACTACAAGACGATGTTCAACTACTAGGGGCGCTTTTATAATTTGAATCAATGCAATTTTTTTCATAAAGATGTATATATAGCAACCAAGATAATTCTCAAATGGATATGTTGCTTGAGTTAGAAAAGAGTCAATAATTGAGGGAAAACTTTGGTCTTTGTTTCAAAGGAACCGTTGCTGCCGGGGTCGAGCCTGGTCTAGCTGCGGAGCTAGTACTTTGATTGTGAGCAGATCTCAACGCAATTGGACTTTGTGGTTTAGAACCCGGGGCAGGGCTGGGACTTAGATATCCATTATAGTCTTCCGTTACTTTAAGGTTTTTAGTTGCGGTAGTAGCATTACCAGAATTAGTCTTTTTATGTTTTGACAAGTTCATGATCTTTGACTTTCGTTTGATTTCATTGTCGTAATCCCAAAGCGTCTTTTTCCATTGGGATAATGAGTTATGCAATTCGAACAATTTAAGCAATGACCTTTTGCTTTCGGCCTTGTTTTGGTTCAGATGGGGGTTTTTTAGTTGCTTATATAACATCTCGTATTCGGTATATTTTACTTTAAATTTGGCAGCAAGATTATTATAGTAGTCTAACCGTCTAGAAGCTGATTTCGGTTCTGGGGGAATATTTTCCGGGTATTCGTTCCTTGCCTCATTCCTTCTGGATAACGGAACATTGTCTTCGTCTGATGAAGGCGAAGTTTCATAGTCTTGTTTCAATTTCTTCAGTTGTTTTTCTTCATCCGAAGATGAAATTGATGATGATGAGAATTTCCTCTTGTTAGATGGGGGTTTGTTATTTGTCACTTGAGATCTTATTGGCGATATTGAAGAGGAAGTTGTTGAAGTGGATAAAGGTTGCTTTTTCTCCACTTTGGCAGGGACGAGTCTTGGCAGGTCGGAACTCTTTTTACCATTAGTTTTTGAGATCAAAAACCCTCCCCCTAATGACGATTTTTTATCGTCCTCTGACGACGAATTCTCATCACAGATTTTTCTTCTTAAGGGGTGAGATTCGGAATATCCTAGCCTAGTTAATGCACGATGAATGTTTTGTTTAATTAATTTATGTTCAAACAAGGAGTAAAATGTCCAATTCCATGGTTGAAACTCTTTGTATGATTTGTCTTTGAGAATAAAATATACTGTTGAATCGTCTAATAGATCAACCGCAGGGATCGGGTCGGAATCCAACACCATATCTAGGTCTTCGCTATCTAAGTCAACGCCGGCTTTTTCTGACGATTTTTGCTTCCTTATCCGCCTACGAATTCGTTCCAAAGTTGGATATTTGTCGTCTTGAGTGAACGCATCTCGGGGATTATAAACCTGGGTAAAATCCGCCATTAAGGATTTCAATTTATCCGAATCTATGCCCAAACTTTCGCTGATGGATGCCTCTGATATGGGGCCCAAGGCTAGTAGTTGGATGAATTTAACGGTAATTGCTTGAGAAGAGTCACCAGCAACAATCTTGAATGGGTTTCCCAGGACTCTTTTCACCTGTAGACCTCTTATTGTCGGGCTAGGCGACACTTTTCTTTCTGGCGAAGTTGAAGTGGATGTAGTTGACCCCGAAGAAAGTTTCTCTGGAGATAGTGAGGCAGATCGGAAAGACATTTCTTTATTATACTCTTTGATTTTTTTTGCGTCGGTGATGACGTTGAGTTTCGTTTTCAATCTTCCATTGTACAGCAATGAGTCCGGGGTTGAATTGTTGGCATACACATCAACAGTCAATGCTTCGGGTATTTTGGCACACGGAAACTGTAGATCGTCGGCGATTTTTATAGACTGGAAGGTTAGTAACTGTAGTACAAATCATTTGCCCTGGAAAAAAGTCTGAAAACAAAATAGCATCCGGCTCCGAGTATTTGATGGTGGGACTGATGGGATAAGCAAAGTAACAACCTGTGGATGAGGATTGGGTGTGCTGGAATTGAGTTATTTGAGCATGTGGCGCTTGGATCAGACTCGCTTAGAAGATAAGACGTGGGTTTGTGGAACTAGATGTGGGTTTGCTCAATCCGATCAAGATGGTGATTGTGCTGACCAGGTGTACCGTCGGGGACAGACGGCCCATACCGAGCACAAGAGTCACGATGCCAATGGCGCTTCATCGTTGAAGTCGTAATCAACGCGACGGTTGTAAAGGGACAGATGACATTGCAAGTTGATGATCATGAGGACACAAGACCAAGACAGAACCACGACAACATGGGCGGGAACAAACACAATACTAAATACATACTATTTGGCCATTTTTCACCACCAATTTGGCCCTGATTCCATTATCAATGCAATTGGTGAAATGCGAAAGTAGATCGGACGATACCTTGATACCCAAACAATTCTTGCCTATAGGCGGCAGCAAAGTCAAGATACTCATTAAAGAAGAGAAAAACCAAAAGCAAAGAAAAAATCTCCTTGTGTGAAAAGTGCTAAATATAGTGATGGTTTGATCGTAAAATAGTAGCAAAGTGGAGTACAGACATACAGTAATTACCACCGTAGAAATTATAAACGTACAGCGGAAGTACCACATTACAGGAAAGTGTACGTAGATAGAGGAAATTTCCTAGCAAGGCAGATGCACACCACGAAGCCATCTTTGATGTACGGACTTTGAAGGCGCCTTGGGAGAGATACGATGCTGTAGGCATGGCTAGACGCGGTGGATTAGGGTCCGGGGGCAGGCACAAGACAGGGTGTTGTGTTGGAGTGGTTCACGTTTTGGTTTAGATAGATCCAGGGTAATGGTGGAGTGATGCAGGGGATTGCCATGCCTGTTCTGGAGTATTTTCATGGTACCCAAAGCAGAGTTGGAGACAAATATTTTACGTTGTTGGGTTGTGTAGGGAAGACAGAGGGGCGATCTACGTTGGTTGTGACGATCGAGGTGATTGTAGTGATTCCCTGGTGAGGGAGCTGGAGTATATGACGTCGGAATATGCGATATTTTGTAGATCTACAGGTGGTGGGTCCATGGTGAGACAAAGACAGTGCGATAGGTGTGAGTGTGGAATACATGCAACTTCCGCAGATGTTAGTGTGGTCAACTGCAACTTTCGCAGATACTGGTGTGGTACAACTGCATCTGTTGCAGTTTTCAGTGTGGTTTTACCTGCCACATTCCAAGTCGCATCGTCTTGTGTTTCACCACCATCGGTGATGCCACCCCGGAACTCCAGTCTAGATTCCAGATGGCACCCAAGTTGGTATCCGAGGTTCTTGTACTCTCATCACCTATTGTAACTCCGCCCGAAACCTCACGGTGGGCGCGATACAGGGTTGGATCACGAGGACTGGACGGATTGGTAAATACGGTGAAAAACATGCGGTACATACAGGAGGTCGCAACCAAAGTGGCAGGATGAAACTGACAAATAAACCACACCACGCCAGTTTTTTTATGGTGAGCCGCTGTTTGTCAGATGGCAACTACACGCATATCTCCGTTGACCATGGAATCGTCTCATAAAAAAGAAAAGAAAACCGTTTCCTCTCTCATCACCGAAACGCCGACCTACCTCCCACCGCCCACAGTACAACGAAGCCCCGTCAACACACCCTCACCCCCTCTGCGCCACTCCTCTTCCTCTACCATGGTTCTGGTCGTGGTTTCTCTACGCCGTGGGTCCTTGTGATGTCTCGGGGAAGAGTGGATTACTTAATAATTAAGGAATGATTTCTCCTCGCACACGACACTTTCTTTCCTCTTTGGCTATGTGCACTCGGTGATGCATAGTAAAATTTCAAAAATCAGATGGGAACATACGATGTATACAATTAGCCTTTCTTTACACGCAAACGATAAGCAGACTCCCCAGTATAGAGCAGCGTCACGGTTTGAGTTTTAACGAAAAATATGTGGAAGTTAGTTCAATCGGGTCTTAGTGTTGTAGCAGGTACGGCCGAGCCGGAGTATGGAAGAGAAGCCATCCATCCTATCACCGATTCAATTTTGAAGCAAGATTTGCCCGTTTACAGGGAGACTACCGCCAGTGATTTCAACTGGTTGCAACCAGGTTATACCAATGTTGAAACCGATACGTTTTATTTTACCGATTTAACCAATGGGTATATTGGGTTTGCCCAGGTCATTCATTCCAACTTGATGGGGGTGCACACCACGGCCCAGTTTACCTTCAAGTTAATCCATCAAGATGAAGCTAAAATCACCGACAACATCTGGACGTCGACCAAGTTGGAGAATTTCTCGATCGATGGATCCAATTTCTACGCCGATAACTTGTCTATCGTGCTGTCAGATAACAACCAATACCACTTGAAGTCGTCTGTCACGGAAGAATCCATTGTCGATCTTGTGGTCAAAAGATTAACTCCAGGGGTTATTTTCGGTAAGGACGGTACCACGTATTACGGAGACGACATCAATAACCCATGGGGTAGCATGAGACACTTGTTCTGGCCCCGGTGTAAAGTTGTTGGTACGGTGAAAACCCCTACTAAAACGTGGGAAATTGACGGTTTTACCATGTTTGTCAAGGCTTTGCAAGGGATGAAACCTCATCATGCTGCGAAGTCGTGGAACTTTTTGAACTTTCAGTCAGAGAACTACGCCGCTATTCAAATGGAATTCACCACTCCACCATCGTACGCTTGTACCAAAATCAATATTGGGATTGTCACCGATAACGAGAAAATCTTGATTGCTACCATTAACAACACCGTCATCCATAAGAATCCTGCTGTAGATGAAGTAGGATGGCCAGTTCCTGGTGCTATTCAGTTCAACTATATCAAGGATAAGCAAGATGAAGAAGCCAAACCAGACGACAAGATCGAAGCGCAAGTTAGTGGTGATTTGACCACTTTGGTCGAAAGAGTCGACGTCATGGCTGAAATCCCCCAATTTGTGAAAAACATTGTTTCCAACGTGGCTGGAGCCAAGCCATACATCTATCAATTCTGCAACCCATTTGAAATTGAAATTGGTGGTGTCAAGGAAAAAGGTATTGGTTACAGTGAAGCTACTTTTATTTCTGACTAAACAACTCATGATTATTGGATTTATACCGCGATGTTTCAACTGGTGCTAATGGCATTTTAAGTGTGTAAATAAGCATGATTTTTCATAGAAGGTTTAATTTTCCTTGATGCCATCTCGTGATACCATATGGCATCATCTATCTTTAATAATGTGTCCAATGATAAACTAATATATAATATAATATAATTTAATATAAATGGATGAACAATTGAATGTATTTTCAGTAGGATTGACGTCTAAGCCATCTTTCTGTCGTATTTTCCGTCTGGAAAATATTAAGTGAGGTTACATGTCTTTTGCAGCCATGGCAGTTAACTTCCATCAACGACTTCATCCTACAAATTTGATCTTTGCTTGACCACAGTTATGGCGAAAGAAGCAGGGAAAGAACAACAGTCGTTTAAATTTTCCGTTCACGTTGGCTCTGTTTATGCGACAACAGAGAAAATAAGGAAGAACAAAGGGAGCATCTAGGGCATTAAAGGTTCACAATTTTAGACTGATCTTGAATTTGCCGGTAATGATGTCAAGTACCTATTGAAGCCTGTTGATTAGAAGTAGAGTTGCCATACCATTTATGACGAGGATAAGTTATTTGGAAAAATTGTAAATTAAATGCATAAAGTTGTTTATACTCATTTTCTAGAAGTAGTGAAAGTACTTGGTCAACAGACTGAAGCCAGTGTTATTAGCATCGATGCCACACAAGAAGAAATGATCATAACGTTTTGAACAATTCCAAACTGGAATATCAAATATTTGGACAGGAGCACAAATGTCTGTATTCACCCATTACAACACTGACCCTGATAGTTTCTGATCGTTCTCACAAACCTTTTATGACATATCCCAAGTTTGAATTGGAAAAAAACCTACCATCATGCTTGCTCAGAACCAACCTAAATTGCTGCCGAAAAGGCAAACACCAACGCGACAATCCCTGCTGCTGTAGTGGCAATGCTGAACAAAGCAGATGGCCCAGTGAGACTGACATCGCCCAGTCTCCCAAACCACACATGGCCATTATACTCAGTTTGGGCTGCTTCTATAACTTTGTTCTTTTTGGCAGTGAATGGCGGGTATCTAACCCTGAGAGATGCTTCGTTCCACAACTTCTGTTCAATGGTGGTTCTTTCGTGAGTAAAACATCTGAACGACTTTTCTCCACGGTAATTGCCAGTGCCCGAACTACCCACACCTCCAAAAGGTGCCCCCTTCAATGAGGCATGTAGCATGGAATCATTAACAATTGTGCCTCCAGACCTGATTCTTGTTCTGATTTGGTCGATTTCACTGTTGGATTGTCTTGATGTCTTTCCACTAGTGAATATGTACAAAGCCAAAGGAGTATCGTGATAATGAACCACTCTTGTGATGGCATCATTCAAATTGTCGTACTCCATGATGGGCAATACTGGACCAAAGATCTCGTGGGCCATGGTCGAGTCGTTCCAATTGACATTGTCAACAATAGTAGGAGGAATGAATCTTGTAGCAGCAGACGACGTACCTCCAGTAACAATAGTTCCCTTGGTATTTTTAATGATATTAGCTACATTTTCGAAATTACCATCACTAATCAAATGGGTGTAGTTTTCGTCATCTTCGGTGAGATTAGGGTAGAACTTGTCATTGACAACTTTGACGAGTGCTTGCACCAACTTTGGTTTCACCGACTTGTGAGCGTACACATAGTCGATAGCAATACAAGTTTGTCCTCCATTGGTGAATCTACCCCAAACTATCCGTTGAGCAATAGTGTCAATATCCTTATCGGCTGCACCTTCCAACACAAATGCTGGCGATTTGCCCCCGAGCTCCAATACCACGGGGGTCAAAGTTTGTGCTGCCTTTTTTGCAATAATCTTACCTACCGCAGTTGAGCCAGTAAACACAATCTTGTCGAATTTCTGGTCCAACAACTTTGTGGTCTCGGGAATCGCTCCATTCACCACGTAAAACAAGTCCGGGTCCAAGGCCCTGGTCAAGATCTCCGAAAGAAGTCGACTGGTTCTAGGAGTCTGTTCACTGGGTTTCAACACCACGCAGTTTCCCCCAGCAATTGCCCCGATCAATGGCGTCAACGTCACAAACAACGGATAATTGAACGCTCCCATGATCAACACAACTCCCACCGGGATTCGTTCGATGAATACTGGGGTGGTTTTCAAATTCAATGGGACTTCCTTGACCTTAGACGGCTTGGCCCACAACGACAAATTGGCCATGGTATAGGTGATTTCCGTCAACACCTGATGGAGTTCAAGACTTCTGGTTTCGGACTTGGACCGGCTAAAATCTTTGTTGATCGCATCTACCAATTCGTCTTGGTGATCTTTGATGGCAAAGTACAAGTCTCTCAATTGGTTTAGTCTGAATTGCACAGAATGGGTTTTTTGCAACTTATGGAACGAGTGTCGGAGCTTGTTGACTGCCGAGGGGATTTCTTCCAAATCGGTGTACTGTAAACAGTCCAATGACTCGGTGCTAACATGGACAAATGACTCGGATGAGTGGTATGACATTTGGAGGTGGTACGGTAAACCTTTACAACGCTAGGGGAATTTGCATGGGTTTTGTAGCAAAAAGATCCCCACTACCACCTAACGCCCATATGATTTTGTGTTGTTCCGGGGGAATATTTCAGGTAGTTCCGGGCACTTGTTATTCCGACTTGGTTTTTTGCGACATTGGTATATTACGACATTCTTATTCCGATTCACTTAATGCTTAGTGTATAATGCTTAGCATTTGGTGCCTAGGTGCTTAGTGGGTAGTGGTTGGGGGGTTACTTGTTCCGACATATGTGGTGTGGTACATTAATCATATGCTCTTTATTGTTATCACATTCTTACATTCATATAACCATAAATACAATTAAGCAAGCAAAGCAATTACAGTAATCGACCCACGTAAGTCCAGTAAAGTCCGGCCCCACAACAATAGAAACTGTATGTACTCTTCATTTCTGCCCCACGTACATCATCTCTACATGGTGCAGTGGTACTTTTTTCATCGTGGATTCAGTGTCGGAGTCGAGCGTCGAGATGATTATGATGTGACTCCCAGCTGGATTTCAAAGGTACCCTTGACAAATTGATCAACTCATAATGCCCCGGAGAATGCATAGGCAATGGCTACAACTCCTGCAACCCCGGTCCAGATGTTGAAGAAAGAGCTTGGACCGTTCAATCTCACGTTACCAGTTCTGCCAAACCACACATTGCCATTGTGCTCGGTTTGTGCCACTTGTAGCACTTTGTTTTTCTCTTCGGTGAATGGAGGGTATCTTACCTTCAACATAAACTCATTCCATAACTTTTGTTCGATCGTGGTTCTTTCGTGGGAGAATGCCCTGAACGAGTAGATCCCGTGGTAAGCACCATGTCCCGAGTTACCAACACCACCAAATGGAGCATTGGCCAAGGCTACATGCAACAATACATCGTTGACAATGGTAGCACCCGATCTGACGGAAGTCAAAATCTGGTTTACTTGAGGGTTGGACTTTCTTGAAGTCTTGCCACTAGTGAAGATATATTGCGCCAATGGAGTATCTGGGCCAGAAACAACTCTACTGATAGCTTCCAGCAAGTCGTCATATTCGATTATTGGCAAGATAGGACCAAAAATCTCGCCTCTCATGGAGGAATCGTCCCATTTGACGTTATCAATGATGGTTGGCGGTAAGAATCTTGTAGTGGCATCAGATTCACCCCCCAAAACAATATCACCTTTGGTTGTTTCGATAATCTTGGACAAGTTCTGGAAAGCCCTGTCATGAATGATGTGGGTGTAATGCTTGCTGTCCTTGTCAAGATCAGGGTAGAATTTCTCCTTGGTAACTTTCACCAAGGCGTCGACCAATTTTGCCCTTATTGATTTGTGAACCAAAATGTAGTCCACAGCAACACAAGTTTGACCAGCATTAGTGAATCTACCCCAGGAAAGACGAGCAGCAATTGAAGGGATATCCTTTTCTTTTACATCGTCCAAAACAAAAGCTGGTGATTTTCCCCCTAATTCCAAGAGAACCGGAGTCAAAGTCTCTGCTGCCTTTTTAGCAATGATAGTACCCACGGTGTTGTTACCAGTGTACATAATTTTATCGAATCTTTGGTCCAATAATTTCGTGGTTTCTGGAATAGCACCATTGACGGCAAAGAAAATGTCTGGATCCAATGCCTTGGTCAAGAGATCAGAAAGCAATTGAGAGAAATGGGGAGTTGCTTCTGAAGGTTTGAACACAACACAATTCCCAGCAGCAATAGCACCAACAATCGATGGAACAGAAAGAAACAATGGGTAGTTGAAAGGAGTGATGATCAAAACAACCCCCAATGGAATCTTTTCCACGTACACAGGGTTGGTTCTCATGTTAATTGGCAACGCAGTGACCTTTTCGGGTTTAGCCCACTTGTGCAAATTGGCCATGGTGAACACCAATTCGTTCAACGACGAGTACACTTCCAAGTTTCTCGTTTCCGAGGGCGATCTACCAAAATCCTTTTCCAATGCCTCGGTGATGGCATCGACATTGTCCTTAAGAGCAAAGTAAATGTTTCTCAATTGGTTCAATCTGAATTGAAGCGAGTGGGTCTTTTGCAACTTGTGGAAGGAGTCGGCCAATTTTTGCACCCCAACAGGAATGTCTTCCAACGCGGTGTACTTCAATGGCGAGTTTTCCGGTTGGTGGGATGGAGGGTTGGTGGACTTTGGTTTTTTGTCAGCAGCAACCGTGCCACCGTTGGATGATGCGGCAGTGGAGGTAGTACCATTAGAGGAAGCTGTTGATGCCGACGAGCTGGCAACAGAAGTGGCAGTCAGGGTCTTTTTGGTGGATTTAGATCCAACTTTGGCTTTGTCAGAAGTAGACATTTTCAATGAAACAAATTATGGCAACCCAGTTTTTCCCACGCCGTCCCGGTTATATATCTCTGGTGCCTCCTGTATGCCATTAAATCCTCGCGGTACATGATCTTGTGAAAACGACGAAAATCATCATGAAGTCGCACGGTGCGAGTATGTGCTTTTGCAATGGAGTTGTTGTTGATACCATTGTGGTGACAATACATACAAGTGTGTTGTAGTAGTCAGGGGAGAGAGAGAAGACTACATGGTTTTTTGAAAGATTGGTGAGAGAGATGGCACAAAACTTTTGGGCCATAAAAGCCAATGGCGACGAGTCAGTGGTAGCTGAGGAGTGGCGGTCATTATGCATATGAAGTGTTTATGTGTTGTACGAGGATTTTGAGCAATTGGTGCGAACGTAAATTAGGGATTGTATGAAGCAAATAGTGTGTTTCCCATGTGAGTGTGGTGGTAGTTCCTTGTGGCGGCGGGGAGCGGTAAGGGGAGGCACGCGCTGTAAGGGTGGAACAAATTAGAAGAAGGAAAGTGTGGAGTCGGGACATTTTTTCCCGTCAGATGCACAATCGAGCAATTACCCGGTAAATAGAATGTGCTGGAGAAAGAGATTGACAGCGGTGTGAAGTTCCAAAGCAGGGGCTCGAATCAGGTATTGGCATGTTCGAATACGACACCCACTCCTATTGATAAAAACGATGTGGGGATGCTATACAAAAATGATAGTTGTAGTTGGTAGAAAGTCACAGTAGACATTGGAGTAGATTTAGACATTGGAGTAGAATTAGACATTGGAGTAGAATTAGACATTGGAGTAGAATTAGACATTGGAGTAGAATTAGACATTGGAGTAGAATTAGACGTTGGAGTAGAATTAGACTTTGGAGGTGCGGATTATGGTAGTTGACATATTGCGGGTAGACATATCGAGGTAGACACTTGGACTTTGTAGACTGCTTCTTTGTGTAGCATTGCACACTACCCATCTTACTAACACTATATGAATCCATGTGATAGAACACCACCCATCGGTCTAGACGTTCCCGTGGTCAGCTATGGGCATCTCTTGTGAGTGCTGCCCTTGCGTCACACTAGCGTGCTGTGTGCAACCTCTGCTTCGCTATAGCCGGAGTTCTATACATATGCACTAGAATCTCCCATGACATCATGCGGCTGCTGGCAGTCCCTACTCTCTGACAAAACTGGCCACTTTCACCCAATGATTCCACATTATGTCATATGACGCCAGTATCATTTCACCAAAGGGCGTATTACAATCACGTCAACTACTCGGCTCACGCTATCGTCTCGTTAGTATCCACCACTTTCCCACATTATCAAACTCCTTGATTGTATGCATGAGTGTGTCATGAAAACACACCCTACTTGCCGCTATCAGCCACCTCCAACCGTCGGCATTATCGTGAGCCAGCCGGTCGTGACACCACCACCACCACGCAGTACCCTCCATATACTACGCAGTACAAAGACACCTATATCTGGAACATGAATCGCCTCCCATATTTGTTTGTTAAAGTTGACATTTAACCTATTATCACATCTTTGCGCTCCTTGTACTTGTGAGTCGTTTTTGAGTCAGCTTTTCCACGTCTTGTCTTATTGAGATTTTGAATAGTGCGGCCCTCCGATCATTGCCGCCAATCTCCAGTTTCCTACTGCTTTATACTTCCTCGTGGCTAAGTACTTGGAACGTCGCCATCTCACTGCCAATATTAACCCCGCTGGGCCCCACATTTCCCACTGCCTCGGAGCCTAACGCCATCTTCCCGTTAACTGCAACGGTGGCATTGTTGTAAATATCGTGTTCGCCCCCCTTCCACATTTAGTCCTGGTTTCTATGGCGTCCGAGAACCATCGTGGAAATGAACAAAGTCACAGCCCAAAACCACCAAACATCAATCTCCCCCAGTTAAACACCCACCACGACACCGGTGACTCTGCCGTGATACAATCCCCCACTCCAACCAAGCCGGTAGAATCCATCCTCAAAAAATCAGATAAGGTAAAGTCCCCCCTGTTGAAAGTCATCCCCGATAAGAACCTCAAATCCTGTCTTAGTGGGCCGTCGTCGATGGTAGATGTTCAGGAAGAAACTTCCAAGACCCATGCTTCGTTCGATATTCGTCCCGATGTGATCAGCCCCAACGCACACGGCCTACTTCAGCTAAACGAATACGGCACGTTCTCATCTCCATCGGTGCAGCAGCAACCTAGCGAACACCTTAATATTGGCTTTACTCCATCGAGTACAACAAACGCTACTGAGACTCCTCCACCGCTCAGAATGACCAACCTGAATTTGAAAAACCACAACGAAACATTAGCTGTAAATCCTCCTCCTAAAAGGACATTCTTTGACACATTGAGATCAAATACCTCGTCAATTGCATCAGAAATATCGTCAACTAGAGATAACAAGTTGCATTTGTTGATTGGAATAACCGGATGCATTTCGATTCACAAGAATGTCTACTTGATCATCGAAAAACTCTTTGAAATGTATGGTAAGGACAAGCTTGAAATCCAAATCATTTTGACAAGGACAGCAGAGTTGTTTTTGACGGATAAATTGCACAAATTCGAAAATTTGGGGGTCAAAATCTGGTTCAGTGATGACTCCACCAAATACTACATGGATGCAAAAGCCAAAATGAAACAACATCTGTCGCTACAGCACACTATAGGAGCAGTTTCCAATTTCACCCAGTATCTGTTGGCATACGAATTGCAAAAATGGACTGATGTGTTGTTGCTAGCGCCTTTATCTGCCAATACAATGGCCAAATTAATTAATGGATTGTCGGATAACCTTTTGACGGATGTACTACATTTATGGCCAACACCCCAGTGCGAGAAATTGCAATCACAAGCAAGCTCTATACCCTCGTTACCAAACAAAACTATACTTGCAAACAGCGCACAATCGCCCAAACCAATAATTGCAGCCATTGCTCTCACTTCATCGATGTATTCCCATCCCATAACAAAAAGACAACTAGCGATGTTGCAAGAAACTTACGCCAACATTTCCATATTGAAGCCGGTTGAAAAATGCGTTGATGTAGATGGAAACATTTCGATGGGAGGGATGAGATCGTGGCCAGAAGTGGTTGATTTCGTTGCCCAAAAGTTGGGGTCCCCAGAAGAGCCTGAAGATGAAGACGGCGATGACGATGACGATGATTTGCCGGACGTAACTTTGGAAGATTCTTTTTCGTGTAATCGCGATGATGACGACGACGAAGATGATGATGATGAAGAGGTAGAAGAGTTTAGTCATGGTGAAGAAGAAGACAAAGAAGGTACCAAAGTGGTTGAATTGACGCCAATAATACAAGACAATACAAAGGCGATCGAAAAGATCATTCGGTCTAGACACAATACCATGACTCGGAAGGATTTGGAAGAGCACGAGAAACTAGCAGAGAAGAATGCCATAATCAATAGTGCTGGTACTATCAAATTATGAACATAGTACAAGTCGCTCGCCAAATGCAAATGCAATAGAAAGCAAGGGAAGCATCTTGAATGATACCTAGATATACAGCTTCATATAGTAATTACCAAGCTAGTCGATGGTGCTTAAAATGGTAGGTTGTAGTAGGTGGCCAGCGGTCGCCCTGTGGTGGTGTGTGCTTGGCTAGCACGAGGGACGCAATTTTCCCACGGTGCGGCGCAACTTCATGATGACCGTCGCAGAATAAATTTACCCCACGACGATAGTTTGATCACAATAGAACAAGAAAGCATGAATAAATTAGCATACAACGGGAAGCCATTTTCCAAACTGGAGTTCGTCATTGGTGGTGTCACTGTGTACGTTTACAACTCTGACAAGTTAGAAGCTTACATTGAGCTGATAAATTCAATTTACCACACTGCTTCCCATTTACACAAGCAATTGACTGATGTGCCCATCAATACAGTTTATCTTATTCACGGCAGGGGCCAGGATTACACGTTTACGGAGCAATTAGCGTACAACATTTTGAATCAATATTACGAGAAAAAAGATTCCCCCAATGTTCCCATGATCTGTATCACGTTTGACAACCGGAATCATGGACAAAGATTAGTGAACAAATTGCAAAACTCTGGTTGGAATTCGGGTAATGCTACCCATGCCTTAGACATGTTATCAGCAATTGATGGTGTGATTGACGACATCAAGTTGATCATGCAATATTTACCTAGTTACCTCAATTTGGAGTATTTGCTTGATTCAAAGTTGATTGAAGAATTGGGCACGGCAATCAAGTATGTCAATATTTTGTCGGGGGTGTCGTTTGGAGGCCACACCGTGATCAGATTTGCCAGTAAATATCCCGATTTGGTCGATGCCATCAACCCAATAGTAGGATGTAGTGATTTGACATCGTTATTAGTCAACC
The DNA here is from genome assembly GCA_030569175.1 of Suzukiozyma manassasensis. NCBI lineage: Eukaryota > Fungi > Ascomycota > Pichiomycetes > Serinales > Debaryomycetaceae > Suzukiozyma > Suzukiozyma manassasensis. The sequence goes on along the minus strand of JAJMKC010000001.1, from coordinate 90,750 downwards.
GGTTGATCAATACTCCTATTGAAAGCAATGACTACGACAAAAAGTTGTTTTACTACAATTACAATGAGTTGCCGATTTCCAGAGAACAACAGAAGGTGAACTATCCACAGGCTTTCCACCAATATGTGTCGGGCGACGATGTGAACACTTGGGAAAACTTCCCCATGAGCCAAGTCAAGATGTTTGCTGCTTTTGGTGCCAAAGATGCGTTGGTTCCTGCAAAGTTGTCGACATTCTGGGTTGAAAGTTACGAAAGCACCAACGGTGCGACTGAGCTGTTTGTCCAAGAAGATGCTGGCCACGAATGCACTCCAGAAATGGTTGACCGTTTGACCACTTGGTTAGCCAAATATTATTAGACTTAATATCTTGATAAGCAAGTATTAGAACTAAAAGCTGTGACTTGATCTACAGAAGAAATAGCATATGTACTTATGATACACAAATTGAGAATGTAAGAAATCGATTTCAACATAATATGTCATGATCTGAATCTAATCCTAAGAGTGCGGCATTTTTCGATTTGAATAGGGATGTGGTTCCTAAAGCAAATGGCTCTTTTACAAACGGTTCTTCCATCAATTTTCTAACATTTCTCACCGTTGGATAAGATCATTGAATCAGTTGTTGATTACTAGTTACGAAAAAGTAAGCTCGGAAAATAGCTAGTTTCATTCATGGTAGTTGTTGAGGTATAAACTATGCTGAAGAAACTCCGAGTTGTTAACCAATGATGTACACCGCAGCAAGGGTCTTGCTTGATCAACGAAAATGAATCAAACCTGTCCTTCCGACTTCAATCGCCCTACTGACAACTTATGCCATAAATTTGCCTAACTTTCAAGGTTGGCTTTTTACAAGTATTTATCATGATTCGGAATGTTTACTTGGAAACTTTGTAGATGAAATAAACTTCGAAAACTCAAAATTTCTTGACGACTTTATAGAAATGGTACCATTTTCTAAAATTAAGATGTTTCTAGGACAATCTCCAAAAATGCAGAAAAGCCTTCAAAAATATCACAACAATGAAAGTGCAAATTATTATCTACTATGAAAGAGTGAACAAAGTTCTGGGTTCATTGCAGTTTTTCGTACCGCATTCTTTTGAATCTCAAAAATCACATTGGCTGCAAGATATATTTTGCAACAACTCAAAAAAAAAATTGAGCCAGAGAACATGCCAATCCGTTGAATTGCAGATCTATTTCGTGATTGATGTTGAAGTATCCTGTTATGGTTTCTTGAAACGATTGTTTCTATTCCTCGATTTACTGCAAGATTTTCACTAAGGTCTTCACAATTGAAGTTTTGTTCAAATCATATTTGCTTTATTCTCTAAATTCAAAAGACCGTTGATCGAACGGTTTTGACGAAACTGGTTTTTGCTTGATTGTTTGAAGGTATATACGATGAGGAATAAGGCAAAGAACGGACATGGGTGGATACGAATCATTCTTGCATTTGTGCTTCGAGAGGGTGTTAACTATCAAACTGATTCATTAATTCCTATTAACAGTGCCTTACCTTCGAAAGTCTAGTCTGTCAGCAGATCTTTAGCAATGGGAGTTTAGTTTTGGTTCTGCAACTACTCAAACTTACCAGAATGAGAATCTTCGGACCTACCTGGTATTGACTGTCTTCAGATATCTACACATAAACATATTCGCATTATTATTCCTATGTTATAAGTATTTATATTTACAAATGAATTGACGAGTTCTTTGAAAATCGATCCAATTTGATGCCATGACACATAAAGTCCCCTAATTGCGTTCATCTTGATTCAGATGTTTGTGGACCGGATGATTGTTGATTTACGATTCCTTGTGCTTTCAACACAATCCTGACTGAAACGACCACAAAAGAGCACTTTTGCCATACCTCATCCACATGTTACGTTTCCAGTGACCTCTGATTGTCTCCACGGAGTCAGTCTCAACAAGTCAACTTATCAATCTAACAATTCAACTATATATCAGCACTAGTCTTCTACACTTGAAGGCTGAGTATACCTCAAAAGTGATTCTCGAAAGTGTTCGCGGCATCCACAATCATTCACAAGTTGCCATCAAGTCCATGAGCTCAAACATATCCTTCTCCCTACACATGCCATCTCCATGTGTTTCTACAAAACTAACAACTTGCTGCCTAATGGTTCAGTTGTCTACAAATTTAACCGATCTAAATACTATCCACCACCGTCAAATTTGCATAGTATGCTCAATTTCACACAACCCAGCTTGGAGTCAATATCTCTACTCACCCACCTGGTTCCTCAACCCGGTTGTGTCATCGTTTAGATTATCGCGAAATCCTAATCTTTGTACAGTGTTAGCTGTGCGCGTAGGGACGTGTATGAAAATTTTGGGTGGAGTTCACAAACCAAACCGTTTCTTAGTACACTATATGCCGCAAGCCCACATTGCCCATGCTTAGACCAGTGACATCGACGGGACAATACTCTTTTTCCGAATCAACCAAGCAACCCGACGGCGTGGTCAATTTTATCACGTTCAATCAGGACAATCTGTGTATTGCTCTAGGTCATAACAAAGGCTACAAAATCTTCAATTGTAGCCCCACATTTGGCAAATGCTATCAGATGAACCGGGGCGAGCTGATTGGCTTGATTGAGATGTTGTACACCACGAGTTTGGTGGTGGTGGTGGGTCTGGGTGAAGACCATGGGTCTTCACCACGGAAATTGAAGATAATCAATACCAAACGAAATTCCACCATTTGTGATCTTTTGTTTCCAAACACAATCTTGCAAGTTAAGTTGACCAATTCGCGGTTGGTGGTGTTGTTGGAAGATCAAATTTACATCTACGATATCCATACCATGAAGTTGCTCCATACTATCGAAACCTCGCCCAACGTGAACGGATTGTGTACGGTTTCCATCAATGATTGTGGTGATGGGAGTAACTATTTAGCGTATCCACTGCCCCCTAAGACCATTACCCACGATAGTTTGCTTGCCCAGGGCATCAATACTAATGGAGGGTTGAACTCGGCGCAGAATAACGTACAGTCGGTTTCTAATGCGGCAAATCGGATAGGGGATGTGATAATATTCAGCTTGGAAACATTACAGCCTATTTCAGTTATAGAAGCTCATAAATCGACGCTTGCTGCGATCACACTTTCCGATGATGGGAAATTGTTGGCCACGGCATCAGACAAAGGAACCATAGTCAGAGTGTTCGACGTGGAAAGTGGGACAAAACTATACCAGTTTAGACGTGGAACTTACCCTACAAAGATATACTCGTTGAATTTCAGTAAGGACAAATTTTATGTTGTATCGACATCGTCTTCGGGCACAGTTCATATATTTCGATTAGGTGAAGAAGAAGCCCTTGAGAACAAGCACAAGAAAAAGAAGTTGGATAACAAGAAACCCAAGTTGAATACGTACGAAACAATCAACGAGGAGCCTGTGGACGATCTACAGGGTACCCCGACAACGAGTGTGTCGACAATCACTGCCACGAATAAGCCCCTTAACCACGATGATTTTATGGACGAAATTCAAGATGATGGTGATGATTCCGATGCCGAAGTTGAAGATGTAGACGATGTTGACGAAGCAGATGATTTTGAACCAATAGATATGGCAGATACCAAGATCAGGAAGTTATCAGTGGGATCAGCCACCAGTGCGGGATCGGGGCTTTCGTTGAGTTTGGATGATACTGGCAGCAGTCCATCAGCTAGAACTGAGCCAATTGTAGACCAAAACAGGCTTTCAGTGGCGAGATTGATACGGCGATCATCGCAGAAGATTGGGAGAAAGGCAGCCCAGAAAATGGGAGAGTTTCTACCATCGAGATTTTCCTCGATATTAGAACCTACTCGACATTTTGCTAGTTTGAAAATCCCCAGTATTGGAAAAGATGTGAAATCAATTGCGGTTTTGAACGTTGAGCTCAAACAAGATTATGTTCCCCAGTCATACTTGTTGTCAGAATCGCCAGAAAATCCAACCATATCCAATGAATTGACTCAGTTGAATTTATATCACATATATGTGGTGACATCAGAAGGATTTCTATATATATATGGATTAGATCCTGAACGAGGTGGAGATTGTATTTTGCTAAACAAGTACCCACTACTTGAGGGACAGTTAAGTTGAAGACAAAAGGAAGAAAAATTCATCAAAGGTACGGGAAAGAATGAGGATAAGGCTGGTAATTAAAATAATAAGATATATAGAACGAATGTATTGAAAGGCAAGTTTGCTTTGCGGTAGTAGGACGTTGAAATGGGCGTTATTTTAGCTAAGATAAAATGCCATTCACGCTCGAAGAGAAACCTTCAGCTAAACGTGAATTGGAACGTTGAAATTGGAAGGAAGAGTACCAAATTGCTAGTTCCAAACCTGAAGCTTTGAAACGTGTAATCTGAATTGATCATTACATTGGAGACAAGGCATAAGCAAGCACCGCGAATTTTGTGTGCTCAGGGTGAATGTAAAATTGATGAGATGAGCATAACCAAATTGTGACAACAGAGTAAATCGATGTTTAACCTCGCCCATGCTTTTTTCTAAGATCTAAAATGCCATCTCTGCTACATGTGAAAGCAATACTTATTCAACTATAATGCATTAATTGAATTTTTTTGTTTTAACTGAAATGCATGTATTGCTTGATAATCTTGATTATGTAACTAAACTATATAGTCAATCAATTTGGAAGGGAAAATAAATAAAAACCCACCATGATTTGAGTTGTTCAATTTTGATTTTATCTAAAATTCAACTCAATAACCTCCATACATTGTAAAAAATTTCAGTAACGTCGTTGAAGAAAGTTTCTAATCACTTATAAGAAACAAATTACCTTTTCCATCAGAAATCCTCCCGGTGGCCAAGCTGGCTAAGGCGCGAGACTGTAATTTGTTCCTCAAAAGATATCTTGAGATCGGGTGTTCGACTCACCCCCGGGAGATTGTTTTTATGCAAAGTAACTTCATTCACCCTCAAACTTTTTAGATGATTCAAATATGACACTCGCGACACAAGCCTAATAAGGTAAAGGCTTAGTCTGATCGACCTTTTCTCTCAAACCGCCTTTCATACTTTGCGTTCTGTTGGCCCCAAACGACTCGTGTTCATATATGGTTGAGGGTGTGTGTGCAGTACTCGAGGTCTCATTTCGATTATTTGTACTCTACAGTTTGCCACAAGAATAAATTAAACCAAACAACCAAGGATTTGAAAGAAGCCATGGCTCCTACAAGTATGTAAAACGGAATTGAGTACTACAAGATTAATGTCATTGTGTTTTGTTTGCAAAACACGGTAGTCGATTAGAGAAATACTAACCTGTAGTCACCATCAAAAACGCTGGTAAAACCTATGATATCGAGCTTGAAGCCGAGTCCACTGGGAAAGATTTCAAATCCAAAATTCACCAAGTGACGAATATTCCTCCTGAAAGACAAAAGATTTTAGTAAAAGGTGGTAAAGTTAACGATGATGACATCATCTTTAAATTGCCTTTAAACTTAAAAGTGCCCATTATGGTTTTGGGTACCCCAGACACGGATTTACCTCAGAAACCAGTTGACAAACCGGTATTTTTGGAGGATATCAGTAAAGACCAGGCAGTGAACATTGTCAATGAGCCTTCAGGTCTTGTCAACCTTGGAAACACCTGTTACCTCAATTCGTCATTACAGGCTCTTTACCAGAATAGCGACATTCAACGGGCATTAGCTAAGCCTAGTGGCCAATTGGGAGCTGATAATGGGTTTATAAGTTTGTTGAAGTCTATCTTCATGCAAATGTCTAAGAGATCGGGAAAGGTGAACCCCCAATTATTCTTAATGTCGTTCAGACAACAATTTCCTCAATTTGCAGAGAGAGACCCCCATGGATTTTACAAGCAGCAAGATGCAGAAGAAGCTTATTCTCAAATATTGTCCATCATGAATAGAAGCTTGAAAACGGAAGATTTCTTCAAACTTTCCTTCAAATCATCCACCAAGTGCATAGCGTTGCCTGAAGAGGAAGCCAAAGTCGACTATGAAGACGCGTTCAAATTAAATTGTCATATTGATATCAAAACCAATTTCTTGAGGGATGGGATCTTGAATGGATTAAAGGAGACTATTGAGAAGTACAATGATACTTTGCATACTAATACTGATTATGAAATCACCCGAACAATCACAAGATTACCCAAGTATTTGACTGTCCATTTCGTGAGATTCTTCTGGAGAAGAGACACCCAGAAAAAATCCAAGATTTTGCGTAAGGTTCAATTTCCGTTCGAATTGGATTTAGCTGAAATGTTGGATGATTCCATCAAACAAGACAAAATCGCGTTAAGAGACGAAATTCACAAAATAGAAAAAGATAGTCAGGATTTGATTCGTGATTTCAAAAAGACAAAAACCGATTCGAAATTATCCCCACAAGAACAACAGGAAGAAAATGATATGAAGATAGAATCGATCAAAACTAAACTCCACGACGATATTCAGGGATTGACCTCGATAAATATCGATGACACCACAGAGAACATTTCTTCTGTGTACGAATTGACTGCCGTCATTACTCATGGAGGATCGTCAGCAGATTCTGGCCATTATCAATCTTATGTCAAAGATCCAACTGATTTAGAAGGGGAAAAATGGTGGAGATTCAATGATGATAAAGTCAGCTCAGTCAATAGAGAAAAAATCGAATCATTATCTGGAGGCGGAGAATTTGACTCAGCGTTGATTTTGATATATAAAGGGTTAGGATTATAAGGTGGTAGATATTCGTAGAAAAACTTGAAAAATTGACTCTTGCAATACAAAAACAATCGTAGATTCAAAACCTGAATACCGACTATCTAGAATAATTTATTGCATACATATGTATATACATTGTAAGAAGGAAACAAGTTGAATAATGTATGAAGAGAAAATGACCGTGACTTATAAATCCTTAACCAAGTTCTTGAAGTTTTCAACTTCATCCCAACAGTTCAAAGGTTTACCTTCATTACTTCTTAAGCATTCTATCACAGATAGTCTTGCCAATTTAGTTTTATCGTCAACTTGGGTTTGAGCCAATTTGATGTTTTCGTTCAATAACTCGGTCAATTTAGAAATCTTTTCATTGGTGGTCTTGACTGATAATTGTGGTTCAACATCTTTACCAGTGACCAAGTCTGTGGTGTTTTGAAATTTTGCAATTGCTTCTTTTTCTAACTTGGCCAATTCTTGGGCAACTCTTTCTTGAATGTATTTTTCAGTGTACTGAGCTCTCGAATAGTCCGACTAAATGTTAGTATGATTGAGTGAAAAAAGAAAAACGACGAAATTTTGCAATTCATGAGGATTTTGAGACCTCTATCACCGAGTAGTCAGTTTCAGTTGCAAGAAAGGCGTGTTATTGTTGTATTATGTCACAGCTATTGAAGCCAACTAGCAAATGAAATACGTCAAAACTATTGGAGTCAAAGATAAGTCAATCATAAACGGTCTGCATTTTTCGATCATAATGCAAGCAAAATGGTTGTCTATGACAAATTCTAAATCCAAAACACCTCCTTTTGTCTCTTTTGACTCTTTCCCACTATTGGACTATAATCGGAATATAGCAACCACGCAAAATTGGTATCCGCTCACACCAAACAACTTAGACATTCCCGATGGCTCCAATCGTAACGTCCATTGACAGTTTCGATTCTAAGTTTAGGACCTCCTCTACTAAATCGGATCCTAGACGGCTATTTCATGGAATGTGGAAAATACATACCTCAGGAGATGATTCCAACTGGGATAAAAACGACGAACTAAAATCAATGGGCGTCGAAGGAGTGAAAACCTTAGTTTCCGGCTTGGAAGTAGTAGAACCCATGGCTAAATCAATCAAACTGGTTGCAATTGCGTTTCCACCACTCGAATTCTCACAATACACTAGGAAAATACGTGGTCGTGTCCCAAGGCAAAAAAGCTCAGATGAAATTTTTTACCACTATGCTCACCAACCTCCACCAGGTAAAGTGGTGAAAAATCGAGGTAGAATTTTATCTGTCGCAAAACTGGTGAACGTAAATCCAGAGTAATTTTGGTGATACTCCTCGTAGTGATACTTCATTGGATTTAACATTTGAATTTAATAATATCGGATCATATCTTTTCTCAATCGGAACCATGCCACCAGTCCAGCAAATTCAATATGGCCAACAACCATCCAACTTTGAAAAGTTCAAAATGGGTCTCATGATGGGGTCTACTGTCGGGGTTTGTGTTGGGGTGTTATTTGGAGGTTTTTCGATTTTACAAAATGGTGCTGGACCTAACGGGGTGATGCGAACTTTGGGTCAGTACATCATGGGTTCTGTAGGGACATTTGGGTTATTTATGAGTATCGGGTCTGTCATTAGATCTGATGCTGGTTTCCAAGCATATCAAAGATCGATGTTGCATGATCAGAAATTGAAGATCACCGCTGTCTATCGTTAAGTTTATATGTGACACCTGGGTATCATATCTGTGTCGTGTTATGCTACTGCACTATTGTGATGTTTCATAGTGCTGATGATTGGAGGTTTTGAGTTTCAGTCTATGTTTCAGTTATGTTTCATGTTCGTGCTTTGGAAACAATGGTACCATATTCTGAAACAATGTGCGGTTTTTAGCTCGAACTCTTATCAATGCACCACTTGGGCTAGAGGTGCTATTGCACGGTACGAAGTTTGTATATATTAAATCAATGATCACCCTTTTTGAGTCAACTGGTATGCATTTGTAACAAATTCTATATACTCTATTTAATAACACCATTCTATGTTTCACATTTTGTACATGGGGAGCAGAGTGATGAAACCAAGCTCGCAGCCACGAGCCTGGCTTCTCTCAATCTGGCGTAAATAATAACTCAGACTTTTGTAATTGTGTTTGATACACTTGTCTCCATTAAGTGTAAATTTCAATCTGTTGGTTGTAGATCTGTACCTGAAATCTGAATTTAGCTAATGACACGATTTCAACTTGGTCCCTTTCAATCTGTTTCCAGCATTGAATTATGGTTTGCTTGTCATACGTGGAGCTCAGTTTCAGTTTCACTCTCCAAATCGTACAAGTAGCTCAAGCCAAATTCAGGAGTCCTGCAACAATGCAGAGTGTCTTGTTCCTTCGCCAATTTCGTCAACAAATATTTCGGTTCTAGAATCGGTTCTCCACTCAACTTGAACGTTCCCCAGTGAACCCCCTTCATGAACTTTGTGTTTGTTTGGTGGAAAATTTTCAACGTTTCCTCTGGAGACGTGTGCCTGGGCTTTTGGTGCCATGAGGGACAATACTGGCCAATTGGCAATAGTGAAAGTAACACCGACCCCACTCTTTTACCAATGACGTCAAATAAATCTTTCAGATACCCAGTATCTCCAGCATGATAAACTAGTGATTTTCCATTTCTCTTGATGACATATGAGCACCACAATGATTTGTTAGAATCGAAGACGTATCTTCCCGACCAGTGCATTGCGGGAACACATTCGATCTCATACGTATCTGGTAAATCCGGCGACAAGTATGCGTTGAGATCAACGCTGTCCCACCAGTCCATTTCAATCACCTTATATACCCCATGTCTTGCCAATTTTTTCTTCAAGCCTAAAGGCACTATCCACGTAGTAGAATTACCAAACTCTTGAATGAGCCTCATTTCCAAGTGATCGGGGTGATCGTGTGAAACTAGCACAAAATTCAACTTGTCGCTAGTGGCGAATTTGATATCGTCGACTTTCATGGGAGACTTTATTAATCTTTTGGGGCCAAACCGTTCATTTATCAAATGGTCCGATAAAATCGGGTCGGTGAGAAAGTTGATTCCGGCAATCTGGATAAGCCCGCACGACTGGCCAAGCCAAGTGAAGAGCATCTGGTTATTCACGCACGGAAGATGCGTTATATCGTTCTTAAAGTTGTAGTTTTTTGGTGATACTGTTTGGAACAATTTAGCGAAATCATGCGACGAAACACATTCTTGAAACAACGCCGAATTTGCTCGCAACTGGTCAAAACTCGGCAGGTGGAGCTTCAAGAGGTCCTCCACCTCGACAGCTCCATTCTCAGGGTGAGGCAACTTGTCGTGGATCTCGATATTGGACCCGTAGATCGACTCAAAGATCTCCATCAACCGGACAAAAACAAACTCAAACGCCGTCTGGGGACGATATTCTTCAAACGGATTGACAAATGTGCCTGCCACCACCGCCGACTTGAACTTGGAGATGTCGCCTCCGCCGTTTTCCTCGAGCAGTGCCACCGCTTGCCGCCTTCTCCTGATGACATGCTGGGTGCGTACTTGCATGTACACTTCAAACGAAGTATACGACAAAAGCACCCCCAAACCGAGCTTGGACTTCAACGACAACTGGGCCCAGAACACCATGGCCTCGATGGTTGTGCTGGACTGGGTAAAAACACGGTTGCTACAAGTATATTTCTTCTATACAATCTCGAAAATTTGTTTTATATTTGGCTAGTGATGCGGCCAGGAGACCAGTGGCCGAGAAATAGGGGATATGTTGCACTGTATATCGCACTAGTGCTTTCTAACCACCCCACTGGCGTCGGCCATGTCAAGAATGTGCTTCTTGTATTGATGAATGTCGCCAGGGAACTTCTTGACGGTGTTATCCTCGGATATCCAGATCTCATCGCACACCTTGTCGATGATGGCGACATCGTGCGACACCATAAGGACCCCCCCTTGGAAATTGATCAAGGCATCGGCCAATGCGTCCAACCCCTGGGTATCCAAGTGGTTGGAAGGTTCATCCAAAATGAGGACATGAGGCTGCGACAAACACAAGGCAGCAAATGCTACTCTGGACTTTTGACCCCCGGATAACAATTGCATCTTTTGTAACCCGAGGGACCCCGTAATACCAAACGACCCCAAATGTCTTCTGTAGTCTTCGTCGGACTTACCAGGGAAAGTGGCCGACATCCACGACACTGCCGACGCATTCAAGTCCATGGCATCGACGTGGTGCTGGGCAAAGTAGCCGATTCTCAATCTTCCGTTTTTGCTGATGAACCCGTCTAGTGGACTCAATTGCTCCATCAATAATTTAAGCAATGTCGTCTTACCGGTACCGTTACCACCAACAAATGCTATTCTTGAGTTCATTTGTACGTCCAAGTCGACGTTTTGGAGAAGAAGCTTGGAGGGATCGTAGCCAAAACTCACGGTTTGCATTTGCAAGATTGGTGGTGATAATTTTTCTGGGTCGGGGAACTTGAAGGTGACGACCTTGTCGTCTTCTGGGGGCTCCAAGATGGGCAATTTCTCCAACTTTTTGATTCTCGATTGTGCCTCGGACGACTTGGCAGCATTGTATCTGAACTTGTCGATGAACTCTTGCAAATGCTTTCTGTAGGCCATCTGGTTGTCGTATTCTCTTCTTTGGTTTTTGATTCTTTCTTCTCTGGTGGCATAGAAGGAGTCGAAGTTGGATCCTCGGTAGTAGTCCAATCTTTCCGAGTGCTGGTGAATGATGTCGGTAGCAACCTCGTTCAAGAATGCTCTGTCGTGGGAAACAACAAGCACAGTTGCCTCGTATGATTGCAAATATTTGGCAAGATAGGTAATGGAAGGAACATCCAACATATTGGAAGGTTCGTCTAGTAACAACAAGTCTGGCTGGCAGAACAACGCTCTGGCCAACGACAATCTCATTCTCCAACCCCCGGAAAACGATTTGGTGGGCAAGTTCTGGGTTTCTTTGGTGAAACCTAACCCGTACAAAATGGAAGCAGCCTTGGCTTCAGCCTTGTCCGATTCCATGTCGTACAATTTGTCGTTCACATCTTGCAATCTCTTGTCCAAATCTTCTCTTTCGTTGTCCAATTTACGGACTTCTTGTGACTCTTCGTCGAATTCGGCTCTCAAGTGCTCGATTTCGGCAATTCTCTCGTTGATTTTGGCTTCCTCGTTCAACAAACTCTTTCTCCAAACATCAGCATCCAACACCGACTTCAATGCTGGGGTGTCGTCTCCTCTGATTTCTTGCTCAACATGCAAAATCGTGATGTGTTTAGGAATGTCCAACTCTCTTCTTGATAATGCTCTCAACAACGTCGATTTACCAATACCATTCTGCCCCACCAAACCATATCTTCTACCATATGCCAACGTCAAAGAGGCTTCGGATAGTATTCGATTACCATCTCCAACATACAAGTCGAATTGGTCAATTTTGATATCTTTGGATTTCCCAGCAGAAGACCCAAAATCAAGAGGATTGATTTCAAGAAAGAACGAATCGTAATCTTCCTCCTTCTTTTCGTTCAACAATTTGGAAGCCTCGTACTGAACAAACTTGTTGTTTCTCTTGGCCACCTTCTTGGCAATCTTTCTTTCTTGTTTTTCCAATTTCTTCTTGTCGACTCTCGATTCCATCTTTCTCCCCGTATGTTCGATATCGTGGCTAGAACTTAATAATGCAAGAGAGGTGTTGATGTCTCTTTTGGAGTTGTTTTGTTTCAACACATTGATATCAAGCAATCTCTTGGATGTGTCCCCTGTGATTTCCAATTTGGCGATATTGGCCGCTAATCGTTGTGACAATTCGGTAGCAAATTTGGTGGTAAGGGCATCGACTTTGTCCACCGATCCCCCGGCATTCACTAACAAGTCTTTTATGAACGACATTTCGTCGCCAATATTGAGCTGCTGTGCTGTGACACTGTCTTCTGTACCGTTGGAAACATGCTGGATGTACCCTACGGCGTAGTCTGCCACCACAGGATCAATCGATGGGACTGCCTGGCGGAGCTGTAATCCGATATTTGACATGGTTGGAGGTAGATTTCTCTCGAATTAAGCAATCTTCCCACTCTATGTTTGATTGTGGGTCCACTGAGATCAGGAGTTACTGAGGTGTGTGGTCGATTGGTGGTGAGATGAATCGTGGTTTCTCAAGTGCAAAGAAACTGAATAAAGTGAAAATTTTAGTATGCACTACAGCAGTCCCCATAGTAAATACAAGAGAGAGGATGTGGTGGAGTTTTGGCGGTGGTGACGACGATGACAACGTGCTGCGAGATGATGGCAATGGAATGGATACAGACGTATTTGGATGCTGCCACGGTGGACTCATGTTGCATTTTTCCGATACTCCTTCATAATGTCCCCAGTAACTCACAAAGTAACTCTCAATAGTTGTCACAAATGACAACACTTCTCAATGGCAGGATGTACCGAGTTCAACCTTACCGCGATAAACATCGTCTACGAGGCAACACTTTCACCATACACACGTTTTGGGCTGGGGCTACAGAAATTGTATCATATGTCATTTACTTACACAAAACATGGATCACAAACGATACACACACTAGCACGGCTAGAGGCGCAATTATAACGCAGCCTTGATCTTGGAAGACAATTTGTCTGCGGAGTTCAAGGTCTGAACATCGGAGTTACCTCCAATGTGTTCTCCTCCGATGAAAACGTTTGGAACGGTTCTTTGACCGGTCAATTCGAATAAAGCGTCTTGGAGCTCAGCACCATCGTCTTCTTCATCTAATTCGATGATGTAGACTTCCTTGGTGAGGGCATTGATAGTGGACTTAGCAGCTCTACAGTAAGGGCAGTAAGACTGACGTTAGTACTCTACACAAGTAACGGTGTTCCCACAGAGGCAAAATTCATCAAATGTGATAATACCTAAATGATACCAATTTGATACACCACAATGGAACCATGTGATACTTGGGGAAACAGAGAAATACAACACACAGCAGACGGGTGCAAGCAGAGTTGTAGCGTATAATCCCAAAATCGACTTCAGTTTGCCATCTGGATGCCTCATAATCCTTGGTCTTGTCTTCTAGTAACCGCCATGGACACGAGGTGATAATCTTGTTCGGTACATACTTTCGACGCAATGAAGACTGGCTTGGTCTTGATGAGTTGTTGAACTTTTTGGACAGCTTGTTGAGATACCATTGTGGAATGAAGATAACGTCTGAAAACTCCAAAAGTCATTACGCTAGATTGCTTATAAATTGATTCAGAATGAATCTGGAAGGGTGCGTGGCAACCCACGACCATTGAGCGCCACGACTGGTAGCGCAGAGCTATTTTGGTTTGCGCCATTGCAAAAAGGGTAATCGGGGGAGACACTGGCCATGGTTCGTAATACATCAAGTAGGGTACTTGTCATGGTGGAAATGCTAGCTGGGTAATTTGTAGATGGAGACGAGGTTTTGCTGTATTACACCTTTTGGATACGAATGTTGCACGGTGGACGTTTCGCCCAACCGTTTCCGTTCTCGTAAATTCATGCTCGCTTACAGATGTTGCATGCATGGTTGCAGGATTTATGCTATAATAAAAATAGGAACTTTGGGACTCCGAGTCTGCTGAGTCCAAAGCTTTGTATGTTGTGTGTCGGGACGACTTTGACAAATCTGAGGTCTTTTAGTCTATGGTGCTTGTGTCTTAGATTCATATCTGTATTTGTCTTGAATCGCTTTCATTTTATGTGGACTAGCCGGGGCTCAAATCATTCAGTGGGCCAGTTTGAGCCTTCAGTTCCAGTATTTGGCATAAATGCTTCTTTCTTTCTTTCTTTCTTTCTTTCTTTCTCTCTTTAACTGTAATTGTGTGTTATCATGTACATGTCTGGTAATGTCATTTTGTTCTTGTACTTTAATGGCATTCGGCTATTGCTTAATCTAAATTTTTCCAGTCTAGGAAAATTGACTTCACTGCCGGATATAGACAAATTGACTTTGTATCAGCAAGATTGATTGACTAAGTTATTTGCAGTTATACTCGTTTTTTTCACGTCTAACACTCCTTTCCCAAAATTTCTTTACGTCTACATTCTTTTTTGCAGTTCCGTCTTCACTACTTCGTTACATTAATACTATCGTTATTGCATTTTCTCATAGTACAAACCATTACATGTTGCTGTTACCATTTTGAAAGAGATCGTGACCAAGAATCTCAATCGAGTATCCGTCAGGGTCTCTGATGAAGGCAATTTGCTTGATGTTACCCTGGTTCCATTTCAACGACCAGTCGAGCTTGTCACCAAACTTTTCAACAAGCTCTTGACAGAACTTGGTTGGATCCTTGCACGACACACATGTATGGCCAAATCCTTGAATAGCCCCATTTTCTGTCGAATTCCCGTTATGGTATCCTGCGAATGAATCATCAGACTCTGTGCCCCAGTTGTGGGTCAACTCAATGATCCCTTGTCTCTTTGAGATATCTTCTTCGCTATCTTCTACAAATCCAGGAGTGTGATCGTACCCCAAGAAATACAACGAGAACTTGGCGTCTTCGAATTTCAACGATTTCAACAACTTGAACCCCAAAACTTCACGGTAAAACTTCAGTGATTTTTCGGGGTCCTTAACTCGAATCATGCTGTGGTTGAATCTGTAACTGGCAGTGGAGGTGGTTTCTGGCTTGTGGTCAATTCTGTTTTCAATCAACTCGATCCAGTATCCATTGGGGTCGAGAGCAAAGGCAATATCGCTCTGTCTTCCGTCTTCCAACTTCTTTTGGAATTTGACCCCACCCAGTAACAATTTCTCTTGACTCTTTTTGATGTTATCGACAGAAAAGCAAATGTGGCCAAATCCCCGATGGGTTTGTTCATTGCCGTTGTTGACCTTGAAATCAGGATCGGTTTCAGTTCCCCAGTTATGGCACAACTCCAAAACCCCCTGCTTGGCTGACCAATTCTTCCCCACGTCCTCACGACACTCGAACGAGAGCATGTAGATGGTGAACTTCATTGTTGGAAAGGGGAATTCAGCAATCAACTTCATGCCAAAGTTCGAAGTGTAGAACGGAATCGACACTTTAGGATCCTTGATCCTAAAACAAGTGTGGTTCATGAGAAACGAGTCGTCAAAAGTGGCCATTTTGAGTATCAATTGTATTAATTGGTCAAACCTCAAAGAAAAACGTAATATATTATAGATAAAGAAAATGCCAACAGAAAAAACATCTTCTACTCATGCACAATTACCAACCAACGCAACCACCCAACCATGTATGCAACATGTTTTGACGACCATGCACGCAATGGGCGATACGATGACGTAAGTAAGTTGCAAGGACACCCAGAAAGAGAACTCCAGTCAAGACAGCTTAGGGACTAGTTGGGCAGTCAAGGAAACAACCAACAGGGAGTAACAATATATAGCATTGTTTATTGGAGACTGTTGCGCAGAGAACTTGCTTTGTAAGTGTTAGTTATTTGCTTAGTGCGAGCAACACTGAGATGAGCCTGAGAAAAGTAGGTGGGCCAGTTGGGCTTGTTATGGGAGCTTTGTTCAAAGTCCCTGTGTGTCTTTGTCCCAGTTTGGTCTCTTGTTGGTGTCTGATTGGTCTTTTGCTGGTGGTTACACGGAGATAGATACTCACTCTATCTGATGTGTCGTTCTTTATGGTTGTGCAATTGCGGTATCGTGTTGTACTCCCATGCTTGCTATTTTGCAGCCACTTACACTTCAAATTGCGAAATATATTTGTATTATTCACTGTCACTAATCTAGTCTCCTTGTGTTGTTTGTCACACAGCTTGTAGATTCATCTCGCCAGCACGTAAACGACGGTGGTGGTGTCGCTTCCATCGGCCCCCACTCTGGCATGATGTATACGATGGTCGCAGCGTGGTTTACGCACCTCGGATGAAAAATGTACGATGAGATGGGATATTGTTGATTGCGCTACAACCACATAAATACGGCGCTTTTGTGGGTATTGAAAGGTGATTCAAGCAACTTGCTACGTCTAGATTGCTTTTTGGTAAAAAAAAGTCGGTGAATTATGTCATTTATAAGACGCTTTGCTCGGTGTTTATCGTCTTCAACGGTGTTATCGTCCTCTTACTCAGCCCATCCCAGGAAAACTTTGGCAGATATCGCCACCAAGTATCGCAATGGTGCTCCTATATCAATGGTGACGAGTCATGACTTCTTGACCTCGAGAATGTGCGAAAAAGCCGGCGTCGATATTGCCCTAGTTGGCGATTCTCTCGCCATGACATGCTTGGGGTACGACGATACCATTGAATTGCCGTTCGACGAATTCTTGTACCACGTCAAGTCGGTGCAACGAGGCAACAAGACGTCGTTATTGATTGCAGACTTGCCGTTCGGGACATTTGAATCGTCTACTGAACAGGCTGTGCAAACGGTCACCAAGCTACTCAAACATGGAAAGATTCAGGGAGTCAAAATCGAAGGCGGGAACAATGCGATTCTTCCAACTATAAAGAGAGTGGTAGATATGGGTATTCCCGTGATGGGCCATGTGGGATTGACTCCACAACACCACAATTCGTTGGGTGGATTCAAATTGCAGGGGAACACTATAGAGACAGCCACACAAATCTTTGATGAGTGCATCAAATTGCAGAAAGCTGGAGTGTTTGCCATCGTGCTAGAGTGTGTGCCCAACAAACTAGCACAATATATCACCGAATCGCTCTCGATCCCCACGATTGGAATCGGTGCTGGGCCCAGCACCTCGGGACAAGTGCTTGTTGTTGCTGATATGTTGGGAATGTGTGATCCAGAAACATCACATCTTGCAAAGTTTGTCAAGCAATACGACTTATTCTTTGATAAAGGTGTTGCAGCCATCAAACAGTACAATGAGGACTTGGTTACTGGCCAATTTCCATTAGCTGACGAGCATGGCTACAAGATGAAAAAGGCTGTTTTAGAAGAGTTGAAGGAGAAGAGAAAGCAGTAGCTTTTTTTGCTGGTTGTGGAGATGCAATAGATTATAGATGGTGTTGTACTCTGGTGGTAGGACGACGATAAAAGAAGCTAAGTGACCACGATGAAACGGCGGAAAAACAAGACTAGGACGGTTGGTTTCTACCGTTTGTGTCAACGGTGATATTTATTTAGATTTACAGAATACAATTCTACACAAATTTGACATTCGGGTTTTTTCACATTTTCCATTTAATGTAATCTTGATAAGACTCACAGAAATAATTTAATTTTTGGCTTTTTTTCCCAACATCAAAATGACAGTAGAAGTAAAAGAGAACATCGACAGTAACATCATAAGGGTGTTCATAGTGAGGCACGGCCAAACCGACCATAACGTCAAAAAGATCATTCAGGGCCACTTGGATGCTCATCTCAACGATACTGGCAGATTCCAAGCGAAGCAAGTAGCCAATGGATTATCCAATATTAAGTTTGACGAGTTTGTATGTTCTGATTTAGTGAGGTGTAGACACACCCTCGAGGCAATCCAGGCAGTGCATCCCAACGTGCCGGTGCGGTATACCGTCAATTTGCGGGAACGTAACATGGGCCATGCTGAGGGTTTGCAAATTCAAGAAGCCATTGAGAAATATGGGGAGAATTTCAGAAATTTGAGTGAACACAGTACCGAGTTAGTGGGCCGGATTGAACTGGAATGGAATAAAATCTTGAAGGAGAACCCACATGGGAAAAACGTCATTGTATGCACCCATGGTGGTGTTATCACTAGCTTTGCAAATTACCTCCATGATGAGAGAAAGTATGGCTTGAACGAGAATATTACCAAGAAGGATTTACGAGTTCCATTCAACACTTCTGTGACTGTGGTTGATATCGACAAGGAGACCAAGACCGGGATCATTCAGACGTTTGGAAATACCGACCATTTAGGTGGCCAATTTGAAGTGCAAGACCAACGACTTCGTTAACATGCCATTTTTTTCATTTCCATCAAGGTTGCGTTGTATTCTTGGACGCACGTTAAGCTTGTGAAGCTGCTACAAACCATAAACTATAGAAAGTCAGATTGAATCTAATTTATTATGTTGTGCCTATAGACACTTGCACCTAGATTTTTCTATCAATAGATGTTTATTATATATTTATACCATCATGGGTTTCTCCATCGTATTGGATCTGGAAAACGAAGCATATCTTTGGAAAGGATCGTTTCTTTCCAACTCATATTCGGGGTTGTTTGTTGCTTTCTTGACCATTTTACGGCAATAGACTCTTTTGCCCCATTTCCATGCCTCGGCTCCCATCAAAAACAGTATCGAACATCCAAACGCTACTCCCCATTCATAGCCAATTGGAGCATGCAAGAACACTTTGTCATTAATCACTGGAATGTAAACCACAGGGAACACACTGACGAATCCTCCGAAAATAGACCAGAAAAGAAACTTGTTGTCCCACAAATCAATAGCAGTTTGTTTCCACCATGTGTGGTCGGTATCTTGTCTCATGTGAAACAACGAGTTCATAGGGTGAATGCATTCCCATGCTAAAACCAAAGCACACCAAGTCATGGTAGCAAATGATGCTGATCTCCCTCTGAAAACCAAGTTACACAATTCCCCAGACCCTGTGTTACAATTGTGGCCCAATTCTCCATCACCTCTACCATAAACGATAACGACAAAACACATTAAGCAGCATGCTGCCATCCAGAAACCATAAGCTATCATGTCAATTATGACTTCCCAGGTGAAAATGGTGTTGTTAGGCGGCTTTTCTAATGCATCGCTTGCTGCTTTTTCTTGCCCCAACCCCATAGCTGGGAAACACGATGTCACCACCAAGATCCACAAGACTTCAACGGGTGATAACGGGAAAACCGAGTACCCAGATTTGTCAATGAATACCAATCCAATCATCAAGTATAACGCTTGAGCAACATTTTCAGCTAACAACTGTAGAACAAACTTTTGGATGTTTGATGACATTCTTCTCCCTTCTTCAATTGCGTTCAATATGGATGCAAAATTATCATCAGTCAACACGATATCAGAAGCATCTTTGGCAACATCAGATCCATTGAGTCCCATGGCGATACCCACATCTGCTTTTTTCAACGAGGGAGAGTCGTTCACACCATCACCAGTCATTGCAACAAACTTTTGACGTCTGTGTAGAGCGTCAATCATTCGGACCTTAGTCTCAGGAGCACACCTGGCAATCACTAGTGGCAATACAGGCAAGGAATCAATTTCGTCATCTGATAATGCGTCAAATTCACTTGCTGTCATCACCATAACTTTGACAACTTCATCGCTGTAATGATACAAGTTATGGGGCAAGATTCCCACTTCTTGGGCAATTGCTTTGGCAGTTCCAGGGTGGTCACCAGTCAACATGTGAACATTGATCCCTGCCTTGTGACAACTTTTCACTGAACCAGCTGTTTCATTTCTAGGGGGATCATAAATCCCAATGAGGCCTTGGAATGTCAACCCAGTTTCTATGGCATGTCTATCACTGAAATCCCTTTCGTTCGTGCTCTTGGTTGCAAATGCCAAAACTCGGAACCCTTCACCAGATAATGCATTCATGTTTTCCTCAATAAGTTCCTTGTCGTCTTCAGTCAATGGTTGGACATTTTGGTTGTCGTAAAAATCTTGGTCGTTTTCTTTATGACCCATCCAATGGGTACAGCAGCTTAACAATCTTTCAACAGCTCCTTTAGAATAGACTTGGGTTTTTCCAGATTCTTTATTTTTGTATACTGAGGACATTCTTTTGATGGAACTATCGAATGGAAATTCTGCAATGTGATCATACTCATGGATTAAATCTTCCCTACCATAATTCAATCTTGTGGTGAAAACCTGAATTGCAATTTCTGTGGCATCACCATGGGCTTTCCATTCCAATTTACCAGTTTCTCCATTTTCAGATTGGTTGATAGTAGCAATATTAGCTAAAGTAGCTGTCATCAACCAGTTGTGGAAGTTCAAACTCTTTTTATTCAATGGTGGGGGAGTATTGAAATCAATTTCTTCGTCAGTATCTTTGATGAATTTTGGAGAATATCTGGTAAACCCAACATCACCCAAAGTAGGATTGAATGCTTCGTCTGAATTTGTCACATTAAAGGTACCAACATTTGGAATCCAAACTTTTTTTGCAATCATTCTGCCTTGAGTCAAAGTACCAGTTTTATCCGAGCAAATATCATTGATCCCACCTAATGCTTCTAATGAATCCAATTTACGCACAATAACGTTTTTAGTCACCATGACTTGAGCACCAACTGCCATAGTAATGGTAAGAACAACAATTAATGCAGAAGGAATCATCGATAATGCAACACAAATGGCGTAGATTGCGACTTCCTTGTTAACTTTCATCTTTTGAGATGCCATAACCACGATTGCAAATATCACTGCAACCCAAAACAAGAATATCGCCAAAATTGATAATTTTTTTTGCAATGGAGTACCGACAGTTACTCCCAAAACATTCCCAATTACGTCTTTAATGGTTCCAAAAAACGCTCTCACATACGAAGAAGCAGGTGGTTTCTCGTTTTCTCCGAGGTTTGATTTGTCAACCTTTCTGATAATACCGGTATTTCCTCTTAAACTGTTTGCGATATTTCCAATCTCGGTATCGAGACCGGTTCCAATTACAATACCCGATCCTCTACCTTTAGATACAACACTAGATGAATATGCTAAATTGAGTCTGTCACCAACGGGGACGGGTTGCGAATAATCAGAATAAACAATCTGATGATTTTTAGATACTGGCAACGATTCACCGGTTAGCAAAGCTTCGTCAGTTTCTAAATTCATCAGATCAAACAATCTAATATCCGCAGGAATGGTATCACCTACAGTGATGTGTACAATGTCCCCTGGGACAACTGATTCGGCAGGAATGGTTGAATCATCCCCATTTCTTGTAACTCTAGCAGTAGGAGAAGATAAGTTCCTCAAAGAGCCCATAGTCTTCTCAGCTTTCAATTCCTGAACAAACCCAACCGAGATGTTGATAAACACCACAAATGCAATGACACCACCAGAAATCCAATCCCTGATAGCAAGAGCAATGATCATCGATATAATCAAAACAAGAATCATTGCATTCAACACCTGGTGGGCAATAATCTTCAGGTAAGAGATCTTTTCATCGTCTCCCAAGGTATTAGGTCCATACCTTTCTGAGTTGGCAGAAACTGCACTGTCAGATAATCCCACATTTGTATCAACATTAAACCGTTTACAGATTTGTTCTACCGGCACCCTGTAAGGCTGAAAGTTTTCGGGTATGCTCGACACATTTGACAACTGCAGCGTGTTGTCGGCACCTAAATACTTCAGCTCAGCTTTGTATTGTGTTTTCTCTGGTTTGGTGTTTTGGATTGGTTGATCAATTTTACTAGCTTTTATTTCGTCACGCGAAGTAACACTAATACTTGTCATGTCTTAAATTCTTATGGGTTCATTCTTTGCATTCTCAACGGCGAATCTGGTGTCCTTTTATACTGATCAGGACTTTGCAGCCAAGCATCTTCCAAGCTTCTAGGTTATGTGCCTGTGCGCTTCTCATGCATTCCTTCCCCGCCGCCTCACGCAACCTTATTATTATTACCGTTTAGTCTTGGCGCTACCATATTGTTCTTTCCTGCCAGAATACCTTTGATTCAAATGAATGCATATTTGGAGCAAAAACTGTATATAATGTCATTTATGGTTATGAGCAAGTGTTTAGCTAAGAAATACATCATGTGGTATGTCACGAATCTTGTATCATTTGGTCTTATCTTTCGCCAAGCTGATGTACACAAGACAGAGTCAGAAGGCTTCAACATATTGTACTGGTAATCTCAGCGGAATACCGAGCAAAAGTTGCAAGACATCGAAACGAAGACCTCAAGTGTGACCAACCAGGAATATTGTGATGACAAATTTTGCGACATGAATCTGTGCCATATACACTACTGATAACGTTTTCTTTTGAAAGTGGTTACTATATTTTTATCAAATTCATACTTGTCATCAGCCTGCGGTGTCTGCACGAGTTGCTGGCATGGGTGCTGATGAAGATATCAACATCCTCTAATGGAGCTAGCGCGTCCAACTGTGGTGCGTTGGCTAAAGGCATTGGATTACATACTTTGGAGTAGGTTACGGCTGGTGTCATAAGCAGAGTTAAAATGTATAACTGAAGGTGCAAAGTAGATAGTAACCACCACTTTTTTATCGCTTATCAACGGTCGTGTGCTTGAAGAAATTTCTACACGCTTGTAGATTTATTTTCCTGTTTTATGTGGGTCTATTTTTGTCATGAATGTTAGCATCTGCTGATCATAGTTGATGCCTTGAGTGATGGTTTGGGACGACTGTAGAAAAAATTAGTTATTGAAATGATCAATAATGATGAGCTTTACATATGTAATTACACTACTACTAAAATGTTTTTGTTACATTGTAAAAATGTACATTTTGAACCCCATTAATTACACTGCTTAGATCATCTGCCTACCTGTATTGGTTGTAAACCGATACATACGATATTGTGGAGGTGCAATAGTTGGTGCATGTGGATATCTGGGTGTCGAGAGAGTTTGCAACAATAGTTTCCTTTGTCTGATTGTAAATATATCTACACCTCAGATCTGTTTTTTCTAGTTCAAGGTGTCTAATTGAGGAATTGAGTCTTCACTTCATTCCGAGGCGATCTGCTCACTCTTAGAAGAATGTGCTAAAATCTTGACCATTGAGGCTTGAACAAGATCAATACAGAGCATGCCAAAAGCATTTGACAATATCGATTGTACATGTGGCGAGACTCCTCCGCAACCTATTGTACTGTATCAAGAGTTTCTTCCATTAACGAGACAAAGAACCGACTATTTGTTGTAGTAGCACGTACATGTTTGTATCATTTTCAAGTCCGGCTTCAACTCCCCGGAATTAAGCTTCTAGTCGAACTATCGTCCAATCTAACGGAGAATCGATACCAAAATTCCGTGCTGGATTGTCGGACTGATTAAGATTAAACAAACAGCGTGAGATCGCTCGATTTCGCTTCAACGGACTGATCCAAGGTTTCTAAAATAAGCTACTAATGCGCACGAGAATTAGATAACAGTCATCGTTCAGTACTCAAACTAATTGATTGTCGATAGCTTATATTTGTCTAAACCTGAATTTTTTTGTCGCATTTTTTTCTTTCTGAGTTAGTGAATCTCGAGGTAGGAAAGTTCTTTTTGACAGAATGTCAGACTCCGACAGACAAATCTTGGAATTGATCGACCAAGGCGGGTATACTCAAGCTCAGCAGTTGCTAGCTAGTAAAATTCGCAAGTTTCCTCAAAGAAGCTACTACTATGCTTTGCAAAATCAAGTATTGGTGAAGTTGGGCCAGAAAGACCAAGCATTGGAAGCCAGTCATGCTTTGCTCAAGAAAATCCCTAGTGATCCTCAGACATTGTCGCTTATGTACGACACATTCATGGATTTGAATCAAGAAAACGACGCCAACCTAGCCTACGAACAAGTCATAAAAAGATTTCCCACCAGTGAAACTTTGACTATTGAGTGGTTTGACAAATCCATCGACAAATTTGACTTGAGATTGTGGAACAAGATCTTTGTTCTTTTGAGTAAAAACTCATCATCACGGCTATACAAGTTTTGGAATGCATTCACTTATCTTATGCTAATCGAAAAGCAATTGGCAACAGAAAAAGAGAAGCAGTTATTCAAAATGTTAGGATTGAGAATGATAGAAGAGTTGGCACCAATTGAAAATTGCCAAGAGTTGTATGTCTATGTCAGCTTTTTGGCTCTTAATGGTCAATCTGAAAAGGTGATAGAGGTGATGACTTCGACGTCTTTCAATTTGGATTTGGATTTGATGGTCAAATATAGACAAATCTTGCATGATTCAAAGCACTGGCAGACATTGTTTGAGTACACTAAGAACATTTTGTTTGTTCAGAAGCTAGACGACTTTATTAGTTGGAAATATTTCATTGAGGCAGGGAAATCTCTAGAAGTTCCAATTGACGAAATGCAATCGCAATTTAAGCTTAACACGAGAAATTGCTCCTTAGCCTTGATTGAGTTAGCATTGGTGTATGGTTTAGATACAGACACCCCTTTTTTAAATTACTATAAAGCATTTAGTCATAAGCTATGCTGCGTCAACGATTCAAAAGGTTATTTGTCTAACATTGATCATGATAAATTTCAAAATGTTGTTAATAACCTGACCGAGCAAATCATTTCTTCCAATCCCTCGACACCAAAGGACTTGATTCGATTGATCAATAATCAAAAATTCGCCTATATTTTGGGTACGGGTGATGTTGACGCATTTTTATCCACGAATTGGAAAATCCACAGCAACTATAAAGATAATGAAAATATTCATGGCGGTGAATTTGATAATAATCCTCTCCATGAACTAGCATTAATATCCATAATACTTGACTTACAAAAGGACAAGTCTAGTAAAAATGTCATCAAAAATATTGCCATCATTAATGAGTTGCTCAAAACCGACAAATACAATCACAAACTAAAATTATGGTTGATGAAATTACTTTCGCGTTTGAATACGGGTAATTTGATCAGTTTCCATTATGACAAATTGAAGATTAGAATGCTTCAGCATGAATCATTGGCACACTATTTAAAGAACGTGAATCCATCAAAAGACAACTTAACCCTTTTCGTGGACATATACAGATTCTACATGACAGCCCATGAAGAAGTCAAAAGCTGTATTTTGACTGGATTCAACAAAGGAACATTCAATAAGTTGGCAAGCTTCATTGAATTGGGGGATAACTTGTCTCACTCTCTTACTCGGCAATTTATTAGTCTCAACATTCTCAAATTTTCATTGATATTGAACGACCACGGCTACGTCAATTATTTTATTCGTGACTTGATATCAAATGCAAACACGGAAAATTTCGTTGATAACTGTGATGTCACCAGTGAATGGAAGTTGGGAATTTTCGATGAACCACTTGATATTTTTGAAAAGAACTTGGAAAAAATTGATATTCAACTTTGGACATTGAGATACTTGATCATTTTTACTGGGGAAATTCAATACTTTAAACAATATAATAAGATTGTATCTGGCTACAAACCGAAGTCACAATTCGATAATTTGATGAACCAAGTCTATTTGAACATTTTCAAGTTGTTCATCTACCGGAACGATAAGGAAACTGATGGGTTGACTAATTATTTGACAAAGAATTTGAAGTTCGCAAAGTTAAAACCTGTATTAATAGGCGACGACATCTTGTCGAGCCATGTCAATAACAACATTATTTCCTTTGTGGAGATGAATCGGGTGATGAGTGTTTTATCAAAGAAACATCGTCAAGTTAACTTTGCTCCATTGAAGGCTGTTCTTGACCAAACCATCATAGATTTAAAAACTTATAATCCAAAAGAGCAACAATTAACAGAGTTGGCAAAATTGGAAACCACGAGCATCGAAGAGATTGACTTGAAGTTAGACGATACATTGAGTTTGTTGAATTCTTCGATTGAAGAATCGTGGTTTAAAAGTATGTAGATATTTTGACTTAGCTTCTAGATGTATATTCCAAACGGTTTGAAACCATTGACGTAGTGCTACATGAAATCATATCGACAAATAAGGAAAAGAAATTAAATCCATTGGATATGATTGACCTGAATACATAAAGAAAAGCACAGCTGGCACATTATGGCCGTATTCAAAAGAGCATAATTATGCGACAATCTGACCAAGATAGTCGTTTACTATTTACATGACGTGGGTCTTGAAAAAAGCGTCAGGGACCAAATGCAAAAACGACATTGACGAAGTATTGACATTGTTCGTACAAGACGTTATTTTTTGTCCTGAACTGAAAGATTGTTATTGTGACAAAAGGATTATTTAAGTGGTTGGTGAATGAGGATGAGGATTGGTGATAATGGAAATGCAATCGATTATTCGTGTTTAAAGTGCTTTGGGTTAAGGCCAAGCATTGGAATCATCTTGTTTACTCGGGTGATTGCCATGTTCAAAAGATATTTTCTGTGTGTCAAATCTGTTTCATGGATATTAGCTTTGAATTCGTGTTTGACAAAGTCCAACAAATCTTTTTTTTCATGGCTAGTATTGATTAATCGTATTATATCACGGTAGGTCGAAAGAACTTTTTGACGAAAAATAAACTCATCGAGAGATAAGATATTCTTGAATCGAGACTTACTTTTCCACCGAATTTGACGCAACATAAGGTGTATGAGAACAGAAGAGATGAAGTTTAATTTTCATGCTAAAAAGTGCAGTACTGGTGCATCTACAAAAGTACAATCTTACGACAAGACTGAAAATCGATCGCACGTTGTGTGCAAATGAATGATTGAAAACCAGTAAAGTAACCGGTGCAAATTAAAAGGATTATTTGTTCGAGAATGACCGAGTAAAAGTGCTGTAGAGATTAGGTTGGTAAGTTTTGATGATTGGATTGTGAGTAGCTGGATACCAGGCTCAATTTCATAAATGATTAAAAGCGAAGTATCACCCAGATACATTCAATTGCATAAGAATAGCGAAGAATTCACTAAAAGTGACTGCATTTCGATGTAAGAGATCACTTACTTGTAGCGTATTGCTTCAACTTGGTGGAGACTTTTTGTCTGCATTCGTGCAGTTTGCATATGGCTCACACTGGGACAATACGGTCTTTATCGTCAGGCATATAGACCTTTTATGACTACTGTAGTGTATGGCTTTGAACTTGAATTTTAAATCGAAGAGAACAAGCATGTCAGTCCTATTTTGTCTAATTGACAACAAAGGTACGGTTCTAGGTATACCAGTGAAAAGCTAAAGATATGCAAATTACAGGTCTGTGTAAAGAACTCTGCTACAATACGCACATCATTCGTTTATCTGTTCGGTTAGTGTATGACGTAGGATCTGCTTGATTTACTATCAAAAGGTACATCGATAAGGTGATTACTAAACTTGAAACGACGTTGTTCACGTTTTGAAGCTTTCTTCAAGTAGCTATGTAGTTAAGCCTCTTAAGGAATCGCAACCTAGTTAGACATTTACGTGAGTGTTCAGTGTACCTCACCTAAATGACGTAGACTTGTAAATTTTGTACAAACAACATTGTTTTCAAAAATAAGTGCGTCGCTTGTACTCCCCTCCAATGTACATCGGACAGAAATACTCGGACACAAATCCAAAGTGCAATTGATGTGAGTGTAGGGCTCCCTTGTCAAATGTCGCGCTACCCGCACTCTAACTCATTCTGTCTTTACAGTTAGTTTACCTTTTCACAGGATCTATCTCCCCTCCTTATGCACTCCAGAATCTCCCAATTTAGTTCATATACGAATAGTGAAATTTTCAATACTTCGGTTATACTCGGCCACCCTTGGATATCCGATCCCCACACCTGTGGGGGTTGCCATCATTCAAAACACCCTACCATTCGCCATCCCATCAAAAGATCGTACCACTCGGCTGGCAGACAACCCTCGGGCCTGGTGTAAAAAGGGTTTCGGGTCATTCTGTAGTAGCGCGCATGAGAAATTTCACGATCCCGAGGTTGCTTTTATGAGTACCACCTAATCATCACCACTGGTACCAATCTGTAATTCTGGTGGTACCAGTAGGCATCCTAGATGTTACAGGTTGTAGATGCTTTATGTTTTGAATCCACATTCCATCGTCGTATTACATTTTTCGCAGGAAATATTTTCCATGGATACTCATGTGGGGTATTAAACTATAAATATTTGGGGTAATTGCCTAAGTTTTACAATCTCAGTTGTAAGGAAACGTCATCATGATTAACGCTACAAACCTTGTGAATAGTTTACCAGCCCCAGATCCAGTTGATTCAATGAGAACAGAAAGGTCGGCCACCGACTTTGATACTCTCAAAATGCATCAATTTATCGAAGGGTCGGTTGCAAAATCTACACAAATCTTAAATTTGTACCAATCTTTGGAAAGAGACCCAATTTTGCAAACCAACCCAGAACATTATGACAACTCTACTCATCAAGATAGAGAATTGGTTGCGGCAAGAATTAACCAAATGGCCAGATACTTGGAAACCGAGACCTACGAACAGTGGTTGCGGAGATTGAACTTGGTCACCGTGTTTGATCCTTCATTGGGTATTAGATTGGCCATCAACATCGGTCTTTTTCAAAACTGTATCAAGGGAAACGGTACAAAGAGCCAAGCAGACTATTGGACCAGCTACAAAGAAGCGGGAAATGTCAAGCAGTTGTACGGTTGTTTTGGGATGACGGAGTTGGGTCACGGTTCCAACGTTGCTGGATGTGAAACTACCGCCACTTTTGACCAAGAAACTGACGAATTCATCATCAGCACACCCCACATTGGTGCCACTAAATGGTGGATTGGTGGGGCTGCCCACTCTGCTACCCATACAGTGGCTTACTGTAGATTACTTGTCAAAGGAAAAGACTATGGGGTCAAGACTTTTGTCGTCCCATTGAGAGATTGTAACCATGATTTGTTACCAGGTATCGCAATTGGTGATATTGGTGCCAAAATGGGGAGATCGGGGGTTGACAATGGTTGGATTCAATTCTCCAATGTCAGAATCCCAAGATATTACATGTTGCAAAAATGGTGTAAGGTTGATAGAGACGGTACCGTCACTTTACCTCCATTAGAACAATTGTCCTATATTTCGTTGTTGGGCGGTAGAGTTGGTATGGCCACTGACTCTTACAGAATTGCTGCTAGATTCACCACTATTGCTCTTAGATACGGTATCACGAGAAGACAATTCAAGCAGAAACCAACCGATGCCCAAGAATCTAAATTATTGGACTACCCATTGCATCAAAGAAGATTGATTCCATTCCTTGCATTAACATACGCAATGGCAATTGGTACTAACCGTTTGGAGATTCAATACGATACCATCTTGAAGAACTTGGATATCGCCATTTCCAAGGATGACAAGAAATTGATCTTGCAATGTATTCAAGACATAAAATCGTTATTCATTGATTCCGGGGCATTGAAGTCAACTTTGACTTGGTTGGCTGCAGATGTTATTGATCAGACCAGGCAATCTTGTGGTGGTCAAGGTTACTCTTCTTACAATGGTTTTGGTAAAGCTTACAATGATTGGGTTGTTCAATGTACTTGGGAAGGTGACAACAATGTTTTGTCCATTGCTGTTGGTAAGACCGTGATTGCTAGTGTTGCACAAGTGTTGAAAGGAAAACCAATTGACTCCACTTCTAGCTTAGCATGGTTGAATAATGCAAAAGAATTGAGTGAAAAGTCCAATGTATTAACCTCAAAATCAGACTTGTATGATCCCTCTAAAGTCAAATTGGCATTGGAAGTTTTGATTGTGAAGTATGCTATCAAATTATCGGGCATGTTGAAATCTAACGGTAATAACTTGGACAAGATCTCAGCTCAAAGAGTCAAATTGTCCAAATTGAGATGTTACCATTATCTTTTAGAGACCTTCATTGAAAAATTGTCTCAAGTATCTGACGCCAACCTCAAGAAACATTTGACGAAGATTATCCAATTATTTTCAATTAACAGTGTTTTGAATGTAAATTCCACCGACTTCCTTGTTTACAACGTTTTCAATGGTGAAATTGCTTCAATTATTGACA
Organism: Suzukiozyma manassasensis; assembly: GCA_030569175.1. Classification (NCBI taxonomy): domain Eukaryota; kingdom Fungi; phylum Ascomycota; class Pichiomycetes; order Serinales; family Debaryomycetaceae; genus Suzukiozyma; species Suzukiozyma manassasensis. Next base: position 60,313 of record JAJMKC010000001.1, on the reverse strand, counting down.
ATGAACTTGTTGATGAATTGGATTCGCAAATCAGACCATATGTCATTGGTTTGAGCGATTCATTCCAACAACCAGACAGAATCTTGAACGCATTCATCGGTAAGTATGACGGTAACATTTATGAAAATATCCACAATGGTACCACAAATATTTACAAACCATTCAACTCAAAAGCTCCATACTCGCCAGCTTTGGAATCGATGTTGAACAGACAGGAATTGGATGTTAGACTTAGATTTGAAAAATCTGCAGAAGCTGCAAGAGAGTTATCCAAGTAGCGTGACTGTTGATTTTGTCTACACTTTATAACAACTATTTATTAAATTTGAAAATTATGAAATTAAAGATTTGTAGATTGAAAAACATTAGCAGTGAAGCATTTAGGTGACTAGACAAGCCAATTGAAGTATGTAAGTCATGTGAATAAGTTTTCTATGTTGTGCTCAGCAATCTTGAGACCACATCTTACAAACGAATTAGTACCACAAATTTTATTTTTAAACAATGTATAAACCTATAAAATAAATTTGTTGATAAACCAATACCAATAATCACAGACTACCAGATTTTTCAATTCATTAATCATAAACTTGAGAAATAAAATATTAAATAAATATACCACTTTTCCAAAGCTCGCTTAGTTCATATTTAGTGGAGTCCCTTAGATAAAAATTCTTCAGTTTCGTAAGATTTTTCAGATCTTTGTCTAGCATCCAAAGAACCTCTGTTCAACATGGCAGAAATAGCAGCTTGGTATGGAGCCTTAGTTTTCGATGGTGGGTTTTGAGCTTTAACAATGTCAAAGTAGTTTTCATAAATGTTACCATCATACTTACCAATAGCAGAGTTGATCATCTGATCAGATTGTTGGAAGGAATCAGTGTAAGCAACAACGTTTGGTCTGATTTGAGCACACAATTTTGGAATCAATTCAACGTTCAATTTGGAGAAGACTTCAGAAGTCAAAACATTGTATTGCAAGAAAGTAGAAGAGAAAACGTTCAAAACATTTGCTGCAGAGTAGAAGTTGGATAATGGTTCCAAGAATTGAACCAAGCTCTTGTCCTCGAGAGCTTCAGTTCTTCTAATGAATTCTTCCAAAAGGTATCTGTGAGCATGTAATTTGGTAAGGACCCCTAATTCAGCACCAACAGCATCGAAATCATCACCGTTAGCCTTCAAGGTTTGAACAATAGAATAAGCAGCTCTCTTGATAGTAACTTCAACGGCAACCTTGAATTTCTTGCTGTCCAAAACGTCAGCTTCAGAGGTAATAATTGGAGTTTTCCAGTTGTCACCAACGTATTTCTTGGTATCATTCAAGTAAGCACAAGAACCTTTAACAACCTTGTCGTCTTCGACTACTTGGTAAACGTGTTTGGCGATTGGCTTACCGACGAAAACACCCAAGATGTTGTTGTCACCTTCCCAAGTACATTGAACAACCCAATCATTGTAAGCTTTACCAAAACCATTGTAAGAAGAGTAACCGTGACCACCGCAGGCTTGTCTACATTCATCAATGGCAGATGCACCCATCCAGGTCAAGGTAGATTTCAAAGCACCAGAATCAATGAACAAAGATTTCATGGCTTCAATACCAACCATCAAAGCTTCGTCATCTTCATTATCAACAGCATCATCCAAGTTATTCAAAGTGTCCTTGATGGTTTGTTCCAATTTGACGGCACCAGTGGATGCAATGTAGGCAGCAGCCAAGTATGGGAATAATCTTCTTTGATGTAATGGGTAGTCAATTAATTGAACTTCCAAAGCACCTTCGCTGTCAAACAACCCATTCTTGTGGAATTGTCTTCTACCAATGGCGTATCTGAGAGCAATGGTACTCATTCTTGCGATGATTCTGTAAGAGTCCAACACCATCATAACTCTACCACCTAACAAGGCGGAATAAGCTAATTGTTCCAATGGTGGTAAAGTGACTTCACCTTCTCTGCTGACTTTGGCGAATTTTTGCAACATGTAGAATCTTGGAATTCTAACGTGGGAAAATTGAATCCAACCGTTATCGATACCATCTCTACCCATTTTGGCACCAATATCACCAACGGTGACACCAGGCATCAAGTCGTGGTTGGAGTCTCTCAATGGAACGACGAAAGTCTTGACACCGTAGTCTTCACCATCAACAATCAATCTGGCGTAAACAGAACAGTGAGTAGCAGAGTGGGCAGCACCACCGATCCACCATTTGGTGGCACCAATGTGAGGGGTGTTGATGATAAATTCGTCGGTTTCTTTGTCAAAAGTGGCAGTAGTTTCTAATGCCATAACATTAGAACCGTGAGCCAATTCGGTCATACCAAAACAACCGTAGATATTCTTGACGTAACAAGTTTCCTTATGTAAGGCCCAGTATTCCATTTGAGCAAAGGTACCGTTACCTCTGATACAAGACAAGAACAAACCCAAGTTAACACCAAGTCTGGTACCAACTTGTGGGTCAAACACTTGCAAGATCGACATTCTCACTTGAAATTCGTCGAAACTTTCGGATTCCAAGTATCTGGCAATTCTATTGATCTTAGTCACGGTAAGTTCTCTTTGTTGATCTTTGGTCAAGTCGTAGTAACCTGGACCAGATGCCAAGATAGGGTCTCTTTCCATTTGAGAAATGATTCTTGCGGCCAATTCTGATCTTTCTTTGGAACCTTCCAAGAAGTGGTTCATCTTGACGGGGTCAAACTTGGAGGCATCTCTTTCTTTTTGGATCAAAGTTCTTGGGTCAGGACCTTGGGCGTAGGCAATAGTATTCTTAGCAACAACCATGGTGAAGTAATGTAAAATCCAATGTGAATCAAGTTGTTGGTTGAAAACAAAGAAAAAATTGTTTTATTTATGGCTCCACACCATAGGGTTTATATACTACACAAAAGACATATGAAATATTTTGCCGGTTATGTGAAAACTGGAGTACCGAGGAATCAATTTCGTGTCCACTTACCCCGTATCGTACGATGTTATTGGCAAACAAATGCTGCGAACAGGCCACACAGCATGACACTTGTGTTACCCCATATTCTACGATGTTGTCAGACGTTGTTGCTGCTGTTTATGGTTGATTCTATCCATTGCGACATTTGCTCACTTCCGTGGTAGTCTGGGGATCCCCTCAAAAAATTCACATGAGCTCCACCATCGTACCACCATGCACCACCATCATCATTACTTTTTCAAGAGTGCGGGAGTGTCTGCAGCATGGGGAAGTCGGCCTATCTAGTATTCATGGTGCGAGGGTTGGTGACAAGGGTTGTTTTACTGATATTGTGAGTGAGTGGTGGAGGCGGCAAAAAGACTATATCCGCCATAATTAGCGGTATGGTTTTACTTCGCCTTGCGTTGCCGAGGGCAACATGGCCGCCACTTTTGGGGATACGGTTGTGGTTTCGTTTTGTCACCATACAGTTCATATCTGATGTCGACGTCTATGTCGCTCTTGTGGCCGTCGCGCAATAGGCTACATGAAGTTTCTTTTGCCAACCTTTCTTGAGCACTTTCATATGCAGACACTGGACAATATGGAGATTTTCAAAGCCGTCATATTGGGGTACTAACGGTTACGGAGTTTATGTACACTCTATTACCGTTAAAAATACACGGAAGTTTAATGGTCCGCTCGGGTTTGGTTAAACCGTGGACTTGTGGTCCTCCCGAATGAGAGCAGTGACGTGCCCCACATCTGAGGGCAGTTTCACTGATGCTTCCCTTGTGCTTTTGCAATAGAGTCACCAGACTTCTCGACCGAGCGTACCACGTCGGCGTGGTGTTGCATACCAGCTACCCACATAAGAAAAAGATGCCACGTCGGTGTCCGTGGAGTTGGAGTTGTTCACCGAGGATGTTTCTTTTACCAGTTTTCATAATAATGTCTGCAGAGAGAAAAGAGCGCCATATGCAGTAATTTTGGGGCTCCAATTACTGGGGTCTGTCATCTATATGACTTTGCTTACGAAGAACTTTGACCGATTACTCCCGATCTCTTGGGCATCGCACAACTGTAAAAATGGGGCAACAACATTGGATATTTGCCGATAAGTTAGAATTTGCCATAGTATCGCGAGACGCTACAAACAGCTAAAAACCTACAACCTAGACTGCCTCTCTTTCATTTTGGTGACATTTACGAAATGACAGAGATCATGGCTTGTACTGTTTGCATCTGTGTAAGTCCGCTCGAATATTGACATCAACCACTTAACACCTCTTATTTCCTTTCTATCTACGCTTTCAATGACAGTACCACCTCTTGGCTTCACATCATATTGCATTGAGTTGTAGGCTTTCATGCTGCAGCAACACCTGCAATCGATCTAGATGTTGCTTGTTCAGCATGTACTGTATGACCATCAATAGCGAATTCTGGAATTCGTATATCTCTCCATAAATGAGTATGTTAGAATCCGCACTGCAAGAAATAGACTGGAGCGTTGTCTGTATTTGAATAATTTTAAGGTTGTTTACTACTCTCCTGATGTAAGTTTCCGTTGAGCTCTAATATGCTGGTCTGATTTCCAACAAGTCACGGTGTATCTATCATGTCACTATTCTCGCCTCTCTCTTGGACATTGTGCTCTATCCCATCCGCCATCATAGTCAAGTTCTAGAAGTCTCATCGGCAAACCCTTGCCTCTGCCTCATTGATGTTTCTTCTGCACCACTTCTCTCTTCTTGATGGCTATCCTTTCACTTCTACTCCCACCTTACAAATGTGTCAAACTTTTATTTATTGTCCTTATTTACAGAATCATTACGCTATGAACATGCTTAGAATCGACTGAGAAACATCGACTTCGAAGTCTCGACCACATCACTCATAATTGTGGAACCAACATGTCCATCAATGGAGATTGGATGAAAGCAATACCTGCAGCAAATAACGTCAAGTTGACGCCTACAGTCCAACCAGGGGTCTTTCTTAATTGCTCGAACTTGCTTAACTCTTTTTGTTGTTGTGGAAATCTACCAGACATTGTGCTTTTCTCGTTCAGTTAATCACTACCGCTTGATTTTACTTTCTTTGACATCGTTGACAATTGAGAAAAAAAATCTTATCACGTGATGTACCATCCCAGAAGGTTTGTATTTATTAGAAGGAATGAACCATTCAAGAAAGAAAGGGAATAAGTCTTAGCAGGAAATGCGCCACTCGGTTGATTTGAGTCCATTGTTGGAAAGAAATAGTGTGAGCACCCATCTAATCTTCAACTCCCACCATCAATATTAATTGCCTGATTTGGCACAATGAATTTTGCACATCATTTTGGCCATCATCCTCCAGTCGGGTTACCCGGATCAGCCCTGCCATAATCTCATCAATTTTCGATTCGATTGTGGTAAAATCACAACGACAACTCTCCTACAATGACCGAATACTCTATTGCTGGCAAGCAAGTCAAGTTCGACTCGGCTGAAGACATTTCTCCATATGTGGAGGAGATCAAAAATGTCGTTGGATTGACAAAATTGGACTTTTCCGGTAACACCATCGGAATTGATGCGTCTAAGCTGTTAGCACAAGCCATTGAATTCCACAAAGATACCTTGGAAAATGTCAATTTTTCCGATTTGTACACTGGAAGATTGAACACGGAAATTCCCCAATCGTTACAATATTTGTTACCGGCATTGTTGAAGTGTAAGAAGTTAACCCATATCAATCTTAGTGACAATGCATTTGGGTTACAAACCATCGATCCTATTGAAGATTACTTGGCTAAAGCCACCACCATTGAGCACTTGATCTTATCGAATAATGGTATGGGACCATTCGCTGGTGCCAGAATTGGGGAAGCCTTATTCAAGTTGTCTAAGGCCAAGATTGAGGTCGGCACTCCATCATTGAGAACGTTTGTTTGTGGGAGAAATAGATTGGAAAATGGCTCTATCAACCATTTGGCTGTTGGATTGAGAAACCACGAGTTGCTAGCCGAAGTCAGATTGTACCAAAACGGGATTAGACCTGCCGGTATTTCCAAATTGATTGAGTTTGGTTTGACTAACAACAAAGAATTGAAAGTTATTGACTTGCAAGACAACACCATCACCACTAGAGGTGCCACAGAATTGGCTAATGCCGTGAACAACTGGGAAAAGTTGATTGAGATCAACTTGAACGATTCGTTATTGAAACCCAAGGGGTCCAAGAAATTCGTGGATGCATTGGCCAAGGGTCCTGTTAGAAAGGACTTGGAGGTATTAAAGTTGCAGTACAATGAATTAGAACAAGACTCGTTGGAATCGTTGATTGACGTGGTCAAGAATAAGTTGCCCAACTTAAAAGTTCTTGAATTGAATGGTAACAGATTCGAAGAAGATTCCGAGTTCATCAAGCAAATCAGCGACATTTTTGAAGCCAGAGGCTTTGGAGAAATTGACGAGTTGGATGAGTTGGAAGACGTAGATTCCGATGAAGACGATGACAGTGAAGACGAAGAGGAAGGTGAGGCCGATAGATTAGAAGAAGATTTGGATTTGGACGAGTTGGAGAAGGAATTGGCTGGCAAGTTGGTTATTTCTCTGTCCAAAGATGCCAGTGTCGACGAAATTACCCAATCCTTGCAACAATCTCACCTCAAGAACTAGCACCGCAAACCAAGTACACAAACCAAATCGGAAAAAAGACTAGATATTGCTCTGCAATGTTGGTATTTTTTTGCATAATCAATCAATACGTCATGGCTACCAGGATTTCAAATGCCAAGTAGCATTCACTATATACTTTATAAGTAAATTTGTAAATTAACGCCTGGGTAGATGTTCGCGAAAATGTGTATTTATGAAAAGTCTTATATTTAATGTAGACGTCTTTCACCGTGATGTCATCGGTGTTTAAATTGGCCATTAAGGGAATTCGACTGTTTGAACCGGAACAGGAAGAGACGATTCAATTTGGGTTCCCGTTGACGTTGATCTGTGGCCAGAACGGGACGGGAAAAACCACGATTATTGAATGCTTGAAGTACGCCACGACGGGTTTTTTGCCTCCCAACAGCAAAGGGGGAGCATTTGTCAATGATCCCAGTCTAAGTGGGCGGAACAATGTCACCGGACAAGTCAAATTGGCGTTTCAGAACGCCAATGGCAAAAGTATGCTCTTAACAAGAACCGTGCAACTTAGTAGAAGAAAGGCAAAAACTGGGGGGTTTACCAACACATTCAAGACGTTGGAAGGTCAATTGGCAATTATAGACAAAGGAAACAAGATTTCCATCAGCAGTAAAAATGCTGAGTTGGATAGTCAGACTCCAATATATTTGGGGGCGTCACCAGCGATTTTGGAGTATGTCATATTCTGTCATCAGGAGGATTCGTTGTGGCCATTGTCGGAGGCGAGTGTGTTGAAGAAGAGATTCGATGATATTTTTGAGGCGTCGAAGTTCACTAAAGTGTTGGATAACCTCAAGGTGATCAAGAAAGATATGACCACGGATATAAAACTACTAGAGCAGTCAGTTACGCATTTGCTGACAGATAAAACCAGGGCGAAAAAGATCCGTCACCGGGTAGACGAACTCAAGAATAACATGGAGACGTTCACTAGTGAAATTGCCGATATAAATATAAAAATTGAACAGCATGAACATGAAGCAGAGATCTTGTTTGCGTCAAATCAGGAATTTCAGCGAGTCTTAAGTGATTATGAAAGGTTCACATATACGAAAAAATCATTACAAGATCAGATAAATCGGGTGAAAAACTCTATTGAGATCTTGCATGAGTCTGATGAAGAACTCATCCACATGCAAGCTAGCTTTGCCGATATAGAGAAGAAGAAGAACGAAGCGGATGAGCTAATAAAATTGCATGATGAAATGTCCTTAGAGCTTGACAAATACCAAGAAGGCTTGAATGTTTTGATCCGAGAAGAGGCGATTTTAAAAGCAAAGGAAGTGGAATACAAAAAACATGTGCATCAATTGCTCAACTTGATACAAATAAATGCGGAAAAAGTGGGTTATTCGATGGTATCGAACACCCACGATAATTTTGTTGGCTTTGAACCATCAATAAAGCAATACCTTGAAATGGAAAGGCTAAAACATGCAGAAATAATGGAGTCAATTAGTGCTTCTGATCTTGAAGGAACAAAGAGAGTTCAAGAGATCAGTGATTCCGTTACTCGTGAAACCCAGCATCACAAATATCTTTTGAAAGACATAGCAACAAACAAAGATAAATTGGCACTCTTACAAAAAAAACTAGAGTTGTCTGATATAGGAACAGAGGTGGAGGAAAAAAAGGAATCATTAAACGAATTAATAGCAAAATTGGAAGGAAAAAAGTCTCTACAGGAAGTCAAAACTTTAGATGTGAATATTGAGGCGAACAAATCGATGATTCTTAAATTGGAAACCGAAGTCGACGAATTAGTTAAAAAAATGACGGTTTCGAACAAACAATCAGATCTCAGAACAAAAATTGATTTATTGGATGAGTCGATCGCGAATAAGCAAAAGTCTGTTGATAAGTCAATCGCCAGTTCTAAGCCTTTGTTTATCAAAATCGTGGAACCAATTTTTGATGATACCTGCGAGACTAAACTAAATGAAAAGATTTCGAATATAAGTGTTGAGATTAAGGGACTCGAGAAGTCATTAGAAGAGTTATCTTTGAAAGCAAGTTCTCTGAATGCTGAATTGGAAAGTATTTCCAAGTCCCTAAGTGAGAATAAGTCAATTTCTAAAGATTCCAAAAGTAAAATTACATCTGTTATTGATGAGGAAGAAATTGCCGATTACGAATCAGTATTGGCAGAGCTCGAAGAGAGTTATTCCAATGTGATGGATGATGTCAATACATCGGAAGTTACGAGGCAGTTCAACATAACTGCAATTTCTATTGCTGAGAAAAATCACAACTGCTTATTGTGTAAACGTTCTTTTGATGGTGAAGGTTTATCAAAATTTCTTGAGGCATTGAAATCAAACATCAACAAGGATAAGGTAAAGGAAACGGAATCTAAAGCAAAAGAGATAAAGCTGGAATTGGATTCGGTTAAACGTGTTATGAATGATATTTTGAAGTATCGATCATCTACACAAAGCATACAAGAATTGGAAAAGAAGCATGTGGAGCTTGAAGCATCACTTTCCAACGAAAGGGAAGAGATTGATATATTAAAATCTCAAATAAAGGAAAAGAAGGAACTTATTGAAACGCTAAGTGATCTCAAAAAACCACTTGGTGATGTGACTCGTCTTAATCAGGAAATTTTCGAAGTTCAACTTCAAATCGATGAGTTGAAGGATGAATTGGAAGATTATGGAACAGCCTCTTTGGCAATCAATGAACTTCAAAGTCTTCAAAACCGGAAAAATCTGGAAATAAAAGCACTTCGTGAACAAGTCTCTAAAGATTCTGACCTAAAATATAGTGTGCAAAGAGAGATTTCGCGGTTGGAGAGTAAAGTGAAGGATACAAAGCTCGCAATTAGTAACATGGAGGTAAGCTTGGCGGATGTGAACAATATTAAAACCTCCATCAAAGAGCTCACGAGTTCTTTGGAGTCTTCAGCTACAGAAGAACAAGAAGTTTTGGAGCACCTCAATACATTGATGGCTGAACATGAAATGCAAACAAAAATTTTGGGTGATCTACAATTAGAAAATGCGGTGAAGAAATCAGAATCCTCTCAAGCGTTGAAGGAGGTTGAAGAACTCCACGACAAGTACCAAGAGTTACATCTTTCTATAAAGTCTTTTGAGGAAAATGACAATTCCAAACTCCAGGATAACTACAAACAAACCCAGGAAGTTTTAAGTTCGCGTGAGGAGTTGAATCAAAAGGTTGTGCTAAACTCTTCGGAAATTAGAAAATTGGAGAAAGAGATAGCTGATGCTTCTAAGATTGAACAAAACATTCTTTCCAACATTGATTACCGTGGCCTCATAAAAGAGATGGAGAATGTTGAAAACGAGATATCCGCCCTAGACATTGACAATGCACAACTCCGCAAAGAAGAGTACCATGAAAAGTCTAGAAGTTTGAGGCAGACAATATCGGACCTCAACTCAGCACATGCTGGTAAAATTGGAGAAATGAAACAGATCAAGGATCAAATTGCAACTATGCAAAAGGAATTAGAGTCGGAGTACAAAAATGTAGACAAGACGTACCATGAAGAATGGATCAAGTTACAAACAAATATGTTGGTATCTAACGACATTCAGACGTATTCCAAGGCGCTCGATAATGCTATCATGAAATATCACAGTATTAAGATGGAAGAAATTAATCGGATTTTACGAGAATTATGGTCACAGACATACAAAGGATCTGATATTGAGACTATTGCCATAAAAAGTGATGTAAATGTCCAGGCAAAAGGTAATAGGTCATACAACTACCGAGTTGTCATGTATAAGAGTGGAAACGAGCTAGATATGAGAGGACGATGTTCAGCAGGACAAAAGGTACTTACGAGTATTTTGATTAGATTAGCTTTAGCTGAATGTTTCGGAATTAACTGTGGTATTATTGCGTTAGATGAGCCAACAACTAACCTTGATACCGATAACACTGAATCATTAGCAGAAGCTTTGAATCAAATTATTGAATTTAGAAAATCTCAATCTAATTTCCAATTGATTGTTATCACTCATGACGAAACCTTTTTGACGCATATTAATGGAGGTAACTTCACAGATCACTTTTACAGAGTTCAAAGAGACGAATCCCAAAACTCAAGGATATACCGACTTCCGATGAGTAAAATTCGTTGATGCGATAAATTAAACTGGATACTTATTGGCTCTATCTACCACTTTATGCTCGTTACCTGCTGCAGAATGATGTTGCGACGAAAAAATCCATGGAGCACTTGATCTTTCTGCTTGAAGTCGAGAAGAATTGTTCATGGTATAATCAACCACGTTAGTAATTTCGGGTAGCGAACGCATGCGAGATAGCAATTTGTCCTTTTCCGACCAAGTGTTCTCCAAGTATTTTTCAAGTTTAGGTCTTTTAGTGGGAATTTTAGTTAATAGCCTTTTTTTAATATAAATTGTCACCTCAACTGGGGCGGTGTTAGCGAATAAATTGAATAAACTGGGGGGCTTTTTGTAGCAGATCGTGATATCGTACAACCTTGTGAATTTCTGATTTTTGAGTAACGATAGACCCTGTAACGCATTATAAAGGGCAGAAAATCTCGGGTAGAGCACATTATTCAAGCGAGGCAAGAAGAATTTTTTACTTTGCAAATTCTGTATCTCCAAATCACGTTCGGTAAATATGTTTACTTCTGGAAATATGACAATCCATTCAGGGAACTTGCTAGAAGCAACACCCTTAAAGAACTTTTGCAAGAAACTTGATTCTAATTCCCAGTTTTCATCGCACTTGGCCATGTTTAGCCAAGTGAGCAAATTAGGAATGTGCCATAGCGAAAACCAGGTGAAAAAGTTGATTCTTGGTAGTGTTAAGAAATAGGAAGAGTCGCTCAACACTTTGCGTTTCAATGCCCGATAGTTTGTCAATCTTGCGAGATATGCCATCAAAATATGATCTGCAAGAGATTGGTGGTTTGATATCACCACAGCACTTTCAATTTCCAACTCATCTCCCATTAGACTTACCTTCAAGTTGTGTCTCTATAAGTTAGAAAATTATCACATCAAACACCTAAAGTATACGTACAGTTAAATACAAACAACAGTCCCAGAATAATGTTTGCATTAGTCTCAACATATTTCCTGACACATCTGGGAATACCCAACCGATTAACGAACACTTAAATTCAATGATGTTGAATATAACTAGGAGAAACGCTAGCATTGAGGAAATTCCCATCGCGTAAACTTTCAACCAAAACTCATAAAGCGTCACACAATCGCGACTCCACAAGCCTACATGATACAATAACTCCATTGTTATAAAAACACTTGATGTTTAATTTGGTTGATTTTGAGGGTAGCGGCTAATGGCTGCAAAAAAAGTTCAGCCGCACAAAAATACCTTCTAACAAGTGAAAAGTTTAACGAGGAAAACTAATGAAACTTTATAAGTATATTCAATACATCTATAATTGTAATGTGCTGCAGAATATTGGGGGTACGCAGTGTCTTTTTCCTGTTGTATTCTACATGAACTTTCAGTGGTTTTCACCCTATTCAAGAGTATGATCAGTAAATAAATCCGTCGGTCTTTTACCGAAGCACTTGTGACTCTCCCTGTCTTTAAAGGTATATAGCAGCAATAAACCCATATTGAGTAATAGAATGAATTGTTAATTGAATCGTGCTGAGGATGTAAGGAGCTCATTTCGTGGTTTCTGGAACAATTTTTATATACCGTCCAGGGCATCTCGATGAGATGGTATATGAATAATAAAGATTCTGATATATCAGTAACCATTTTGCAGTGGATATGTCTCGTTTAATTGTCAAACAGCTTCCGGAGTACTATACGGAGCAGAAGTTGAAGGAGCATTTCTCCAAACAGGGGAATGTTACCGATGTCAAACTTATGAAGACAAAACACGGAAAATCAAGAAGGTATGCCTTTATTGGGTACAAGTCGTTGGAAGATGCGGAGCACGCCGTGAAGTATTTCAACAACTCATTTATTGATACTTCCAAAATTCACGTTGAGTTGGCCAAAACGTTTTCCGATCCCACGGTTCCATTGTCTTTCAAGCAGAAACAGAGAAACGCGAGAGACAGACTATACGAGCAAGAACAACGATTACTACAACAAGAACAAGAAAGCGATCGTCGCTCCAAGAAGAAAAAGACACATGCTTCATCCATAGACGAAGAAATTGAGAATAACCCCAAGTTGAAAGAATTCATGGAAGTGATGAAGCCATCTCATCAAGTCAAGTCCTGGGCCAACGATACTGTTGCCGACGGTTCAGGGGCACCATCTGCTAAAGATTTGGAGAAAGCTTTGGCAGAGCATGATTCTGGAGTTGTTGGACTGATTGCTGCGGATGTTGATATGGTTCAAGCTCCAGAAAATGCAAGTGATGATGAGTACGAAGACTTTAGACCAAAACAAAATGATGACGAAGAAGACGAAGAAATGATGTCGCTTGGAGCATTAGACGAAAACGAGAATCATAAACTGGACCAAGAAGTGACTCAAGAGGAAGATATGTTAGCAAAAGACTCAAATGTTAGTGATCTTGAATGGTTGAAATCAAGAAGAGTCCGGATCAAGGAAAACGGTGAGGAAGTAGAAGCAAAGGAGAAAGAAACACATGAGACTTCTAATGAAGAACAAAAGGGAACCCAGCCTGTAGTTTCTAAGCCAACACCACAATCTCGTCCTGTTGAATTAAGTGAGGAGGAACAATTTGAAAATAAGATCAAGCAAACTGGACGTTTGTTCATTAGAAATATCTTGTATGAATCTACCGAGAAGGAATTCCGGCAATTGTTTGAGCCTTATGGAGCGCTTGAGGAAGTACATATTGCTGTTGACACTCGTACCGGGAAATCGAAAGGATTTGTCTATATTCAGTTCAAGAACAGCGATGATGCATTCAGGGCGTATAAATCGTTGGACAAACAGATTTTTCAAGGTAGATTATTGCACATTTTGCCAGGTGAAAAGAAGAAAGACCACAGGTTAGATGAGTTTGATTTGAAGAATTTACCATTGAAGAAGCAAAGGGAGTTGAAAAGAAAAGACCAAGCCACCAAGAGTCAGTTTAGTTGGAACTCTTTGTACATGAACACCGATGCTGTTTTGGAATCAGTGGCAGCAAAACTAGGGGTTACCAAATCACAATTGATTGATCCTGAAAATTCAAATTCCGCGGTAAAGCAAGCGTTAGCTGAAGCTCACGTTATTGGCGATGTCAGAACATATTTCGAACAAAAAGGAGTAGATTTGACAGTATTCGACAAAAAAGAAAGGGACGACAAGGTGATTTTGGTGAAGAATTTCCCATACGGAACAACCATTGAAGAAATAGGGGACTTGTTTTCTCAGTATGGACAATTAAAGAGAATGTTAATGCCACCGGCTGGTACAATTGCAATTGTTGAATTTCGAGATGTCCCTAGCGCAAGATCAGCATTTTCCAAATTGGCATACAGAAGATTCAAGAAATCGATTTTGTATTTAGAAAAGGGGCCAATTGGCTTATTCACCAAGGAACCAGCAGCTGAAGACGTTGTGACACAGAAGGATGAAAATAGCAATGCGGTTGAAGCGAAAGTCAATGCCCATGACATTATGGGAGAAGGAAGTAAAGATGACGATGAAGATGTTGAAGGGCCAACAGTATCGGTGTTTGTCAAGAACTTGAATTTTGCCACCAAGTCGGCCGATTTAGCAGAGATATTCCAAGGTTTACCAGGGTTTGTTATTGCCACGGTCAAGACCAAGCCAGACCCAAAGAAGAAAGACTCTGTTTTGAGCATGGGTTTTGGATTCGTGGAGTTCAAGACCAAAAACCAGGCGGAAGTGGCGATTTCAACCATGGACGGGTATGTTTTGGAAGGACACAAGTTGCAATTGAAATTATCCCATAGACAAACCGGTACCAGTGCTCCAAAAGGAGACAAGTTTGGCAAATCCAACAAGATTATCATCAAGAACTTGCCATTCGAAGCCAGTAGAAAAGATGTATTTGACTTATTCAGTGCATTTGGTAATTTGAAATCTGTCAGAGTGCCTAAGAAGTTTGACAAATCGGCCAGAGGGTTCGCCTTTGTTGAGTTCACGTTATTGAAAGAAGCAGAAAGTGCCATGAACCAATTGCACGGGGTCCATTTACTTGGTAGAAGATTGGTAATGCAATACGCCGAAGCCGATGCCGAAGACGTTGAAGAAGAGATCTCCAAGATGACAAAGAAGGTCAAGAAACAAGTCGCTACACAGCAACTTGGGGCTGCAAGATTAGCTGGTAAGGGCAAAATCGAGTTGGAAGAGCTGCAAGACGATTTTGCTGATTTATGAGTGTAAATCAGCCGAATCTCCCACCTCCCCCATTTTTAGCATCGTCTCCCTGCGAAGACACCCGTATTGTGTATAGTAATGAAATAGAGTGAATTTATTTAACCTGGTTGTAAAAAGGACTCGCACCCAAATTGATTAGCCGTGGAGGTGCGAAATTAACCGCCACTACTAGTAAATCGAGATGTTTCGGATTTCTTTGTAATATCTTGCCATTTTCTACCCAATTTTTTTGTGGAGCTAGCGAGGTACTTCACTTCATATGTTTCGTCTTCCTGGTTTAAGCGCATGGACCCGCGGAGGCGTTGGTTCGACTCATTTTTTCAGCAATGGTCATTTGACGTCATTGTCTACCACTAAGGTAATTTCCAAGTCTTCCACCACATCAACGAGGTTTTTGAATTCCAATGTCGTGTTGTTAAAGTCGTCGTTTCTTCCAAATGTACTGCGCATCTTCAAGTCGCAAAGTAGGACATTTGTTTCCCGGTCTTCATCTGGTTTGAAATTCGGGTCTATTATCTCTAGATCGTTGAGATCGTCAACTTGGTCTAGTTATAACAAGTACTACGGCCGGTCCAACTGGAACAAATTGAGGGGTCCAGCATTGTTCACAGCAGCGTTCTGTATTGGTACCACCGTGGTGACGCCATATTTGTTTGATTACACTCCGTTGTCATACTTCAAGAGAAACCCTTACGCATTGGTATACGGAATTATTGCTCTCAA
The DNA here is from genome assembly GCA_030569175.1 of Suzukiozyma manassasensis. NCBI lineage: Eukaryota > Fungi > Ascomycota > Pichiomycetes > Serinales > Debaryomycetaceae > Suzukiozyma > Suzukiozyma manassasensis. The sequence goes on along the minus strand of JAJMKC010000001.1, from coordinate 44,659 downwards.
TGGGGCAGTTTTCTTGATGTGGAGGGCTCCTCAGTTCTCTAGACTTTTGACAAGATACGGATTGTTGATGAAAGACAACATTTACTCCAATTGGTCGTTATTGGGATGTGCCTTCTCGCATCAAAACTTTGCTCACATCTTGGTTAACATGTTTGTGTTGTCTTCATTTGGTACTACCCTCGCAGCGGTAGTGGGACCAGCAAACTTTCTCGCCATGTACTTGAATGCGGCAGTTTTCTCGTCATTCATGTCGTTAGTCTTGCCTACGTTGATGAGATCGTCTTTGAGTGTGGCTAGTTTAGGTGCGTCGGGAGCAGTATTCTCGGTCGTGGGTACATTTTCGTACTTGATACCTAAGGCACCAATTGCATTTTTCTTCATTCCAGTTCCTGGGGGTGCTTGGTTGGCATTTTTAGGTACTGTGGGGTGGAATCTCGCAGGGTGTTTCTTGAGATGGGGTAGATACGATTACGCTGCTCATTTGGGGGGTTCCTTCATTGGGGTTGCTTATGGATGGTGGTTCACCAAAAAGAGAAGGGACGCTATGCAAAGAAGAAGATTGACCTGGGGCTAAAGTTTTGAATTTGTCTCGATAGATGTACATAGAATGAAGAAACCGGGCCTGTAGATAAATGTTACAAAAACGTGGAAATTAATGCTATTTATGGTACAGTATAAACCTAGAAGTAAATGCAGGGACTCTCCAACAAAGGCATCAGATGGAGGGCTTGGTAATGATTGGTACATGGAAGAACAAATCACAGAGGATCTAGGCAAAAGAAACCTTTTTCTTTGTTGGGGTAGGTTTCTCCTCCTCCTCGGCTTCTTCCTTTCTTCTTGCTTTGGCGTTCTTTCTTCTGCTGGATCTAGCAACAGAGGCTTTGGATTTCAACTCCCCTTTCTTGTTCTCCAATTTATCAACCTTCGCCTGGTCTTTTCTTTCGATTTCCTTACGTTTCAAGTCACGAAGCTCTTCCAATCTTCTTGATTTTTCCAATTTCGATTCGTTAACAATGTCAAATTTGTCATTGATTGATTTCACTAGTCTGTTCATTAATAAACTGTCTTTGTCGTCGACAAACACCTTTCCTTTCTTGCCTCGTTTAGCTTTTATTCCCGGTATCACAGCAGTATTCAATTTTGGAATCTCCAATTGTAATTCACTGTATTCTTTACCATTTTTTGCCCCGTATAATCTGAGTTTAGCTTGCTGCTTCTTTACTTTTTGCTTCGATAATTTTGGTTTTAAAGATTTAGGTGTTAAATTAGGTTGGTTCTCGAGTAAATTTCTAGCCTTTGAGTCAGTAAAAACCTCAGATTCCACTGACCGTGACTTGTTCTGCGACTTGTTTCGCTTTGCGGTCTTGGATTGTCTGGGAGCCATTGTGCTGTACCACTGATAATTGTTCAGTTGTAATTTTGAAAAATAGCGATGAGATGATATATCACGTGAGTCGATTTTATCGAAAAAGTGTGAGATTTAAAAATATAAACAAAGGATAAACAGGCGCTTCGTATGCCGCGAATGAACATGTTGACTTGTAGGAGAGATAAATAAGAGTAAGTGGATATACTTCTATTGGTAGATTGGAAAAAAGTAATTTCCGATACCGGGAGTCGAACCCGGGTTTGCTCGGTGAAAGCGAACCGTGCTAGCCGTTACACTATATCGGACTTTTTGTTATAAGTAAACACCTTCAAGTCTTTTTGTATGATATCTTATCAATGTTGGTTTTGCATCTATTTGGCGGTTTGGAAGCATCTATAGAAACATATGATTTGCGTTTTGTGCTTTTATCTGACTTCACTATAAATATAAATTTTCAAGAAGAATAATCCTGATTTGATTACATATTTTTTGTATCGTCAAAAATCGTCAAAATATGACAAAATCTTCAAAAAACTATTGAAAGAAAAGTCGCATCTTACTCTGAAAAGCTATTGTCTTGACTATAATATTTGCTATATATTCACGTAGTTTGGAAGAGAATCAAACCATAAAATATCACCATGTTGCAACATTCTCTAATTTTGTTATGACTTCATCATGGTAAACAAAGTATATAAAAAACTTAAGCTAACAAATAAGCGAGAATCGCTCATTAAAAGAAAGCAAACCAGCAAATTCAATCTTGTTGAGGAGATCTCTTTCATGCCAAGCTACTCAAGAAGTGCTCAACTAATTGGAAGTTTTACCAAAGAGCTCTTACGGTATCATGTATATCTAATGTTGGTATAAGTATGCATATATATATTAGTTTCCTTTATATAATTTTACGTTATGGGTCATGTCTGACAATCCTATTAAGATCAACGGGCCTCATCCGAGGGTATAAAAGCAAGCTTTGGATAATCATCGAATCCTGCGGTGATTATATTGATAACAACTAGCTTAAACCAAGTAGTTCAAAATAATTCTCCTCAAGTAGAAGAGCACAAGAAAAATAAACGATGTGACAACAACGTAGTAACCTTTTGTGATAGCTGTGTAACCCCATTTTTGTTTCAATCTAGCCAAATTGTGTTGCTCTAACTCCATGATACAGTTGGCATTTTGTCTAAAGATATATTGCGATTCATCGAGTATATCTTGTTTTTGTTCTTCTGTCAAATTGTTTCTAGTAGCCAACTCGTATTCCCGTTTGTACTCGATTCTTAACTCACTGTCGTCCTCCACGTCGAAGTTGAAGAAATTTGAACCCAACTTAATGATTTTATCGTGAGACAAGCCATTTTTTTGTGGAAACAATCCTGTAGCTCTAGCAAAAGATGATCTCATAATTCTACCTCCAGCAAACAACGCCAAATACATTACATGCATGTAAGCAAAGAGTAAATATGGCTTTTCTTTGGTGACTTCCATGATGTGGTTGTAAAATTTGATTTGTTCGGCCATCTTTGGAACAATGAACTTTTCCTTGCAGTTATCATAGTAGAACAACAAGTCAGTTTCAGCTTTAGGTGTTCTGGCAATTTCCGGACGCCATACTTGTTTCAACAATAAAGTCATTTCGTCGTTCAGACGAGTATCGAATTCACGTTGTAATGCATTCTCAATAGCTTGGAATACGTGGTAAAATGCTTGTAAACCTTGACGGTAAATACGGTAATCTCTCAAAGCTAAGGCAAACTTTACCGTCACCATTTTGTCGAGTTTATCGTGGATTGACTTGGTTTCGGCATTTATTCTATTTCCTAGTGCCCCAACATCAGTCTTTGCTGGAATTATTTCCGCTTGCGAATATTTAGACATTGAAAGTAGTGAAATTTGAGAAAATTGAGAAGTATCAATAATGTTAAGACACCCTCAACAAATTTATGGGGAGCTACCTATATACTTAAATACTTGGGATTATTACCGATAAGTGCGATCTGATAAAATCCGCACCAAAAATTCTGCGTCATGCATACCCATAAAAATAATTCATATGTTCTAAGGAAGAACACTTTGAAACAACATTTTATTGATGACCGAGGCTACTCAAGTTGCAAATCCACCCTATAGGGAAAAGTGTAGTACTAACTGCGAGGAAATACATCGCTAGCACACAGAAAACGCTGTGGGCTAACATCTCGAAAATGAACGAGGTTGTTCCACAGTCAATTATGACGTTATTGACTGCATGCATCCCAACTTTTTGAACATTGCCTTGTTCACATTGGAGGTCTTGTGTTCTTCATAACGCGTATATTTCTTGGTAGGGATCCGATTCGGACACTGCAGTTTGTGTTGTTGTGCCACGGTTAGATGGAAGGAACAATCGATATAAACAATGCAAACAATACAGACGATCGTGTCTCTCCACCGTGTCGTTGCTATTTGTGGCGTCATATTGTTTACGTTGGGTGAGAGATCCGAGACCGGAGACAGATTGTTCATACAAAATGCGGTAGACGGCAGTAGTATTTGAGACAGTAAGATGAAACATCGGAGAATTTCGCGTAGTAGACAACTGGTGTTACAGATCTTGACGCATTAGAGATTGGACTTGGTACTGCGGTGATATCGGTTGCGACAAGTAGCAAGACTTTGTCGAATAGATGATTACGAGAACACCCCGACCTCCAGCTGTTTGGAAATAAGACGAACTCTTTTGGCTACAACCATAACATATTACATTAATGCTTTATGAGACAATTTTATTCCATTTATTTCACTTATGGCAAAACCCGGTTCTTGTCTGGTTTATTCAAGTTGTCTAAATCGTCAATTGGTCTTTCAGCTTGAGGAGTAATTCTCACAGCAAGTCTTGGTTCTGGAGTTGCCCAATCGAAAATGGCACTGTGAGATGTGATCCTGTTATCCCAGAGAACCACAGTATTTGGTTTCCATCTTGCACGAGCATGTAAGTCATGAGATTGGGCAACATGATCGTACAAAAACTTGAGCAAGAAGTTGGACTCCTCCTCTTTCAACTCAACGATTTTTCTCGAAAACTGGGGATTGACGTAAAGTGCCTTTTTTCCTGTAACAGGATGAATTCTAACTAATGGATGGATGTTGGACACTGGTGCCCTCTTGACAAATCCTCCTTGGCTGAGAGAGCTATCGGCTTGTTCTTTGGATGAATGTAAAACATGTAATCCTTCTAACCGTTTTTGAAAGTCGGGAGATAATCTATTGTACGCTTCGACTGTATCGGCAAACAAAGTGTCACCCCCAGATTCAGGAGCCTCCAAGACTGTAAAAAACGTAGTTCCTGGAGGTTGTAATTCATAAGATACATCAGAATGGAAGAAAACAAGATTGTTTCTCTTCTGAAAGTAAACCTTTTCGCCTGGTGGGCGATAAACAACATGGATTTCTGGGTGACCTTTTGGTGAACCAGTGGTAGGATGGACATGCAATGGTCCGAAATGCCTAGCGTATTCCGTAATATAACCAGGACCCTTGCCTGCAAAATCCTGGTTTCTAAAGATAGCCAAACCTCTTTGGGCCACAAACAATGCCAATTCATCTTTCCCTGCATCATTCAATTCGGAAAGTTGTACATTGAAGACTTCGGTTCCAAATTTGGGAGTGACATTCTTGGTCTTGAACGAGGAACCTTCAGGAAACAAGTTTGGAAATGAAGGGTCAGCCCTAGACCCAGGGTCGATGTGGGGAGAAAAGTCCAAAGGCTGATACTTTTCATCTTCTCTCCAAGTTGGTAAGTAAATTTGATTTTCAGCACTAATTGCTTTAGGGGGAACGGTGACGAGACCATCACCAGCTTTGGTGGTGGTAATCCCTAAGTTGAAGTCGGGTGCTCTTGCAACGGCCATCTGTGTTTGTGTTAATGATTGGATTGATACGACAAAATTGCTTACTTTCATTCGTGCCTTTATATACGATTTTTTGCAGCCATTGTCACTAATACTGTGGTGGCTTGCGAAACCACACTAACACTAAAATTGAAAATTATCATGCGACCGATGATAAAGAGTTGAGCAAATCTTCTTGATTAGTAATTCCGTATCTCGTAGTTCATTGTCAATAATTCGAGTAAATGACGAAATTGCGATAACAATGCCAAACCCAATCCATCTTTAAATTTTAGGGGAATAGGTGGGGAAGGCAATGGTGATGCGTAGCGAACGTATAGAGATGTAGAGAATCAGGAGACGTGTTCAAATGCATAGGGAACATGTAGGAAATATGTCGCGGAATGATGAAAAGCAAGCACCTTGTAAACTTGAATACTGAGTCCAGGTGGCGTTTCCTCTGGTGAAGATAATGAGGGATTGTGGAAAAATGAAACTCGTTCGGAGATTACTTCTCATTGGAACAATCGGTCGAACGGTTTTGGGTTAAACAATTCGGTCGTCGGAGATAAATCAACCACACTTGCAATATGAGAGCTGTGTATGATTTCATCATTACCACCTTGTATTCCACAAGGAGTATTGAGCTGCCTCATGCTGCAAAGGGAAATACTTCAGAAGAGTATTGAGAACAGATCCACTCTGCAACTTACAAAGAGACCAGGCAAGACTAACAATGGACCTCATAGTTAACCCAGCTTTGAAACGGCCAGAAAAAAACCTACGGCTATGTACTTATTTGGAGTTATTTCCGTCCTTCTCGCAATTATATTAGTTGCAACCCATCAAGCAAATTACCGATCTCAAAAATCGAGCCAATTGCTACGAATGGCCAGAGAGTTCGTACTATAGCGCAAGGTGTACTACAAACTGAACGGGATTCGGGGCAGTGGGTAAGTTGGCGGTAGATTTCATAAGATTTGGCGTTACTACCCCATATTCCAATACAATACACTATATGCATTTTCCCATGAACGGTGAAGATAACTTTGTAGATTACTAGATTAGGTTGTATTCCAGTCGAGATCCCCCCCCGTTGGTAACTGCTAACATTTCTTGTGTGTGTGCTGAATGGATCCAATCTTCAATTGGAACATATTTCCCTCTACTAGGTTGGAGGCAAACAAGTTAGTGACCCCCATCGCATGTCTCTGGACTCCACACCACAGCTCACCCGTTATCTCAAACAACTTCCCACTACAATGCTCCCTGTGCAAGGCATATGTCAACCGATTTATCAAGTTGGATCGCAAAAACCATAGGTGGTGGTGCCCATTTTGCCGAAAACAGACTGGTTTACCATCTGATTATTCGATACCACAAAACCCTACCTCAGAAGTGGAATGGCCCGCGGAATTAAGGCAGTCGTCATCAGAAACAACTTATAGTTTACCCCAGGATATCACCAGGGCAAATTCCTTTGACATTGTTTATGTTTTTGTTGTTGATTTGTATCAACATACTGAGATTGATGACTTTTCGAATTTGGTACGGCAATTGCTACTGGCACTAGAAACCATTCCAAACGATAGCTTTTTCGCATTGATTACTTTTGATGAGTCTGTATCAGTCTATCGCAGTACAGAGTCGGTGGTTATTTCACCATCCCACATTCCCAAGGATTTGAATCAGTTATTTACTTCAGAGCAAATCAGAAAAATATTGTCTAAATATAACTTGAAGGTGGGTGAAAATGACCCAGGTATCTTTACGAAGTTAACTGATGAATCAAAAGACAAATTTAGGTCCATTATAGGGTCGCTAAGACCAAGAATTTCTCTGTCATACAGAATGTCACCAAGAGCTACAGGTCTAGCATTGTATTTGACGTCGATAATATTGGCAAACAGTTCTTGTGGTGTATTTTCAAAAGTTTCGTTATTCACATCGGGTCCGTGCACTTCATTACCTGGGGGCATTGTTGACGCAAATAACCACATTAGAACCCATCATGATCTTATTGAATTTAAGGCTACTCAATATTCCGACTCTACCAAGTTCTGCACGACATTATCGTATGTTGCATCAGGATTAGATGCTGAGAACGCATGGTTGATTGCTAATTCTGGGTCTGCAAAGACAACAAGCCATAACCCACCTCAAAATAAACCAACCTGGTCCTTTGACATCTTTGCTGGGTCAATTGAGCAAGTAGGACTAACGGAAATGAAACTGTTGGTTTATGGGACCATGGGAGACTTTTACATTTACGAAAATTGGAAAGCAACCCGGTTGGGTAAAGACATTGTTAATTCTTTGAAAGTGTCTGCAATTAACAATACACTTACGGTTGCAACCTCAGCTAAGTTCAAAGTCTCCCATTTGATAGGTGGTGGTTACAGTTTGCCATCTTCATTTTCATTAGAAGAAAAAGGTTACGATGCATATGAGGAGAACGTTTCTGATTACAAGACCAGGTTTGATTCTACGATGTCCAAAACTAATTTCACAAACAGATGGAAGTTCTCCAAACTAACACCGCACGACACTTTAGCAATATATTTTGATTTAGATACCGAAAAGTCTTGGTCAAAACTCAACTCTAAAAGTATCAAAGAGGTATACACCCAGTTTCAGTTGACTTATTGGGATATTTCACATAAATGTTGGAAATTAAAAGTTGTTACAATTCAGAAACCTACAACTTATGGGTTAACTTTCCCAGCAGGCAAAGGAGGAAGCATTCTCAGAGAGTACGAATTATTGAAAAGTTTCAATCAAAAAGCCTGGGCAGTGCTTTTGGCTCGTTTGATAGTGACGAAACTTACGGGAGACTTGGATCATCCGAAAAAGATATCTAAATTGATCGATGACTCGTTTACAAGACTATTGTACTTTTTTGGAGGTGTCTCGTTCAAAGTCAACAACATCGCAACATATTCCAACAATCCATACTCGAGACTAAATCAGATTTATAAGATAAATGAGAACTTCCATTTATTGCCGTCATTGATCTTCAACTTGCGGAAAAATCCCCAGTTGTTACAAATCTTCAACAGTAGTCCTGACGAAACTACGTTCTACCATAATTGGTTTCTCAAATCTGCCATGGAAACTTCTGTTACCATGATCGAACCAAACTTGTACAAACTCCACGACTACGGATCGGAATCTATTTCTCTTGATGTTAATTGCTTGAGTTTACCTTCACAAACTTGGCTAGTTCTCGATAATGTTTTCCTGATGGTAATTTACTTGGTACTTGACCAACACATGACTGGAAAGTTACAATTGCACTCTTCACATAACGAAGACTTGTTAGAAAATGATGAGTTTGAAGAACCGTTAACATTTCTAAAGACGTTATCGAAAGATAGATCTAGACCCGGAAAAGTTGTTATCACGCAAACAAATCACTCTCAAGCTCGATATTTGACTTCTCGATTAAACCCTGCAGAAAATGATATAGCTGACGAGTTAAACTCAATGTCGATCAAGGATAGAACGTGGAAGTGGCTAAGCGGAGCTGCAAAGTCCACCCAAAAATTGGCAAGTGATGACATAAGTTTACAAGCGTATTACAATGAAATCATCGAGTCCACAAAGAGTTTTTCGCCATAGGTTACAAATCCGTCAATGTACAATCATTCATATTCATTCCACGTTAAATTGATTCAAGAAATTTCACGACTGTAGTGACAATATCTTCCATTGCACCGTCCTCTGAACGATTGTCTATTTTATGATTTGCGCCCTCAATTACGTGGCTCAAGTTGCTCCAATACTGGGGATCGGTGGCCTGTTTCCAGTCCTCGAGTAATTTAGATTGATCGGTAGTTTTGGGTACAAACTCATCCTTCAGACCAGGCAACACCAATATTGGTTTCTGTACCTTTCCCCAGGCTAGTTTATGATCATCCTCAGTAAGATAAGACGAGAAAAAATCCTCGGTACCTCTCTCCTTCGCTATTGAGTAGAATCTAGAGGCGGTAATGGGGGTCCCAAAGGCGATTTTCTGAAATTTCCCTGGCAAGATCTCTTGATTTCTCCCTAAATCAAGATACTCATTTTTCACTTGCAGACACAAGTTTTCCAACTCTCCTGGTTTCAAATTTGAATTCATTGCTTGAACATCAGAAACCCCCGCTTGCAAAATTCCACCATCAACAAGGAATTGGGCGTTGGACTCGTGCAAACTCGACGATAGATATTTCAACACGTCTTGAGATCCAGTAGAATGGCCCGCAATAACGATTTTCTTGCGGTTTTGATTGCGGAAATACTCCACTAGCTTTGCCAAATCTTCGATATCGTTGTCCAAGCTCGACGTTGGCCACCCCTGGTAGCTCGACCTGATGAGAGCTTGGACCACTACCCACCGTTCGTCTGGTTTTTTATCACTGTTGGTCAATTCGATCTGTTGCAGCAATTGGGCAACCCAAGGAACATCAAGCAATCCGTCGCCCAACCCGGCGACGCAGATAACAACGTTATCGATCTTCTTGGTGGGGTGGGTTGTGAACTCAAATGCGGTAAGATTGTACCCGTATCTGTGCAATACTCCGTGCGACATGGCGATACAAGGGTTGCAACTGAACTTCTACCACTATACAGAACAAAGTAACAAGAGCCTATGCAACAAATGCAATTGGTGATTATAATTTGAAGATCAATTTATTGATATGATGTGTGGATGTAGATAGGGGGTGTAGATTGCGCCTAAACAAAACCACACAAATGCAAAATTTTTCTTCAACAAACAACCACGGCGCGTCAATTGGTGAAGGAATCACGAAATATCCAGGTTTTCCGTAGCAACACCTCGAGATCAAAGAAAGAAACCTGGCAGATATACCCGGCATTTTGTTCTGTTTGTGAAACGGGATTCAAAACCCACATTCCTGGTTTATCTGCACACCACATTCACCAATTTGGCACCAGATTTCACAGCAGCCCCAAATAAGATACGACACCCAAGACGACAATTGGCACGAGTTCGAATAGCACCAGCACGCCAACATCGATACACACCGGTGGCGTAGTTTGGATTCAAAGCAGTAGTGGTCATGGGAGAGGTGTTTTTCAAGTGGGATCCTGCGCAGGTATCAGGGTTTGTGAGGTCTGTGTTACCCCAAGAAGACGAGCATTTGGCAACAAATTTCTTGCACCACAACATCGAGGGCAACTTGTTGCCGTTACTCACGACGGAGAATCTACACGAGTTGGGGGTCGACAAGTTGCGCACACGATTGGTGATCAAGCGGGCGATATCGGATTTGATTGTCGACCATTACCGGAGGTTTCCCCCATCTTCTTTCAATGACCCCCACCATAATTTGGCAAACGTCAACGACAATTATGTTTCGGTGGAGGCATTGTGTTTGTCGACGGTGTTAATTAGTGACATGTTGACGAAAATCTCCCACATCAAACTTTCAGCTGGTACTGAGGAAAACGATACAAAGGTGGAGATCAAGCGTCTACAGGACTCGGTAGCAAAGTTGAAAGCAGAGGTGGTGCCGATTAGTAGGATCATAAAGAAGTCCAAGCCGTTGCCCACACCGACTCTAGACCCGGGTCTGGCTAGTTCAGCGCTCGAGTCTCCGACGTTTTCCTTGAGGTCGGACACTTCCGAGCCTCCTCAAGACAACCACATTTCCTTGAGTAGGAGTCTGAGTGGCAAGGAAGACCATACGCTGTACCAGCTGTATCTTTCGTCGCAAGCACCAAGTCCCACGTTCTCCAAACGATTTTCGTCAGGGACCCTCCTTTCTATGGGCACGGGGAAAGTCATCCAGCCCGCGATTAGTGAGCAGCCTCGCGGTGAACTTAAACATCTGGGGCCGCCAGATTCCCATTCTGACGACAGACCGAGATTGATAGAACATAAGTCGCAACCAAATAAGATTAACGTAATCAATGATGACTATTACAGTGCCAAACCAGTGTTGAAACAAGCAGCATCCACCACTTCGATTACCAAGTCACATAATCTATACAGTCAGGCACCACCCCTGAATGAGCCGTTGAAACAATTACGAGCATCGTCGGAAGACTCGTGCTTGAAGATTTTACAGCAGGCAATGAAACGGTATCACATCCCTCGAGACGATTGGTCCAAGTACGTTCTCGTGGTGTGCTACGGCGATAAAGAGAGAATATTGAAGTTGGCTGAGAAGCCGGTGTCGATTGTAAAGGAGTTACATGAGTTGGGGAAGCATCCCACTATTATGTTGCGACAGCTCGCTGATACGACCCAGGAGTTCAAGCGTTACGAAGACTCGAGAATTGCCGAAGAAATTCCTGGTGGAACCCTCTAGGAGGCTTGTGTTTGGCCCCCCCTCTATTGAACCAGTTAGCACCAATGTCACCGAGGGTGGAATTCAATCTACAAAACCCCCTTTCGTTTATAGAAGCATTACAATAACAATGTATGTACTACTACACAATACACATCAACTGCCATTACAACAGTAACGACGAAGCAACAACAACAGGAACTGTGGGTTGTTGCAGTTGAGTGAACTTGAGGAAATCTAGGGCTCGAGCCCTGAAATGCACGTGCATTTTGATTACAGATCATTTGACCAAAAGTGTCTGCAGTACGTGGTAATTTTTTCTGCGAATTTTCATTCACTCTGGAGATGCTGCGAGTTGGAAAATTCTTTAATGAAATTTTAGTTAATAGAATTATTTGTTTAACAAGTAACTAACGTTTAATAAGTAGCCATGCCTCCAAAATTCGATCCATCTGAAGTTAAATACTTGTACTTAAGAGCTGTTGGTGGTGAAGTTGGTGCTTCATCCGCTTTAGCCCCAAAAATTGGTCCTTTAGGTCTTTCTCCAAAGAAGGTTGGTGAAGATATCGCCAAGGCCACCAAAGAATTCAAAGGTATTAAAGTTACTGTTCAATTGAAGATCCAAAACAGACAAGCCACCGCTTCTGTTGTTCCATCTGCCTCTTCTTTAGTCATTACTGCCTTAAAAGAACCAGTAAGAGATAGAAAGAAGGAAAAGAATGTTAAACACTCTGGTAACATTCCATTAGATGAAATCTACGAAATTGCCAGAAAGATGCAACACAAATCTTTCGGTAAGAACTTAGCCTCTGTTACTAAAGAAATTTTAGGTACTGCTCAATCTGTTGGTTGTAGAGTCGATGGTAAGAATCCTCATGATATCATTGATGCTATCAACGATGGTGAAATTGATGTTCCAGCTAACTAATTGTGTACACTTGTTTAATAGGGTTTAATATATTAACGAAAAGAATACAAAAATCATTTGAGTTGTCATGATTTTTTTGTAATCTGTTGTTTGAAGTGGGTTTATTTTCATCAATGTTTGCCAACACTCTGGTGCCTAATCATTTGATTGCTTGACTTTCAAATGCCATATTTGGTTCCTATTTTGGTGCAAACTAGAATAATTTAGCTGACTACTCACCGTGGTATCTTTTGCTCCATAGATATCATGGTCCATTTCATCGGCGTTCATTCTTCAAACAATGCTGTAGATTTAACCCAGTAGTAAATTTGTAGCAAAAGAATTACGACATGGTCTCTAGTTGTCACATGAGCACCGTTTCATTCAAGTGTGATCTTGAAGAATACAGTCCCTTTTTCACGAAAGTGCACGATCTAAGACGTATTTGTCATCTTCAGGCATGAGCTATTCAGGAACAGAAACAAATCAAGGACTGCTAGTAGCACATTTCTGATACAAAATTAACCGTGAACTTCACTTACCTCTTTGTCCAATTCTCTACAAAAGTCTCGGGCCGAGTAGATTCCGTTTTCATCAGATCGGGACAACGTTGTATTCTTTGATCAAGAAAATACATACTCATGGGGTGTCGTTCACTATCATAAGTGCATTTTTATAAGAAACAGTGAACTAATTTAACATTTTGTTGGTAGGTTTTCCTGTCGATCTGAATAATTGTAAGTAAGTTAGTTTTGTTATAAATGATTTGCATCAAATCTGAGCAATTTGTGTCCATTTGATTTGAAACCAAACTGAATTTACAGTGTCCTCATTGTGGACTAAGAAGACTTTGAAAGCTTCGTTTCCTTTTAATTTATGGGGCAATTGTGTCCGAGAATGGCGTGTTTATCTAGCAACAACCTTAAACTAAAATTTACGCAGGCGCATGCATAGTCGTAGTCACGATCCCTTCCGGGGAATGGAGTCAATTTTCATCTCAAGAGGGAGAGTTCGTGGCCGAGTTGTTTCATAAAATAATGACAGACACAGGTGATCACCCGTCACATACCGAATCACAAACAACTGTCCATAGGAACAAGTTTCGGATTCCCATGACAAGGTCAGCGAAAGAAAGTTTGCTACACGTTGACAGTTTTGTAGAGTCCGCCCTTGGAAAGGGCACCATCGACCTTGTCCCGCACCAGTGATTATTTTCCAAATTTAAAGTTATTATTGTCCCACTACAATAAAAATGGTATGTCCGATGGTTACACGGAGGTGACTCGTAGTCGCAACGCACGATGACCGTGGAACAAATGCAAAATAATAACGGTATTTTTGAATTTTTCACCCAACTTGCTCGCGACTTTGTGACCAGTACGATCATTTGTTGCTATGTGACCAACGTGTCACCAGTTGGAGGCCTCAGGAATGCTCATGATTGCTTTACTATGGTAATCATGAGCCAATGGGACATTCGGTTGCCCTCTTTCTGGGGTTCTCCGGGGTGTCCTTTTTTCCGAAATCACATGGGGACGGATTATAAAGCCCGGTCGGGTATCCGGGGTTTTTCTTATCAGTAACGGTCGAGGAATATAAATAGAGACCGATGGCGTACAACAAGGGATGACCAAAACTATCATTCAAGTAGTTTTTTCATTACATTTTTTTTCATTATAAATAATTCACACACATACTAGTATACAATGAGCTTGTTCAGAACCTTGCAATCGTCACCAGCAACCATCACTATATTCCATAACAGTAAAACTCCTTTGAGTACCATGTTGTATAACACTTTGGAACTGACGGTTTCGAAATTGAACTCGAATCCAAAAAAGGACGACCAGTTCATTGTTGATGTCATGAACGATAAGATGCCAACGTTCGACCAATTCAAATCAATCGTTCAAATGAATGGCATTAAGCCGGAGACTATCAGAAAGATTTATCCTTTGCTTTCTGATAGACCTGATAAAAATAGCATTGTTACAACACATGGCAAACCCAGCCGTGTTACGTTAAAAGGTAAACCAAGCCTTTTCAACGAGGGAGAGTACGCTTTGATTTACGACGCGTTCAATGAGCTGATTAGCCATCCAGACAAGGATGTTGACCCAACCCATATTTTCCACGCTCCATTAGTAATTGACTGGGATCAAAATTTGGTAGCAACTGACGAATCGGGTGTGAAGGAAATTTTGAATAAATATTCTCATTAGGCATAAGGGTACGATCATATAGAATTTCATGTTTTAAAAGTTGGGGACGATTAATGAAATGTACGGTATTTATTGGAAAGTCTATGTTTGTAGTTCACATCGTGAATTGAGATTTGACATAGTAATTGTAGCTGCATACTACTAATTTTTTTCGTCCCTTTAACATGCTAGTGGGATAATAGACATCAAGATGACTCTCATTGGTGCCTGCAAATCGTGATGTGGTGATAAATAATGAACTTGGTACATTCCATCTTCAAGGATGGAAATGCAATTGAAGGGTATCTAAACAATCTATCAATGAATCCGGATATATCCAACGGCAATGATGAGATTGAATAAGGTAAGCTATGTTGGATGTTGTTGCAAAGCTGGACAGACCCGAGAATGTCCTTCTACGATAAAGTGACTTGATTGCTGATCGACTTTTCAATATTTTACAATTCCACCTTGTTCCGGAAATGAGTGTAATAACGTATCTGGTCCAGGAAGATTTACACTTGTGCCAGTTTGCAAGTGTTGCTTGGTTGTTCGTATTCTCGACTGGAGGCGATTAACGCACCATCTTCATAAAAGCTTTATTTGTAACTTCTTTCCTTTTCACAGACTTGTCTCTCTACGGGTAGGTGAAAAGACATAGCAACTTACGAAGCATAGCTAAAGAAACACAAAACTAAATTGCTCAGTCTTGATGGACTAGGAACGTATTGCGATCATCAGCATTCACGCTTATCACATAAACTTTGGCAATACCAATAAATAATAATAACACTCACTTGAATTGAACTCAAGCTAAAAAATTCCAAAAGAAAGCAAACTCAATCTATCAATATCAGTTAACGACAGAGATTCCCAATGATTGAAGCGGCGGCGTGGTCGAGCCTAGTGTTGTTTTTGTTGTTAAGGAGTTGGCGTTAAAAAGCAGTTTTCTGTTTTTCTGTCAGCCACGTAATTTGCAGCCAAATTCACATGAGAGAAACATACAATTTGAAAATTATATTTATTTTATTCTCAAAGCTACAACCCAGTTTATTTGCCATGTCTCGGCAATCTTATTTGGTTTTTTATAATGGTATTTCCACGGTTGTGTGGACCTACATCTTGTTCAACTGCTTGAGTCATGTTGGTCGCGATATTGCTGTTGGCTCTATAGACGTTTCTTTCACTGGTTTCCCCCACAAGGTTTTAGTCTATAGTCAACTCGTCAATTCTGTGTTGGAAGTAACACATATACTCATGGGACTTGTCAAGGCTCCATTGGGAACCACCATTTTGCAGTCAATGGCGAGATTGATCATCACCCTTGGTATTTGTAGAGCACTTCCAGACTCGCCAGGTAACTTTGATCCATATGGTTTCAACGGGCTCACTTTGGCATGGTCATTGACCGAGATTATCAGATATGGGTTTTATTTGGTCAAATTGGTGGCCACTCCGCCCCATTGGTTGGTTTGGCTAAGATACTCCTTATTCATTGTGCTTTATCCTGTAGGGTTGGTGAGTGAACTGCGCGTGGTCTATCAATCCTTACCGTTTGCCCAATCTACGGGACTCAGATGGCTTTTGATTTTTACCTTGTTATCTTACATTCCCGGGTTCTTGCTACTTTACACTTATATGTTCAAACAAAGAGGTAAGGTGTTGGGGAAAGCTGATAAATCGAGTAAATTTTTGAAGAAACACCCGACATTTCAGTAGAGTGTCTCTCTTCGTTTCCGAGGAATTGTTCATCTTGATCATATGGCCAATTCGCGTCATTGGGGGAGCGTCGTTTCGACATCTTTCAATAATTGCTATCATTATAATACTGCACATTACCTCTAAAGACAATATTCACTTTTTTCATTTATATCTCTTGTTTTATCCAGCTATAGTTTACACACCTTCCTAGTAATGTCTGTATCAAAATCAAGTGGCTCCTCCGCAGCCAATCCAAATGGATGGTTGGTTGCATACAACTCGATTTCTGCATCATTGTGGTCCGTGATCTTATTTAACACCGTGTTTTTATCACTTTCTGTCGGACAACCATATTTATTCATTAAGACAAGCAGTACGACTACGTTGGTTCAATCTCTTGCGATAATTGAAATTTTCAATGCTGCAATGGGCTATGTTAGATCACCGTTGTTTACTACCGTAACTCAAGTTTTCTCGAGATTGTTAATTGTTTTTGGGGTCTTTCAATTATTACCCCAATCCCCAGCAAACTTCCATTGGACATACATCACATTATGTTTGAGTTGGTCAATCACAGAAATCATTAGATATTCATACTATGCTTCCAATTTAACACACCCTGGTGCAATTCCTTCTTGGTTGACGTGGTTACGTTATTCTACATTCTACGTGCTTTACCCAACCGGAGTGTTTTCTGAAACCAGCATGATATACTTGTCATTGAATGAAGCAGTTAAAGTTTATGGTGTGTGGGCCAAATATGTATTAATTGCAATCTTGTTCACTTACATCCCAGGATTCTATATGCTTTACACTTATATGATTAAACAAAGAAAAAAAGTTTTGGGTAAATCAGTCAAGAAAACTCAATAGACAGCTGAACAATATTCTATAGAGACGAAATACTGCGGAAGTTACCTTCAGAAATTTCTTGATGTTTTCTATTCTATAATATATATAGTTTATGTACATGAGTCATTTTAATGCTTCCACCCAATTGATCAACTTCTCAACGTATTCCATTATTGTGTCTTCCTCAACAAACTCATAAAGCTCAGTAGTCTTGGATTTCGATGGTGATCCACCTAGCAATGATGCAAACGAAAATGGTTGCTTCTTTTTTTTGCTGTCATTCCATTTGTTTTGTTCGTAAACTATTTTGAACCGGGTAGTAATGTAGATGCTATCATGACGCATTATCAATTTCGTCAAAATTCGGATCACAAGATAATTTGGAGTATATTGATACCACCGCAAATTCCAACTTATTAATTTCATAAGGTTGAGCAAGACAAAATCTAATGATAAATATTCTTGCTCGAGTAAATCAATGAACGATTTTCGATACTCGGTTTGTGACAAGATCAACTTATTACTGAGGAATCGTAAATCGTAATTGTCATGATACGAATCGATATTTGTGTCGATTATTTCGCTTAGTATGAACTCATCATAAATTTCAAGTAACTGCACCGTTCCGAAATAATCAAATCCACCCTGATTTGCCGTTCCCATCACACTTGTAATTATTGCACTGACAGATTCACGCAAATTGTACTTCACAGACCAACCCAACAACCCCATTGCTCCCCATTCTGTTGCCGAATGTTGCTGATTTTTTTCATTCGACGATATCACCATTAATGTCTTCAAATCTTCATATAGTATAATAAACGTTTGTTGCAACCAGTTCTCGCAATGTGCCACTCGACCATCTTTGTTATCTACAACAAATAATTTTGTGTTATCGAGTTCTTGACTGGCGAATACTTGCGCTTTGATCTCAAGTGCGCTATCCCATCCAATCATGGCGACAATTGATGCTAACAAATCGTAACATCTTCCCCATGTAGACCTACGATTGAAATCAAGAATCGAGCTCGATAAAGATCCTGCTGATTGCTTAGCAAAAACGTTTTTGCTCGAGGTAGTCAACGATCGGATTAATGTCCGGTCCACTGATCCTAGTTCCAAAACCGAGCAGTTCATTAATGGTGATTGATACCAATGATTTCCGTTGATTGGGTGACGTTGATGCGGATTAAATAGAAGCAAATCAGTCCAAATTTTTTTGATCGAGCCTTCATTCACCTCTTTAGAATCCACAATAGTTTTCGGATTTGGAAAATACTTGTAGAAGGTTTTCTCTGATATCACTTCAGAGTCTTGATTTCCGAGTCGTTTCAAAAAGACCGTCATGTAAAAATCTTTCATGCCAGCAACTACATCTATTTTAAAGTTCTTTTCTCTATTGTTGAGAATTATTGGCAATGAGTTGATAGTTAAAAGAGCATTTTCGAAATCCTTCATCAAACAATAACACAATGCTAAATTATACCAACACTCAAAATCTAGTGGGAGTATCGATATACATTTTTGTGCCATTTTCAATGCCAAATCATAGTCTTGCTTTGAAATGAGAAATTTCACTTGTTGCAATAGTATTAGTCCCAGTTGCGTGGTATACAAGTCACCCCGACTCAAGTTACGATGAACCATGTTTAAGAACTCCTGTTCTTTGTTACTCCCCAGCGTAACTTTGAATATTTGTAAAATGACTACATCCCAATCTCCTGGCTCATCAACATTTGTGTAGTATCTTGAGTGAATTTGGTCAATTGCATATTCGCACGTTTCTCCAGACATATCTAACTGACATAGTCTCAAAAGTGTATCAATCAAAAAGTTTCTATAACTGTTGGTTTTGCGAAGACTTGAATTGCTTATGCTTGACGAGTCACCATGCTTACCACAATTGGTAGCCGTGCCGTAACCAACCTTGGTTCCACTAAGATGACCGCGGTTTAAAAACTTCACCAACGTCTGTACTGATGATAGTAATGAACTTTTGGAATCAACGTAGTTGTGATATGACACGAGCCCAGTCAATTGTTGTGATGGATTATCCAAGTGATTGAACAAACGAATAATTTGCGATGCCGACAATTCTTCCCAATAAATCGACTGCAAGTCTTTTATCGTCGTAGCGTTGAAAGTCATGTTCTTCCTGTCGCCAGCGTATGTTATAACCTGGAACGATCTGTCGATTTGAACTGGAATTTTCTTGGAGGTCCCGTTCATGTGAACTACGAAACGGGCTCTAAAATCACATTTGCTGAAGATGTTGTACGAACAGTACGTTACGACAATTTCTCTTTTTGAAGTTGAATAGGTATCGGAGTTCAATGCTTGTTTGGTGAAGAAAAACTCATCGTTTCGTTTATATATCCCCAACATATTACAAATGTAATGTTCCACCTCCTCGAGAAGACTAGTCCGGCCAATACCATTCAAGAAATGGTAGCGGCCGATATAGCCCTCATCGTCTTTATTGAAAGAATCCAGGTCCGGATCAACAGTAAAATCGTTATTAGTGTACTGAGCAGATCGTACACCAAAGTACCGGGCCACATGGATCAAATCAGGCGGACCAACAGCATTCTCACCAGAGCCTGATCCCAAATCATTAATTTGACACCGAAACCTTAGAGCTTGGCCAAAACTCGTTTCTCTAATCTGGGGATATTGGCTTGGTTGGTCAGTGGTAAATAACTTATTCAAGTTCTCAATTGACGTTCCAGCGCTCAACAGATGATTAAACGAAATCAGCGACAACGATTCCTGTCTGCTTTTGACTGGGATTTCGTTATTCATTTTCCCGGTGTGAAGAGGAACTGGACTAGTTTGACAACTGGTTTTCTCAAAATCGAGATTTCATCTATACGCAGGGTCCTTGACATACATATTACTTTTTCAAATATACCTGTATTGCGCTAAAGATGTAGGAGTTTTATGATACTAGATCACCCATGGTGAAGAACTGAAGCTGTGATAATTAATTTTTAAAAAAGGGTGTCCATTTTTTTTGAGTTTTTGGACGGTTTTTGCGGTCATTTTTTTGGTTCCAATATTGCACTTCTTAGTTGCAGCCTTCAATGTAGCATAGATCATGTGGCTGGGGTATTGTTTTGAGCTTTTAATTGTTGAAATAACGTAAACATTTCCTGTAGTTCTGTCATGATTTCGCCCGCAGATTTGCTTTTGGTGAAATCAATGAGGCCGCCATTATCGTTTACAACTGCAAGTTGTTGACGCAAGAACAATGCAGTTATGCATTGCTCTATTCTGATCACAAGGTGATTCAAAACATCAAGGATGTCGGAGTCTTTGAGCTCCATATTCATCAATGCATTCGTTAGTGGCTCTTGAATTGAAGATCCCAAGTCCATCGAGGAGCAAATGTTTTCTAGCCGTAAACTAAGGGCCCTCAATCCATATATCGCTTCCACTTGTATAGCTCCTACTACCCGTGTGGAGCTTGGATGTCTAGTTTGGTCATCTTGACTCTTCAATCTCTTCTCAAATAATTCCATCCGCAATTTGAGTCCCTCTGCAAACGCAAGAGTAATCTTTTCTGGGGTTTCTAACCCTTTCAACTTTCTTTCACCGAGTGAATAGTATTCTACTCCAATTTCTTCAATAGATTTGAGCTCCTTGGCCACGAGCTCGTCAAGATGAACATCTTTAACCCCCGAAAGACTATCTTGACGAAGCTTGGCCAATGCATTCATCTCGTCAAGGAAATCGCAACTAACAGCAATCTGTCCTCCATCCGCCGTAGCACTGATACGAGATGCACGATTCACCATCGGACCAAAATAGTCCATTCTTCCAGTAACAACATCTGGTTCACACACAGGAGACCCCCAGTGAATACCCATACGAACACTTAATCCTCGAAATATCACGTTATTGTTCGTGTCAGCAACTTCACAACATTGATCAGTTTCCAAAATTTCACTGGGCCAATCTGCTGTGAGTAGCGCTTGTTGAACATTAAAACACCATAATAATGCAGAAGTAGGTGTTGGGAATGCCACCATGAATGCATCACCTTCGGTCTTGACTTCGTAGCCCCCAACTATTCTCAATTGACGACGCATAATGGTATTGTGGATCTTGATTGCTGATCTCATGGGAACAGGGAAAGTATCCCATAACCACGTTGAGCTCTTTATATCGGTAAACACTAAGGCAAGTGTATCGACTGGTGGATCGATTTCATCATCCAATCTACTTAATGTACTATCACCGGCAACAGCACCAGCAGTTCTTCTCTTTTTCGCTCCAAAAACATCAGTGTCTCCAATATTATTATACAATGCATTCGATCCAAACCTTCCCCTTGACTTCTTTTGCCCTAATGTAATAACTGACGCAAAAACCTTGTCCGCATTACCATAGGCGATTGTATAATCTCTCAACCGTTGGGCTGCTAACATGGGGTCTTCCTTCTCTTGTCTCAATATATCAACTGCAAGCTCATATGGAATATGATCCCAGAGGGCTTTTGACCCGATGACAATAGTATCGTCACTGGAATAAATAGGAATTTCGGTGATGTCAGGGCCAGAATTGGTGTGAGGAATATAGTTGAAATACCCAACACCTCTACTTACGGGAAGTTCACCATCTAAATTACCATCACCTGAGACATACCCTCCTCCGGCTCTGATGACCTCAAATTCAGTTCTATTGGTTGGGTCATGCTTAGTAGATAACCGGATGTGTTCACCGTTACTTCTAGTCAAAATCATCTCTATATCACCGATATTGGCAGCATACAATCTCTTATCTTTGATATAGACCATTGAAATTGAACAACCTGCTCTTGAATCATCTTGCAATGTCAAATCAGCCAACTCTGGAGGAAATTGCAGACCAGGGGTAAAATGATTCGCTTTCCTTGCGGCTAAGACTCCGTTGATCTCTTTGTTTAGCGATAAAAATGTTCTTCTTACAGCGTCTTTGATTTCATTGTCAGATTTGATTTTATTCAATTCGGCAATAAAATTAGGCACAAACATCTCTTTGCACAAGTGTAAAATTCTATGACCATGATTAGCTGTTCCACCTTTACCGTCTAACGAAATGTACAACACCTCATTCTCGTTTCCTCTGAATTTTTGAATAAACATATCACCGGAGGATATATTTTCTCTAGTACCCATGAAATCAGCGACACCATAACCAATATTGCTCATTTCAGAACCTGTAGTTCTGACCCGTAAATCACTATTTGGATCAGGAACCGAACCCGTCGTAATCGTCACGTCGATAAGACCTAACACTCTTAAATTTTTCAAAACTAACAAACTATCAAGGTAGTCTCCAGTTTCTGGATTTCTTTGATGTGATTGTTTAATTTCAAATCTCTTGTTACCCGAAAAATCCAAACTTCTCAAGTTTTTGTTCCATTGCCAATTCCAGTCGTATGGCCAGTTTGCAATATTATACTTTAATTGATTCGAACCAACATCAAGGTGTTGCAACTTTTGTAATTTGGAGATCTCGGCAGGTAATGTCACAAATTTATTACCGTTCAAATACAATGATTTTAACGAACGTAAACTTTCCAAATCATCAACTGGTAATGCAGTCAATTCATTACCGGAAAGATAAAATTCCACCAAATCAACAAGTCTTCTTAATGCGCCTTCTGGGATCTCCAAAAGGGCATTATATGACAAATTCAAGTATTTAAGATTAATCAAGAAACTAATCGACTCAAAACAGTCATCTCCCAACCGGTTGTCAGTCAATGTGATACTCAACAAACTGTCCGCAAGACTTGCAGATTTACCCGCAAGACCATCGACATCGGAGTCATCTTCTATTTCTGCTTGTCCGACTGAAGGCAATGGGGTATAAGAAGATTCCATAAACGTATTTGCATCATTGTTCTGCTGATTTTGTGCATGTCTTGAGTTGAATGAAGCTGAAATTCTTTTGGCAAGATTCAATGGCGGTTTGGGAAATGAGCTGAGAATGTTGGATGAAACATTTAGAACACTTAACGACTTTAATTTCCAAATTCCATCTGGTAACAGTTGTAAGTTGTTCGAGTGCAAGTCCAAGAATTGTAAAGATGACAATTTAGAAATTGATGTCGGTAATGACAGTAAATTATTACCGTAAAGTGACAAAACTGTTAACTTTGGTAAGTTACCAATCTCTTCTGGTAATGTCACCAAATGGTTCTTATCTAGCACAAATTTCTCGATGTTGGGAATACGACTAATAAACTCAGGTGGGATTGATGTGATTTTTGCTTTTGACAAGTCGAGAATGGTCAATAAATCTAGTAAATTTGTAAAATGCAAATTAGTGATTGGGTTTCTATCAAAGTGCAACAATCTCAATGATTTCATCTTATCAGAAAAGGAAGAAATATTGTTTTTCGATGCATATGCCACTTCCAAATTGGGCAAGTTACCCAACACATCCACGTTCGTAATCTTGTTATATCTAATATCCATTCTTTTCAATGAATCTAATTTTGAAATAAATTGTGGTAAGGCTTTGGACAATTTGTTCGTACACAAGTTCAATTTTTGCAAATTAACCAACTTACTAATCGATTCGGGAATTTCACTCAAATCATTGTATGACAAATCAAGGTCCCGAAGATTAATGAGATCAGATATTTGCTCTGGATACACATGGAAATAGTTTGAACTTAAGTTAAGATTCACCAAGTTGAGCAAAGTAGAAAAACTTTTTGGTAAGTTGCTCAATTGATTTGAGTTTAATTTTAAATTGGTTAAGTTGGATAGTTGAGAAATTCTAACTGGCAATTCATCCAAAAAATTTTTTTCCATGTTCAAGGTTGTTAATTTCGGAGCTTCCAAAAAGTTCATGGGGAATTTTGATGCACCATTAGCGGCAAAGTTTACGGACATCAAATTGTTACAAGATTGCACAAAGTCTAGTGGAATGTAAATAGATGGGTTGTGAGCCACATTCAATTTCTCAATTTCATAGGTATGTTGGTGAAAAATGATGGGAATATTTTTCAAGTCTAATCCTGACATATTGACATCAACATAGTCCTTGGATAATTCTACTTCCTCGTCATGAGTTAACCCTCGCAAACTGATTGTTTCCATAACAAACTTACAAATGAAAGAGATATCTTCTCTCCCCATCATCTTCAAATTATCGGAGTCAGGTTGGTAACCTGAAAGACGAAGCAATCCATTTTGAACTTTCAATGGTTTTTCAAATGGTTCCAACACCTTAATGTTGCTACCAACGTACGCTGTGATTTGAAAGTTTGATGTCGATTCCAAAAAGAATTTTCTTTGCACGATGTTGAGCAATTCTGCTGTGGTAGTTTCCAAAGAACACAAAATTGTCGTGAATGTGTTGTCTTCTCGGAAAACTCGAATAATATGATTAGACTTTTCCCCACTATTGACCAAGTGAGACCCTTTCAATCCGTACAATAATGGCAAATTCAGTAATGCAGGAGTTTCCGACATGTCGTTATCGTTTTCTGAAATCAACTCATCGATATTTTCAATTTGATCTTTTCCGGCACTTCTTTTCAACAATTTGACATCCCAAGATTCAGGTGCTTGCCAAGATGGTAATGTTAATCCGTCAACTTCCTCATAAAGTTTGACATCGTCCGTTTTCACTTGTGGTGATTTGACAATGCCTTGCATTTCATTTATATCAAGGTCGAATGCATTTGCAATGGATTTGGAGGGGGTACGGTCTGCAACCGTATCACTTACGTAGCCAATTGAATTGGACGAGTTAGACGAGACAGTAGAAGGACGTTGAGATATCGTTACTGACGTCGCGGAATTGTGTCTCGAAGTGGAGC
Organism: Suzukiozyma manassasensis; assembly: GCA_030569175.1. NCBI lineage: Eukaryota > Fungi > Ascomycota > Pichiomycetes > Serinales > Debaryomycetaceae > Suzukiozyma > Suzukiozyma manassasensis. The sequence goes on along the minus strand of JAJMKC010000001.1, from coordinate 19,633 downwards.
CAGTTCGTAGTTTTGTAGAAGGGCTAGAATGTCTATGTAAGAAGTTCTCAGGGTCCAATCTTGTAGAATGACGGTGCAAAAACGACAGCTCAGAATGATCAGACGACCTCGAACCCTTATGGCTCAGAGGCACTTCAATGGGTTCGTCTGATGTAGTGGCAACACTGTTGTGGTGGGAGCCATGATCGTCCTTTTTTGAATAAATAAGTTTGCCCAATAAACTGGTGGACTTCTTCTTAAACCTTGGCTTGATAGGGTGCTGTAATGGAGGAATATTCACTGCTGTTCTTCGCGCATGGAACCCCTTATAATTGTCCTTCAAGAGATCCACCCCATGGTCGCTGGCATGGGCCGACTGGTTAGGATCCAATGAAAATGATGACCGTGGCGAGTAATTCTCTGAATCATGTATACGCTGTGCTAGAGCAGGATTGACGGTTTCGTGCGTCGCTCCATCAGACTCAAAATCTGTCGATTGGTTCGTTGGGCTCAACGGTTGTTCACTTAACTGGCCAGCAGTCAACTCGAACTTCTGCAAGTTGTTTCTCGATTTATTACGACTCAAGAAACTCATTCAGCACTACCAGTCTGTGTTGCAGGGTCTGTGTTGTAAATCCCAGCTTGTTCTTCCATGAAACACAATTGGTTTGGCTACAGGTTTCCTTGAGGAACTTTTTCACGTTGGCGTAGGTGGTAGCGCCGATTTATGCATTTACATCTGAATGTCCACAAATATTATTGGCAACCTCGGTACCACATGCTGGGAGGATGGTTCGGAAAGATCTATGGCAAGCGGGGTGGTTTGTTTGGTGATCATGTTGCTGTTGGCTTAGAAAAGCCCAATTTTCTGACTTTTCTGGAACCTATCGTGACTAATAAAGGAGAGGTTGCGCCCCCGGGCGAAGCCATGTCAATATAGTGACTTGTCAGTTTAAACACCAGATGTCTGTGGTTTTCTGACACCAATGCTACATGAGACGTTGAAATACGCTACACTAAGTCCATCAAGCTTATTTTCTGCAGTGGTGTACTTTACGGTTAATCTTGTACTGATAAGGTGCTATACGATCGACAGGTAGCATCGTGTACAGGTTTGAGCCACTGATAGAGTTAAATATATACATTAGATTGAGAGCATTGCGTAAACGGCACAGCCATGCCTTGAAGTGTGCGTGGACTTAGTTGGTACGTGGTGGTGAGTATTACAGTTTTATGTGGGTGAGACAATAAATTACTTTAAGCATATTGAGGTTATTCGGTATTACGATGTTCATGGGTGACGGAGTAATGTAACGAAGTAGATTTTGATGGGGTAGCTTGCACCATACCGTGTAATGGGATGTTTGCGGTCGTGTTTGTAGATATAGCTCTAGTAGGTTGTAGTATTAGGTGCTGTATAGGCTTATTGTATTGCTTGCTGTTTGTATGCTCTTTGCGATACAAATATGCTGCATTATTGTGCCGTATAGGTCAAGCGAGCAATTTGTCGTTTATCAGTTGAATCCAGGCGTGCTGGACTGTACCTCATTTAGGTAGCCAAGCGGGCTAGTCTTGAGGTGGCATGGGGCGTTGTATTGAGAAATAATGTGAGATCATATTGTAGGGTAAAATAGTACTACACCAGGCAATTAGAAAATAATATACTCAGATCTGTAAGCTATTGCCAACTTATGCTCAACAAGATTATCTTGTTAACTACTTGGAGGCGAACCAGCTGAATAGTTTCACTAAAAAACTTGCTAGCTAGCTGGATTCCGTAAATCACGACCTGTAGATCGTTTGACTGCGTCTTCATGCATAACTACTATGGCGTTGCCAGAGTGGGTCCAAACCTAAAAGGAGCGCGTGGAAGATTGACCAGTTTGTGCAGACAAATTGAACATATTATGGCTTGGTCGTACTGCTAAGTTGTACTTTTCAGTTGTGTTCTTGGGAAGTTGTTTTAATTGACTGATTGATTTGTGACGTGAGCGCAGAAATTGATGCATGCATTAATAACTCGTAATAACACCACACACAAAACCATAATAAAACCACTAGAAAACAAACCCAAAATAGAAAAAAAATGATAAGAAACTCAACAAAAACTACTTGGCGCCATACGCTACTCCGAAAATCAAGATTGTGGAGGTGAAATTGTTATCATTCATATTTCTGGGGTTGAGTGTTGCACAGTATCAGGTGCAGCATTCCAACTCGATGTGCAGAATTTTCAATGAAAAATTTCGTTTTCGTATCTGCCGTTTTCTGACGAAACTGCTCATTTAGTTCGGGCTAAAAATCTGATGTAGAGCATAATTCTGATCTCTGACAATTTCAACGTGAACCCAACGATGAACTCATCGACACTAGAAATGGGGTTTTCTCTACTAGTGAATGTGGTGCCACCTTTGCAGCTCAGCGCAGGGATCATTTTGTCCCAATTCGGAAATGTGCATGGTAGCGACGTATAATATTTTTGGAAGAATTGTAGACACCTTACCTAACTTGTTTTCTCTTCTTTACTGGTGAACGTACAATGGGCGAAAGTTCGAGAACTATAAATCACAAACTTAACGAGTTGCTCAGCAAAGGTATGTATTGGAAACTGGCAGCGATTGCACATTTTTCTCGAAAGAAGAGCGCCATTTGGCCATTTTGATCTGTTACTTAATGTTTGACCTTTTAAGCTAGACAACAAAATTCAGTGATATATTTGAAGTGCAGTCGACACGAAAAATGACTTCATGTGCAACTTGAATTTGACGCTTACTGCAATTCATTTTTGGACTTGGATGCCATTTCTCGACATTTTTGGACGAATGGAAACTGACCTTTTAGGGACCTTGTCGAGGAGTAAACTAGACACCAGCACCGCCTTAAAGTATGCTAGTATCTTACGAACTAATATCTTGGGCAAAGATAAACAGGAAAAAGTAAATTCAATTGTGGTTTTGGCCAAATTGTTGGATTGTATTCTGGGAACAGATGCGGTGTCGAACGATTTTGTTTCTGTTTTTGATTATGTGTTGTTTTCCGCTCTCTTTTGCGTGGTGTCGATTAACATGTCAACAGAAACATACAAATCCATATTGAAGATATCTGGTGTGGTGATATCTGGCGGTGTTTTCCCTCAAAAGGACATCACATTTGAAAACTACCTTCCATTCTACGAATCATTAATTGAATGCTTAGATGTCATCGATGTCATAACACAAAAGTTATATTTGCAAGATAACAAAATTACTTACAATTCCATCAAATTGGTGTCAGATTTGATTAATCAAGCCGTTGTATTTGAATACTCGGGAATAGTCACAATTGCGGCTAGATTGAAACACGTAAAATTTTTCTCCACGGTGGGAAACTTAATTGAAACTGAAGACCAAGTGATTCTTGATGCTATTGACAAGTTGCAACACTCATACTTCAATTTGAATGAAAATCTTAATTATACCAAGTTCAATTTGTCCATCAAATCCCATCAAATTTTGCTTAATAATTTGTTTGCATGTATAGAAGTGGCATTGAATGAAAATGGAACTCCAGCCACCTCTGAAGAGTATGCGAGAGCTGGGTTCACTACAAATCCCAAAAAGTTTTTCCTTGAAAATTATTCTATTTTATCGGCAATGAACTTGAAAATTTTCCTTCAAGACCCCAATTTTACATTCAAAAAGAGATATCAAGAAGAGTTGATGATGAAAGGACACGGTCATACATTTCCAATTGGGGTTTTTATTGAAAAGTGCTCCGCCATGTGGCTAGATATTATTCACAACCCAGATGAGTATCCATACATTTCTAACTCAATTCTATCGTGGGAATTAATGATTTATTCCAGTATGAATAGTAGTTTGATTATCTGGCTTGAAACCAAGGCGGAATTAGGGAATCAAGCAGATGTTGATAAAATCATAGTTTTGCTAATGTCAACTGTATATCAATTCGAGCAGGAATTAGCAAAACATGATAAGTCAACTGAGGATTGCTTGGAAGTTTCTTCAAGAGCAAACGTTAAAGAAATGAGACATGACCAAGTGGCAATGCTCAAAAAACGGTACGCAGAACAATGGAGCTCGAAATTCAACGAGTTTGATAAAAATTTGAGACAAGAAGTTTTAGATTTTGTCGCCGAGCAAAGAGTTATTCAATTGCTCAAGGGATCATGGGTTTATACCGAAGCTCATGGAAATCAAATGTTGTCAAAAGTCCCAAAAAACTCTAGTATTCCGGTGTATTATTATATAACATTGAGTCCCAATCGTCAGCAAGTTCTCTTCAAGGAATATGGTGATAAGCCGGTCGTTGATCCAAATTATGATGATTTGGTAGAAAACTTTGTTAGACTTAGCGACATAGCGCATTTCGAATCGGAGAAAGTTGGGCAAAAAATGGGTGATGATGACAAAAAGAAAAACACCATGTTAATCTCCATTAGGGGGACAATCAGTTACGAAAGAATTACATTATTGGATGCAAAGAAAAAGAAACTACTCAGTTTCTATACTGATACCGAAGTAAGCAAGTTTGTATGGCTTGACGGATTGAAAATGTTGAAAGGAATGAACAAACCAGGACAAATATCTGAAGACACAACAAAACAAATTGACAGTCTAATTGAGATACGAAGTGCGACACAATTACTAGGCTTAGAAGATGAGAAGCTTGGAGAAGTTTCGGCAAATGACGCGAACGATGTCGATAGTGACGATGAATTTTACGATTTGGCACAATTATCCAAGGTTACGAAAGATTTTCATTATCAGTGAACCTCACATCCCTGGGCAAGTTCCATTTCTGCTGCAAATTTTGAGTAGAATATTTATAGACTGGTCGTTTTGAATGTAATATATACCATAGATACGAACGACAAGACCTACATCTCATGAGCTTTTGGAAGCATTCACAATAAACGGTATATAATTTGATTTCTGCAGTATTCTTCACTATAGAAAAATTTAAGATTCTGCGATGAGCATCGCAAGATTTATCCACCATCAAGAAGCCATGGCCAAATCTAGTAATAAAGTGGATAATGATCTTATTTTGACGATTGATTCGGACTCAGAGACAGAGATTGCCTATGAATCTGAATCTGAATCTGAAGTGGAAGTGGAGGAACCTAAAAAAAAAGGGAAAAAGTCGAAGACTAAAAAGGAAGATAAACCAGTGAAGGATATTGACGACGAAGATGATAAGTCGAAGGACCTTAATCCCCACTTCCAGTTTTCATTAGATGGATTTGAGACGTCTAGCAAGTTTGATGGCTGGGAATTCGCCGTTGAGGAAAAACAAAAGACTACTGCTGATGTTGACTTGGACGGTATTTTAAGACGTAAAGGTGGTTTGGTCAGTTTGGCAGGATCTGAACAGAAAGCACGTATTGATGAAAATGAGGATGTAGAAGTGGACGATAAAGATGTAGACGAGCAATCAGAGAACAATGAAGACAGTGACGAGGACGAGTTGGCCATGGATGGATTTGGTATGGGGGCACAAGAAGAACCTCAAGAAGACGAAGGAGAAGAGGAAAACGACGAAGAAGATAAGGATGAGGATGATGAGAGTGAAGATTCGGTTGAAGCCGACATGGACTTGGAACATCCAGGCTCTGATGCCGAAAACGATAATGACGAAGATTCTGAAGAAGCAATGAAAGAATTTTATGCCGACGCAGAAGAGTCCAACGACGCCAAAAAACAACTCCATAGTACATTCCAAAGTTTACAGTTATCACGTCCAGTGTTGAAAGGTTTGGCGAACTTGGGATATAGTAAACCATCACCTATTCAATCTGCTTCTATACCAATTGCATTACTAGGAAAGGATATCGTTGCTGGGGCCCAAACTGGTTCCGGTAAGACTGCAGCTTATATGATCCCAATCATTGAAAGATTGTTGTATAAGCCTGCCAAAATTGCTTCCACTAGAGTCATCGTTTTAACTCCAACCAGAGAATTGGCAATTCAAGTTTGCGATGTCGGTCGGAAAATTGGCCAATACGTCAACAATTTGAACTTTGGTTTAGCTGTAGGTGGTCTTAACTTGAGGCAGCAAGAGCAGCAATTGAAGACTAGACCCGACATTGTCATTGCTACTCCAGGTAGATTAATCGATCATATCAGAAACTCGCCCTCTTTCACAATTGAATCATTAGAAGTTCTTGTCATTGATGAAGCCGATCGTATGTTGGATGAAGGTTTCCAAGTTGAATTGACTGAGATTTTATCGTTAATTCCAAAGCACAAGAGACAGACGTTGTTGTTCTCGGCTACCATGAACACCAAAATTCAAGACTTGATTCAGTTATCGTTACAGAAACCAGTACGGATTATGATTGATCCTCCCAAGACAGCTGCAAGTAAGTTGGTCCAGGAGTTTGTTCGTATCCGTAAGAGAGACCATCTCAAGCCAGCATTATTGTTCAACCTCATCAAGAGTGTTGATTCGTACCAACAAACCAGAATCGTTGTGTTTGTAAGCAGAAAAGAATCTGCCCATAAATTACGGATTATTCTTGGGTTGTTAGGGATGAAAGTATCGGAATTGCATGGGTCGTTGACACAAGAACAGCGTCTCAAAAACGTGAATGATTTCAAGAACTTGACGGTTCCAGTCTTGATCTGTACTGACTTAGCCGCTAGAGGCTTGGATATTCCTAAAATCGAAGTTGTCATAAATTATGACATGCCCAAATCCCATGAGATATACTTGCACAGAGTGGGTAGAACCGCCAGAGCAGGAAGAGACGGTAGATCCATATCGTTTGTCGGTGAATCCACTCAAGATAGAAGCATTGTTAAAGATGCAATTAAGTCGTTGCAAGAAACCGAAAGCAAGCATGGGAAAGCGGTATCGCGGAACGTCGACTGGAAAGAAGTTGAGCTGATCAATAGCATAGTGGACTCGAAGAAAGAAACCGTAGAAGAAGTGTTGGAGGAAGAGAAGCAAGCCAAAGAAATTCTTCAAGCAGAAATGGAATTATCCAAGGCCAACAATATGATCAAACACGGGAAGGAAATCCAATCCAGGCCAAAGAGAACATGGTTTGAGTCTGAGGCAGACAAGAAGAAACACCAGTCTCAAGTGATGCAACAATTAACAAAGCATGGTAAGAAGGTGAACTCAAAAAAGAGAAAAGCGCTAGAAGAAAAGAAGGACACTGGAAGATCATACAAAAAGACAAAAACTGATAGAGCGGAAAATCAAAACAGAAACCCAAAGGCAAGAATTGGTAAGGCAAAGAAGTCAAAGAAGTCAAAGCGCTAAATTCCGCTTTGATGCCAAATTTGGTTACTTTTCATGGATTTATATAATTTATACTTCATATATTCCGCATAGTTAGTAAAAAAGACGTTGTGCGTACAACTACGCTAATTTACCAAACACAGAAAAATCTCTGATTTTCTTTTAGGTTTCTTTTGCCAATGACGGTATGATATACAATGGGTATATGAAATTGTTTAACAGCAATCAGTCGACTGATATCACACATCCATCTCGTCTTTTTTTCCAAATTGTTGTGCTACAATGTTTTTACTACTTGACAGCAATAGTACTTTTCTTTGGCGTTGGTTGGCTAAACGGGTATGATTTTAAATTTGACTGGGTCTTTCTGTGGGAAATAGTGACGTCGGAAAATGCTTTGGGATTAACGTTGTTTTGTCTTTGGTTGTTTGATTCGCTTTTGTGTGTGTTGTTTGTGACTATTATAGTAGGTCGGTCAAAGTTGGCATGGGACTTTGCCATCACGGTGCACATTGTCAATTTGCTCGTAGTTTGGGTTTACACGTCAAAGTTTCCATTATCGATTTTGTGGTGGTGTTTGCAAATTTTGAGTGGAGTTTTGTTGGTAGTTTTGTCAACGTACCTGACAAGGTGGAAGGAGTTGCGAACTACATTTTTCGAAAACATGTTGGATCAGCAGGAATTGGGTCAAGTACGTCATGAAACAAGTATAGAAATGTCTAACTTGGCGCCTGGTCAACTGCAATCATAGAAGTTTTATGATTTGTGGCTATTTGTGCCATTTACTAGATTTCAAAAATTACCAAGATATTGGGGAACGGACAATGCATATGTTCAAATTGCATATTATGTTCAGGATTGCAATAGTAATCGTAGTAATTTCCTTTTCACTTTGTGTGGTTCAATATTAAGGCTTGCGAAACGACAACTTTGGGTATCATGTTGCATGTATGAATAAAATTCGTTATGTAATTATAGATGTGAAGAGGCCTCCAAACTTAAAATATGTGGCTGCGTTTGATTCGAATTTAAAGTCTAGTGGAACTTTTTGATGGTTTTAATAGAAATATGGCCGGACCAAACGAGATTCTTGCGAAATATGCTGGGATGTCAGCCAGTTTCACCAATTAGTTTCGGCGTTTTATGCTTTTAAATGTTTGAGATGTTCGTTTTGACGACTATTCCAATGCGTATTGGTTTGATTTGGGCTATGAGAGACTTTTAACAATTTGTGTTTCGATATATCGATTCAATTCTCACATAATTCCATCTGTTTGTACACTAATTGTTTAAAACCTTTTAATCCAGTTATGAAGAAATCACTCCAAGACGGGAACTTTTATTTCTCAAAATTGAAATAAATGCCCATGAACAAAATCGTGAAGAAAGGATCCTTTTAATCAAATTACTGCAAATTGAAAGTGGTCACGATAAGGCAATTTCTACCAATCCTTCGGCTATAAGTATGCAAAAACGAATCAAAAGAGGTATTAAATGGGTGAGAGTTAAGTTGTTACTCTTGTTGTTAGATTGGTTAGTATTTTGCGATTACTGAAGGCAACCAATAGCATTGAAATCCATGTTATTAATTTGTGCAGATGCCAGATACACCTTGAAAGCAAAGGAATCGATTCAAATAGGACTGGTTCAACCATTGAAATTGCCGATTCAGTTACTAAAAATGACAGACATCTATTGTTCATTTAATAAACATAGATTTACTTCATTAAAAATTAATTAATAAAAATAAAATATTGATATTCAATCCAAAATGTAAGTCATGCAGTGGGTTCAATTTACACTTTTTGATAACGGAGCTGTGAAATTAAACCTAGGCCAAATATTTTTTGTAGAAGCAATTACGCCCAAGTGATGCTACCCATAGTTAGGATAGATTTGTTATTAAAATTTGAGATTAGCTTATATCCAGTAGTGATAGTGCCATTGATTTTGCTCTAGCTTTTCGGAGTATCCACTGAATGAAATCAATGATAGTGCTTTGACTCTTTGGCGATTTAACTACCAAGGAGATTTGACAGATAACGTCGCATAATGATGCAGCCTACTTTATTATTCTTTTTCTGGAAAGATTTGGATTAGCTGTATTACTTTCCACCCATTGCAAAATTTATAAAATTTTCAAAAAAAATTGAAGAATATCACTTCCAACTGTATTGATATATTTGGAAAATGTACTGTCATACAATGCAAGTCTTGTCACAAATGAGCTGGGTTCACATTACAAATCTTGGGTGAGCTGTGGTCAAATAAAATTTTTCGCGAAGGCAGGAATCGAACCCATACCTAGATCAGATTTTCATCCCCCCTCACAAAGTTTATTGTGAAGATTGGATCTTTTCGTTCAAGCTGTCAAGAAAATGCACTACAGTACGCAATAAGAAAAATCTATAAACACAAATCGCAGATTCAATTCAAATTAAGGAAGAAGGAAGCTTTGAACGTGTTTTATTTAGTTGCTTGCAAAACTGATAAAAACTAGCGAAAAAAGAGATCAATTGCAAAGTCAAACTGGAAAAATAACAAGTCACCTTCATTATAGATACCAATAGTAAGGAGATCAATTATAAAAAGCACGTGCTTGCAATCTTGTAACTAACTTATGGCTTAAGAAGTAATCTGAAATAGTGCAAACAGCCAAGAAGTGGGTCGCGAACCACAATACGTTTTGAAAACTACACAAGAAACCTCAGCACAATACAAATAAAAATCGAAAGCTTAGGGGAGATAGTGAATTATACCTGTAAAACAATTACATGTACGCAATTCCAGGACCTCCTTTAACATCTCTTCCAATACCTGATTGTGTCAAATAGTGTTGATTTGGTCTCATATGGAGTAAGATGTTTGGCGCCACAAAACAAACACCTCAATTACTATTATTTTGCACCATCAATGAAAGAGGCGATCCCTCAGACAATACATAGTCGCAGATCTTGATTACATTTGAACCTAAATTGCGATGATGAGAACTGTGGTTGCAAAATTATTTTTTCGCAGGGGTTGCAATCTAGAGTCCAATTGAAAATGCGAAAACTGTGGATGCAAAATTTATCGAACATCAATTGCAGCCGAGCCGAAACGATGTTTCCCGTTCAGAACTATAAATGTCTGGACAAATGTAGCTAATGGTCTCTAACCAACCAAATAACCATCATGACAAAGTTGAATGTGGAAGAAATCGACAAGAAGTACAACGTTAGACCTTTTATAGAAGCACCTAAATCTAAAGCTGCAATTAACCCAATTCAGCTAGATGCTATCGATTTTAGCTTGCTCAAAGAAGGGGATGAAAATAAACCCGCTAGACAAGAATTGGCCAACAAGTTGGAAGATTCGTTAAGTAAGCTTGGATTTGTAGCCATTACAAACCATGGCATTGAACGCGAAACTTATGAACATATCATTTCTCTTGCCCAATCCGTTTGTGAACTTCCAAGGGAAGTACAAAAGGACTATTTGGCAGGAGCCTGGAAATCTGATCAAGAAAATAGAGAAAAATCTACCAAAGATAAATCTGGTGGAGAAAGAGGAACTGGGTTCAAACCAAAGGGATATTGGTCAATGAAGAATGGAGTTGAAGATTCAATTGTCCATTACAACTTCAATAGTATAATCCAATCGGACTTTTTGGACACTACTAAACACAAATATCCCGAAATCATTGAGTCTCATTTGAAAGAAATCCAGAATTACTTTAGCCAAATCCACAACAACGTTTTAAGAAGATTGACATATCTATGCGATATAATTCTTAAATTACCAGAGGGTTATATTTGGGAAAATTACTTCAAACCTGTTGATGGAGACCGGGAAAATTCCGGTGGTGGTGTAGCTAGATTCATGAGGTATACAAAAATGACCACCGAAGATGATGAAAAGGTGGGAAAACAATGGTTAAGAGGCCATTCAGATGGTGGAGGAATAACTTTTATTACTTCTCAACCAATCTTGTCTTTGCAAATTCGTGATTACTATACCGGTGAATGGAGATATGTTGGCCACATACCAAACGCATTCATTGTGAATGTAGGTGATGCACTTGAGTTTATTACAGGGGGTTATTTCAAATCTTCTATTCATAGAGTTGTCACTCCTCCCCAAGATCAAGTAGATTACACGCGTTTAGTCTTAATCTACTTTGCCGATCCGAAAGATAACGCTGAATTGGACCCGGAATTGTTGAACTCTCCAAAGTTGAAGGAATTGGGATATACAACGCCAGAAGAATGGCATAAGATTACATTTTCACAATGGGGTACCGACAAAGACAGATTATTTGGTAAAAAAGAAGTAAACCAAGTTGCGGGAGATGAACCACATTTGGTGTTATTACACGGTAGATTACATGAAAGATGGCATCAAGCTGAAGCAAACTTTAACTTGGAGGAAGCAAGAAAGCGATTCAAGATTATTGAGTTGTGAATCTGTTAGTGAATGAGTGCAGATCACAGTATGAGTTGCCTGTACTGCCTATTGTAGTTTTAATATTTTTTTGAATTCGATTAGTAAACGAGATTGGGAATGAAATGCGTAGATCCTGCCGAATATGTCAATGGGAGATCTGTATGTAATCTCGATTCATCTCGATTTTCCCTCTTACTTAATGTTGGGTACTTGAATGGAGAAAAAACAGTTGATCATGGTGTTACGGTTTCAGATAGTTGATTATGATCGAATTCTAACTTGTTACGTTTATTGCTCTGGCTGTAGATTTGAAGTGACTTGTAGTATTACCCTCGTTAATCGTAATACCAAAATGAATGTTGGCTTTATCCCTTTTCATCCGATTCTTTACCACAGATCGGTTGGGAGTTTGCGTTGATTGCTTATCCGATAAAATTTCTAAGCTGAAGTTTTCTGAGGTCCAAGTGGCAACATGTACAATGATCGTATTATCCGCTCCATCTTCTGTTAATCTATGTAAAATAACATCTCAATGAAAAAATACAAAACCAAACTTCATGAAATATAAAGAATGTCGACCCGGCGAGTCAATATTTTCATATTTTTTCTCATAAGGATAAAAAACAAGTTAGTTTGTTAAATGGATCAATCAATGGAACATTTTGGTGAAGACTTGTACAGATTCCTTGCCTGGAAGATTTAGAGAACGTCGAACCAGTACAGTCAACAACAGAAAACATCTTATATAAAGGCTCTATCTACCTAAACAAGGGTGCAAATTTATTAGACAAGTTAACAAATGATTCTGAGCTTGTAATTTAATTACCAACAGACAACGCCAACAAGCTACGAAAAGGTGTAATCTGGTATTATGTAAGAGTTTGTTGTGAAGGAGTTAGAGGGTGCACATTCTAACATCCATTAGCACCACTTGATGACCATACGTGGCTCAAATACAAACCAATGAATTCGAAATACACATTGCTAATGTTGAAGGTTTCAAAATTTTATAGCTAGGTGTACCGTCAAAAACAAACCAGAAACGGATGTATTAGGCATCAATTTTTGGCAGAAGGGCTTGGCTGGCAGAAAAGAGAATGGCAGAAAATACCCCCTAAAGTGGCAAATTATATACAGGCAAAAAAGATTGCAAATTGGTAGGAACCGATTTTGCAGCAAAATTAAGATGGAGGTCAAAGTCGATATCAATTGTAATATCGGTTAAAATGCCCGAAGATTTGAGTAGATTGATTAATTGAACTTACCCACAGTCAAGGAAGAGAATTCATCTAACGGAGATTTTCCTCATCAAGTGATTGACGCTATGGGAAGTTTGCGCCCAAATGAAGCTCTCTCGAGTGTGGTGTTTGTAACCAAAAAACGAATCAAAGTTTTGAAGCGGCTAAGGGAGATAATCTGTCGTTCTTAGTATGTTTTTACTAAGAAAACTAACAAATTGATTTATTCTTGAATTATGCATACAGAACAACTATAATTAAATTACATTTTTCTTGAACATTTTTCTTGACATAATACCATTCATCGGGAGATTATGCTGTCCTCTTATACTATTGCTGATTGGGATGATTTGAATGGTCATTCCATTTGAAGTCTATATAAAACGAAATTCATTACACAAAAAAGGTTCCCAACCATTCACTGTAAGAGAGAAATATTGACACTCGACTCTTGCATCTAGGAAATTGGATGTAAGGGATCTAGGTTGAATTATAGTAATTTTTGTAAATGATATCCCGTATGCCCATCTCGTTCTTTGAGATTGGTACTACGTTTATGGGACTTCACTGTCAGATGATATAACTACAATAAATTGTTCTATAAACCCTGGATATGTTGCTTCCAATACCTTGATGTATATTCAGGACATCGGTTAACTCACCAGATGTAAGTTGTTTGCAAGGTAAAAATATCAAACCGCACTATACTCTAGCAATCTCAATAGTTTGTTCCTACCATCCTTGATATGGATAGTAGAGGTGATTGGTTAGTTGAAATCAATCAAAAATAAAGCATGCAGATTTTTGCATTCCTAACACAAAAAATCACTGTAATAAACAAATTGCGTAACAAAGATTGAGTTATAATTACCTCTTTCATATACGAGTAAAAAAAATAAATTGTTCATAAAGAAGAGGGTTTCTTGCTTGAGGCACGGATCTTTATACGCTTGAGGCACGGATCTTTACACGCTCGAGGCACAATTACCTTCGATGCCCAAAATACTGAATACTCGAAAGCAAATTTTTGAAACTGGGCTTCACGTTAGACGTTTTGGCAGAAAGAGAAGATATTGAAACTAGTTTTATTTGGAGTTCAATAATTTTATCTGGTACTTCTATGGCTTCACCTTGTGCTGCAGTTTTATTACCGTACTATCTTTCCTCGTCACCTGAAATTTCATCAAAAGATTTCAATAGTTAGGAATCTTTACACGCTTGAGGTACAGACTCCTCACGATTGAGATATCATTTTTGCATAAATTGTTATCGTTGTTCATGTTTTATGTAAAAATAAAAATTTACTCTAGACATATATTCTAAAAGAAAAGGTATCAAATGTATGTATTCTGATTTCCTAGTTAACTATAACAAACATTTATTTGATTGACAACTTTCTAACAGCATCCAATAGATCCAGATTAGATAATAACATTTATGGTCGTACAACATATCTGATTGTAACAAGTGGTACGGATAGCTAGGATAACCACAGATATTCGTCTTGCGGATTTCCACCTCGAAGCGAATCTATAAAATCGTTCTTGTGTATGAAGCAATGGTAGATGGCAAGCTTCTGTCGATGTTGCAGATATTATAATGATATTAGGCGTGTGTATTGTTCATATAGTTTAAGTTTCACTACATGGTTTGCAACATTGTTCCATATTATAATTTAGAATAGTTTGATGTCATGTGAATTATTCCTTTTATGTTAGAAAGGAGTAATTAAAATACACAAGAACTGATCCTTCAGGTGGTTCTAGGATCCATGTCGATCTTTCTCTGGCAAAAATGTCCGTTAATTTCTTTATATCTGAAAACGAAAACTAATAGTTTCAGCATACGTACCCTACATATTTAAGAGGGAAGACTTGACAATTATGACACTATGGATTTTGAGAGCATCTATAACACTATAGGCGATTTCGTACTTTAATCAATTTCCTGCGTTACTAGATATTGCTGATAATCGCACACAATTCATCAATTCCTAAAATTTCCTAACTGATGATACAACAAACGGATGCTCTTCTAAAAACCCGAGCCGTACGTACTATTTAATTTTACAGTTAACACTACTAATTGTATTGTATAACTAATAAATTAATATAATGCCTGCTGAGCCAGTGGTACCAATGTCGCTTGAGAAGTAAAAAGTGCCTACACGTATACAAATGATCGAAGCCATTCCTATTGCAATACTTCGGCTGGACCTTCAAATATACAAGCGCTAATTGTGATAAATTCCATCCCAGTTGTTTTGTGAACAAGTAATACGATAGCGACCATACCTGAATTCTGGACTGTTGTTCGCCGTTGTTGGCAACATATTCTCTCTAGTCACGAGTTTGAAGTTCATTGATAGTTGGTTATAATTTTGTGCATGTTCGTATCAAAAACGTTTCTATCTGTAAAAAACAATACAATAATTCGGTGGTGACAAATCGTCTCTACCTTCTTTAGATTAAAGGCATATATTCAATTGAATATTTCAGATGCAAAATATTTCAGTTAGGCAAAAGTTATTTTAGTCACGTGTTTCACTTTCATGAAGTCAAAATGCCAAGAAAATGCCTTTTAGAATACTCAACAAAACGTCATTTAGTCATTCGCAAGTTTGAGTAATTTTAAATCCTTATTGAAAGATCAATGGAGTATTCCGGAAATTATATTTCTTTCCAGAAACTCAAGAAATTCGTGTGGCATGTGACTCGAGGAGCTTCTCTTTTTTCAATTTCGCTTACTTCGGAGCTGTAACTCCACAGGCAACATTACGCCGTTATAAAAGACTACATATATTTTTTTCAATAAATCGGGCTGTTTATCCGAATATCGTTAAAATGTAACTATTTCGCAAGGCTTAGCGTTGTATATCAATAACAAGTGATCCTAAAAATACCCTTACGTAAAAATGATATCTGCACCAAAGCGAATGCCAAGAAAACCTCTAAAACGATGTGCCAATTAACCACCAACACCCCCAATATTCAACCCTTTAAGAAAAGCACAATTTTACGTATATCATCCCTTGTAAAAAAGATTCTGTTGAATGGACATTGTTAATAAACCGTTATCGCTGCTTTAATTTCCTAAGATATTTAAGTTTCCCCATAAAGATAAAAGGGTTAATTCTCATTAAATAGATCATAATACACCCAGCGCATTCAATTAGTATTATTTTTTGCATTCTCGTATGTACTTCAATCCGCCGGAATGAATCTGTAAGTGGGCTTGGCTTAGCTTTTTCTATGAACATAAAAATCATTAAGGAAACATGTAATTATAGTGTTACTATTTATTATCCCACCTTACAAGCATCTGCAAATCCAATCAATTCTTATAACTATTATGCCTGAAGATTTTATTGGTCGTCTATATGTTCTTGCTCCTCCCTTTCGTACTTTATGCAAATCAAAATTATAATTTTAGCTGTCACCAGGCTCTTTCCCTTTATTCAAGGTAAGAACGGAACTTGTGCACAAGTTCTTCATAAAGTTTTGAGATCTGATAAGTTCGTGTTGAGACAACTGGGCGATCCTCGCAAAAAAACAAGAAAATAAAATTTTAATTACATCATCAACGTAGAATGAATAAAAATATCAACTGCATCAATGAACTTGAGGATAAATTATTTTGTGATACTTACTACATATGTTTAGCAGCCATTTTGTTGTAAGTGAATAAAAGGAAGAGCGAGAGCAAAATAATACTCAAAATTGCGCTTTTAGGATATTAAATAGTATTTTGCAAGCTTCAATTCTGAAGGAATAGAAACTGGGCAAAATAATATTTCGAATCATATGATTGGTAACCTCTCTGCAGAGCTCCAAGGTGATCAGCTTTCAGAGCCAAAAAAATTGAGAACAGGGTTGGACTATAAAAAGAGAAGAAAGTTCCTTACGATCTATTATTAGGAACTAAGAGAATTTTGATTAAAGTTTAGTAGTCAAGTTTATTGCAACTAAGCATCCAGATAGGATAAAATACTTTTAGTATTAGTTTTAGTAACATTGTTCGAGTTATCTTATATCAGCAATATCGTAGCTGAGACAGTGTCAGATATTAGCCAAAATTAGCAACTTCAGAAGTCATGTCGTCTCAGCACTTCAAATTACTGCCAGTTTTGTGGCGGTCAGGTATGTTTTGCTACCTTATGTTTTTCCTTATCCTGAGTGCAAGTGTCAAGGTAGATGTAATGATGAAAGGAGACCAGAGGAGTGAAGTGAGAAATGCAATTAGTCAGAAATGCAATTAGTCAGAAATGCAATTAGTCATACTCTTTGCTAGTTAATTTTCACGTTTCACGTTGTTTGTTGAGATGTATCAAGTAATTAAATGATGAACTGTGAATTTAAAGGGCTGAATGTACTTCTAAGAATCTGGTTTGAAAAATATGAGAGAAAATTTGCACGCGATAAGTATGACTTATTTAGGTTGAACAAAGTTAGTTTACATACCATGCCGTGTCTCATAAATGTCATATTAACAGCAAACCGTAGATATACACGAACCAGTATAGTTAGATCTCTAGTTGTATTGATTCTCACGTAGTAGTATCCGTGATACTATTCCGGATTTCTCAATCAAATTTGAAGAATCAAGAAAATGCTGGTTCTGAATTAAAAAATCCGATTATTATTTTCCATGTATTTTTATAAATTAGCTTCAAATCATACAAAGGTAACCCAGTTAAAACAACTTATCTATAGTACACCTGGTTAACCGATTTATTTGAAAATTAGTCTACAATTTTACCAAAAATATAGTATAATACAAATTATGATGGGTGAATATGTCAGATTGGTAGCATTATGCAGTTCAGTGATTGATGGTAAATGACCACGTGACGTGTTACAAATGGGATGTAGGAAGTAAATGATGAAACCGAACTCAATAATGAAACAATCTAGAAATGTTTCATGTTTCTAGGTTGTCTAAAGATATTTAATCATGGAATGAGGAAATTATCAGAGGTATTAAGTAAGTTCCGAAGAAACTGATTTTAGAAGCAGAGAGAAAAGAATTTACATACTATAAGTATTACATACATTAAATTGAACCTATACAAGAGAATACACTTAGTACATAAAATGTACCTTAAATATTACCTACAACAGCATACAATAGCTATATCGAAACATATAGGTAGATCTCCAGTATTATTAATATTCACGTGACAATACACGTGAAAATAGACCAGATTTTATCAAATCATACTGATGAAGCATAGAACTGCTGAATTTCTTATCGTCGATTATAAAGGGTGGTTTTTTGACCAAAAAATAGACATATTCGAGATTTACAATAATTTATATGAAAAGATTGTATAAGAATATAGAAAATATTTGATTCAATCGCATACATTGTGATGTAGATAATTTACAACAATGATATTTTTAATGAATTACACTTCCATTTTCCAAAATTACCTTCAAACATGCCAACACAAGATAAACTCAATCCATTTGGAAGAAATATTTCTACATTTTACAGCAGCATTTCCTATACCTTCCTAATATGATTACTCATTAAAGACGAAAAATAGTATAATAAGCTTCATTATTGTTGTAATTATTTCCAATTTGAATTTTCTGTCTGCAATCAGTTGTAATAGTATTATCAATAGGGAAAATTTTCCAATGTCACCCTTTTATCCTTAGATTATGGAATTATAGGACAAATATATGAAGATCTAGATTTTCTTGATAAATTATCATTTCTTGAAGCAATACATAGAAATGAATTGTACAAATTTATAATTTCACAAATCAAAACCACTCCTGTGCCATTAGTAGTCTTAGCTACTGGTAAGACTCAAAGGAAATTTGAAATGAATCCTTCTTTACATCGAGATAATCGCTATGATGAAGGGGATAATACTAGCAAATTTTGGAGTTGGGTGTCAATTCCAACATTGAAAAGATTACTCGAAATCCCGGTATCGTTTGATTTGTTTCTTGCTTTGAGGCAAGATGATATGCAGTTAATCAAAGATTTGTTACCTTACAAGCACACCAATAATATTAATTCTATAAGTTTTGATAATGCACTCTGCGCTGAAGTGTTATTACTCAATTCCAGTTAGAACTACAAAATAAAAAGCATTTCGCTCTTGTATTGTTGTTCGTCTCGGTTATTACATAAATTGCCCCGACTATCCAAATTAAAAATACAAGGTGGAATTTTATTGCTCCCAGAGAATCTTACGCCTGATGAACTTGTTTTGAAATGTGCAACTATATGTGATCTACCAAAACATGTTAAATAACTAAAAATCTATCTGCTGTTGTTAAAACTAAACAAAAATAGACTCACGACAAATGTTGATCAATTAACTCTAGGCTTTTATAATTGAGATCACATTGTACGAGATTTTTTCCTTGCTGATGAACGAAGTCTACAATCCCTAGAAGTGTTAAAATTTAAAAGAGGTTTGGTTCATATTGTGTACTTAGTATCTTTACACGCTTGAGGCACGGATCTTTACACGCTTGAGGCACGGATCTTTACACGCTTGAGGCACGGATCTTTACACGCTTGAGGCACGGATCTTTACACGCTTGAGGCACGGATCTTTACACGCTTGAGGCACGGATCTTTACACGCTTGAGGCACGGATCTTTACACGCTTGAGGCACGGATCTTTACACGCTTGAGGCACGGATCTTTACACGCTTGAGGCACGGATCTTTACACGCTTGAGGCACGGATCTTTACACGCTTGAGGCACGGATCTT